>OY856187.1:110634164-111365541 GCA_963693315.1 Diogma glabrata
GACCCTGTTCTCAAATTAAAAAATTTATTTTTTTTAAACTGTAGTTTTTACTTTACTACTTGAATGCAAGGTATGAAGTCGATCAAAAATGGCCCGGTTCAAATTTCGGATTTTTTAATCCAGATCACCAATTTCATCCATATTTTAAAAATCATTAAATTAAATATCAGTATTTGATAAATAAGTGCTGAACTGCTTTGAAAAAAAGTAAATTCTGGCATCATAAATTCATGGCAAATTTGAAATGTATCGGGTGTTCCATTAGGGATTTTTTTTTTGAAAGCTGTCAATTCAGCCACATTGACCTCCATTTTTTTTTTCTAATTTGACATTTGGAAAGAGGAAGGTTTGCCATTTGTTAAAATGTCATCGCATAGTATGGAACAACGTGTTAAATTCGTTCAGCTTTATTATGAAAATAGGCGTTCTGTAAAAAATGTTATTTGTAAATTACGTGGTTATGTATACAAGCAAAATTGTCGCATTTGGAGTGAAGAGAATCCAAGAGAAATCCTTCAGCAAGGTTTGTATTCAAAAAAGTTACAGTTTGGTGCAGTTTATAGAGCGGTGGAGTCATTGGACCTTACTTTTTTCATGATGATGAAGGCAACACAGTTACCGTGAATGGAGAACGATACAGAAGCGTTCGTGATTTTTTGTGGCGGGAATTGGTGAATATTGATCTGCATAACATGTGGTCAACAGGATGGAGCCACTTGTCATACAGCAGCTCTAACAATGGATTTATTGAGGCAAAACTTTCCTGGACGAGTTATCTCAAGAAATGGTCATGTTGAATGGCCACCAAGATCTTGTGATCTGACGCCTTTAGACTTCTTTCTGTGGAGCTTTGTTAAATCACAAGTCTACCGCAATAAGCCACAGACGATTGATGAATTAATAGCGGAGATTATTCGTGTTATTGGCGAGATTCAGCCCGACTTGTGTGAAAAAGTCATCGAAAACTTTGACAAGAAAGTCACCATCTGTAGAGCATCAAGAGGTGGTCACTTACATGATATTATTTTTAAAACATAAATGGCAAACCTTCAACTTTCATATAATGCAAAAATAAAGATACTTTCAATGTAAACATTGTGTTTTTCTTTTGATTAAAAAAAAATCCTTAATGGAACACCCTTTATATGTAGGACCTTTGCCAATAATCGACATTGAATCCTGTTTCTTTTTCGCAAACAACCAAATAAATAAAACAACGAAAGTGCAAATAGTATTTTTCAAAGCAATGAAAACAATAAATAAAGATTCTCATAAAATTCACTAAAAAAAGGAAAAATAATAATTTTCGATGAGAAAATAAATACATTTTTTCTTTTGTATCAAGGATTTTATTTTCAGCAAGCAATGAAGATGAATATGAAAATTTGTTGTGTTCTAGATATACAAAAGTTAATGTATAAATAGCAAGATGATAGAGTGAGCAATAAAAGGTTACAGGTTTATTTTATGTTTTAATTATTTTTAACCTTTTGATGTTTATGATCATGAACTTTTATGGGGAAAGTATGAATTTCTTTGTTTTTTTGATGTTTTATTTGTTCGAATTTAATTTTATTTATATGCATCGTAATAAATAATCTAACCTTAATTATTTCAAATAAATCATAAGAGAAAGGTTTTATTTTGTCAACATGTTTACAATAGAATTTCAAAGCAACATATTTTAAACCAAATGGTCTTGTTTTAAATTAATCTCGAGAGAACTTTAATAACAAGAGAACAACATTAAATTTGGGTTTCGTTTGTCGTAGTGGAAATCATCTCATATCTCATTTTTACCCACTATTAAATATTTTTTTTGAAATAAATAAAACTTGTCATATACCACCGCCGGATATGTTTACAAAATAATTAAGAAATATTTTCAATTACTAGAATTCCCTCAAACAAAATCCTATTTCCTCAATTTAATTCAAAAACTCTTTAGTTCTGTGTAAAGTGAATCAAATCACAATTACACAACAAAATTTCGTTTGTCCTCCAACCAAATAAAACGAAGGGTTTCAATTATTTTAATTTATTCTATTTCTCGCGTAATCTTAAAATTTGTTATTCGGTTATGGATATAGTAGCAGCAACATGAAACTATTCCATTTCCAATTCTCTTGTCTATGAATTTTCTCGAAAAATTTTATAAATTAAAACGTTATAATTTTTTATATTGTTGGTATATACTTATAAAGCAAGGGTTGACTAGAATAATTTTTTTTTACAACTAAATTGCATCAAAAGGGTACAATTCAGACATGTGTCTGAGATTGAATTGGAAGTTAATGAGTGTGATAAATTGATAAATTTATGGTTTAAAATATTATTTTTACATGCATTTGACATTGCAAGTTTTATAATGATTTTGAATTGTTTGTCATGAATGGAATGGAAACTTAAAAACTGAAATCCCAAATTTTATTGGTTTTACTTTTTAATTTAAAGGTCGCGTGACTCTTTTTTTATACTATTTTGTTTATATTTAAATTTAATTTAATGTTTAAACATGAAAACATGTTATGTTAATGATTGATATACTTAAATAAATTATGTATTTTTAGTTTGATTGTTGGAAAATTACAAAAATCGAACATGCATTTGTAATTTTGATTTTTTATTTAATTTAGTCAAAACCAGTTTAAGTGGTGTAGACTATAGAGACTAGGTTATCAAATCCAAGCAAAACTATTTCATTTACATATATTCGTTTGAAATTAATACTGTTACTCAGGTTTCAATCGAGTTTTATTGACTATCAGTGCTATATAGACCCACCCGAAAAGAAAAACGAACTGTAAATGTCAATCAGGAGAAACAGAGCTCTTGATTTCTCCACCGACAAACGTTTAATGTTAGGGGAATTCTTTTTTACTACAATGTCTACGACGGGGACTTTCCATAGACTCAAGTTATCTTAGTTTAATTTAACGAATCCGATTCCATGGCGACCTTCAAGAGTTGTGTGGCTTCACGATTTATTCGGGTTCTAAATTGTTTTTTGTAACTTTACATGGATTAAAAATTGTTCGTACAACCTGACTCTTGAATGTTGATGGGATTCTGAAATAGGTGGTAATCAAACATTAATTTTTGTATTATTTAGTTTAACATGTTGTATTAGTTTGTATTAGTTGTAAAGTGTTAGTTTTTACGACCAATACCCGGGTAAGATAAAGCTAACGAGCCAAGCCTGCGTCACAGCTTTTGGGGTTGGACCAGTCTTAACATTTTCAAACGGTCCAACTTGGACCAATGTTGGACTGATGTCCTGGGGCCAATTCTGGCAAACTGATCTTGACCCAAATCTGGCAAATAAGACTTGGGCCAGGACTACCGAACCAATTTGTTTTTCCCGACCTTCTTTAAATGTGTGGAAAGAGGTAGTGAAAAGAGTTACATATATAAACCTAAAGAAAAATAAAAAATAGCTTGCAAATGTTTGCAATAGCATTAGACTGGTTAATAACACGTAATATAAAAAACTGAACGATGGTTCAGTATAGGCATTTACAACTGACCCAGACTGAAACCAAAGCTAACTAGCCAAGGCTTGGCTCACCAATACTGGCCCGAGATCGGTCCGTTGTCTAATATTGGCAGCTCCTACCCAGGTAGAGATGGTTTATGACATGATTTATTAATTTTACATCCATACCTTTTTTTTCGATGAAGGGCATGTTTAGTGTTAACCATTATAGATTAACGTCTCTGAAAATCCGAAGATGCCATGCTAACTAGGGAACTAGGGCTCTAGGGCTGTAAAATATAAAAAAAAAAACAAATAAATAAAAAAAAAGAAAAAAAAATACATTCCTCTGTTTTTTCATTCTCTGTGAAATCGCTTTGTGTTTTCCATGCACAGTGAAATTAGAATTTCGAAATCAATGATTTGCAAAAACAGCAACGTATTGTTACGAAGCGGTTGATTCTAAAATAATTACCAGCATCTGTGCTAAAGTATATTAACTTTAAAACTGTTTTTGCCGATCAGATAGTATTGATGTAAATTCATATTATCAATTATCTTATATCTTATCTTATTATCTTTCTTATTATATATATAAAAATCACGTGTCACAATGTTTGTCCGCGATGAACTCCGCAACAACGTAATCAATCTTAATGAAATTTTGTACAATGTGTGTATGATGGTCTAGCTTGAGAGATAGGATAGTTGTTATCTTGATTAAATGCCTAAATATTTTTTAATTGTGAATTAAATGTTAAATATGGATGGTTCATATGCCAACTTTCAGATGGCAGCGTAAATCAATTTATTCAATTGATGAGGCCATTATTAGACTATCAAATATGTTTTAGTATAGAAAATTTTATTTTATTTGATAATAAAGGAAAAGCACATTATGCCAAGTCAATTACGTTACCAAAGATTATTGATAATTTTTTGCACGATCAGGCGATTTTGCATGTTTACTGATTCGTAAATAAACATAGTAAGTTTCGTTTACAATTCACAGCTTGGTAATTAATTACTTACCGATCCTGCAGGCGGTAAGTGATTACTTACCAGTAAGGGAGACCTCAGGGTGTGAATAAAAACGATTATTAGTTAAATAATTGTGTACGTCTATTCACTAGCTTCAAATTTAAATAATTTTCATTTAAAAATATTGCAATTAAAAGATTTTTTCTTGTCAAAATTGATGTAATAATTTAATTTTTTACGTAATAATAATTATAATAATAAAGTAATAATTTAATAAAAATGTAATAAGTATTTTGGGCATTAAGAGTATTACCGATTTCGGATATATTAGAGATCTCGACTTCGTCTTGATCTCAAAACATATATCCTCAATCGGTAAAACACTCTTACTGCCCTTAACACTTAAATAACTATTGTGGAGGTTATATATTAATTATAGAAGTGTTAAAAAGTATCGAAACCTGTAAACCATTTTTTGTTCGCCTACATAATATGTATTATAATATTATTAATATTGTTAATATTAATTAATAATATTAATAATATTATAATATTAATATTATTAATATTATTAATGTGTTACTTTATTACTGTGATTTGCGGCCTTAAAGTGTCACTTTTTAACTATTTATTTTGTTGTCATAGTTACGTCCAAAAAAGCAAAAAGCATTTGTATTTGTTTAAATTCTATGAAAAATAGAATTTTTTATCCAAGCAACCCTTACTGTTTTGCTATTTTGGACTTAATTAAACTCCACATTCGTCCAAAATCTTTAGCTTTACGTCCTAGCATCATAATGTACTATATTAAATTGGTTTTTATAAAGTTTGAATAAAAATAAGAGATAAAATTAAAGAAAACAAAAATTTAAATTTATTTATTTTTTAAATTTTTCATTGATCTTCATTGCTAATTTACAAAAATCAATATCAAATTGAAAAATACTCTTATTTGTATTGCTAATTAAAAAAGAGTGATTAGAGGTAAAAAAAATTTCATCAAAACTGGATGAAAAACTAGCGAAGTTTATTTTACAATTCTTACACTCTCCAATTTCATCTCAAATTTTTTTAATTGACCAATATATTTGATAGTGTGATATGCGCCTCATTAATTTGGGCTAGCCAATAGATGGTGCCGTATTTGTATTTAAAACGTTGTTTCAATGTTAAAGTTTTGCAAATACACTACGATTCGCTTTTTCCAATTGTCGTGTATTATTTTTTCATTGGTGAAAATTATTTTAATTGTTTTTTTTAATATCGGTTTATACGCGTAGTTTGCTTTGATCAATGTTTTTTGCGTTGAACATAATTTTATGAAATGGAAAAATGAATGTATTGTAATAAACTTCGTCCAGAATGGGTTAATTTCATTTAATCATAAAAAACCAATACGTTCCGCCTAAATGTTTTCTACATTCAAAGATGAAGTAAAAGTTAACTAATACAAGTTGCATAAATTAATGTAAATTAAATTTGTTTACATTAATGAAATTAAAAGGAGGAGTGGCCTATTTTTTCTAGAAACAACTACAGTGAGTACCAGAATATTCTGCTTATTTGTTTTTGAATATAAAAGAGGCGAACAAAATATCAGAGAGTCAGTTTTACTTCTGCAATTAAAAGTGTTTATAAATATTCGCAAGTTTAAGGAATAATCGGTGGTACTTGAGCCTGGGTACTAATAGTAAAAGAATCTGAACTTAGTGGAATAGTAAATACAGATTTTACGATTCCGAATATTGTTGATTCTAATTGTGGAAAAGCGGTGAAGTTTATGGTACATAAATTGGAGACCCTGGAATTTATTGTAAGGAAAAACGGAAGCTGCTGTAATTTGATGACAAATAAAGTTTGAGATTCTGTTAACTAAAGATCTGTCTTTTACTGTCGTGTTTGTTCAATAATCCAAAAGAACCAACGAAGAGTCGTTACAGTGGTGTCAGAAGTGGGATTATTGAAACATTGGTCAGGACAGTAAATATTAGTGATCTCAGCCAGACCCAGCTGAAGGACGAGTTGAAGAAAAGGAATGCTCCAATCCATGGAACGAAGGCAGAACTTGCATTCCGGCTGCGTAAAGTTTTAGAAGAAGCAGGCCAAAACACAGAGGTTATAGAAATAGAGCCGGAGGAAGCTCCGATTCAGAATGCCCCAGCAATTGATCCAATGATGGCGTTGATGAAAGAAATGATGGCACAGCAGCAACAACAGCTTGCTGATATGATGGCCAAACAAGGAAACAATCTGATGGCCCGACAAGAGAAACAGGCAGCAGAACAAAAAGTAGAGCAACAACAACAACTTGCTGATATGACGGCCCGACAAGAGAAACAGGCAGCAGAACAAAAAGTAGAGCAGCAACAACAACTTGCTGACATGATGGCCAAACAAGAGCAATTGGCGGCCAAACAAGGAAACATTCAACAACAACAATTTGCTGATATGATGGCAAAGCAAGAAAGTCTACGTGAAGTAATCGAGTCACGTATATCCAGTGCGGAGGTTAAAATCAACAACATGGAAAGGGAGCTGCGGACAGTTACCGAAGAACAAGAGAAATTACGCAAACTTTCAAGTGAATTCCGCCAAGAAATAGCACAAGTGAAGTCAGGTAACATGATCAATCCATCAACTGCTTCAGCTCCAGCTAGAGTGAAAACACCCGTATTTGATGGATCTACATCGTACCAGATATTTAAGATGCAATTTGAGATAGCAACAACTGGGTTCGATCACCAGCAAAAAGCAAATGCGCTTATATTGGCATTGAAGGGACCTGCTGCTGAAATTTTGCAGACACTATCAGCGGCAGAGCGTGATTACTGCGAGCTAATGGAGGCCTTAGAAGTAAGATATGGGGAAAGTCGTATGCAAGCTCTCCATCGCATGCAGCTCAAGACACGAAAACAGGGAGTCAGTAAAACTTTGCAAGAATTAGAGGCTGACATTGTCAGACTGGTTAATCTGTCATACCCGAACTATAACGCTGAACATCGAGATGAGCTGGCAGCTGATACATTTATCAATGCTCTTCGATATATACAAATGAGAAATCAGCTGTATCTAAGCGGGAAGAAATTACCTGCGGAAGTCTTAGCATTGGCCCTGCAAATGGAAGCCGGAAAAAGAGCGTATGGCTCAGATAGAGTACGTCAGATGGAAGTTGCTGAGGAACCACTAAAAGCAGCGCTTGATGAAGTGATCATGCATGTCAAAAAGTTGGAAGATAAGCCTGAACGAAATCAACGAAGAAGATCTAGCAGAGTAAGATGCTGGAATTGTGGGCAGTTAGGGCACATCAGACAAGAATGCAAAACACGAGTAGCAGCAAAAGAAGGAGTAGTTCCAGGCCGGTTGATGAACCTTTCAAACAAGCAAGTGGATGTCAAAAAGGAAGGAGATTGCCGCGTTGAACACCGGAAGAGAAGGATACATTGTAACGCTGAAGATCTTTCAAGAAGACCCTGTGTTGAGGAGCGCAAGTTATATAGCAGGACTGAGAGAAAGGAGGCAATGAAAGTGAAGAAAATTAAGTTCCAAACTCCTGACGATTGGTGTACCGAGGCATTTAAAAAAGAGCAGCTAAAGGATCCAGCTATGGCTCCAATATTGAAATGGAAAACTGAGGGAAGGCGACCAGAGTGGAAAGAGGTAGCACCTTTAAGTACGGAGGTGAAATGCTACTGGGCGCAATGGGACTCACTATTTATGGACAACGGGATACTTAAAAGAAAATGGGAGTCCGCTGATGGAAAGAAAGTGTTAGAACAACTGGTGTTGCCATCAAGTCGAGTGGAAGAGGTACTGGGAAAGCTGCATGGAAGTATTTCTGGAGGACACCTGGGAGTCAATAAAACCCTGGCTAAAGTAAGGGAGAGGTTTTATTGGGTAAGGTATCGAACAGACGTGGAGCAATGGTGTCGGCGATGCGATACTTGTGCAGCGAGCAAAGGACCAAAAACTAGAACTCGAGGAGAGACGCAACAGTACAATGTGGGTGCCCCAATGTAGAGAATTGCTATAGACATCGCGGGGCCATTTCCGGAAACGACAAAAGGTAACAAATACATCATGGTGGTCATTGATTACTTTACAAAATGGCCGGAAGCTTATGCAATACCGAACCAGGAAGCAGTTACGGTCGCTGAAACATTAGTCAATGAATGGATTTGCAGATATGGAACACCGCTCGAGTTGCATACGGACCAGGAAAGGAATTTCGAATCACTATTGATGAAAGAGCTGTGCAGAACACTCGACATTAGAAAAACACGAACTACACCTATGAACCCGCAGTCGGATGGCATGGTAGAACAATTCAACCGAACCATGGAAGAACATTTGTCAAAGGTAGTAGAAGCCAACCAAAGAAATTGGGACAAGGATCTTCCGTTATTCTTGATGGCCTATCGTAGCGCAGTGCACGATACGACAAATGAAACGCCAGCGAATATCATGTTCGGAAGAGAACTACATCTTCCTAGTGACATCGAGTTTGGCATCCCTAGAGGTCTGGTATCTACGAAAACAGATTATGTGGGACAACTAAGGGAGAAGATGAATAAAATCCATCAACAGGTTCGAGACCACATTAAGATTGCCAGTGACAAAATGAAAACCAGGTACGACATAAATGCAAATAGTGGCGGTTTTCAAGAAGGAGAATTGGTGTGGCTATACAACCCCAAGAGAACTAAGGGAAGATCACCCAAGCTGCAGCCAGATTGGGAAGGTCCATATAAAATAATCAAACGAATTAATGATGTTATCTACCGCATCCAAAAGGGAAAGTGATACATCTGCAAAGGTTGGCACCGTACCAAGGTAACAGCACCAATGCGATATCTGATATTGTTCGGGACGAACAAAACTAAATGGAGGGCAGTGTAATAAACTTCGTCCAGAATGGGTTAATTTCATTTAATCATAAAAAACCAATACGTTCCGCCTAAATGTTTTCTACATTCAAAGATGAAGTAAAAGTTAACTAATACAAGTTGCATAAATTAATGTAAATTAAATTTGTTTACATTAATGAAATTAAAAGGAGGAGTGGCCTATTTTTTCTAGAAACAACTACAGTGAGTACCAGAATATTCTGCTTATTTGTTTTTGAATATAAAAGAGGCGAACAAAATATCAGAGAGTCAGTTTTACTTCTGCAATTAAAAGTGTTTATAAATATTCGCAAGTTTAAGGAATAATCGGTGGTACTTGAGCCTGGGTACTAATAGTAAAAGAATCTGAACTTAGTGGAATAGTAAATACAGATTTTACGATTCCGAATATTGTTGATTCAAATTGTGGAAAAGCGGTGAAGTTTATGGTACATAAATTGGAGACCCTGGAATTTATTGTAAGGAAAAACGGAAGCTGCTGTAATTTGATGACAAATAAAGTTTGAGATTCTGTTAACTAAAGATCTGTCTTTTACTGTCGTGTTTGTTCAATAATCCAAAAGAACCAACGAAGAGTCGTTACAGTATAATTTACAGCTTATTGAGTCCACTCTTAAAAAATAAAATTTTTTTATTATTATTTCTAATTATTTTTTATTTTATATAATTGAATATATTTCGGGTTATTTGAATATATTTCAGGTTACCCATCATCAACAAACGTTTAAAAGTGGTTAGTAAATAAATAAAATAAATTTGAATTTATGTTGCCTTTGTTGATATTGATTGCGTTTATGTCCTTATGAATGTAAAGGGATTCAAAAGCATCCAATTTATTGCTGTCGTGCACCTTTTTCTTTAACCTCATATTATCTTTTGAAAAATTTAAATAATCATTTTATTTACCAAAACATGTTTTGCTATTGGGGCTTTATTTAGTTGGTTTGTTTTAATGTATCCTGAATGTTCCTTAAAGCGTTTCTTCAAACACCTACGCGTCTGCTCATATAATATTTTTATGGTAATCACCAAAAGATAGTTCATAAACACCGATTTTATCATGTGTTTTGTCTTTAGTTGATCCTAACTTATGTTTCAACGTCATGATGTTACAAATTTTCTCATCTACACCAAATATGTTGTTAGTTTGCAATTGTATGTAAAACATGATCCTAAAAATAAGTGATGATGGTTGATATTATCGATTATTTATATATAAAGCTAAAAATTACGAAATGGGGAGACGCACAAATACTATAAAAAGACACACAACTGATCAAACACGGATGGTAATCATGATGAACAAACTAATTAAAAATGGTGGGACTTAGCTGACAACACATATGCAATAGTAATTTGCAAATGCTAACTATGCCTTAATAAAATTAAGAATTCATTAATGAATTAAATATATACTCCCGCAGGAAGATTTGTAAAATTTAAAATTGTTGATCTATGGGTGTGACAACCCTGCGTCCTTAGGTCCCTGCTTTTTGCATAAGTTAGCTTGAGATATCGTATACCACTGGCAATAGCAGTGAGATATCACTAGCCAAAGTGATATCTTAGGAATGTTGGCGGATGAACTTTTTTCAATCAACGATAGCACAATTAGTCTTAGTTATAGAATATTCTTTGATGATGACACGCTATTTTTTTTTTAAATAAAATGTGCTGAGTAGTACAAATTACAATGTGAGAAACAACAACACATAACAACCATTGAAGAACAAGGTCTCACAACAACATGCTTTCTTAGGTGTTGATGGACGCAAATTTTTTATTTTTTTATTTTTTTAAAGAATGAACTTTTTCGTTTGCTCGAAGAAATCAGCTTCCATATAACTATTAAATATGCCAGGTTTTATCCTTTAGCAAAACCATGTTTTATATGATCTTGGTTTATGCTTCCAGCCCTATAAGGATAATTGGTAACCCAATTCAGCTTTGTTCCTACAAATTTGAAGAAAAAGTATTTTATTTTTATTTACTCCATTTTATCATGAAATATTGCCCTATGTCGTTTATTATTATGTTAAAGGTTTTTTTATTTAGTTTTCCATTCTTTAAAAAGAATATAAAGACCAATAGATAAGAAATTTGCGTCCATCATCTTAAAAAACATGATGGTGTGTAACTAAGGTCTTAAAGGGTTTTATGTGTTGTTGTGACACATATTGTAATTCCAACTACACAACACATTTTATTAAAAAATTTGTCAAATGTTTTGAAATAGCACAAATTGTTTTGAAATTTTAGGTGAAAAAGATGATGAAGAATGTCATTGAAGCTACAATTTTGAATGGAAAATTCAAAGGGGAAGATGTACTGTTGCTACGCATTTTAATGATCCCAACAGATACGGCATTTGAATTCAAACGTTTAGTTTCCAGTGCGACTCTCTTTTGCAATGACCATCAACAAAGCTTAAGGACAGTTGCTGCAAGGTTGTGGACTAGTTTGATTTGGAGAATTCGTACTTCTCACATTTGGACAACTGTATGTGGCCAGCTAACGTCGGAATACCTTCTGATTTATTCGTGTACGCAGACGGTAAAACACAAAATATAATAAGAGCCCACAAGAACACGAATAAAGAAATAGAATTAAAACGACATTTTAAATTTTTTTCCTTATTAAAATAAATAATTGTTGCAATAAAAATGATACAATGTAAATTGAATGTTAGGTACGTTTAGTTTGACTAAAACAACTGAAAAAATAACAACAATTGTATTAAATTTTTCGTTGTTTCAAATGCTTCAGTCAAATCGAACATGGATGTTATCAAAACGAGTTTTCTTAAATTACCTTTCTTGTGAGATACCGACAATATGCGACGGGTATAATGATAAACAAACAAAAGTTTTACACTATTTGGTATAAAATAAATAAAATTTTGAGAGATTTTTAGAGTGATTAAGCTTAAAGTAATTAATTTAATTCCCATGAATTTTGCAATTTTAAAACATTTTTTATTTTCTCTCAGAAAAACTTCTTTAAAACAGTTTTTGTGCGTTTCGTGTTGGGAACAAATACAATTTACAATTGTATAATCACAGATGAAGAATTCAATATAAATAAATATGAGATAATGAAGTTTCAATTTAGAAACTATCTAAACCTGAAAACTAAAATATGTTTCATTGTTGTTGCATCCACTGTGGCTGAGTCTGTAAGATGGCTTTGAACTATGATGTGTCTGATGAGTGTGAGTTCAATCCCGACAATAATTACTTATTATCGGGAATAATACTTTCAGTAATTACTTTGAGCAATAATTACTCACAAAATCGCCCAAAAATTACTATTCCATTAATGTTGTCTATATATGGAACATATATGCCAATATATTGACCGTGTGTCAGATATTATTTTCGCATTGATTTGCAACAATCAATAATGACTTTAAAATGACTTAGGATGTTGACTAAATAGAAATATTTCTCATCCTATGAATTCACATCCTATGAATTCTTATACAAAAACTTCCAAATAATTTTGATTTTTTTTGCATCGCTTCTTCTAATCTTCTATTCCTTTTTTGCATCACTTCTTTTTCTATACCTTCATCGAATGTATTGTCGCTATTTTTACCATAAAATGACATAACGATCAAAATTTTTTGCAACTTATTTAGTAGCCTACCGGTAAAGAAAGCGTATATTAAACCGCATGAGCTCTGTGAAAATTTGTGAATTGATTTTTGTTCCGTATAATGTTCTATATAGAGACTCACCTGAAACCTTACACACCTGAAAACTTATTTGATCGCGTATTTTTTTAAATATCCTTTGTTTTATATATAACACTATTTTTTATATTTTACTGATCAACTAGAGTGCTGATCCTTTTACATACATATTTAAAAAAAAAATAGAAAATCATTTCTCATTACTACTCTTTGAAATTATTGCTACTACGTCAACAAAATGTATACACACAAACTTTATTTATAGGCGTAGCAAAGCACGGCGGGTCCTGCTAGTCTAAATATAAATACGTAAGCAATATTTTTGCGGTACAATTTTAAAATATTTGCTGTATCAAAAGTGTGGCAATATTTATATCGTAGGATAGGTCTTGAGTAGTAGATGTGCTGAAAAATACTTTTTTTGAATTTTGACGTTTTTTTCAGAAAAAATGGCAAAAATGTGATAGTTTTGTTTTTTGAGTTTTTTTCGGTTATTTTGTTTTTTTTTCAAGTTATTTGTTTCACAATTCAAACTCAATCTATATCTATATATAAATACGAAAGCAATATTTTTGTGGTACAATTCTAAAATATTTACCCCATCAAAAGTGTGGCAATATGTATATGCTTGGAAAGGTCTTGAGTAGTAGATAAGTAGACAATTCAAAATCAAATATTTATATCAATTAATCAAACTCTGAAATAATGTGTTGTAGCTATTTTGTTTCGAGGTCTTTTTACAATTTCTATTTACAATGGCCGAATTTCGGCCACTGGGCGATTCCTGGTATTCTTTATTGTTTAATGGGACTTTGGTTTTTTTGTTAGTTTTTGAATTAGTTGTATTTTTCGAATACAAAAATTGATAATTTAAATAGCAAAAGTAGTTTAATAGATAATCATATCCATTAATCCATCCATATCATTTATATAATAGCCCTTGTTCTCTCTCTCTATTTTGATCGCAAATCTCACATGTTAATACATTTAATAATATAAAATTATTCAGTACCAAATTTCGTTGTGGTTTGCGAAATGAAGTACGGTGGAAAAGGTCTAGGGTCAATCCCGGAGGCTGTATTTATTTTTTAATTATTTAATTATTCAAAGTGCCCGTTTGTTTTTGTTTGCATTACCTTCAAAAAAAATTTTTTCGCTTATAATTATATAGGAAAATAAATAAAAGTTAATTAATTTAATATTTCGAATGGATATATTACTTCATAAAATGTTAGATTAAAACAACCATTTTGGAAAATAAAAAATACTTTTTATTTTTTTATTCACTTTCAAATCTCTCTTTTTTTATTATTATTATCATTAAATAAATTTTGCTTCTCTTCGTTTTTTATTATTCGTTAAACATGCCTCTGACATTTGTGTGCATATATATGCTAAGGCGTTTTACGATATGTTCACGGTATATTGTGCACATCATGTGCAGTACATGTATTATGCACAATTTTGTGCACGGGGATTTTTTATCATGAACAATTAATGCACAATTCTTGAATTTTTTCAAAACTGTTTTTCGGAGAATTAACCACAATATTTTTTAATTTCAACGTAAACAAATAAAAAATCAAATGGAAGGCATACCAACATAACATGAATTGTTACTTTTTTTGTACTTTTCGATAGAAGAAATAAGTTAAAATTTAAATAAAATTTAAGTGTCGCTGAAGCATGGGGGGGGGGGGGTGGATATGGCTTCTATTTTTCCATTATTTTTGGGTCGTCAGAGACCATCTCGTTTTCAAAATTTGTTCCTGGATAAGGAAAAGTTGTGCTCTCCGTTTGAAAAGTTTCTGTTTTAAAGCATAGTAAGCTATTGATTTGCTTTATCTATCGCAATGTCTTCTATAACTCAAACCTCAAAATTTGGATGAGCTGCTGAAATTTAAAAGTTAAACCATTTCATGAATAATTACGACCACCGACATTACTTACAATCCCGAAAAATATCAATTAATCCCGATAGCTAATAAATAGGATTTTCGTAATAAACACAATTTGTTTTATGATTTTTATTTTATTTTACTATGACAGCTGACTTGTTTTGGTTTTAATCTATATAATTTATAACAAAACATATAAGAAATCGCTTGTCTTGTTGAAATGTCGATATATTGTCGATTGGATATGAATTTATATGTTTTTCTAATATTCTTTCGAAGAAAACGTATCTAAAATTATAAAAAAAAACTGTTGGGAATATGTATCCCCATATACACATGTACATTTTTATGCTTTTTTGTTTTATGATTTTCTGTTTTTATGTTTTGTTATTTTGTAATTACTTCCGTGATTTAATTTTTATTGGTGTTATGTTTTACGATTTTATTTTTGTTTTATTATGAAGATATTGTAGATAAGTTTGATTTAATATATGAGAACAATATTGACAAAATAATTGATAGATTCAATTAACTATAGAAGTAGAATAGAAATAGAAATTAATTAGACAAGTGAATGAACTTCCAGAAAAAAAAAATGAAAATTAATTAATTAGATAAAGATAAATTAAAATCGTTTGGAATGAAAGGATGAAAAAAACGTTTTTATGGATTGTATGAGGGCAATCTGGAGGGTTTACGAACTGTTGTGGAAGAAGTTATCGAGGTATGAAACAAACTTGTGTTATAATAAGAAAAACCTAAAAAGTCACAGTTAAAACTAAGCTATATAAATTACTTGTAATGGTATACTTAGTTGCCAGATAAAACAGATTTCATACGGAAAGTTCATTACGAGAGTTTTGTATTTTATCTGCCAATATCTTATATTTTTTGACAGTTTCTGTTAGATTAGAAGTTTTTTTAAAAATCACTTCATTTATATTAATGGTTCTTTTAAATCATTATAAATTTGTCAACCTAACTGTCCCTATTGGTCAAGAAAACTTTGAAAGTAAACTTAAAATAGAACAGCGAGTGTTTAAAGCTTGGATCACAAGTTTCTTTGACTTTAAGCTGTGCACTTTGTGTGCACCACATTAGCACGTATAGGGCACACACTTTTAAAAGCTCAGACTACGAGATTGTTGTTCAGGTGAACGGCCTAGTCCATAACCTAGGATTTGGCAATGCTTCTGAAAATAATTTGGTCTTATGTCGATTTTGGTACACGCGACTTTTCATTGAAATTTGCTATTTTACAAAATATTATATAAGTCAGAAGACTTTTGAATTTCGTAGACTTCTGAAATTTTATGAAAAAGACCTAGAAAATTGAATGATGTTTATGGATTTTTGCTATCTGAGCTTAACTTAAGTGTAAATTAGCAGTAGCTAACACATTGACCACTACTATTAGTATAAATGCTTTCTGAGTCTTAGGCCAACGCCTCGAGCAACAATTTTACGCTCAAGCAAAAAAGACTTACTTTACGTCTTTAATACATAAATATTTTCGCTTGAGCGCAGCATGTTGTGCTTTGGAAATTTTGTACGAAAAACTATAGCGAAGTCTCCATAATTATATTTCTGTGAGTTTAGAGGACCGGGGTAGAGGGGGTAAAAAAAAACTTTTTTTGACCCAAGCGAGTGGGGTGTCATTTGTTTAGATTTTTGCGGTGCCCAGTTTTTGAGATATTGTCGAAAAAGTGCAAAGTCCTGACCGTTCCCCCACCCCCCCCATGCGTTTCGACACTGATTGACAGAAAAATTTGTAAAAATTCACAGAGTTAGTAAATTCGCTAAATTTTGTACGAAAACTATAGGGAAGTCTCCAATAATTATATTTCTGTGTGTTTAGAGGACCGGGGTAGAGGGGGAAAAAAAAACATTTTTTTACTCAAGCGAGTGGGGTATCATTTGAAAGAACACCTAATTTGGAATTCGTTGCAGTTTTTTTTAGAATTTTGCGGTGCCCAGTTTTTGAGATATTGTCGAAAAAGTGCAAAGTCCTGACCGTTCCCCCCCCCCATGCGTTTCGACACCGATTGACAGAAAAATTTGTAAAAATTCACAGAGTTAGGAAATTTGCTAAATTTTGTACGAAAACTATAGCGAAGTCTCCAATAATTATATTTCTGTGTGTTTAGAGGACCGGGGTAGAGGGGGTAATAAAAAACTTTTTTTTACCCAAGCGAGTGGGGTGTCATTTGAAAGAACACCTAATTTGGAATTCGTTTCAGTTCTTTTTAGAATTTTGCGGTGCCCAGTTTTTGAGATATTGTCAAAAAAGTGCAAAATTCTGACCGTTCTCTCCCCATGCGTTTCGACACTGATTGACAGAAAAATTTGTAAAAATTCACAGAGTTAGGAATTTGCTAAATTTTGTATGAAAACTATAGCGAAGTCTCCAATAATTATATTTCTGTGTGTTTAGAGGACCGGGGTAGAGGGGGTAAAAAAAACTTTTTTTTGACCCAAGCAAGTGGGGTGTCGTTTGATAGAGATCCTAATTTAAAATTCGTTGCAATTTTTTTTAGAATTTTGCGGTGGCCAGTTTTTGAGTTATTGTCCAAAAAGTGTAAAATCCAGACCTTTCCCCCCCATATGTTACGACACTGATTGACAGAAAAATTTGTAAAAATTCACAGAGTTGGGAAATTTGCTAAATTTTGTACGAAAACTATAGCAAAGTCTCCAATAATTATATTTCTGTGTGTTTAGAGGACCGGAGTAGAGGGGGTAAAAAAATTTTTTTTTGACCCAAGCGAGTGGGGTGTCATTTGAAAGAACATCTAATTGAAAATTCGTTGCAATTTTTTTTAGAATTTTTCGGTGCCCAGTTTTTGAGTTATTGTGTAAAAAGAGCAAAATTCACACCATTCCCCCATACGTTTCGACTCTGGTTGACAGAAAATTTTGTAAAAATTCACAGAGTTAGGTAATTTGGTAAATTTTGTACAAAAACTATAGCGAAGTCTCCAATAATTATATTTCTGTGTGTTTAGAAGACCGGGGTAGAGGGGGTAAAAAAAAACTTTTTACCCCCTCTACCCCGGTCCTGTCGTATTGTCGAAAAAGTGCAAAAGTTTCGATGCTAAATGACAGATAAATTTCACAGAGTTAGGAAATTTGGTAAGTTTTGTATGAAAACTACAGCACAGTTTTTGAGTTATGGATAAGAAAAGGCTAAATTCAGATCGTGCCGCCGCCTACCTTTCGACGATGACTGACTGAAAAATTTGAAAATATTCACAGAGACAGGAATATTGATAAATTTTGAATGAAAATCATATCGAAGACTCAAATAATAAATAATTTCTTAAATAAATTTCTTAAATAATTTCTGTGTGTTTATGGGATGGGTGTGGGGAGGGAAAAAAAATCATTTTTGACCATTTCATATGAAAGAGCACTTAATTTAAGAAATGTTACAATTTTTTTAGAATTTTGCAATGCAGAGTTTTTGTGTTATTAAAAAAAAAATATTTTTAGTATGTAGCCTTTCCACACCCCTAAATTTCAACCCTCGATTGACCGAAAAAATAATCAAATTTAATCCATTTACAAGCTGGTGTAATTGAATCTTTTTTAAGTTACCAAAAACATCTATGGATAATATTTAACCTGAATTAACATTTTTTTTGCCATTTTTGATCAATGTAGATTTGATTGTAATTTACTATTGACATTACAATTTAACATTTATTTTGTTAGGTGTCTATGGTCTGAAAATATAAGGACATTAAAACACAACTTTTTGTCAATAATTTTTGATATGGTGTTCTTTTACATTCACGGAACCCTTGACGAGCGAATTTTATTCGCACTTGTCTGACTTTTTTTGTTGGAGTCTAATAGTTATTTATGTACCAAAGATGTAAAAAGATAAATTTCAGGCCGAATAACAAATCTTGCTAGGGCTGAAATTAACACTACTCCTATGATCCAAACTTTTAGATTGTTTGGACTTTCATTTGATGCTTACAGATTCCTTCTTCATCGAGAACTAGTTCCAAAACTCCACCTATTAAACTAATTCACACAAATGGATTTAATCTCGTATTCATTGTGATAAGGAAACTTTTATTCCTAATTTCTCCTTCGATACACAAGTTCGACATCGCTTTACAGTATATTCTGTCTTATCGCTGAAGATTGAGAATTTTGTTTAAAAGGCTATTCTAAAACAAGAATCATCAATATCTTAAAAAAAGAAGGCAGTCTTGAAAAAAGTGAAAACTTAAAACTGTGAAATAGCTATGTTTTAATCGGCTTAATACAACAACCACTTACACAGTGTTATTAACCACAATTACACATCGATATAACTTATATTAACTGATAAAAACATTCAGAAAATTCAATAAATTAGAAAAAACCAAAATATGAATCAAGAGAACGTTTTTGTGTGAGTTTTGTGCTGTATTCAAATGTATAAGCTCAAAAAATGTTTAGAGTGTTGCATGGGAGAATATTTAGAAATTTGTTGATAGACTGGCTGCACTCATCATATACATCTTTTTTTTATCATGAAAATCATTGAGATCATGGAAAATATACATTTTTGTTTGCAACCTTATGCAGAACATAAAATAAAAAATAAAACAATCGTTTTTAGGAAAAAGATATCGATTTTGGTTATATCTACTTATTTGAGAAAAGCTATAAAGCATATATCGTAAGAAACTGTATCGAAAAATGTTTATCAAATTTTCTTTTAAATTTTATCGTAAATTATCGATACCGTAAATTATCACTTGTTGTCTAATACATTGTTATCGTTTAAAAAACCAACGAAATTCAAGACATTGTCATACTCAAAAACTATAAAGAAATTTACTGACCGTATATTCTTATGTTGGTTTACCTTTTAAATTTTTTGCATTGTCACAAACTTTATCTCTATGTTTTGTACATTTTCAAACTTGAAGTAATTTTCTAGAAATTTATGTGTTGTAAAGTAGTTAAAATTGGTATAAATAGTTTTTATAGAAATAGTTTATGTTCTAAGTAAGATTAAGACAGGCGCATGGTAATGGTTTTTTGGTACTATTGGGATTTTTAATGTTGAGTAAATATTAAGTTAATTTATATTTTTATATATGTAATCAATCAACTATATATAAAACAACAACACAATTGGTCCAACAATCTCTTCTCTTGTTTTCATCTTATTTACTGATTGTCCCACTACAACTTTAAGTTTTAACACGTTCAATTATAATGCACAGAAACGTCTTCAAATGAAATAGCTGCTTCTTATCAAGGTTTTATAAAACTTTTTTTTCTAAGATCATCATAACTTAACTCACTTTATTCTAGTTTTCTTCAGTGTTGCGTTTAAAGAAAACAAAAATCCATCCATTCATTTTAATTTACTTTGTTGTGTTTTTACCTTAAGAAAATTTTTTAATAAGAACAAGAAAACGCTAAGAGATTTTTCTTGTTATTTTATTTTCACATTGTGTTAACGGGAAAATTGAGAAATTTCTAGACAACTGTGAAAAGAATGAAAAGAAAACTTTATAATTTAATTGAAACTATATATTTTTATTCATTGAGATTTTTTCATCAAAGTCTTTATACGCGCTAATGATGATGACAACAAAAATAAAGAAATTTTTATTTCTTGAAGTACTATAACTATAATCATGTACATACTGTTTTAAATTTTTACCTCTTCCTTTTCGCCGGTATAAAATATTAAAAGTTAAACCACAAGCCTACCTGGTTTTTTAATTAAAAACAAAAAAAAATAATTAACCATGATTAGTACACATTTGAGACAACAACAAAAAACAAAATAATGAGAAAATTCATTTTCTCTGTTAACTAAATTTTCCATTTATCCTTTAAAACAAAAAACAATTTTTCGACAGATCCAAACTAAAGACAAAATGAGAAAAATATTATTAAATAAAATGTACAGAGAAAATGTCTCGCGTTTTTTGTAATTAAAATTTTACAATATCCTTTTTTTAATTTCGTATTTTAATATCCCGTCGTCGTTTTTGTTGTATTTTTGTGTGAATAAAAAAAATTTACCCATAACACCAATTTGGATGGCATAAAAATGTTATTCGATTTGATATTATCGAATCCCTATTTTATTTTAGATTGAATTTAATGTTATTGTTATATTTGTCAGTTTTCTAGCAAATATATGTGTAGAGTCGAACATTTAACATTTATTGGGGATTTTTGAGATCAATTAAACTCAAGTAAGTAAAGAAGTATTTGGAATATTTTCAATTCAAAGGTATGGTTTGAAGTTTCTCAGGAAAAAACTCCACTTCGCATTTTTCGTGTTTCAGATGAATTCGAACCTTCCTTGTCAGTGCCTGCCTCGAATCCTTAGGCAGACACGCTATCGATTACACCGTTGAGGCGATAACAATTTCGAAGTTAAAACTCCTTCATCACTTATTTATTTTACTTAAGTTGAATTTTTCCACTGTTATTAGACTCCATATTATGGAAATGTTTTTACATTATATGGGATTTTTTTCATTAAATTTCTAGACAATATTTTGTGTGAATTCATAGAATGGAGAACATTTCTATTCTAATTAACATCCTAAGTCAATATTGTATAGTCATTTAACATTTATATTTAAAGTAAATTTTAAAATATTAATTATCATACATTATCAAAAATGTGACACCTAGCGACATCGATTTTAAATTTCTTTCAATTTTCACATAATGAAGTCATTACGAAATCCTAGCTTGTGAATATTTTTCTGCACAACAGCATCTAAAATAAAAATAAATGAAATTTACAAACCACGTAAACATTTTTGGTTTATTAATTAGAACCACAATTCAAATTTCACATTCTAGATGGGCGACGAAGTGTACTGACAAATAAAATGTTATCATTTCATCATAGCTAAATGAGATACGTTTTAACAAAAACGAGATAAACTAAACTACAATTAACGTTGAAGAAAGTTTAAAAAAAACAGGCGGAACTAAAACGTTTATTGTAGAAAGAAAATGTCTCTGACATAAACATACTCTCGGCCTTAAAGTAAGAATTTACTTTTAATTGTATTTTCCAACATAGAAAATGACTACCGTAAATGAAATCTTTGAAAAATTTGTTCAATTATGAAAATTTTTGTTTGAAAAAATAAAAAAAATATTTCTGTCTAACGGTTCACTTATCACTTTGGACAGAAATCTATAAAAACAAATAGCTGTAATAGTTGTAATGGAAAATACATTAATTGTTTTTAAAATAAAATAATTGCAACTTCTTGCCGACTCGATGAAGTATTAGCATTTAATTTTTATCTATATAGAGTTTGCAAGTAGTCGACGAGAGTGCTACCGTTTGAATTTCCTGAAGATTGCTAGATTTTATAAATTTAGAGCATCCTTCGCCATTTGAAACTCGTCACTACAACATCCCGAGTAGAAATTAGTTAGGTAACACTTGAATACAGTCAGAGCGTGGTCAGGACCTGATCATTCCAGAAAAGGCAAGTCATATTAGGAAAATCTGATTACCTGTCTGATCTGGACCTGAATTAAAATACAAAATTTACGAATAAGCTTATTTGAAAATATCCGACTCTGATTTGGTTTTTCGTATTTGACACCTAGTTGAGCAATCTGATCCGACTATCCCAATCAGGAGATTATAGAGCAAAATCATAACACTTATGATCAAGGCTCAATAGAACTAGGGCAAGCCTAATCAATGCCCTATTTGAACCCAGACAAATGTCTGCTCGTGATGATTTCCTCAGCTCACAATTTATTCTTAGAACATCCTTTGAAGCAAAAGAATGTAGATCATTTTTCAATACAACCAACCAATTAGAACACTACATATAGGATACTAGGACAAAGCTTTAGAGCAAAAGGAAACACACAAACCTTCGAAACAGAAGCTCAGAACCACCATACTCGTAAGCAGAAATTAAAGGGACCGTTTTCATTCAAGAAACTATGCAGGTGCAATTAAGACTATTAGAATGACATCTATACCAAAGAGTTAGTTACAAATTATGTTATGTGCAGAATGTCTGGGTAAGACTGGAGAATCTAAAATGATCCTGATTTCGAAAATTTAGTACTTAATGATGAGTATAATATTATATGGCTGATGGGTATAAAATTCAAACCGGGCAATAGATTATGATGAAAAGCGTTCATTCAACTGGTTCAATTGGCAGGCCGACTATCTGTAAATGTAGATACGCATTCAATTGTGGCAAGAAAGAGAAACGACATTATAGTCCCCATCAAGTTAGTGATATTTTACCCTATGGAGTTAGTGAAATCTCTCACGTTTCTGGAAGTCAAAAATTCAAAATTATTTGTATGAAACAAAAATATTATAACTAAGATGCCACGATGATAGCCAAATCCAACTCCTCACAGTAAGGATTCTTGAAGAAGCCAAGAAAGCCATCTCGATGACTATGAATATTCTGAACTACCGAGTTGGAGAAAACACCATCTTGTCTACAGGAGAGAATGCAGTAGCCTTGAGGAAACATGGTAGGAATTATGTGAACTTTTTGATAATTAAATACCATCATCTGGTGTAACAAGGATGGTAAAGGGGATCCGTTTTGATGGAGGATATGGAAACAATTTCTAGCTTTCCTTGATCGAGACAGCAGAAAACCTGCTCGAAACTCATCAAAACTCTTCAAAGAATGAAGAAGAATGAAGTATTTTTAAATTGTAAGATGAAAATGTCTGTATGCGATTGCATTTGTAAATGTGGCGTCCATTTTGTTAACGATACAATTTAGATGAAAAAAACTCCAAAGTATTTACGTATTTGGCTTATATTACTATAAAAAACAATATTAGTTTTCCCCAATTTTCTTAATATTATGTATATATGTTTTCATTACTTTCACCAACAAATTTCTTTCGAACAAAATTTTAGCTGTAAATAAAATAAAATTCATCAATTTATTATTACGAAAGTCTTACTATAAAGTTTGTAACGACCTAAAAAGTTTGTAACGACCAAAAAAAATCTGATCAGTGGACATTTCCTTTTAAGATCTAAAAACAAACAGTCAACACATTAATCATACCTTCATTCCGTAATATAAAACAACTTAAGAACATTTCAAAATATTATCTGATCGTATACAGCGTTTCACTGTATACATAATTCGTATTTTAGTATATAACATCACATCTTGTTTTCCCTTCAAATCACTTAAATTGTTGTTATATGTCTGTGTATAAATAATTGTGTATAATTGTTTGATTGGTGAAATCAGTCATTTTAGATAACGTTAAACTCATTTTCACTCACCATTTTTATTATTCTTTGTTTATTATTCGTATATTTAAAAAAATTTCGTTCCGGTTCGTTTTTTATTATTCGTAAAACATGCGGCTAACATATGAGTGCACATTTGTGCGTCGGTGTTTTATGACATGTGCACGGTATGGTGCACATCATGTGTATGACACGTATTATCCTCAATTTTATGCACGGAGATTTTATAACATGCACCATTAATGGATATTTCAAGCACTCTTTTCAAGATTGTTTTAAGGGATCGGTACAAATCTGAATCGGAATGCTGCTTTATTGATATGAAATATTTTGCGAAGGTAAATTGATGGCAAAACTCTGGTGAAACCCCAGCCATCAACTTTTTACTTTTCTTGCTTAGCTTAATTTTTTTATGTATCCAATCTGTTTCTCTTTCCAGTTCTTCCTCATCTGTTAGATAATCAAATGCGTTTGATTGGCTTCTAATATCTTTGTTGATATTTAGATTATCCGTTATTTCGGATTCACTTGTTTCTCGACTAATTTTCAATTTTTGATTTTCTCGTGTCAAAACATCAAATTCATTGCTTAGTTTGGATGTTCTCTCCTCTTTTTTGCTTAGTTTTTTCTGAGCTCTTGATTTTATTTTTCTAGATGTCTAATTTCTTCTCTTTCGGTGTAGTTTTGTTGACGTTCTTCACTTTCAGTGTGCACTTCATTTGTTTTAATATTAAGATTACTTTTAGATGTGCTTTTCTCTTTCGGTGGAACTTGACGTCTTCCCGTTAAAATCAAACGAAATTGGCACATCAAGTTCCTTATTTTGATTTGGTTACAGTAAGTGACTACATTCTCTACTGAGTATAACTTGTAGTTTGGATACCTCCTGAGGTATTGGAGTCACTTGATCTCGACCGCTGGCACTGAGGTTTCCGATTGGGCCATGCATGTGTGGTTAATAACGGTTGAAAAGACTTAAAGTTTAGTCCAGATCATATGTCGTTTTGTGCTGCTCATCAATTGAGTACAGACACACAGGGTTTGATTGACTATTTGCTATAATGCTTTACTACTACGAAAGTGTTGGGTACCACAGCCATTCGTTCCACTTCATACTACCTAGGGTACGCTCGTATCCGTTGTGAATACTTTGTGGGAGGTGCCAATCCAGAACTCCTTAATTTGAATGAATTTTTTTATGCTTCTAGAATCTAGAATAAATAGATAAGCAAAAACAAAACAAATTTCTAACACCTTTTTTGATATAGATGGAACAAACTTTTTGACATGCCCTCGTAAATTTGATTCACTCATTTATTTTTGTTTGAACATTAAAAAAGTTTTACTTAAATTTATCCCCAATTTCATACCAACAAAAGAGCTTAATTCAAAAAAATATATCTCTAATTAAATTACTATTCAAACAATGTTCTTCCATCTCAAGTTATAATTAAATAAAACAAACAAACACAATAACTCAACCAGCACAATGTATATCAATTTTGATTCTGGGAAATAAAGACACAAAAATAACTTCAGGAAAAAATAAAATCAAAATTAAAATTACTTTGAATTCAGACAATCTAACTAAGCATATTATAAAAATTTGTTTTAAAAAAATCAAATTTACTTAAAGATTTGCACAATGTACGATGTGAGATTACACTTTTAAATGAAATTTTCTTTAATTAAAATTAAGCTTTTTAGTGTACAGTATGAGACTGAGGTTATATATAGTACTTCTTTTATTTGGAGATATAAATAAATAATAATATATATTTTCTAGCATAATAAAACGTTTCATAAAGTTTAACCCCAAAAATGTATCGTTTAATTTTAATAACCTTTAAGCCATCCGTATACACGAATATCGTCAACGTTGCCGATCTAATTTTTATTTATGATTATTGTATATGTTTACTGGCAATATATCAACCAACATAATAACATAAATGTAAATAATGTTAATTTTTCCCGGTTCCAATCACGAAATTGCACCGGAACGAACAACAACTATAAAATGGAAATCAAATAAAACAACAACAATTATTAAAAAATTCCATAGAAGTCAGGTGCACTATGGATAAATATAAAAAACATTTTGTTGTTTGTCGTATCTGATAGCTTTTTTAGTAAATTTTCTCGTAATTTTTGTATATTTTCAACAAACTTAGTTTTTCTTTTGTCATCTGCTCTTTGTCGTTTGTATTTGTTCCTGTGCTACTCTTATTTATTTCTCGATTTTTACTATAGGTTTAATAAAATTGATCTAGTGTTGTAATTTTCTATACATTGTACTGTACTATTTTCCTACAAAAATACTGTGTACATTCTCTTTACTTGTTTATTTTGTGTTCGACCAACACAAATCAAAAGTTTTTATTCAATTTGTCTACTTTTACTTCATACGTAAATTACAAATATTTCATTGTAATATCTTTTTTAGTAGTAATTATTTTTATTATGATTATTGTTATTTCACTTCTACAAACTACAAACAATGCGACAATTCAATAAAACAAACACATGATGACATTTACCATAACACTGGGTTGTTATTCATAACAGAAAGGTAAGTCTAAATCAAACAACCCTAAGTGTGGAAGTTTTGCACCCTATTCCGTATCACTCCCAATGAGTCTATGTCGCCCAACAACAACAAAAACTTGAAATTATTATTTTATTTCCTTTTTTCATGTTGGCGGAAGGAAAAGAAAATTTTATTTTATTTTTTTTTTGATAAATTATCCATGAGCAACTATTTTTTATTGCCATAGCAACTAACAAAAAAACCAGCTACTATTATTTACTATTTTTACAGTTTATATAGAAGTGTGTTCGTACATCTGCTTATGCCATTTTTTATGTAAAATATGGCAATGTTTTTTACGTTTTATTGTAAAAAAAATAAATTATGTTTTTGTTAGTAGAAAAAAATGTTTAATTTATCATTTTGGGTTTTATAATTTTTTTTCTTTTGTAAAATTTGAAAATTAAATGATTTAAATCACTCAAAATGAGAATTTGCGAAAATTTTGTCTCATAAATCACTGGAAGCACCGAATATATCCAAATTTAAATTACATTTATATTCTTAGATTACCTTACAAAAAAAAATTTAAATATTTTCCCATCAAAAAGGTAATTCTTTCAGTTTAATACCAATAAATGTCAAAAAAAATCTTTAAATATTTCTTACACTTTTGAATAAGTTTTTCGTTTACATTTTCGTCTTCTAATCCATTTCAAAACAAAAAAATTTACATTGATATTAAAATAAGACGAGATACTCCAACACAGAAAAAGACACAAACGCAGATACATTGAATAATTTACGAAATCAAAATCATCCATCAATCAATCTTAAAACAGAATAATGTACAAAAACAACAAAATTACCAAATCGACTTTATATTACGAGAAAGTGATATAAGATTTAAAATTATTTGAAATTTATTTGGTTACATTCAGTAAAAAAAGTAGATGAAAAATAAAGTGAATCGATTTTAAGTTAAATGATCAATCAGGATATATGACAATTATTTATAAATTTAACCATCGGGAAATTGAAGAGGAGATTAATTTTTAGGGGATGCGATGGAATTAAGACACACAAACACCTTTCCTGTGAAAAAAGACATATTAAAACTATTTCGACAAAAGTTATAGCCAAAAGATTACCAAAACTATTTTAAAACGACCGTCGACACTTATAAACATCTCTACTTTTCCTCCTTATAATTTTTTTCTTTATTATTATTTTTATACACAAAAGACATAAATTGTAAGGACATTGTTCTTAAAGAAGATTTTCAACTTAACACATATATATTTAAATATTCGGTCCAAAGTTGACCCAAATATTTAAAGTTTTTTGGGTTTTTATCAAAACATGCAAGCATGTATGTTGTACGAGTTTAAGCTTTTATTCCAATTCATGTGAATGTCAGACACATAATTTAATACTAAAAAGTCGAATAAATTTATTTTCGTTGGTTTGAGTTTTTTTTCTATATGTATGACAAAAATTCTATGATAGTTGAGTTCATGATTATTTACGGAAAATGATTTTGTGGTGCAGAAGAGTACCAAGTTGTTTTTTGATTCGATGTTTTTTTTAAATTTGGATTTTAATACTCTATGCAAGTTTGCTGGTTAGTTAATCATTCCGCAATTTGCTTTTACAAGACGAATGTTATCAGATAAACCTTGACCTTAATACAAGATATAATGAACACTGATCATGTTAGTGATGTCACTAACAGGCAGCAATAGGGGGATTGTGTGCCAAGCGAGGTTTTATTCCGGCGAGCTTCAGCCGTGTGTGTTCGAAAAGAAATCTCCGCCAGTTCAGTACAAATATAGAACTGCACAAAACGAAACTGTGTAAACGGATTTAAATAAGCAAAACCAAAAGCAGGAGCTCTGACGACCCCAAAGGACGAAGAAAACAATACCATCACACACATCAATGGGATTAGTAATTTGAAACAATTTTATGCACCATCACTATTTAAAATTTTGTTAAGTCCTTACATATAATTTTTGACCGATAGTTTAAACACTACTGTGTATATTCTCTATTTTCAGTTTGTTCTCTTTTTATTCCTAATTCTATCTAGCAGTTTAAATAATTCAAACGTAAATTCACAATAATTCTATATAGCAGGTAACATACTATTTGTTTGGTTTTTTAATTCTATTCACAGTTTTCAATTCTCATTAACAGCTAAAATAATTTTATATATTGGACAAATTTGAATACTGTTATCTTTTAATGCATTTTGACTTCCAGTTTATATGCGTTGTTCAGTAAAATCACCAACTTTAATTCAAAATTAATTTTTTTATCCTTTCACAAAAACTCTTTTTGTTCAAGAGTTTACTTCAATAAGACAATAAAAAACAGATTTAATTATTTTACAAAACAAATTTGATTTACGACTGCCATTGACGAAAACAAACAGCATATATAACCGAGTTCAACGAAACAAACAAATATAAATTGGTTTTTTTCGAATAATCTTATTTATTTCATTAAATTAATTTTTTTTCTATAAATAATATTCCTTCTATAAACAGAAATCATTCAATTCCCCAATTCCCCATATCATTTCAATATAAAATTCTAGTCAAGAGATATTGGGCTATTATTTTGAAAACGTACATTTTTTTGTTGATTTTTAAATTTTTGATTTTTAAAAAATCTGAAATTTTAATATATTGTTGGCATTGACGAAAGGAAAAAAGTGATTTCTGCTTTTATTTTTTGAGTACTCTTAATCGGAGTTATGCGCGGTTGAATTTTGAGGCTTTTTCACGTAGTTTTGGTAATGGTGGCAATGTTTTGTGAATAGGTGCCACAAATTTTATCCCACTTACGTATATTTTTGCAAGTAAAAAGGAAAATAATTGAACAATTGAAATAAGTAAGTTTAAAATTAATAACTTTTCTCTTTTCCGCTAGACGCGTAAAACCTTGGTTTACTTCAAAGCTCATATCTCAAAAAGTACCTTTTTTTTGTTTTTCACAAATTTTAAATTAAACATATGCAGCTATGAAATTGAGAAATAAAAAGTCAGCAATTCAATATGGATTTTTTCTTACGATTTTTTAAAGTTTGGTATATGAAAAATTCACATGTGTTTTTTTATTAAGTTAATAATCCTGTACTAAATGTGGATCTAATAAATTAAACATTTCATATTTTAACACCTGCAATAAATTTGAACCATTTTCTGTGCGGTTAAATGGCTAAAAACTTATTAAAAATTAATTTAAGTTAAGTGGTAAAATAGAGGAATTTAAATTATTAAAAGGGTGTGTAAAATGTTTATTCATTTTAAAAAATGTCTATTCAGCCCCTTTTTACTAATTAAAATCTCATTAGAGACTCATAATTTTAACATTTAAAATTTCTAATGACGCCCACAAACGGTTTTTGACCAAATTATACTTGCATCCAATCAAAATATATTAAATTGTACCTACCTAATTTTTCCTGATTCTACCTATGTCAAAACTATTTCAAGGGTATATATATATTGATTGGATTGCCTCATAATCAATTATATTCCAAAATATTTAGAAGACATAACGTTTAGAAAAGATAATAATAGAAATGCCTTTCAAATTGTGATGTAACTTGTACGGTCTCAAAAATTATCAGCGGACATCAAAAAATGTGAAACTGGTCACACTAGCTGTTATTCAAAAAGCTGCGACCCTAAATTTTACTTTGCGTGATGACCAGTTTATATGTGAAACATGTAGCACTTAAATCTATAAAAATAAGGTAAATTTAATTATTTTATTAAAATGAATAAAAATTCATATGCAACTGATATTTTCTATACAGCAGCTTTCATGTTCGGAAACTATTGATAGTGAAATTATTTCTATAAATCAGGATGTTGAAAATGTTCCAACGAACGAAAATATTCAAATACCTCCAGCATCTTTAGATCCATCACCAGTTTCGGTTGATACTATATCTCCACCAGTTCCTGAACTACTTAATGACATTTTAGAAGATATTAACAATGTTCTTGGAAGGTTAGCCGAATCTCCTATCAAACAAAATCATATTACAACAGGAAGTTATAAAAAAATTGCAAGTGTCACATCAGCAATAAGTCAAAGATTTCAAGTAGATTCAGTTAAAGTGTTATCACCAAACGAGGAATGTGAATATACATCATGGCTTATGAACCTTAAAAAAGAGTTTAAAGATGCCAGCTGTAAATCAAAACAAGTGTTTTTGTTGACAACTCTACCACGTAAATTTTGGTCAAATCAACGTATCCAGGATGAATTTAATGCATCAAGACGACTAGTAGAATTCGCCATGGATCTGTTGGAAACAGTAGGTCCTTACAGTTGGCCTCAAAGCAAACCAGTGCACAGTTTGTCACAAAATATAGTAAAACACATTCAAACAAACTTCTTATCAGAGGAAATTAGTAGAACAATGCCTGGCCTTAAAGGTGTTGTTACTATTACAGAAGGATCAACAAAAATTAGGAAATCAAAGCGGTTGGTGTTATGGACCCTCACCGACATCTACGAAATGTTCTTGGAAGAAAACAAAGATGTCAAAATCAGCTTCTCAAAGTTCACTACGTTGCGACAGAAGGAATGTATTTTAGCCGGACCTACCGGAACACACAATGTCTGTATTTGCATGATACATGAAAATGTACGTTTAATGTGTAAGCCGATCTTAAATTTAGTAAAAAATGAAAAAGATCTGCTTAAGAAACTGAGTTGTTCTAATAATACAGTGGATTGTGCAACAAATATATGCAATGATTGTAAAAATATCGTGGAAGCTTACACAGAATTAATTTTGGAATATCTTGAATTTTACGAAGAAATACATTATGAGAAATGGTTAATGCAAGATAGATATTCGTTAGAACACATGGAAAAAAATAAGGAAGAATTTGTAGAAGATTTAGTACATACATCGGTGAACAAATTAAAAATTCATGATTTCATCGCAAGGCAGCAATCAAAGTTTCTTAAGGATACGAAACAAAACTTACGTCACGGCGAATACATATTTACTATGGATTTTTCAGAAAACTACTCAATGATAACGCAGAATGAGATACAAGCTGCACATTTCAATAAAGTTCAAGCCACAATCCACCCAATCGTAGTTTACTACAAATCATGTAATGATAAACTAGAGGTCTTATCTTTTGTCATTATATCTGATCATTTAATGCATAACACAGTTGAAGTTCATAAATACCAGGAAAGGTGTATTGAATTCATGGAAAAACAGCAAGAAATATATCCAAGTATCAAAAAAAATTTATATTTTACTGATGGTTCAGCAGCTCAATATAAAAATAAGAAGAATTTCATAAATCTCTGCAAACATATTGATGATTTTAAATACCTGCAGAACGGCATTTCCTTGCAACTGCCCACGGAAAGGGTCCATCCGATGGGATTGGAGGAACACTTAAAAGAGAAGCCCAGAGAGCTTCGCTTAGAGGAGAAAAAATATCAACAGCAAGGGAATTGTTTGAATGGGCGGAAATTTGGTCGAAAAAAAAAACCACGTTATGAAGTTTTCATATGTGTCTTCAGAAGATATCGAGCTACAGGAACAATTTCTTTCGGTGCGGTTTTCGGACATTAAAACCATAAGTGGAACTCAAGGATTCCACTGTTTTTTACTGGATAACACTACACCCGATAAAATAATTGCCAAAATATTTTCTTTTTCTGATGATCATAAATATTTCAATTTAAAGGCAAAAAAAAATATATAAATTAATTTTTTAATGTATTTATTTATAATATTGATTAAATTATAATGTTTATAGAAAAAATATTTTTTTAATGTTTTTTTCTAATGTTAGTGTTGGTAATGTTGAAATTATAACAAAATCTTCGATCATTGGGATCTCCAATTCTTATTCTGAATAAAAACCTGTTTCTCAATCAGAAATACACAGAAAATGGTTCAAATTTATTGCAGGTGTTAAAATATGAAATGTTTAATTTATTAGATCCACATTTAGTACAGGATTATTAACTTAATAAAAAAACACATGTGAATTTTTCATATACCAAACTTTAAAAAATCGTAAGAAAAAATCCATATTGAATTGCTGACTTTTTATTTCTCAATTTCATAGCTGCATATGTTTAATTTAAAATTTGTGAAAAACAAAAAAAAGATACTTTTTGAGATATGAGCTTTGAAGTAAACCAAGGTTTTACGCGCCGCCTAGCGGAAAAGACAAAAGTTATTAGTTTTAAACTTACTTATTTCAATTATTCAATTATTTTCCTTTTTACTTGCAAAAATATACGTAAGTCGGATGAAATTTGTGGCACCTATTCATAAAACATTGCCACCATTACCAAAACTACGTGAAAAAGCCTCAAAATTCAACCGCACATAACTCCGATTCAGAGTACACAAAAAATAAAAGCAGAAATCTTTTTTTCCTTTCGTCAATACCAACAAAATATCAAAATTTCAGATTTGTTAAAAATAGTTGTTTTTTTTTCGATGTACGTTTTCAAAATAATAGCCCATTATTCCCCTCTACAACTACATACCACAAAAAAAAAAATAAATAAATAAATAAATAAACAAACAAAAAAAAAATAAAATAAATAAATGAATTTGAGCAGCCGTATATGTAGTTATCTGCATATAATATTATGATAAAAGCATCATATAACTAAATTTTTTTGATTTATGTAGATAGAAACATATATTACTACTTGTGTGACGCAACAAAGCTATTAAATGAGAAATCGTTAAGAATTTGTTGATTGACCTATAGCACATGTAACGACTGACTATTTCGAATATTTCTCTTAAAGTAAGAATATTCATACATAAAGAAATTCGCTAATAATTTACCAATTTATTTCAATTCCGGTCATTAAGATGAAACAGATTTAAAAGTATTCATATATAGCAATAATAATTTAACATTTTGTTAGTTGATTGCACTCAATACTTATTACTAATAGTTGTTTGTGTCTGCATAGAGCTTTTTGCTATGTAGGTTTATTCATAGTATTACATGTAGATGTAATACAGCTGCTCAAATTTTTTTGGTTTTAGAAAAGTTGTTTGATCAGATGATATATGGGGAGAGAGTGTTTGATGTGTTGTGTTTGTAATGTGTTCGTAATTTATTATTTTTATACATAATTTATTAATGAGGAATTTTTGATTTGTTGCTAATGAAAATAAAAAACTTATTTATTTTATTTAGAATTAATATATAATAATACAATTTGATTAATTTTTTTTTTCAATTATTATTTTTTTTAATTAATTATCTTTTAATATATGTTATTTCTATCTCGCACACGTTTCAATTCGTACACGTTTTTCTTTTATTAAAACCGTCAAAAAATATAAACATAAACAAAAAACATAATATAAAATCCGACCGGCATTCATGATCCCATGAAGCCCGAATACACATGCAGAATTTTATTTTCATTTTTTTACTTGTATCAATAATAAGGTTACAAACTGGGTCATGCAAGTATTATGAACATTCTTTCATTTCATTCTTCATGAGCTTTCGTCATAATGCATTACGACAGTTCAATATTTATTTTTTGATTTTCATGTTATGGTTTCAATTTTTTGTTGTATGATAATTTAAAGATTACATGATGGATATATTGTATTGATCGTAAGAGTGAACAAGATATATAAAAAAGAAACAAAAGATAGAAAATTGTAGCTATAAATAATCGATCGAGCATTAAGTAAAGTTTTATCAAACGTCATGACGTTATGACAACTGGACACTGACTTCCTCCGATTGTAGAATTCGGTCAACATTCGAGAGGAAGGTCATACGAACAATTTATGGTCCATGTAAAGTTGCTGAAAATCAGTATAGAAGCCGAGTGAATCATGAAATCAGACAGCTTCTTGGAGGCTGCGATGTAATCGGATTCCCTAAATCCAACCGGATTAGATGGTTTGGTCATGTAGAAAGGGCTCCATTAGATAGAATGATAAAAAAGCGTCCCAACAACAACCAGCTGGTGATCGTTGAAGAGGAAGACCTAAACAACGCGGGCGTGATGACATCATCCAAGACCTTCATGATATAGGATGTCTAAACTGGGGTCATGGAACGAGATGATTGGGAACTGATTGCAAAGACGGCAAAATCCCTCCATGGGATGTCAACGCCAGAGAGAAAAAGAGATCACTTACAATCAATATTACCGTTTTTTCGTGCTTGGAACGGTCCCAAAATTTATATATCTTTCTGCCATGGACGTTCAGTTACTAACTGAGGTTGCATCGTAAGACACAAAATCCGGTTCGAAGCCTTTTTCTGTTTGTAGATATTGCAAGACACATCATAATTTTAAACTTGTGACGCCATACCAGCCCAAGACGTCGAATGTACCTGCAATATCTTCTTTACACCTTCATGGACAGCAGTACTGTCGTCATGATGTCTCTGAATCATTTCTTAAGACAAAGGTTTTAGTAACCAGAGATGCCTCACAAGCAACTCATTTGGAATTGCATCATTTTGGTTCTACATGTTTCTTATACATCCAAATGTCATGTCATGTCATCCAAATGTTTCACCAAAGGAAAATCTTTAGGTGACATTTGGATTTTAGCTATCATCTCCATTCTGTTCATAGCTTTCATCGTCAAGCTTTACATCCTTTGCGTGATGTTTTAGTGCCTTGATACCAAAAAAAACTATTATAAGTCATCGGTTTAACAAAAACTATGCTATGATATATTATTTCTTAACAGCCTAGTCCTGTTTAATTTTTCTCACAATGCAATCTTTATATCCATTTAGTTTTAAATTGTATATTGCTTTCCTCTTTAAAGATTAAACTACAAAATTTCTCATTTTCAATATTCTGTTTTCCATTTTCCTCAACACAAAAAATGAAATATGAACTCCAGATTCACAATTTTATTATCCAAAAAACGAAAAAAAAACTAAATACTAAAACTAAAACTGACTGTTAGAAAAAAAATCTTTTGTCTTTGGGTTAACCTGACAATTTACATTGTAATAAAAATTTATTACTATCTCCAGCTACTACTATACACAACTATTATAATACTGCTGTTAGTGCAGCTCATAAATTCGTAATAAATTTTCTTCGCTTCAAAAAAATAGAAAAAATTGAAAAGAATAATAGTTTTTCTCATAACTTTTCTTTTAAATTATGAAAATCTTATTCAATTTGTTTTGTTTGAATAAATCGGATGGAGGTAGAAAGGGAGTAAACGTCGATTGTTGAAATGAATTTTTTTGCTGTTAATAAGTCTTAGTATCATAGAGATGGTGTAAAAGGTTAAATAGTTATATTTTTTGTACCACATAAGCTACATCAGCGTTTTCCTTCGTTTTTTTTTGGTTCGAACATAAAACTGTAATAAGAACTCTTTGATTACAATCAACTTATCTCATAAATTACAAATAAACCATAGAAGCAAAAAATATTAGATGAGACGAGGTTCACGGATTCCACTTAAAATCCAATTTTCAGGATTAAATCTTTGTCACGTTTATCTTATTCTGTTGTTTTCGTTTCACATAAATTCTCATAAATTTGTGGTGGTATGTTGTTTGGAAAACTTACTTTTGTTTTCTGATTATATTTATTTATTTATTTCGTTTTTTTTTTCTTTAATTTTCATCTCATCAAAGTACAGGGAAACTTATGAGCTTGTGGTGGATGTTGTTAAGATTAGAAATGAATAAAAATACGTCAGACGTCGTATATATTTTATGGTGTAGTTACTAGTGATAAAATGTTCAAATGTGTAATTTTTTCTGTGAAAACATAAAACAATCAAAATTTTTTTTTCGTCTTTTGCATCAGAAAAGATATTTTAAAAAACAAAATATGAAAATGAAAAACTGAAATAACTCAAACTGTTGGTGTCATGTCTGTCTTTGTTTTTAGTTAATATTTTCTAGGAGTTACAGTGAAGAATAAATGTGTAATTTATTTTAGAATTACAAAGTCAGGACACGAATTAGATAATTTTAAAACTGTGGTTTTTTGTTGCTGTTAAAATTATTTACAAAATAAACGATTTTGGTGACAAATTGTCAAACAGAATTATGTTGGGCGTGATTTGTGTAAAGGAAAACACAAAATGTAAATTCAAAGGAATAATTTTATGAAATTTGAAAGGCATACAAATTTCTTCGTTAAAATTAAATTTAGAAAAATTTTGTTTGTCAAACGAGACTATGAGCGCATAGAGTTATATTCGGAGTAAATTTTAATAGTAGGTGGTTACAGCGTTTGTTTGGCAAAACAACGAAATAAGAAAAAGTGGGAAGACGAAATACGAGAAGACGAAAATGTTATTTTCTTCTAGAAGACTTTTTGCGTTGTTTTCAAAACACTTATTTTGTTTATTTAAAGGATTGGCGTGAACGAGGTTATTATGGTAAAATATCTATTAACAACTTTAGGTTTCCAGAGAAACTGATTAAAAGAAACTTCTCTACAAAATCTGTAAACATTAAATTTGAAACGATTTCAATAGAAAGCTTTACATATAATGCAAAAAGAGAAGTAATTTTGAAAATAGTAAGTTCTGTAGAAAAATCAAATCGAAAAGTCAGAATGATATAATTGGTTGAATCACGTGATTGTTATGATGTAATGAAATAGATAGGAAATTTAGGATATAAATTTCATCTCATTATAGTTATGTTTCTTTATGCCCGTTTGTTAAATATCGTCAAACTAGTGTCTATTATGTTTAGTCATCGATTTGAAATACCCGACTAGCATTTTGTTCTTGTCTGGAGCACTATTTTGATTCGGTCAGGATCAGAGTGTAATAAGATATTTAATAGGATAGGATATTTGAGTAATGATTATGCATGATTTCACTTAAAAGTCACGTCTTATTTGTCCTGAGCCGGATCAGATTGCGCAGATCTATATCATCTAGTAGTAAATGCCGGATCATTGCTTGATTAGCATTATATATGATTTTCCAATTATGGTAGTGTAATGAACATTAGTACGTTCTTGATAATGAAATCATAATCAGGAACATCCGAGGAGTCACGTGCCATGAGATAATTCCAACTAATCTCAGTCTGTGAGTTGATTGATTGATTGATTGATTGATTTATATATATTTAGCAATATGCTATTAAATTTACATTTTTTTCATTTCCATCTAAACTTAAAATACATTTTATAATTAACATTATTTGACGAAAATTAAATATACTACATCGTGCTTAAAATATCGGATAGTTTTAGTTGGACATTTTCTTTGATAAACTTTATGGTTTGTCTTTTAAATCTAACTTCAATAATTTCGTTTTTTACATCGTGAGGTAACTGGTTAAATAATTTTAGTCCTTTGTATTCAGTTGTATTTCGGCCAAATGCAGATCGATGTTTCGGTAGCCTAAAATCATCAATATTTCTCAGTTAATATATGTCTCCTCAGCTCATCACAAATGCTGAATTGCACGCACAAATTTCATAAGAAGATGGACTCAAATGAGCGAAAAAAGGGGACTCTGATCAACCGAAAATCCGGAAGAAACAATACCATCACCATCACTACATCAAATTTAATTATTACATTTAAAATGTTTTGCTCACCCCATTATTTGTAACTGATCCAAACCTTCATACTACATATTTGCCATCCACAGCGACTAAAATCTAAGTTTATGATAAAAATATAGTTGCGCTAAGTTACAAGCGACTTTTGAATAACAATATTAATATAAACCAATCGTTGCGCCAAACGTAAAGCGAATACTGAACAATAACAATAATACAACAATATAAATCAACGTTGCGCCAAATTTCAGGGGATTGTTGAATAAGAATAATAATAAAATAACACAAATCATTCGTTGCGCGAAAGTTACAGACAGTTGTTGATCAATAATAACAATATAAATCAATCATTGCGCCAGAGACACAAGTGATTCTTATATAAGAATAATACAATAATTAAATCAATCGTTGTAACAATAAAAATGGTAAAAGCAAAAAACAAAAAGATGGTTGTTGAATAGATGATTGTTGAAAAGAGGAATGTTGAATACTGTTGCAAATTAAATAGTTGTAATTCAAAATACTGTTGGTTTTTGAATATTATCCAAACATAGAAAAAAATCGCTTCTCCATGGTCTTTGTTAGTTTTATTGAATTAATTCAATAATCAAACAAGCCAAAGATTAAGCGTGCTGGTTTTCGTATAACTTCTCTTTTCCAAAGTTACAGTTTACCGCAATTACTATTAAATCCTTTTGTTATCATACAATTATGAAATCACTTTCAATTATAAATATTTGAGTTATCAAGATAAAGGACAAACTTCTAAGTTTTCTCAGCACATATCACTAAAATAGATTTATCGTTTATTATTGATTTTCTTTTAATCCATTGGAAAAAAGTATAATACAAAAGCACAACAGAGATTTAAATCAAAAATCGTAGCTTTTATAATTTAGCACAATCTTCAATTGCGTGAAGTAATGCAATCGATCGTAAAACTAATATTGGCAACGCTGATGCATAGGTTAACTTCACCACAACTCTGGAAGTAGAATGTTCTGGATATATAGTGAGCTAATATCCATCAAATACTTCAATTAATGGCTAGGCTAACCGATGTTATAGATTTTATGTCGTTCTAATTATAAGAATGATGTAATATTACAACAAACATCAATTATTTTGTACGAATAGAAAAACTAAAAAAAAGTTTACTGAAATTTACAAACTAGAAGCTGGAATACAGAACTATTACAAATCATACTCTAAACATATATATCAAGTTTAATCAAAATCAATTATCAGTAACTGATGTTATTGATGTTTGTTTCTAATAACAAATATTTATTTTAAACATCAATAACATCAGTTCCTGATTTTGATTAAACCAGGTATATATGCTTAGAGTATGATTTGCAATAGTTCTGGGAGGCCTTCGTCACTTATACCAATATCGTCCATAAACTAATCAGTTTTTGTAATTTAAATCCCTATCTTTTTTCAATAAATCATCAAAATTGATTAATGAACGAAGTCGGTTAGCTCCCAGCAGATTATAAAACAAAGTGAGAAAAGTCAGCATTTGTGTGGTGGACCCCCACCACTTTGATCAATGTGTCCCAAAACTGGATCATTATCTTCTCACAATAATTGAAACTTTTTCCATAAGTTTCATCATAATCACTTCATTATTGTAGGCTGTAGTGTGAATAAAGACACTGAAAAAGCTGCAAAAAAAACTTTTTTACCGCAAGGGAAAAACTGGAAGTTGGGACGCATAACTGCTATGAACCGTACTAAATGCTTATGTACAAAGCTTCATCCAATTCGATTATCAGGTACAAATGCTATTGAGCTTTGAAAAAATAGGTGCTCAGGGAACCCCCACCACTTTGTTCAATATCGCTCAAAAACTGATCAGCTTTTTATCATACATATTTGTATCTTTTTGTAAAGTGTCATCAAAATTCATTCACGAATGCTTTCAAAAACATAAAAAACATAGTGAGAAAATATCACCTGTTGTATGGTTGACCCCCAACTTTTTGTCTAATTACCAAGGTTGGTAAGTCACTTTAGCCCAAATATGCTATAATGGAACATTCCAAAACTTGACAATATTTTTTTAAGCATCGAAAATTATTTAAGTATACCAGAATTTAATTATACAATATAATAATGATAAAGCTTACAGAATATGTAATAAAAAATATATAAAGAAAAAATATAAGAAAATCAAACAATAATTATTCTAAACATAGACTTATACAATACTTTACGAATCATTAATAAAATGTTATAAATAAAAACAATGAGTAATTAAAGATTGTTACGAAGCTGTCTACCCCGTATAAATTCATTTGTTTAAACAACTTTATTATACATGAATCAACACGTTCAATACAACATATCGTTTTTTTTCATTTTTTATTTTGTTAAACCCTGTTCGCATTGTCATTTCTTTTTTTTTTCGATTGCTGTCTCATTTTTTGATGTTGTTGATTCATGAAATTTGTTTATATTTTTACTTAAATTTTATTTTTTGGGATTCGTTTGGTAAATGCCCAGAAAACCCAGAGCTTAAAATTTGAAAAGTTTTGTTAGTCAAATTATAGTAAAATGAAACGTTTTAGTTAAATTAGGAATATAATACAAAGAAATGTTTTTTTTATATAAGAAAAAATAATTATTAATTGTTTGTTTTATCAATTATTGTGATCAATTGTATATGCAATTACATAAGGAAAAATTTCAAAAATTATTACAAATCTTAGATATTTTAGTGACATGACAAACTCTCAGAAGAAAACCAATATATATATAAATAAAAGGCAGCAAATCTAGCAGCATTTTTGGATGCCGCTAATGTTGGTTTTTCTGTTATTATTAATGTCCATACGTTTTATTAATACTTTATAGGCCAACACCGTCAACAATTTAGTTATAACCATTTATTTTATTAGAAGACTTAGTGGTTAACACCGTCAACAATTTGATATAACAATTTATTGGAAAACTTATTGGACAACACCATCAACAATTTATTGGGAAACTTATTGGTCAACATTATCAACAATTTGTTATAACAATTTATAGATCAAAATCGACCACCATTTACTAAAACATTGCTTAGTCAACCATTTATTTACAAATGGATGATGCACAAGAATAAATTAATTAGGCAGGAAGAGTTGGATCTGGAACCAATCACGGAGTGAGTAAAACCTTTATTAAATATTTGTAGTTTTATTGTTGTGTGTGTGATGATCTCGGATCATTTGACGTTTTGGGTTGTCAGAGTCCCTTTGCTTTGTCTTCGCTTATTTAATCCGTTTACGCAGTCTCGTTTGCCTGCATATCTGATCAATTGTACTGAGCTGGAGTAAATTACTTCTCGGACACACATGGCTGAAGCCGTCGGAATAAAAGCACTGTCAAGAACGCAGTACTCCGTTTGCTTCTTGTTAGTGACTCACTAGCAGGTCCAGTGTTCTTTACAAGGTGTTGGAGTTTCAGTACTAAAACTTAAATTAAAATAGTTTGTAAATCCAATATATCTCTGAACTATAAATTGGTTTGTTTTAACAATCTAAGTATACTTTTCTTTTCTTTAAAACAAAATAAGTGAAAAACAAATTTTATTATTATTCGTTCTACATGTCAGAGTATTGCGGTGAAAAATTAATCATTTAATGTTAATATAAATTAAATAAAATTCAAATAAATAGCTAATAAATTATTGGAAATAACTAAAACATAATTTTTTTTTCTTGTACAATATAATTAATTAAATATGAAATTGCAGTCCACTCATCTGCAAAGAACCAACATTCCAACACAAGGTATAAATAAAAATCTATATATTGTGGATAAATCTTAGATATTGAGTTACCCTGTCCTTAAACCTTTTGAGATTGATCTCATACTTTATATCTGCAGCTAGTAAATTAAACTTAAGTAAGCCTCTAAACAAAATATTATTTTCTGAGGCATCAGTGGCAAAAAAGTAAGTATAAAATGTGAGCGTCTGGCGATATGGACTTCATACGAACGGCAAGTTAAGGTATTTTTGAAGCGGTGCGTTACAACCTTAAAAACTAAAAGAAAAAATTCTTTTTCAATCAAGATCTATAGAGGCATACACTCATCGAATAGATGAGTTGGAAAAGAAATCGGTACATTTAATATATATTTTTATAGCTCTTTTTTGCAGAGTTTACAATTTTATTTTACTCGAGCACTCATTTCACTCTCAAAATATAAAACATTTTCAAAAATTATTCACTTTTTACTTTGGAAAGCATCAGCTACGAAGCAAAAATTAAATGTTCAAGTATTTGAAAGAAAATATTTATTTCAATATAGGAGCAAGAACGATATTTTATTATTTTCACTCCTGTATTTAGGAGTGTTATATTTATTTTATGTTACTCGCTCTGAAAGAACGGAGCAAAGGAGTGATATAAGGAGCGTTTTAAACTCTGTTTTTTTGTAAAATCAATAGCTTTTCGATAAGATAATTGGGAGCTCGACTTCAGATGGGATTCAAGTACACAAAATGATACAGAATGTAGGAATTATATAAATCAGGATCAAACATCTTTTTGGGATCAGCCAACGTAATTTTTTTAAGGCAAAAATGTATAGAACAATTTTACTCTTTATTGATGAACATAAGACCAGGTCATAAGAACAAGTTGGATGATATTTTGTTCTCTAATTTGACTACAATAACTCAACTGTAAACCTTCACTTTAGATTTCGTTTAATATCTTGCTTTGTAATACAGGCACGTGATAGACTGTAGCGAAATCGTTTTGCACATTTTGAAAAATTTGTAGTAAGGGATCACGGACAAGAATAAACTCGGACCGCATCATCAGCATAAGTAGGTCATGCGAGAGTTGAGCATGGGAAACCAAAACCTGTGACCTACTAGCATAAATAAAGATTTGGCCCTCTAAGGCAAGTTTGAAAATATCATTAATATATATATGGGGCATTCCACGTGAAGTGGGACGACCAAAACTTTGTTTTTGCCCAAATTTTGGGAATTGATAGTACTCCATTAGAAAACGATTTCGTAATTTTTTTAGATTTTTTGGCCAACCCCTTTGCCGTCGGTGACGGTCACAAATTTGAATTTTTTTTGTGAACGACAAACGTCTTTATTTTGTAGGCAGTTTAACGAATTTTAACAACAAATTTTTAATACAAATTTTTTAGAAATATATTAGTACGTTAGAATTTTTTCTGTATAATACGATAAAAATATTTTTAAAAAATTTGAGGGTAGTTTTCTCCCTTATTTTGAGGTTTTAAAGTTTAAAATCATTTTTTCGGATTGTATGACACGTTTTTTTTAAAATTTTTTTTTTAATTTAGTTTGAAGTCTGCACTTTTAAATAATTTTTATCGCGTGATGGAAGTAGTATCGATGTGAGCGCTAGAGGGCGCTGAATATAAAAAAAAACAAGGTTTTCACGTAGTTCTAAAACTTTATGATTTTTCTCCTCGGAAATAGCTCCATGTAGGAAAATTTTGTACATAACAATTTTGATTTAAAATTTTAGGTAGACTACGAATACATTTTTCGATTTTGAAAAATCATCAATTTCAAAAATATTACCCGCTTATTGATGCCGCCATTTTTAATTTTAATAATTTGACCCTGAATTTGAATTTAGTGACTATGATTTTCTTACAATACATTCTTTGAATTTTAATTTTCATTTTACAGCACAAGATATAGCGTGAAATCTGGTTTTTGGGGTGGTTTTTAACATTCAACACCCTCTAGCGCTCACATCGATACTACTTCCATCACGCGATAAAAATTATTTGAAAGTGCATATTTCAAACTAAATTGAAAAAAAAAAATTTAAAAAAGAAACGAATCATACAATCCGAAAAAATTATTTTAAACTTTAAAACCTCAAAATAAGGGAGAAAACTACCCTCAAATTTTTTTTTAATATTTTTATCGTATTCTACGGAAATTTTCATTCATAGGTAAAAGCAATCATTCATTCATTCATTCATTCAAGAAAACATTCATTCATAGGTAAAAGCAATGATTGTATGGATTGTGGAGGAATTATCACCAAACAGATAAAACTCACCCCATATCATTGATGTAGGTTACTTAGTGAAAATTTGCGGAAGAACATACCCGACTAGAATTTATAGTTCGGCAGACCTAAAAATATTTTCGGGCCGAATGAGGAATATCGAAATTCGGGAAACCTAACAATTACGGAGTTACGTCGTCATTTGGACGACTAATAATATGCCCAACTTCGGAAGGCCTGTTAACTGCGGCACTATCTCGTCATTATACAGGTCAAGAAAATATTCAAATGCTGCTTACGTTCGGAACCGTCATAAGGCTTCCATAAGGATAAATAGTAGGATCCTCAAGTTCGGTATGAACTTGAAATCATGGATGTCAACCGTATAATGTAATTGACAGATTAGCCGAAGTAAGGCAGGAATCATTTTTGTGTTATTTTAAAAATAATTATAAAAATGTAATAAAAAATAAGTAGTGGTCAGTCTGGGAATTGAACCCTTGACCGTCCTAAACTTAAACATCAACATAATATTCATAAATAAATTGATGTTAACAATTATTTAGATAGACGAATGGTTAATGTTGCTGCCTTGTACACAGAGGTCTGGGGATCGAATCCGGGTTAAGTCCACAATAAATATTAATAATAAATAGCATTTTATCTTTACAGGGCCCTTCTTAACCGCTGTTATCATTACCGTGTATAATAATCCCCCTGAATTGATAAAAAAAAACGAATGATAATTGCAAAAAAATAATTTTTTTTTCATTTTTTTGTTGAGACAAGATGGTAGCATAATTGAAGCATAAAGCCCAAAATTTTTGCGGTGTACTTGCTGGGATGTAAATTTTACTAAAATAGCTCAATTTTTACATATCACTCTGTCTGTTTTACGTAGCAAATAGTTAATGTGCTACTAGCGAAATTACATAACGCTACGTTAGGGCTACATATATTTTTAAATATTTACTTGTGGTCTACGTAAAATTTGCTTTTGCACAAGCTTAATTAAAAACTGACCTTTTTACAATGCTTTTAAGTAGATTTTACTTTGTCAATTTGTTTACTTTAATTATGCCTGCGCTGGCTCAATTCGTACGTCCTTTTTAGTTAAATTTGCATATACTTTACGTTAAATAAGCTATCTCTTTTTTCTGAGTGTATAGTTTGCTGTATTCAGAAAATGTTCTTCGGCAGCGCAAATTTAGATGCAGTCCGCATTAGCTAGTCCAAATGGAATACGAATGTGGACATGCGTTAATTTCAGCATGAAGTCGTCATATGGAATGCTCATTAGGGCCGAATGCCCAGTTTGGTTGGCCAAACATCATCCTTATTCGAACCGAAATAAGAATTCTAGTCGGGATAATTGAACGGAAATGAAGGTAGGTAGGCATAGTCTTGTCCTTTTTAACCACTCATTACTAGCGCTATCTGGTTGCTACGAAAATACCTACGATATATAACGACTGAGACAAGTCGAGATCGGGTGTTTGGCATGCAATCAGGTAGACAAATTTCTATTTTTTGGCAAATGCAATCTTTCCTCTAGCACTAGGAGATCATGCTAAATCGGAAAGAAATAAAATCGTTTTTTGTCGGAGTCTATAAGTTGATCACGAGAGATGCCATATGACAACTTAAAAGAATATTATTATCAGCACCACTCTTGTTTTACAAAATGAACATAAACACATTGAGGGGCTATAGCCGTGTTCGTCTTTAAATGGCCAAAAAAGATCAAACGACAGTAGACAAAGAGCTTGTTCTCTTCAATGTTCAAATAGAAAAAACAGTCTTGAGATTATTCGAACAATGAAAATCTGCTGATTTCTGGGAAGATTGGGAGAGGAAGAGTTATTATCGTTGTTATTAATAATAATTTAGTTTTCTACTTGGCTAAACCATATGCTGTTATTGACTACAGCTTTAACAGAAATCGCAGTAGTGGAACTTAGTGTGATTTACTGGAGAACAAAGCATAAAAGCTCTTCAAACTGGACTACCTCCAGACTAGAAACGGTCCAACTATTAATGGATCCACTTTATCTCTAGCAGTCGACTAGAGCCCAGCTACTGTATAAAGGGTAAGACCTTTGCAAGTTTGATTGTTTGGAGAATTTATTGACAGATTCAAATAAGATCTTGACTAAATGATTTAAACCATGACGTGATGCTCATAAGGTCATACCCGTGGTTTTCATAGGGTTATACTCTGAACTAGAGAATGTATCAAAGCTGACTATGCGGTGGCACCTACTACCTTATCATATTTCTTTCTTAAAACACTGAAATGATTGATTTACATTCTTCTCCGTCAAAGGATTAACCCAAGCAATGTCTTAATAGTACAACACGCGGACAGTAAAAGAAAATCCATTAAAACGCTTTGCATATTCCCCTTTATCGAGGGAACGTACAATTGTAATTGTAAAAAACAGGTTTCTGTTTGTACCGGGATGTTACAAATATAAAAAAAAACAACACATGGCCTCTGGCACAGGAATATCTCTGATTCAATTTAATTTAATTGATCATTTGGTTTTGGTCTTAACCTCAGAAAACATGTTTATAAAGTAAAAGAAAATAAGAAAAAAAGAATAAAAACTTAACTTAAAATGTTGATTGCAGTACATTCGGTCCTCTTGTCCAATAAAACAATCAGCTGGCGCGCTTAGTAGCAACAGGATTGATGACAATTTATCATAAAATTTTTTCACAAACGATCCGTATCCTTCAGAAACCCTCAATAAATTACAAATTCCTTATTCACTTTCTGATCTCTTGTACATTCCAATAACTGTTTGGCTGTTGATAAATTACAACCATCAATTTGCTACACATAATTGAAACTTAAAAAACGTTCCTATTGATTTCACTTCGATTCGATTAAATCATGATTGTTTTAGAATAATTTTTATTGTAAGTTGTAATAAATTATTTTACTTCTTCAACATCTTCAAAATTGTTTTATTATATCAATTCTTTAATTGATTATAAAATAGTTCAGCTCCAAAAAAGTTCATCGTTTGAAATTTGTTGATTTTCTGAACAAAAAAAATTCTTTACAATTATTTTTGATATTCAATTAAATATTTATTTACACCAACCAATTTAACAATAATTTTCACAAAATGTATTTTTATTTTTGATTTTAAACCAAATAATACTATCATTTATAAGAAATGATATTTTTAATTCATGAAACATGTAAGTATCCGTTCCGATACCAAACTAGAACTTAATTAATTATAAAAGAATCTTTCTAGAAGTTAAAACTTTGACTAAAAATTATAATTAAAATAGGACTTGATTTTCTTAAAAAAATAAATCCATTTATCTCATCGTTGTTTTTAGTTCATTTTTCAAACAAACATTACCCATACATTGAAAATCCGCCGTGTAAAATAACAAATGAAAAATTATTTAAACAAACATCCTTCGCACCATCAAATCATAACAATAAGATCCTTCAAAATTCAATTAATTATTAATATTGCGAACACATTTCAGTTCGAACATCTAAAAATGAAGTACCATTTTAATGATGGCGAGATCAAAACATCTGCGCAGAATCAATATACCCGATTTCATAATTTGTTTAACAAAAACAATTTATTTGTTTCTCACTACAAAAAATAAAATAAAACAACAATTGACTGTACACCGAAATATAAGATCTGTTAATTGAGTTGGAATGAAAGATATACATTATGAAGTAATAGACTAAAAGATGCCTTTATTAATACAATGAAACGTTGTATACGGCCAAATATTATTTATGAAATGATCCCAAGTTTTTTGAAATCATGGAATGAAGGAATGAATGATTAATGTGATGACTGTTTGTTTTAAGATTTAAAAAAATATGTCCACTGATCAGATTTTTGTTGGTCGTTATAATATAGTACCTGAAACTCTCCTTGAGAAACTGGGAGAACTGGATGTAGAAAAGATCTTGGTGTTGCCGATCGAACACATGCTTCTTTACAAGAACATGAACACTTTATTGGATGAGTTTACATACAAAATAACTGTCAACTGAGGTATTCCTCAAAAGCAGATCTGTCTCCACTTTTTCAAAACTTGGCATTCAAAAGCTTGAAACCATGTGAACTTTTGAAGAAAATTTATTATTTTGATTTTCGCCGGATAGCTCAAAAACTAAATTAAAACTGAAACACAGAATTTATACACAAACAACTTATCACTTGGAAATCTTTTATTTCTTTGTATCACAGAAAAATACTATTAATTTAATTTAATCGAAAACAAAATCAAAAATTATACAAATCAAAATATATAAAATAAGCTTACATATATTTATCCTGATTAATGTTGTTTTCCCATATCATATGAAGTACGCTTTGACGTTTTAATTCATAACAACCTCCATCGCTTTAACAGTTTTTATTCATCAACGCAACATATGGATGGATAAACCATCGCAATTAAAAACCATTGCAATTAATCCCGCAGGAGGGATCGATTTTGATCGATTATGAACAATGTTGATCTACGGGTCTGACTACCCTGCGTACTCCAGTCCCTGCCATTTACATATGAGTTAGCGTGAGATATCACATACCCCTGGCAATGGCAGGAGATGTCATTAGCCAAGATGATATCTTATGGTGCTGGCGGACGAACTTTAATTAGTCAACGGCAGCACTTCCAGTCTTAGCTGGGCAGCGTTCCGTAGCGGTACCGCTCATTAGCTCTTCCGAGGAATCAGACCAACACGTAGTTATGTGTGGGCTTTGTGCCTCGATTGAGGTGGTGGGCGGTGCGTCTGGGGTGCGCTGCATCAGCTGGATTATTGGCATTTAGTTTTGTTTTGTTTTCTGCAAATTTCTCACAATTTGTTTTTCGCTTATTATTTTGTTATTATTTCTTCATCTTATCATGAAATATTGGCATATGTCATATTTTGTAGTATGATAGGATTTTTTACTTAGTTATGCATTTTAAAATAAAACATAAGAAAATAAAATAAACATTTTGATATATATATATATATATATATATATATATATATATATATATATATATATATATATATATATATATATATATATATATATATATATATATATATATATATATATATATATATATATATATATATATATATATATATATATATATGGCAGTACAATCGAAAAAAAATAAGTCTGCAAGTGGTAAAGCAAATTTGCGCAATCCACCCGCACATAAAGCGGCATGTCCACGGAATTTGCAGGGACAAAACATATATGAATCAATAAAAAATTTTAAAATAAATGTTCAAAACATCTGCGGATTGAACGCTAACCATGACCACGTGCAACATCATCTTGAGCACGACAAACCGAACATTCTATTCCTTACAGAAACATAAGTTTCTGAAAATTTTCTCCTTATAGAATCGCTTAATTCCAAATATAGGCTCGAATCAGCTTTCAAACCCCATCAGGGCGTATGCGCATTCATTCATGAGAGTGTTGCGTACACGCGCTTTCCAAATTTTGAACTACATGGTGACGGCTTCAATACAATGGTTTTAAAGATTTGTCTTCCAGAAATGACTTTTTTTACAATAGCTTTATACCGGTCCCCCAACAAACGTAACCCAAACTTTTTTAATATAGTGACAAAAATTATGGACGAGATTAGAGCAAAGTCCCCTAGCTGTGAAGTTATCGTTACCGGTGACTTCAACGTCCACAACAAATCATGGTTGGGATTCTCCAAATCGACCGACGATGTTGACAATAGTGGAAAACTGGCAGAAATTTTTGCCGCGTCTCAGGGCCTATTCCAAATTGTTAAAAGCCCGACTTTCACTCCCCGTAATGGCGGTGATAATAGTTTTCCTTTAGATCTCTATCTTACCACAATGCCAGATATTACGAGTGTCGATGTCGCGAAAGGTAGTATTGGAAATTCTGATCAATATTTAATCTCATCAATTATCAAAACTGATTTACTTAAAACTACAGCTCCCAAACCTCGTAAAATATTTCACTACTCAAAAATGGATAAGAGTGGTCTTCAAAATTTTTTCCATGGTTTCCCTTTCGACCGTCATTGTTTTTACACTGACAATGTAAATGTTTCTGCTCAAAACTTTACAGAAACCATCCAATTTGCTATCAATAAATTTGTCCCTTTCTCCATAGTAAAACCCAAACAAAAATACTTGTATTCGAAAGCTGCCAAAACGGCACTTAGAAACAAACGTAGATCATTTAATATTTGGATTCATAACAAAACTCCCACTAATCGATCCCAATATCTAAAGGCCAACAAAATATCTAATCAGATTATCTCAAACGAAAAGTCCGAAATTGACAGAGCGAAAGCCTCAAAACTTACGTCTATGTCTGTTTCTGACAAGAGTTTCTACAGAGCCATTAATTCTTTAAATTCTGGTACAAAATTTTCTATTCCCCCTATTATTGATGGTGATTTAATCGTCAATGTTCCCGCAAGAAAAGCTAACTTGTTCGCTGAACGCTTTGCTCTGAACTCCACTGTTTTGGAAACTCCTAAAGAAATACCCCAAATCCAGTCTTCAGGAGTTAATATGAATGAACTTCACTTCAAACCCAAAATAGTCGCTAAACTTTTAAAGAGGTTAAACATCAACAAAGCATCAGGAATGGACAATATTCCACCCATTATTTTAAAAACCATTTCCAAAGAACTTGCACCAACTTTAACTAAAATATTCTACCAATCCTACAAATCTGGTATATTTCCCTCGTGCTGGAAGTTGGCAAATGTCCAGCCCGTCCCCAAAAAGGGACCAAAATCCGATATCTCAAATTATAGGCCAATAGCTTTACTATCGGTCCTATCCAAAGTCTATGAGCATTATATTAATACACATATTTAAAAATTTCTGGAAGAAAATCATTTAATATCCGACAGCCAATACGGTTTTCGAAACAAAAGATCAACTACCGATCTATTAAACTATGTAGCGCATTGTTGGAACAGCATACTTGATAAAGGTGGTGAAACATACGTTATCGCTTTAGACATCTCCAAGGCATTCGATCGAGTCTGGCATGCCAGCTTAATCAACAAGCTCGTTGCGTACGGTTTTCATCCCAATGTTGTGAAGCTGATTCAAAATTTTCTATCCAACCGATACATTTCGGTAACCTTAGACGGATTTTTTTCTGAGTCTAAACTAATTAACGCTGGTGTACCCCAAGGCTCAGTATTATCCCCAACCCTATTTTTGATTTATATCAACGAATTGTTGAAAATCACCAGTAACCCAATAAATAGTTTTGCAGATGATAGTACTCTGCACAAGTCATTCGAGCCCCTTCCTTCAAAAGGTAAAATGTACGAACGAATTAATCCTGCCCGGAGAGACGCTGCCATAAACGTGAACAAAGACCTGAATAAAGTCGCCGACTGGGGTGACCAGGGTGTCACAGTTTCAAATGACCTACTCTGGAACGATCATGTAATGGCGATGGCAAAAAGCGCGTCTAAAAAACTCGGCCTCCTAAATAGATGCAAACAATTTTTCACTCCATACCAATTGCTCCATGTTTATAAGTCCTATATTCGTCCCTGTATGGAGTTCTGCTGTCAAGTTTAGGGTGCTGCCTCTGTTTCCATCTTGGCCCTCTTGGACTCTGTTCTAAAACGAGCTATACGAATTGTAGGTGATCGAACTTTGACATCAAAACTTGATTCCCTACAACATCGTCGCACTGTTGCTGACCTCGTTGTTTTTTACAAATATCGTCATCAGCAGTGCTCAGATGAAATCAGCGGCATCATGCCTCAAACTTATTCTTACCCCCGTTCCACTCGGCAATCGGCTGCCGCAACCAGTGAAACGGTAAAGATCCCGCGCTGTCATACTGGCAGATCGCAGAGAGACTTCTTTGTCCGAACTGCGTACAAATGGAATAGTTTGCCGGAACCCTTAGTCTCAGGTGGCTTCAACCCACAGATGTTTAAAAAAAGCGTTAATCTACACCTTAGAACGCCAGTTGTTGTGGGACCCAGGTCTAGACCTGGGTCTTAAAAGGTATTTATGAGTTGTTGTGACACATATTCTAAACCCTATTACACAACACATTTTATTAAAAAAAAAAAAAAAAAAAATTAAAAACATTCATAATATCACCAGTTTGAACAACAATATTTTCTTCATTCTCTACAACTGTTCCATTTTCTAGTGTCCTTGTGTAACTAACGATACATAATTCCCCTCGATTTTTTATAAGTTCTCCATATCCAAACATATCACATAAACCATCATCCTTTGCATTGATTGTTTGATGGTTGCATAAAATTTTGCATTACTCAAAGATTCTTAATAACAACTTAACATAGAACCTTCGAACACCAAGTGATTTTCCTAATGATGCTAAAGACATTGTGCAAAATAAGAATATCGTGCATGGTGATAATAATATTGTTTTAGAAGATGATGAAAGCTGAACAAATAATCTCATTTTTTGTTTCTCTGCTTTAATTTATGATTCGCTTTTTTTCTCACAATAATCAAAATAAATGACTAATTTACAAATATGGTTTCTTTTTTTTCAATGATTTTGAACCAATAAATTTTTTTATTAAACAACATCACTCTTTTATGAAAAAATAACTTAACACAAAAAAAAAAACAATCATAATTTTCTTTATAACATTTTTTTTTTCACAAAATTTGATTTTTATTTATAAATAAAAAAAACTTAAATAATTATTGTAATAATTTAAACAAAATTTATTCTTAACACCAAACATATTTTTTTTTATAACATTTTTTCCACAAAAACATTGATTTTAATCATTTGATTTTTAAAATTATACTGAACTCCTTGATTTAAACAATTCGAACTTTTATATCATACCATCGATCTTCTTGTTCCCCTTCCATAAACAATTCCCTTTTTCCAAGTTAAGAAAAAAAATCATTTATATAAACATGTTTGTTAAGTGAAATTGATGACGTAACTAAACCGTCAACAGTAGTACAGAAAAATGTAGCTACATTTACTACAATTTAAGAAAATTAATAAAATTATAATAGAGTTTGAAAATTATCATTTTCAGAGTAAAAATTGAAACAGTCCGCCGTTACAAGTTTAACTACAGAGCTTGAAACTGAAGGTTTTAAATTAAAGGCCTAAGGTAATGTTGTTGCAATTTTCTTATCAGATAAATTTCAAACAACTTTAAAAGAGCGAAACTACCCTTGTAACAAAATTAACTTGGGCAAACAAATGTGGGTTGAGCAAAAATCCTGCCAAGACAGAATTGGTTCTTTTCAACATGAAGTACAAGAACCTTGGAGAGGCGTGGTTAAATGCTAGCACCTGTAACATTAGCATCCAAATCTGGCCCAGGCTAAACTATCAGCACTCCAGGTTCCCTGGTAAGAGACATAATTGGTAAATGAATCCTTGGAGAGCACGCAAAAAGGCTTCACTTTCAAGATCCCCCATAAACTTCTTATGAAGCTGCAATATCCCTCTCCAATTGGTTCGAGCTTTTTCCAGGGAGACCCGTGGTATCAAAACAATTCTATTCTGGTCTAAGTTTGTGGTCGTGAACTTATGTCACGAAATAGTGTGAACAATAATTTGTTGTAACTTTACGAAAAACTTAAACCACCCTTGGGTGGGCTAAAGCGTTTTTCACCATATCATTATATTGCCAATCATAGGATTAATTGATTACATATCATTAACCATAACTTCCAATTATTTGATTTATTTTTATACGAAAATTTACAACTCAGCTTCTCAAAGGTATATTACTCGTACATATATTTGAAATCCATTAAGAGAATGATGCTTCATTTAAATTTATTTTTTTATCATTATTTTATAAAATTTTCGCATGAACGAAAATATGAAAATCAACGAAAAATTTATTTCTAAGATAAAAATCATGAATAAATAAGTAGATATAATTTTTTTTTTATTATTCCGTTGAAGATGATGATGTTGATGAGGATACACAATTAACTTTTCTGTTTTATTTTCAATGATTGTGTTGGTTTTAAAATTAAACAAGAAAAAAAAGTGTTAGAAAAAAGTAACGTTATGTTTGAAGCATACCAAAATAAAATGTAACGTGCTTGAGTGCGTTATCATATTTTTTATTCTTTACCTAAGGGTTGTGATGTGAGAGTTTTTGACATACTTGTACCTTAGTTTGATAATTATTTCTACTACTAGAAGTTCGTTGCAGATTTCAATTTAAGAGTGAAAACTGATGAAAATGTTTGGAACTTTTTTTTACCCTTTTATTTATACTTTAGTGCCATGCTTTTTCCTAAAATCATGAGAAAAATTATTATTTTGAAATAGGATTTGAAAACGAATAAATAATACCGAATAATAAATAAAACGAGAATATTCATTTTATTGGGCCTTTTTCTTGTTTTCTTTTTAATCCTGAAAACAACGACATCCGGAATTTTACAGTTGTTGTTTGTTGAATTTAGGGTTGTAATTGTTGTTTTGCATTAAAAGTTACGAACATTTAATATTGTTTATGAATAATTATTTTTTAATTATTCAACATTTTCTTATAATTCTTTTTAAGGTTGTTGCAAATACATAAAAAAACAGAAATTTGTTGGGTTAGTTGTAATTTAAATTTATATTTCATAAATGAGTTTTTATATATACCAATATATATACATTTTCCAACAATAATTACCACATTTTTAATTGCCCATCCATTTATAATATGAAAGTGACATTCTGTTTGAATTCAATGTAAAAACAACAACATCAAAACTAAAAACCACTTGCAAATTTTTGTTCTTTCAAATTTTCTATTTCTAATATCCATTAACCATCTGTTACCACCGCATTTCACAATTTCAACTTTTCTTTCTCTAAACACTTATTATTCGATCAAATCACTTTTCAATATTATCAAAGAAAAAGTGTATAGCATAGAAGAATTTTATTAAATAAATAAATATAAAATCTGAAGCCATTTTTCTTTCTCCCTCATAATATTTCTTATTTGTGAATTGGAAAAGTTGTTATTGAAACCAATCAAACCGATCAAATAAAACAAAATAGTTTTCTTTTATTTTTCATGTTTGAGCAAAGTGTTTCCATAAAATTCGTTTCGGTTTTTCAATTAAGTATAGAATGCACATATAAAATATAAGGGGTTGGGGTTGAATATGATTAAGGGTATAAATATTTAAGGGATTTTTTTTCTTTTGTTGATAAAATTGAAATGTGAAATTTTATTAATTTGTTATAATTTTCTTGTTAGGAATTATGATTTGACAGAAATGAAAATTGATTGAAGAAAGGTCAGATTGATATAAAATTTGTTCATGAGCGATTATGAATTATTTGATGTATGTTAAATTGGTAACAGAATATTGATAAGGATTATTTGTATGATAATATCAAGAGATTAAATGATTTAACTTATATTTGAATGATTAATGGGTTTGATAAAAATTTACAGAAGGTTCTATCCATACCATAACCAATTTGAAAATGTTATTCAATAATCTGAGACACCCCAATTTTATTCTTCTTTGTTCTTAACTTTAGCTCAAATATTCTTATGAAATATCGAAAAATATTTAAGCTCATAAGTTTTAGAGCAAAAAAAGGTAAACATCATTTTTCACAGTCAAAAATTAATATTACGTTTTGACTAGAAAATGAAAATTCCTTTTCCAATGTCCAAAAAAATAAAATTTGTTATTTTCCATTTGATTTTGTTTGCTGACATTTTTCATTTTCTTTTTGTTGTAATAAGAAATGTGAAAATATTTTAAAACGAATTGATGATATCGAAAAACTTTTGCTTTAGTTTTCAACAATGGATTTTAAAACAAATTTTGTTCTATCTGAAAATCACTGTATATATTTTCCACTTATATCAATTTTTGTTTTTCTCAAAATTAATAATGGTTCAAAGAACACACGAAGGTTGACGTTTTAAATTTTCTTTTGATAGGAACTATTGTTTCCATCAATTATAAAAAAAAGTAAAACGCATTTACAAAATAAAATAAAATATTAAATTGAAGTTTTTGTTTGTTTTTATTATTGTTTTTGTTAACATCGATTCATCTAGTTTGTTCACACATCAAAGATTTTAATTTTCTTTGAAATGACAAAAAAAAAAACACAAAAGAAAAATTACATTTCCTCTCGTTTGATATTTTTATAATGTTATGCTTTTGTGAAGAGAAAATATAAGGAAAATTGTTAAGTTAAATGGAATCGGGATGGTGTATATGACATTTGGTATATATTAAATTGCTTGAGATTTTGGTTAGAAGAAACAGTATTTATTTGATTAATAACTTTTATGTTTGAGTTTTTCCATGCTAATAAACAATTATTATGCTTCTTTTGGTTTAGCTAAAGTAGGACTGAGTTTAAATAATATTTTATATTCAAATAATACAATAAAACGTGTGCTGCGTTGACCTAGTAGGATCATCTTATTCCAAGTGTTTTTAAACCAAACAATAACAACCATCTACACACCTGAGGATTGCAACCCAGCTTACGATTAACCAGTTTTCTTTTTTTTTTTAGTAAAAAGTGTTGTGTAGTAGGAATTTCAAAATGTGTCACAACAACACATAGATACCTTTTAAGACCTAGGTCCCACAACAACATGCGTCTTGAGGTATAGGTGGACGCTTTTTTAAATCTTTCTGGATTGAAGGCAATTGAGACTATTGATTCGCGCAAAGCATTTCATTTGTACGATGTGCGCAGAAAGAAATCCATTTGCATTTTATTACTACGACAGTGAGTAATCTCGACAGTTCGATTGACGAGTTAAACGGGAAAAAACATATGTCTGAGGCATTATGGACCTGATTTCATCCGACCACTGCTGGTGACGATATTTATAAAAAATGTTGTAGGGAATCAAGATTTAATGTTAAATTTCTATCACCAACAATTCGTATAGCACGCTTTTGAACAGACTCCAAAAGACCCAGGATGGTAACAGATGCAGCGCCCCAAACATGACAACAATACTCCATACAGGGACGAATATAGGACTTATAAATGTGGAGTAATTGAAGCGATGTAAAATATTGTTTACATCTATTGAAGAGACCGAATTTTCTTGATCCGCTGTTTGCCATGACCATTATATGATCGCTCCAGAGTAAGTCATTGGATATTGTGACTCCCAATAAACGAATGCTTTCACATTCGTCTATTTGGTCGTCACACATATTAATTGAAATATCGTTGGGAAACTCGGTGTTTTGGTGGAATTAAAATTGACCAAATTTTTGTCCCCCAATCGGCGACTTTTTTTAGGTCCTTGTTTACATTTATGGCAGCGTCTCTCCGGACGGGATTTATTCGTTCATGCATTTTACCCTTTGAAGATAGGAGGACGAATGACTTGTGCAGAGTACTATCATCTGCAAAACTATTTATTGGGTTACTGGTGATTTGTAACAGTTCGTTGATATCGGTCTTCGTTCTATTGGTCTATAATTTGAAATATCACATTTCGTTCCTTTTTTGGGATAGGCTGGACATTGGTCAACTTCAAGCAGGATGGAAAAACACCAGATTTATAGAATTTATAGACTATTTTGGTGAGAGTTGGTGCAAGTTTTTTTGAAAATGTTTTTAGAATAACATTAACCAATAACGTTAACCGAGTAATTTTAACAAAAACTTACTAGTCCAATAATCGGGAAATCAACTTGAATAGAATTATTTTTATCCACGATTACTAAAAAATATATACAATCCATGTGTATGTCTTCCATTGTAATCCTATACATTCTCTAGCTTGTGAATAGATTGTGACGCAATCGTTACATTCTACTACAGTTCTATAGTTTATTTGTTGGTATAGTTTTAGCAAAAGGTTAAAACGAGAACAATACATATATAAAATATAAAATAATAAATTTAAGTTTCGTTTTTCTATGCTACCTATGATTTACATATTTCAATATGGTGATAAAAACTTTAGCAGGCAAACTGGAAATTAATCGAAATATTTTGCAGTCTTGGATAAAATAGCATCTTGTATTCGCATAGGATGATGGCAATTCTTCACTCGGATGATTCATTCCACTCGTAAAGAATTGCCATCATTCTCAACTCATACAAGAATCTACTATTAATTATCATTATGTTATAGTTTTATAAACAATAAAATAAAAAAAAGAAATTATTTTTCTATCCGGTCATCTCCATGTATAAAATATTTTGTAGTTAAGCTGATAAAGTCCTTGGTGTTAGTAATTTTTTTTGTTTAGCCCGACTAGTTTAGTTGAGGAAGCCTGAGAGTCTATCCCGGGGTTTAGGTTCAACCTCAACTCCCATATCATTGTTTTTTATGATTTTCAGGACGAATGTAGTTGGCCAAACTTTTTGGTTTTCTTGTGGACTTTCGACCTGTCTTGTAATGAGCAAGATAATATCTTTGTCAACTGTACTTCATTCGCGTCTGTTCTACATATAGAAAAATATTACATTATGGTTCAAAAATGTTTTTATACATTTTCAAATTATTTTGAACCCATTTGTGTGCAGCACATTTATTTCTCATATGTACATTTGACACTTCCGGAAAAACCGTATCTTATTTTTTTCATTTTCCATTTATTTTTAATATTTAAGTGAAAATAAAACTTTTGGAGATTTTAATCTTGTTTTTGGTGATGTTGAGTTGGTTTTGGTGCAAGTTCAGTGCAATTTTAGTTATGCGATTACTTTGGTTTTCCGTTTTTTTGTATATAAAAATCATTAAAAGTGTTAGTTTAATAAAACAATAAAGTAAGTATGTGGTGAATATTTATTCTTGATTGCAAAAAGTTCGTTAATAAACTGATGTAAAATTTTTTCAAATTAATTTGTTAGTAAATTTATTAGAACTAAAGTGTTGTCAAATTGTTCAAGCTATATATAGACCAGTCTAGGTATCTTAAAATCAGGCAAAAAATGGAAAAAATTAGTAACAGGATGAAAACTATTGGATATATAATAAAATATTGCGCAAATCATGTGAAACAAAAATTAAAGGTGCTCCGAGTTGCGGTGTTGAAATGGGGTTAACTTTTAGGGGCAGAAAATGGTTTTTCATGATTTTCAGTGTAACTAGACCTTCTATCGAAAAAGTTTGAAGTAAAGGTTGTAGGTAATAAAAAGGTCTATAACTTTTATATAGACCATTTTTTCAAATAACCTAAAGTTTGCCGTTTAAATAGAAAGAACCGAGGAAAAAAAGGCTTTTCGTTTTTAATTTTTATCTCCCACAAAAAATTTTTTTTCCACACAATTTGATGAAAACGTACCTTATTATTATGTCCCTAATACGCTGTAATTTTTTGGAATCAAAATATTTATTTATACTATTATATAATTTTCTTGTGTGAACTACTTGAAGTGATTGCAATAATACAGAGTAAAACAACGTCTTTTTTCACTTCAAAAACTTTTTATTGTAACACCAAATATTTTCTGTCTCTAAGAGACCTTCTTCTTGGGTTAATTGTTTTCTAAACTAAACTAAACTGAACATCAATGACTATTTATATACAAAAACAAAACTATGGATCTTAAAGTAATTAACGTTAAAAAGTAATTAAAGCTAGTGGGTTTATCCCATTGACAAAGATTGTGGATATAAAATTTAACAACTTATTATGAACAGGACAAATGAAGGCGTAACGGAGAGAAAAAATTTTAATTTAATTATTAGTGATTTTATGAATGAAGTATTTTATGACGGTTTTTAATTTTAAAAAGGGGGCTGTACACTGGACCTCTGTCGTTGTTGATTAAATCTTCTTCTTTTTCTTGTTGGATATAGTAAGATTCTATTATCTCTAGCTTCCTGTTGTCGCGGACTGGGTGTAAAAGTTTTAAATTGTTGTTGTTGATTATGTGGTTGTGATCTACGATGTGTTTGGCTACTGCTGATTTATCGAAATTGGCTTTAACGTTTGTATGTTCTTTAAATCTTGTGATAATTTGTCTTTTTGATGATCCGATATATTTCTTACTACATCCTGAGCAACTGATCTCATAAACTCCATTTTGGCAATGTTGTGGGATTTTATCTTTATTGTTGGTAAGTATACTGGATAATTTTTGATCTGTTGTTGGTATTAGCTCTACTTTGCGGCGTTTGAATATATTTTTCAGCTTTGTAGAGACTCGCGGATCAAAACTAACCTTTTCCCTCTTTTTAATTTCGGTGGTTGAAGTCAAAGCTGTGGTGTCCCGTATTACTTTTATCTTTTTGGCTTTCTTTACAAGGGTGTCAATGTGAAAGCTATTAAATCCATTAACATTGGCGATACGTTTAATGTTTTCTTCCTCTTTCGAATAACATATTGGGCTGAGTGGAATATTTATTAGACGATGTACCATGCTTCTGAATGCTGCCATTTTGTGTTGCCATGGGTGATTCGAATCTACTGTTATGAAACGATCTGTGGTAGTGGATTTCCTATAAATATCAAATTCAACTCTTCCATTATTTCGGCTGAGAAGCAGATCTAAAAATGGGAGCTTTCCCTCTTGTTCCTCTTCATAAGTAAATTTGATTGACTCATATTTGCTATTGATGGTTTTCAAGACTTTCCTTAGCTGTTGTTTTTTCATGATCACTAATACATCGTCTACATATCTTCCCCAAAACTTGAAGTCGAATTCTTTATTTATTGAAACTTCCAATTCTGACATCAACGCTTCGGCTACAAAAGGTGATAGTGAGTTGCCCATAGAAGTACCAGAAGTTTGTTTGTATATATTTTCATTAAATTGGAAGTAACTGTTGTTCATACACTCTTTTAAAGCTTCAATATAAACCTCTGTTGTATTCTTTGGTATTTTGTTAGTTATCAACCACTTTTCGATTATATTAATAGCTTTGTTGACTGGTACGCTAGGAAATAGTGCGCTGACATCAAGTGACACTAAGATCTCGTTATCCTCTAGTTTTACATCTTTTATTTTGTCAACTACGTCTAGTGAATTTTTAACTGCTAAAGATGGAAAAGCTGGTATCTTTTTGAACTCTTCGACCAGCCATTTTGAAATTTTTTCGAACGGTGAATTATTGTTTGACACGATAGGGCGCATGGATTTGCCAATTTTGTGTATTTTAGGTAATGCATACAATCTTGGAAGAGTTGGGTTCGATACATTTAGCTTCCATTTCAGTGATGCATTATTTAGTGTGCTGGCAATCTTTTTCCGTAGGGTTACTGCTTTTCTTTGTAGTTGGTTGATTGGATTAGAGTTGTGTAACTGATATGGTCCCTCAGCAAGTAGTGTTTCCACTCTTGTGAGATAGTCACTTTTATCTAGTATCACTAACGAATTTCCTTTGTCAGCCTTAGTGTAGATGCAATCTTTTGTTTTTAGCGATTTTATAACACTGCTTATTTTCTGGAAATCCGAGTTTGACTTTTGTGGGTTTTGGATGACATTGTTGATAACTTTTTTTGATTCTAATCTGACAGTATTCCTTTCTTCGGCTTCTATGTGTTTACATGCATGTTCTAGATCTGCTACTATATTTATTACAGGTAATGTGTTGTTTTGTACGGCAAAATTTAACCCTTTGGTTAATAAGTTTAGTTCTTCTGGTTCTATTGTTTGTGATGATAAATTTTTAACATATTCCGGAACAATTAATGGCTCGGATTTTTTAATTTGTTTAGGTTCTATTAATCTTTTTAGTTTTTTGTTGATTACACTATTTTTTGATCTTAATTTGTGTTCTAATATTGCATTTGTATTGGTGTACCAGTCTTGAAATTCTTTATACTCGTCTTCATCCATAAGTTTGTTCCATAAAAAATCCGTGTGCATTTTATATAAGTCTAATTCTATCCCTGCTAGCTTCGAAAATCTTGATTTGATGCACTCACTGAGGTATTCCTTTTTGCTTTTGTAAATAATTCTCTTTCTTGTAAATTTGTTTATGTTTTTTGGTATCTTTACTTTTATAAAAGATGGAAATACCTTGTTGATTCGGCATTGGGTTAAGGTTAGTTGGGGAAAAGGTTAGTTTTGATCCGCGAGTCTCTACAAAGCTGAAAAATATATTCAAACGCGTAGGTTAGGGAAAAGGTTAGTTTTGATCCGCGAGTCTCTACAAAGCTGAAAAATATATTCAAACGCCGCAAAGTAGAGCTAATACCAACAACAGATCAAAAATTATCCAGTATACTTACCAACAATAAAGATAAAATCCCACAACATTGCCAAAATGGAGTTTATGAGATCAGTTGCTCAGGATGTAGTAAGAAATATATCGGATCATCAAAAAGACAAATTATCACAAGATTTAAAGAACATACAAACGTTAAAGCCAATTTCGATAAATCAGCAGTAGCCAAACACATCGTAGATCACAACCACATAATCAACAACAACAATTTAAAACTTTTACACCCAGTCCGCGACAACAGGAAGCTAGAGATAATAGAATCTTACTATATCCAACAAGAAAAAGAAGAAGATTTAATCAACAACGACAGAGGTCCAGTGTACAGCCCCCTTTTTAAAATTAAAAACCGTCATAAAATACTTCATTCATAAAATCACTAATAATTAAATTAAAATTTTTTCTCTCCGTTACGCCTTCATTTGTCCTGTTCATAATAAGTTGTTAAATTTTATATCCACAATCTTTGTCAATGGGATAAACCCACTAGCTTTAATTACTTTTTAACGTTAATTACTTTAAGATCCATAGTTTTGTTTTTGTATATAAATAGTCATTGATGTTCAGTTTAGTTTAGTTTAGAAAACAATTAACCCAAGAAGAAGGTCTCTTAGAGACAGAAAATATTTGGTGTTACAATAAAAAGTTTTTGAAGTGAAAAAAGACGTTGTTTTACTCTGTATTATTGCAATCACTTCAAGTAGTTCACACAAGAAAATTATATAATTTTTAAAATGGTTGTCGCCCAAAACGAACTAAATAGAATGTTTCTATTAAGAACTAAACTCAACAATACAAAAGCTGACTTGTGGTTCTTAACCCAATGCCGAATCAACAAGGTATTTCCATCTTTTATAAAAGTAAAGATACCAAAAAACATAAACAAATTTACAAGAAAGAGAATTATTTACAAAAGCAAAAAGGAATACCTCAGTGAGTGCATCAAATCAAGATTTTCGAAGCTAGCAGGGATAGAATTAGACTTATATAAAATGCACACGGATTTTTTATGGAACAAACTTATGGATGAAGACGAGTATAAAGAATTTCAAGACTGGTACACCAATACAAATGCAATATTAGAACACAAATTAAGATCAAAAAATAGTGTAATCAACAAAAAACTAAAAAGATTAATAGAACCTAAACAAATTAAAAAATCCGAGCCATTAATTGTTCCGGAATATGTTAAAAATTTATCATCACAAACAATAGAACCAGAAGAACTAAACTTATTAAACAAAGGGTTAAATTTTACCGTACAAAACAACACATTACCTGTAATAAATATAGTAGCAGATCTAGAACATGCATGTAAACACATAGAAGCCGAAGAAAGGAATACTGTCAGATTAGAATCAAAAAAAGTTATCAACAATGTCATCCAAAACCCACAAAAGTCAAACTCGGATTTCCAGAAAATAAGCAGTGTTATAAAATCGCTAAAAACAAAAGATTGCATCTACACTAAGGCTGACAAAGGAAATTCGTTAGTGATACTAGATAAAAGTGACTATCTCACAAGAGTGGAAACACTACTTGCTGAGGGACCATATCAGTTACACAACTCTAATCCAATCAACCAACTACAAAGAAAAGCAGTAACCCTACGGAAAAAGATTGCCAGCACACTAAATAATGCATCACTGAAATGGAAGCTAAATGTATCGAACCCAACTCTTCCAAGATTGTATGCATTACCTAAAATACACAAAATTGGCAAATCCATGCGCCCTATCGTGTCAAACAATAATTCACCGTTCGAAAAAATTTCAAAATGGCTGGTCGAAGAGTTCAAAAAGATACCAGCTTTTCCATCTTTAGCAGTTAAAAATTCACTAGACGTAGTTGACAAAAATAAAAGATGTAAAACTAGAGGATAACGAGATCTTAGTGTCACTTGATGTCAGCGCACTATTTCCTAGCGTACCAGTCAACAAAGCTATTAATATAATCGAAAAGTGGTTGATAACTAACAAAATACCAAAGAATACAACAGAGGTTTATATTGAAGCTTTAAAAGAGTGTATGAACAACAGTTACTTCCAATTTAATGAAAATATATACAAACAAACTTCTGGTACTTCTATGGGCAACTCACTATCACCTTTTGTAGCCGAAGCGTTGATGTCAGAATTGGAAGTTTCAATAAATAAAGAATTCGACTTCAAGTTTTGGGGAAGATATGTAGACGATGTATTAGTGATCATGAAAAAACAACAGCTAAGGAAAGTCTTGAAAACCATCAATAGCAAATATGAGTCAATCAAATTTACTTATGAAGAGGAACAAGAGGGAAAGCTCCCATTTTTAGATCTGCTTCTCAGCCGAAATAATGGAAGAGTTGAATTTGATATTTATAGGAAATCCACTACCACAGATCGTTTCATAACAGTAGATTCGAATCACCCATGGCAACACAAAATGGCAGCATTCAGAAGCATGGTACATCGTCTAATAAATATTCCACTCAGCCCAATATGTTATTCGAAAGAGGAAGAAAACATTAAACGTATCGCCAATGTTAATGGATTTAATAGCTTTCACATTGACACCCTTGTAAAGAAAGCCAAAAAGATAAAAGTAATACGGGACACCACAGCTTTGACTTCAACCACCGAAATTAAAAAGAGGGAAAAGGTTAGTTTTGATCCGCGAGTCTCTACAAAGCTGAAAAATATATTCAAACGCCGCAAAGTAGAGCTAATACCAACAACAGATCAAAAATTATCCAGTATACTTACCAACAATAAAGATAAAATCCCACAACATTGCCAAAATGGAGTTTATGAGATCAGTTGCTCAGGATGTAGTAAGAAATATATCGGATCATCAAAAAGACAAATTATCACAAGATTTAAAGAACATACAAACGTTAAAGCCAATTTCGATAAATCAGCAGTAGCCAAACACATCGTAGATCACAACCACATAATCAACAACAACAATTTAAAACTTTTACACCCAGTCCGCGACAACAGGAAGCTAGAGATAATAGAATCTTACTATATCCAACAAGAAAAAGAAGAAGATTTAATCAACAACGACAGAGGTCCAGTGTACAGCCCCCTTTTTAAAATTAAAAACCGTCATAAAATACTTCATTCATAAAATCACTAATAATTAAATTAAAATTTTTTCTCTCCGTTACGCCTTCATTTGTCCTGTTCATAATAAGTTGTTAAATTTTATATCCACAATCTTTGTCAATGGGATAAACCCACTAGCTTTAATTACTTTTTAACGTTAATTACTTTAAGATCCATAGTTTTGTTTTTGTATATAAATAGTCATTGATGTTCAGTTTAGTTTAGTTTAGAAAACAATTAACCCAAGAAGAAGGTCTCTTAGAGACAGAAAATATTTGGTGTTACAATAAAAAGTTTTTGAAGTGAAAAAAGACGTTGTTTTACTCTGTATTATTTATTTATACGTTTAATTTTGATTTTAAACCAAAAAAGTGACCTCATTTTCACACAAAAATCCTCCTGTATTTCAAAAAAAAATTAATCATTATGTTCGTTGAAACTCTTTAAATCAAGTTTATCCAGTTTTTCGCATTTCCGGGAAAATGTTTCTGTGTTTATGTTATGTTAATGCTTATTTTTTTTACACCATCTAAAAGTAGACGTTTCGACAAACATAATGATTAATGTAATTTTTGAAAAAACTGTTTCCTATACAGGAGAATTTTTGTGTGAAATTAGGGCACTTTTTTGGTTTAAATTCAAAATTAAACGTGAAAAAAATATTTTGATTCCAAAATATTACAGCGTATTAGGGACATAATAAGGTATGTTTTCATCAAATTGTGTGGAAAAAATTTTTTTGTGGGAGATAAAAATTAAAAACGAAAAGCCCTTTTTTCCTTGGTTTTTTCTATTTAAACGGCAAATTTTAGGTTATGTGAAAAACTGATTTAAATAAAAGTTAAAGACCTTTTTATTACCTATAACTTCTGTTTTAAATTTTTTTCGATAGAAGGTCTAGTTTCGCTGAAACTCATGAAAAACCATTCTCCACCCCTAAAAGCTCACCCCATTTCACCACCGCAGCTTGGAGCACCTTTAATTTTTGGTTCCCATCATATGCGCAATATTTTCTTATATATCCAATAGTTTTCATCCTGTTACTAATTTTTTCCTCACAAAAAGCTAATTTGACTGGTCTAATAATTTGTTTTCTTTTTTTAATTTTTAGACTATCTGTTTTTTAATAGTAAAAATGAAGTACATATATACTCAAAATAAATAAAAATTAAACAAACAAAAAATGGAATGTTATCGAATTAAATAAAAATTGAGTATAAGATGACAATAAAAACAAAGTATAAGGAATGGAAAATTGATTTTTATTTTTGAATTAAAAGTAACATTAAAGTGGGTGATACAAGTTGAAAGCTGCTAATTCCAAAGCAGAAGATTCCAGCAAAATTGAATAGACAGAAGAAAAGATTTGGTGAGTGGTACGCATATAGACAATTTGTTGTGGATGCTAATTTTTGGCCGCAAAAGGGGTCGATTTTGATCGATTATGATCAATGTTGATCTAAGGGTCTGACTACCCCGCGTACTGCAGTCCTTGCCATTGACATATAAGTTAGCATGAGATATCACATACCACTGACAATGGCAGGAGATATCATTAGCCATGATGATATCTTATGGTGCTGGCGGACAAACTTTAATTAGTCAACTCCCAGTCTTAGCTAGGCAGCGTTCCGTTGTAGTACTGCTCATTAGCTCTTCCGAGGAATCAAGCCAACATATAATTATGTGTGGGCTTTGCGCCTCGATTGAGATGGTGAGCGGTGCATCTAGGGTGCGCTGCATCAGCTGGATTATTGGCAATTAGTTTTGCTTTGTTTTCGGCAAATTTCTCTTAATTTGTTTTTCACTGATTATTTTGTTATTATTTCTTCTTCTTATCAGGAAATATTGGCATATGTCATATTTTATTGTATGATAAGATTTTTTGCTTAGTTAACCATTCTTTAATAAAAAATAAAAAAATAAAAATTGAATAATAAGACATGAAAAAATAAAAAAAAATAGACCTATTTATACATTTATATGGTAGTACAATAGAAAAGATATAAGTCTGCAAGTGATAAAGCAAATATGCGTAATCCACCCGTTCATAAAGCGGCATGACCACGGCATTTGCAGGGACAACATATATATATGAATCAAACAAAAATTTTAAAATACATGTTTAAGACATCTGCGGATTGAACGCTAACCATGACCACGTGCAACATCATCTTGAGCACGACAAACCGAACATTTTATTCCTTACATAAATACAAGTTTCTGAAAATTTTCTCTCTATGGAATCGCTTAATTCCAAATATAGGCTTGAATCAGCTTTCAAACTCCATCAAGGCGTATACACATTCATTCATGAGAGTGTTGCGTATACACGCTTTCCAAATTTTGAAATACACGGTGATGGCTTCAATTCAATGGTTTTAAAGAATTGTCTTCCAGAAATTACTTTTTTTTATAAACGCTTTCTACCGGTCCCCCAACAAACGTAACCCAAACTTTTTTAATTTACTGACAAAAATTGTGAACGAGATTAGAGCAAAGTCCCCAAAGAACGTCCACACCATATCATGGTTGGAATTCTCCAAATCGACTGATGATGTTGACAATAGTGGAAAACTGGCAGAAGTTTTTGCCGCGTCCCAGGCAGGGCCTATCCCAAATTGTTAAAAACCTAATTTTCACTTTTCCTTTCCTTTTCAACCTTTTCATAGAAATTTTTCTTGTGGTAAGGGCCACACAGGTTTTTTTTTTATTTAATAATAATATCTCGGATAGTAACTGTATCCCAGATACAATCGTATATACGAACTGGTTCGTAAAACTCACTAGCTTAAATGTTGACTTTTAATTTTTGGTCCTCCATTATATCTCAATGTCAAGAATTTTGTTTGTTTTGTTTATTGTCACTACCAGTAATATTTAAAGTCTAATTACTTGACAACTTTTCCATTAAACTCAGCCAAACTTTAATATTATTTAATTGCATAAGTGTTAAATTCTCGCGCGGCTTATTCTCGAGCAAAGGTTTACCGAGCAAGGTGCGAGCTAGCTTTGGTAATTTGTAAGTGAATAAAATTCTTTAAACACGAAATCAATATAATACTTTATCCGTTTGACAAAATTCATTTATTAATTTAATTTAATTCTGAAGTAAAGAAAAATTAGTTTTGATTTTTGATACAATTTTAAATCGCAGTTTGCGTTTCTTTTCAAAACTTGTATGATTATTGTTTATAAACAGTCAAAAAAAATTTATTATACTGGTTTGCTGATTCAAAATCATAGTTATCACACAGTAAATTTTTCATTATTCGTTGTTTTAAGAATGCCTACCAACAGGCATCCTATTTTTTTTGTAAAAACACACAAATAAAGTTATTTTTAAAAACGTTTAATGGATAAATGAATTTATAATGAAGGATATAAAAAAATTCTTTCGCTCACTCTACTCAACCAAAACTAAATTTTTCGATCAATTAAAATTAATGAATAGTCCCAATAATTACAAAACAGAGTGTATCAACATGAACAAGACCCTAAATAAATGATATCCAAAAATTGTAATATCTGACGCCATTTGAATATTCAACAACAATACATGCTCCATTTTAAAAGTTTCCGTATCATGAACCATAACATAAATAATTGTGAAAAATAACAGTATCGTAAAATTTGAGTGATAATATGTTGTAACTTTGAATGTAGAGCTGTGGTGATGGGCTCAAGATATATGCACCATCATGCGGAGCAATGCCCTAATATATCTCCAGCAGAACTTCTTCATACGAAATTTTAATAACTCCACTCGTTTAAATGCAATTGAGTTTACACTTTGAATCAAGATCTGCTAGTTATATGTAAACCGGAAAATATTCAATCACTTCCAGCTAAGTCTGCAATTGTTCCCTGCAGCTAAATTTTGTAACTGTGAAGTGGTAAAGTGATGAAAATTTCTTCATTAAAAAACTTATCACTTCACCGGGTCACAGTTACAAAATACAGTTCCTGATCTCGTTTCAGAAAAAGTGAAATTCTAACAACTACAACACCGATCTAACATTTTTTTTTAGTTTGTTAACTTAATGCGGAGAGCTGTAAAGCCTTTGTGCACGATCGCTGAATTGTATGTGTGCTGGACCAGCAAATTGTTTCTCTTCGTCTGGAATATTTTATGAACCCATTAACATAATCCTACATTTGATAATATCTTAGGCAGTCAGTGAATGGACTCTTCGTCTTGTTCGTATTTATTAGTCGCCGTAACAAGTAAAAACTCTACCGGCAGACGCCCACTCACCTAGGGGCACAGGTTATTTTCAACTGCACCACACAACATGAACCCCAAATTGCTTACTTTCCGATCTCACAGATAAGTAAACCAGCATTGGTATCGCTGCCGGCAATCTAGCGTATGCCAGTACCAGATCCCATCTGGTAGGGAGCTCATTAAGTGGGCTCACCTGCTCGGATTGCCTTACAGCAGGGTAACCCATTCTACCATAAAAGACTACTGATAATGGTTCCACATAGCCGCCCTGGAGCCTCCCATATATCAGAATTTCTCCAACCACAACCACTACGAGTCCAACCTCAATGTAAAACTGTGGCTAACATTAATGCTTTACCCCATAGTACCCGAGAAAGCCGATCGGGTCACACTTTTGGCTTGCGCCTCTCCTATTCACCAGTGAGCTGGTCCGGCTGGATCGACCGGTTAGCTCAGGTACCCCGGGAGCGCAAGTTCCCGTGTCAAGTGACCCCTGGGGGGAGTGAATGGACTCTATTCATTCAACGGTTACACTTTCAATCTAAATTATGAGGTGTTGTCCAATCAACACACACTACTATTTGCCCAAAGAATTGAACCGCCAAACACGTATATAGGAGGACTTTTGTTTCTACAAACTTTTCAAAACTTTTCTACATTATACCAAAAAATATTGCTTTATGTCATATTTTATTACATGGTAATATTTATAGTTTAGTTATTATTTATAGTTTACTATTCTTTAACAAACTGAAAGCAAAAAACAATAATTTTCAACCCTCAACAGTTAAGACCGTATGTTACTGAGAGGCCTAAGTCTTAAAAGGTATTTTGACACACATTGTAATGCTTACTACACAGCACTTGTTATTTAAACAGAAAGTCAGTTACAACATTGAAAAACTCAACCCAAAAATTTAAACTTTCTCACCTCAACATTCTGTATTCCATCTCTTCTTATCAATCCTTTTTCCAACTTTTGATTCTAATTCAACAAAATAATCAAAAACATAAACAAATTAAATTGTTTAATAAAATAATTTAAAATAAAAAACTTGTACAACAAATTTTAAAGCAAACAAACAAAAGAATTGAAAATAAAATAAATTACTTAAATGAATACATAAAAAAAATATGGAAATCAAATATCGAAATCAAAAAGCTTCTCAACATTGAAACTTTTATTTGATTTAAATTTTAAATTTTTGTTCGAAATTTGTTTATATTTTATTTGAAATTATGTCGTCATCTAAAAGTTTAAATTTACATTTTGAAACCTTTAGCTTTTTTTTCTCTCTAGCTTTTGATGTTGGAGACATTTTAATGCTTATTATTTACAAAAGCTTCTTATAAATAATAATCTATTCATTTGTTTTTCATCTGTTGATTAAATAATTTAACTTTTCTTATTTGATTATTTATTTTATTAACAAAACAAAAGCAACAATAATAAAAAAATAAACAGGAAAATGACGGAACATTTTTAAAACAATTTAATGTTTTTATAAATGAACGAGAATAATTAATTAATTATTTTTATTTTGTTATTTTAAAATAAATTAGTAATCAATTTTTTTTCTGGAATAATAAAATTAAAAGCGAAGACGAAAAATAACAATAGTATAGGAGAAAATCTTTACAAAAAAAAAAATAAATAGAGGGAGGTTTTTCTGTTCAAAAAATGATAAATTATTAATTTTCACAAATCACACTTAATTAGTTGAGGGGGAGCTTGTGGTGTTTATATTTAGGGAATTGCCATGATGTTGTTTTTGTTTTAAAATGATCGATTGTAATTTTAACTTTCGGAAAATTAATTGAAATAAGTGATTGGTGTTAGAAGTTTTTACTGTAGATGAATATCTGTGTTTTGGTCTGTTTTGAAGTAAAACTAAAACATTCCAAAAGCCAGTTTACAGTTCTTTGAAAATCACTATACATTTCTTTTAATTAAGAAAGCAAACTGAACATTTAAACCTTAATTAGAATTGCGGCTTTAAACTGAAGATTTTGGTCTTTAGAATTTTGCTTTTGGGCTTCAGATTTTTGTTTTCAGACTTCAAACTTTAGACCTCAGACTTGAATTCGAACTTCAGACTGCTGACTTCAGACTTGAAACTTCAGACTTAGACTTCAAGCTGGAGGCTTCTGGCTTCAGACTTCAAACTTAAGACTTCAGACTTCAGAATTCAGACTTCAAACTTCAGATTTAAACTTCAGACTTCAGACTTCAGATTTAATACTTCAGACTTTAGACTTCAAACTTCAGACTTCAGACTTAAGACTCAGACTTTGAGCTGAAGGCTTCAGACTTCAGACTTCCGATTTCACACTTTAGACCTTAGATTTCAGATTTCAGACCTCAGAATCAGACTTCAGACTTCAGACTTCAGACTTAAGACTTAAGTCTTCAGATTTCAGACGTCAGACGTCAGACTTCAGACTTCAGACTTCAGAATTCAGATTTTAGACATCAGACTTCAGACTTCTGATTTCAGACTTCAGACTCCAGACTTCAGACTTTAGAATTCAGACTTCAAACTACGAACTTCAGACTTCAAACTACGAACTTAAGACTTCAGACTTCAGACTTCAGACTTCAGACTTCAGACTTCAGACTTCAGACTTCAGACTTCAGACTTCAGACTTCAGACTTCAGACTTCAGACTTCAGACTTCAGATTTCAGACTTCAGACTTCATACTTAAGACTTCAGAGTTTAGACTTCAGACTTCAAACTACGAACTTAAGGCTTCAGACTTCAGACTTTAGACTTATAACTTCATCCTTCCGACTTCAGACCTCAGAATCCAAACTTCAGACTTCAGACTTCAAACTACGAACTTTAGACTTTAGACTTCAGACTTCAAATTTCAGACCTCAGACTTCAGACTTCAGATATCAGACTTTAGACTTTAGACTTTAGACTTTAGACTTCAGACTTCAGGCTTCAGACTTCAGACTTCCGACTTCAGATATCAAACTTCAGAATTCACAACTCAATGCGTTTATTAACAGAATGAAGCTGCGCAACTTCACTCTTCCAACTTCACTCTTTAAGACAGTTGGAAGTATTCTGTTTGACAAGTGGGTTATTTTTCAAGTTCATGATTTCACTAAATGTAAAAATAAAGCTAGAGACGACATCAAATGTTTTAGTAAGAACAGTAAGCATTCCTTTTAAAACATTCGCTGCCTTTTATATTTAAATAATTTGGAAACTACAAAATGGTTCGAATTCTTTTAGACTACTAAAGGCTGTAAAAAACTTCATCAAATGGTATGGAAGATATAGAGGAACACTTGACAGGTTTATCATACTAACAGAAAACATAGTACCTCTAACTAACTTTCAAAGGCAGTACCGACTACCAAGTCGTAATTTCAACAAAAGAGGACGGATATAAAATTAAAAGACTATTTTGAACTGAAACCTACAAGTTGAGCTTCAGGTTGAAACAAGCTGAAATTAACAGACTGAACTGAACAGTTGGACTTCTATACAGACTGAAACTGACAATGGTGCGGACTATTTCAGAAAATACCAAGGTGCAATGAGTTCTTTAGGGCCGCTCATGGACTTTGAATCAGAAATTGGTATATATAGGGAAGATAATCTTTTGCTTCGATGCATTGTCCTAAACACCGCATTCCTGATAATGAAATCACAATCAGGAATATTTGAGGAGTTGCGAGCCTTGAGATTAAAATTCTGATCATTTTCAGTCTGTGAGTTCGATTATGACTCCTCAACCCATACAAATTTTGAATTGCTGAACTCGTTGCGCCAATGGTACCGGAGATTGTTGAATTAGATTAATAATGCAGCTTAATCGTTGCAACAATATTGATAACAAACCTACAAGGTCACAGATTACCACAAATTACATCAAAACTTTGTGGCATTATTTAGATTTATACAAATTAATTTAACATATACGTTAACGTTGCCATTTTTATGCAACCTTTTAAGTTTTTTCTTGTCTTATTTATTTAATTTTAACAATCAATAAATATATCTTAATTTATTCAAATCACGTTAGATACGTACAGTCAAATTTTTTTTCAAATATAACTATTTTTATATTGTTTTTTGCCATGTATATTTGGAAATCTTATGTCTTTTCTTAACTTCAATATTTACTTAGCTTCACACAAAAATTAAATCAATACATGTCCTACTTTTTATTCACGACCTGACTGATTGATTTAATTCGATCGATTGACGATTGACCAGTTGTAGGAATGACAATGATGGTAAAATTACCGCTTCCATTATAATGTTGGACAAAAACAAGTCCTGAAAAAAGTTAGACAATTGCGAAGAAAATTTACTTGCCAAGGGTTTTTACAATGTAAAGAACGCAATATCAAAATAATTGACATTAAGTTGTGATGTAAAGTGTTTATATTGCCTGACCATAGACATATAAAAAATAAATGGTTCATCGTAAATATCAATGGTAAATGTCAATCTCATCTAAATTGATCGAAATGATATAACAAGTTTATAGTTTATAGTAACTAAGGAACGACTCAATTACACCAGCTTGTAAATGGTTTATATTGGAAAAAAATATTATGTAAATCAACGACGAAATTTAGAGGGTTGGAGGTGTTGATATCAAAAATCGGACTGTTTAACTTCTTAAAAACTAAAAACGACTTCTAAAAAAACTGTTTTTGAATTTTGGTGCTCTTTCAAATGACATCATGTGGGTCAAAAACTCTTTTTCACCCTTTCCCACTCCCATTCCTAACTAAACACACAGAAATATAGTACATTAATCGAGGCGCTAGCTGAGATTTGCACCCACATTAGGTCCGAAATAGCATACGTTCGTGTATCATATACTATTAAGGTTCCATACTTTGAAAAATTAAAAACGGTACCCTATTCGTAAAACTTCGGTGTCCGTCCGAATTTCTACATAATCAATTTACTCACAAACTATAAGTGCTATCAACTTGAAATTTTCTAGAGTTATTAAATGTGTTGTCCCACACCTGATGATAACAAAAAAATTTGAAGTATTTGTTTTTATCCATATTTTATGGACATAGATAAGGAGATAGTAAAACAAAAGTTTTTTTTTAAGGAATCGAGTTTGGTCTAGAAAAATCGAAAAAAATGGAAATATTTCAAAAAAAATTTTCATTGAATTTTCGACTGCTTAGTTTTTGAGTTATTACCAAAAACGAGTGTTTTTTTGCCCTCCCCCCCCCTCCTTAAATTCAAACATTACAACAGAAAAAATTTAAAAAAATTCATGGGGGTATCATATGAAAGGTGATTTTTTTTTGTAGTGCAAAAGAGTTTTTTTTGTTTTTTTTTCGAAAACACAATTTTCGATTTATTTTCAAAAATGTAAAAATTATTTTTGTCCCCCCCTCTTAACTGCGAACATTACAAGAGAAAAAATTTAAAAAAATTCATGGGTGTAGGGATTTTGCTAAATCGAAACCAAAACTTTTTTTTGGTTGTTATAATTTCAAACGTTCATTAGGGGGGTTTAAAGTAAAAATTTAAAAAAAAATTATTTTTGATCATGGGGGGTGTCATATGAAAGGTGATTTTTTTATTTTTTTAGGTAGACCCCACATGTGGGGTGTCATATGAAAGGTGATTTTTTTAGGTAGATTTCATATAAAAATCTACCTATTGCGATGGGCTTCATCTCGGAATTTCGGAAACATTTTTGTGCCAAACGACTATATATGATAAGCGGAGATATATATATATATATATATATATATATATATATATATATATATATATATATATATATATATATATATATATATATATATATATATATATATATATATATATATATATATATATATATACATATATATATATATATATATATATATATATATATATATATATATATATATATATATATATATATATATATATATATATATATATATATATATATATATATATATATATATATATATATATATATATATATATATATATATATATATATATATATATATATATATATATATATATATATATATATATATATATATATATATATATATATATATATATATATATATATATGGATATATATATATATATATATATATATATATATATATATATATATATATATATATATATATATATATATATATATATATATATATATAAATAAACGATATGAGATATAACGAAAACGACCGGCACTCTCACGGTCGCATTTGTTGAGGTAGATCAAAAAATTTTCTGTACTTGTGTGTTCTAATAATATCTTGGACAAGTTCGTGAATCAGCAAAATCCGACACGTGGTTAAGAAACTAGAGGCTTTTTCTGAAAAAAAATGATCTTTTAAAACCGTTATAACGGCCGTTTGGATACTATATTTCAAAAAATTTAACAAATTTAGAATCTTTGAAATCTTTTTTATGAATTTGTGTTAAAAATAGACCTCTGCAGTTAGAGGTTCCTGAGTGAGCGGCTCCAACAAAAAAGTTTGCAAAAAAAATGTTTTTTTGAAACAACCGGCACTCTCACGGTCGCATTTATAAGACCAGATCAAAAACCTTTTTTAAAAATGTGCGTTTTATTAATATCTTAGACAAGTTCGTAGATCAGCCCAATCCAACACATGGTTAAGAAACTAGAAGCTTTATACTAGAAAAAAACTCTGTTTTTTAGATCCGTTATAACGGCCGTTTGGATTCTAATATTTTTAAAAACTTCATAAATTTAGAATTTTTAAAACCTTTTTAATCAGTTTCTTTCAAAAAAAGACCTCTGCAGTTGGAGGTTTCTGAGTGAGCGGCTCCAACAAAAAAGCTTATAAAACATAAAATGCGTTGCATTTGTGGAGCCAGATCAAAAAACCATTCTTAAAAATGTGTGTTTTATTAATATCTTGGACAAGTTCGTAAATCAAAAAAATCTGACACATGGTTAAGGAACTATAGGCTTTATACTAGAAAAAAAGTGTTTTTTTTAATCCGTTGTAACGGCCGTTTGGATACTAATATTTTTAAAATCTTTATAAATTTAGAATCTGTGGAAACATTTTAATCCGTTTTTTATATATATAAACCTCTGCAGTTAGAGGTTTTTGACTTGTTGGCTTCAACAAAAAAGTTTGCAGCAATCCCCAACTACAATTTCCAAAAACCTTATAACAGTCAATGTCAACCTTATAACAGTCAAAAAAATAAAAGATTTGAATAGAAGAAATTAATGTTTTTTCTTAGAAATAAACTATTTTGATATTTTGCAGTAATTGCACGACATATGATATAGAGTAGGTTTGTGTCATAAATTGTCACACACATGTTCTGTGGTAGATTTGATATTTGTTTGTTGCAAAATTGGATAGATATAATTTTGCTTGTAGGTAGCTAATTTTCTTTTTAAAATTTGTTCGATATCTGTTTGAAATTAGTTTGTTTTGTTTAAACTAATCTGATACATAAGATTCTACTGGCACACAAAACTGTCTGATCTCGAAATCTACCTATTTCTAGCGGAAATACGTGCCGCTTGAACTTTTTGTAGTGCAAAAGAGTTTTTTTTTGTAATTTTTGAAAGCACAGTTTATTTTATACGCCGCAAGCAAAATATTTTAAAATAGTACATTATTTAATTAGGAGCTAAAGTGATTCATTTTGTGTTGAGTCTATAGTTTGACGGCCGACTGTAGAGAGGTCGACAGTTATAGACGATACACAAAAAGCCACTTTAGCTCCGAATTAAACACACAATTTTTTCGGCAAAAGTTTAAATTTTGTATAAATATGAAATTAATACATCAAAAGTTTTATAAATATGAATTTTTATCGTCATCCCCAGAAAGATAAAAAAACATTAAAATTTTTTATCAAAGCAGCCTTTTCAAAATTTCATAATCCAATTGAAATAGTAGTTATTTTGTTGTCATAGTTATACATATACAATAATTCCAAATTTCATTATCCAATGAAATTGTTTGTTATGTTTTGTTGTCATAGTAACATACAATAATTAAAAATATCATAATCCAATGAGAATCAACTTATTTTTTGTTGTCATAGTTATACAATATGTTTGAAAAAAATAACAAAATAACAAATAACAAATGCTACTCTACAGCCACCGCCGTATAAAATAAAAATGGCGTTACTTTTGCAGCCGGAGGCTAAAAAGTAAGACTTTAACTAACTCCCTAGCGGCAGCAAAATTAAACTTTGAAGTCGTTTGCCGAAAAAAATGTTTATTCTAAATCAAAATTATAAATTTGGATAAATTTTGAAATAAAAATATGTTGAACAAGTAACCTTTGACAAAACATTTGTTATTTTTTCCAAATTATTGTATAACTATGACAACAAATGATAAACACTGTTTTGATTGGATTATGAAATTTTAAATTTAAGGGTTGATTTGATAAAAAGTTTTATTTTTTATAGAATTTAAACATATACAAATGTTTTTTAATTTTATGGACGTAACTATGACAACAAAATATATAGTTAAAATGTGACACTTTAAGACCACAAATCACAGTGATAAAGTAACACCTTAATATGCAGGAGAATAAAAAAATCATTTGAGACTTCGCTATATTTTTCATTAAGAGTTTTTCGTAAGCTGATGTTGTTGTGGCTGCTGTTGTTGTAAATGATTTTAATTAAAACTACAGTAATTTGTAGCCAAATTGCTGCACCAAGCATAATCAGGTGATTTGTTTTCACTAGATTTGAATATTGAAAATTTTGAATTATATATTAGAGATTTTTTCGAGCACTTAAACCCATGCAATTAAATTATTTTGAATTTTTCAATTCGAAAGTATATTTTGGATTTTTCTCAGGGAAACTCCATTTTTCTCTTATGCGTGTTTCGAATTGGGATTCAAACTATCCTTATCAGTGCCATGGTTCGAATCCTTTTTGGCAGACACGCTATCCAACTAGCTTACCGAGTCGATGGTATTTCAAAGTTGAAATTTCATCATTGTTTTAACTACTTTAAGTTGAATATTTCTCATTAGCTATTGCTGTTTTTTGTAATTCAATTAGCCAATTCTAGTGCATTTAGCCTAATTAGCTCTACGAACATATGAGTTTGCCAAAACGGATTCGAACCATGGCATTTATGAGGATAGTTAGAATCACAATCCGAAACACGTATAAGAGAAAAATTTCTCTGAGAAAAATTCAAAATATACTTTCGAATTGAAAATTTTAAAATAATTTAATTGCTTGAGTTAAGTGCTTAAAAAAAATCTCTAATATATAATTCAAAATTCTCAATATTCAAATCTAGTGAATTAAAACTATTAACCAGTTTAATGTACATAAACATTGTCTTTCGTATAAAGTAAATATACATTCAAATAACATCTAGAATAATCAGGTAGTTTATGAACTAGGTAGCTATGAAAACTGTTGAACAGAAATCAAACAGAAAATGGTTGAATAAATTATATAAATAAATGAATTTGTTCCACCAAAACCCAGTGATTGTTGACTGACTTTATATAAACAAATGATTTTTTTTGCAAAATAAACAGGTGATTGTTGATTTAATTATGCAAATAAACAAATTGTTGCACCAAAATAAAAAAAACAAACTAGATTTTCAATAATGATCTGCTTTTATCGACTGCCCTAAGCATTGTTATATGCTAATATTCGTAAAATTTTAATAAAAGTAAAATACGAAAATAAGCAAATGAGCCAATGAACTTATTGCTCCAATAAGAAAAATTACGAATAATATCAGTTTACATCGGTAAAATAGTTTTGAAGTATTTACTTTAGTGCATATGCTAATAATTATTTTAGAGCTAACCGCTTCGTAACAGATGGCAGTCTCAGCAGTTCACATGTCACGATATGAGTACATGATGGCATAGAAAAAAGTTTATTGCTAAAATTATTTGATTATTTCAACTAACACCAGTAATCTGGTAATCTGGTAGATTACCTCCTAACCAGTATAGAGATTACAAAATTACAACTACACCAAAACGGGTTGAGCTTAATTTATTTTCCATACTAATTCTATCCGAAGTATTTCTTGCATTATAAACGAACATATGTCACAATCAACATTCTTTGTAGCTTCTGTAGTCATGTAAATTATGGTTATTTTCATGAAAATATCAAATAATTTTGTTGGAATAGAATATCTTTTACGTCTTAAAGTTTAAGCTTCCAGCAATTTTCCAGATTCCAATAATTTTATTCTGTATATCAGCGAATCTAGAACTCATCTTGCTTTAATTTACAAAAAGAAGGTTGTCTGAAGTACCCCTTAAAAGTTCACTAAATATCCAAACTTCAAACAATACTATAATTAGAAGAAAATTTTTGTTTAAAAAGAAAACGATATTCTTTATCAAAGAATCACTTTAAGTTTCACTGAAGGATATTAAATGCAAAAAATTCGATTTATTTTTGATAGTTAAATTCCATTTTACGATTCATTTGTTAATTTAAAAACAAGCTCAAAGCTAATCTTTTTTTTATGGCTTCAGTTTACAAGGATAATCTTTTAATTTAATTAAATAACAAAAGGGATTTAAACACATTTTTATCATATTATATTAAAAAAAACAGATATGCAAATAAATATATTTTTCGCATACGACATTTCATTAATCCTTTCACCACCGTGAATCCTTCTTAGCGCAATATTCAATGACAATTATCTTAAAGTTGAGAAACTTAAATTAAATTAAACATAAAATACATAATATATTAAACGAAGATTCTTAAGACGATATTCCATACTAGAATCATATAATAGAATAAGAATCGATTATACACCAACATTAAGCAGCTTCACAAAAACGTACAATTTGATTCTATTTTCTTATTCTTATATAGCAAAGAAAATGGGTACAAGAAAATTTTTCTTTTTTTGTTAAGATTTGTTTTGTATTCCAAGATGTGTTCACTTATACGATAATTTTTGTCTCTTTATGAAGTAGAATATAATGGGAAAGACTATTTTAAAGCAAGAGTTAATGTTTTGTGTATATTTTTTTCATCGTTTTTTGATCTTAAATGAAATTATTATTATGGTTATTATGGGATAAAAAATGAGTGTTTTTTTAAGAGAGCACACAATTGAAAGCGATCTTGCTTATAATGAAATTTTTGATTGAGTTAAAATTGTTTGAGGTATAAATAAAAACTTTGTATAATTTTGATCAAAAATTCATAAGTTCCTTACCGTCTCACAAATTTCATTTTACATATTTTCCTTACTTGTACTTAATAGAGTAAAACCCACGACATTCAATCAACATTATTAATTTGAGTTACTATAAAAGATAAAGATAATAATACTGACAACAAATTTCGATACTTAAAATAAATTATGGTATAAGGGTGAACTTAATACAACAATAGACTTAATATAAAAAAAAAGCAAAGAAAAAAGGATTATATCTAAGGAAAAGTAGGGATAAAATCAGATTAACAGAAAAGCTGCTGAAAAAATTGCTAATTTTAATTCGATTAAAATTTCTATAAAGATAAAAATGAATAGTTCATTGAATTATAATTTTTGTTTCAAGTTTTAACAAGAAGATAGTCAATTAAAATCCATTCTACAGTTAAATGAACCATTTAATACTCTATGTAATATTTTTAACTTTAATAAGGTTTAAAGTAGTTTTTAACGGTTTCCTTTTGGTTGAGGAGAAAATTGGAATTTGTTTAACAATATTATACGATAAATTTAGAATAAATTAGGTTATAGGAATGTGTTTAAAGAGTAAGGGTTTCCTTTGAAATTCGGTGTATTTTTATAAAATTAATGTTATGGTAAAACATAATTCCTAAAGTTTATTAATGTTTTGAATATCAAGGATAAACAACAACAAATACTAAGGATAAACAACAATAAATACACGATCATCTAAATCGAATTAGAGAATTGAAAACTCCCCTTTAAATTAACAAGGTTGAGTTAGGTAATAATGGCCATTCTAAAGACGAGGCATAGACATAAGCTTTCCGTAGTCACAAAATGAAAAGAACTTTTCCTGTTCTAGCATTACATTTTGGAAATTAATTTAAGCTTCTCAAGAAGCGACACATGTCCCTGGCGTTAATCTCGTAGATATTTGTCAGATCATAAAAGATGAGTGCATCCTGAAGCCGAGCCTAGTATGAGCCAGACCAGAACACGAGCAGAGAAGGTGAAGGACGTTTCCTCATTCTCCTCGTCATTTCGGCTGTGACTGTATTCATAAGAGAAGACACCTATTTTGTCGGGTCACAGACACCACATGTGTAATTGACAGGTCAGATCTGCCTGGCTATCATACATGTGGTGCTCTCTGATTATCTTAACTTTGTTGGTCTATTCTTTTCCATTTCGAATAGTAGCTTGCATAAAGCAAAATGTATCCCCAAAGTTGCCGTGCCTGGTGACGAAGAGCAGGAAGGGTCTTCTCGAGCGAGTTTGTCGGCCTTCGAGTGACCTGTTACACCGAAATGGCTTGACACCAAAACAAGGTGAGTGTTAAATTGATCAGTCATTTCGTTAAACGATACCAGGCAGTTCTGGTTCATTAAGAGGTGTCAGACTTTTGTGATGAGACTTGCCCAGGTAACAATTTAACCTAGGTAATCATTGAGTAAAGCTTTAAAAGAGGAATTTAAAATGGAAGGGGAAATTTAAAATTCTTGAACTATGCATGAGAAAAGTTTTATACAAGCTCTACTCAAGGAGAAAAGGCGTATGAAAAAATATTCTTTATTCAAGAAGACATATATAATGCTTTATACATGTTTTATATAAGTGCTTGAATAAAGTTGTACAAAAGTTGTTATTCAAGGCTTATTCAGATACTGTTAAAATTACTTGAATAAAGTGCCTGAGTAAATCTTTACTCAAGAGAATTACTCAGTGCCTATTCAAGAAGCGATGCCACTGAAAAAAAAAATTGGTGATTCTTTCCTTTAGATATTTTAGTTAATTGGCGCATTAAACTCCTTTTTTTTGTATATTGCTGCTATTGAGTTAATCTTTTATCGGAAATTACAATTTATTTTACACATTTCGCATCTTTACAAACGCCTGTAGCGGGGATCGAACTCATAACCTTTGATTCTCCAGGACCGTACGCTATCCACTTCTCTATTTAGCAGCTGTCATAAAGAAAATTGAAACTTAATCACTATTGTTTAAGAAATTATTTGTACACATTTCAAGTTTCGGACCACTACCACGACTATAAATTAATTTTTATTCAAACATTTTGATTAGGAATGCATATAAAAGTGTACTAATGGTTTCCTAAAATGAGAATATATGGGTTTTTGTCAAAAATAATATTGGTTATGATTGAGGACAATTTCGAAATGAAAATAATTTTGCCTATTCATGTACGATATCTACGCATATGTTTCCATTCAATTGTACGATTAAAAATGATTAAAGAATAAAAATAAAATAAAAAAAGGAAAATAAAATTCATAAATAAAAACGTGCCTGGCAGGAATCGAACACAGGCCCTATAACGACTTCCTCATCGTTTACCCTTACGCACTCGTTCATTAAATCAATTTCCACGACAGGAATAAAACGTTACTCAATACAGAATAAAATAATTACTCAAGCTTCGTAAGGGTTATAGTATGCTGTGGTTGGCATTACGTTCAGTTGCACAATTTGGCTGGTTAATAAATAAATGTTAAATGATAATATTAAATAAACATTATACTTTATATTTTCCATAAGTCAGTTGCAATCTGTTGCAAGTTTTGATATAATTTTTTCCCAAGCAAATTGCGCACAATATGGCGATTACATACATTTAATACAAAAAGGAATTATATGACAAATTATCATCAGTTTATTTATTTGTTGACCAACTCAAATAATTATATAAACCATCATCAGAAATGGTAAATCTCAATCAATATATAAACCATCATCAGAAACGTTTGATTAAATGGTTGCGGAATAACGGCAATTGCAAATTTCCATTGACGAAAATATGTCTACCATTTTGAAATAATCTTTTGTATTAATCAATAATAGTTTGTTAAAGTTCTTAAAGGTTTGTTAACTTTTTAAAGGCATCGATAAGTGATTTAATAAAAAAAAAACACAATCGCGAATTAAACAACGAACTGTCAAAAATATTGACAGATTGATTTGTTGTAAATCTTTTAATATTCATTGAAAACAGCCGTATATAAGAAATATTACTTGAGTAACAATTTTGTTGCATACTACTAAAATTATTATACATAAATAAAGTCGTATACAAGGAACTATCCTTGGGTAAGAATCTTCTTGGATTCTTCCTAAAAGTTGTACTTTAATAAAGGTTTATATAAGGGATAGAATTCTTGAGTAAAAACATCTTGAATACTACCTTAAAAGTTATATGTGAATAAAACCTTATAAAAGGTATCATACTTGAGTAACATTTGCTTGAATATGCCCTAAATATTTATTATTGAATTAAGCTTTACTTAAGGAATTATATAAGAAACTTAGTGAATCTAGTCTTTTACAAGCTTTTTTTAGGTAAAGCTTGAATAATATGGTCTTACACAATGCTTTTCCAAGTTAAGTTGGAATAATTTAAAAAATTTAGGCGAAATTGTTACCTGGGTTGACTCTCAAACCTTTTTGCAGCCTGACTGTCCGTATATACACCGACTTCCCTTAAAGATATTAAATTATACTTCAACCAATTTTTGATCTCTTTCGTAGCTACAAGTTCAGCTTGAAAAACACTGCGTTGTCCAGGAAGACGAAAGAGAGGTTTATTTTTCCCATTTTTTATTCATCTGCGTAAAAGCTTACAGCATCTGTGTTATTTAATTTACTTTCCCCAACCTCTCTGGAAGGAATAGCACATTTACAACTGCCAGCCAGCCTGTTAAGATGGTTTCAGAAAGAAGAAGATCTCAAGGGTATCGGAATGGAATATTTCTACTTACCAGAATTGAGGAGTGCTCTGTATTACTGCAACTCTACATACAGTAAGAATTCAAACAAACTGTCAGGCTGGCGGGTGGCGGCTAATTGTTCTTTGGCTGAGATCTCATTAAGAGTAAGATAAACGAGAATTCCTAGAGCACTTTGCATTACATTTCTAAAAGAATCCGGATATTTTGCCAAGGGATCAGGATTAAAAGCCAAGTCTGCAAGGATTAGCAACAAAACATTTAGGAACACGTTCTAACACGTTGTGCCTCTTCTGACCGGATCTGTCCCGTGCCGGATCTGACCCATTTTGACCTGCACTTTAAGGAGCAGCTGCATCCAGCTGACCAATGACTGATATACTCCCAAATTTAGAAGGGAGTGGATGATTGCCATAGAGCTGATGTCATTGAAGGATCTCTCAATATTGCAGAAAGTAACCATAGAATATTGATTTCAGTCCAGAGATTTCTGAATGGAACGTATGAGAGAGTGCAAGCCTGTTTGTAAAGACTTACATTTGCAACAAACAAGTTGGCTTCTTACATCCTGGTAGGTTGGATTAAGCTTCTCAAAAATTCTTTGCAGTTTTTCAGAAGATAATAAGAAAGAATGCCAGCTCATGGTTAGGTCAATGGTTTTATGAATGACCACAGGGATGGCATCATAAAGTCCAGCAGACTTGAAAGGCTTAACGTTCTTACAACCCGTAAGATTTCAACAGTACTAATAATTTGTTTGGCAAAGACCTGTAGCTTTGTTTCCATGTTAAATATTCGTAGTTGTATTAGAGCAGCCCCAAAAATGCGTTTCAAGCAAAAGCTCTAAAGATATTACGTTCATTGACCACCAGGTCTATCGATAACTCTTAGCAAAGTTTTCGTGGCACAGAGCACTTTTTATTTCATTTAAGTAGTGCTACCAGAAATTATTTTTGTATTTTTCAACTCATATTTATAAGTTTTCAAACTTTCTTATATTATTTTATATCTGATACACCCCTAGTTTTCTTTTCATTGCACACTTCTAGTGAGTACATATAATCTGGAGTTTCTTCTTCCACCATGATGGATAGGAAACAATATGTCCAAACCAAAAATAATATTCATTCAGTTACAATTCGAATACAATGCAAAGGCACGACTATGATAAGTGTGGCAACGCCTTATTTTATTTTTGTATTTTTTAGATCGATAAAACAAGCAAAAATTGTTTTACCAAAAATTTGTGAGCCTCTTCGTTCACGAGATATAGGCATTTGAAAAAAAATTTCACACAAAAAACATTAACATTGGTTTTGTATTGTTCAGAAAATTACTAATTGTAATAGTAAGGGAAATTTAGGGTATATGGAGTAGCTTGGATCGGGTCGAGAGTGGTATCATTTAAAGAAACGAAGAATTATACAGCCCTATTAATCCCATTTTGGCTAACATTGGTTACCCGACCCGAATATGCCGCCTCCTCTCTTCCCTTCCCCTCCCCCCTAGGTTACCCGACCCGAATATGCCGCCCCTCCCTTTCCTTCCCCTCCCACCCCCTTCCCTTCCCCAACCCTCCGATGCAGTGGCTATTTGTGATCGAAGGATTGCAATGTCGCAGAATCTTGGCAAATAGTTAATAAAAATATTGCGACGCTGATGCATAGACTGACTTCACCACAGCTCTGGAAACAAAGTGTTCTGGATATACAATGAGCTAATATCCATCAAATATTTTAATTAAGAGCTAACCAATGTTATAGACTTCGTAGTTCTAATTATAAAAATATTAAAGAAAGTAGTAGTATCCCAACAAATATAAATTCTGTTGTACCAGAAAAAATAAAAAAAATTTTACCGGAAGTGACAAACCGGAAGTTAGGATGCAGAACTGTTGTGAACCGTACTAAATATTTATGTACCATGATAAATCCAATTCGATTATCAGATACAGATGTTATTGAGCTTCCAAAATAACAGGTGCTCGTAGGACCCCCTACCACTTTGATTACTATCGCTAAAAAAAACTAATCAGTTCCTTGCCATACATATTTGCATCTTTTTGCGCTGTATCATCAAAACTAGTTAACGAACGAATGTTGTATACTTCCAACAAACATTAAAACAATAAACAGGTGTACGGGAGGACCCCCACCACTTATCCCAAAATTGTTTGAAAACTAATCAGTTCTTTGTCATTTAAGTCTTTATCTTTTTTCAAAGTGTCATTCAGATTGATTAATGAATGAAGTCTGTATGTTCCTAACAAACTTTAAAGACAAAGTATGAAAAGTCAGCAGTTGTATGGTAGACCCCCGCCACTTTGATCAATGTGTCCCAAAAGATGATAATTATCTTCTCACCCTAATTGGAACCTTTTCCATAAGTTTCATCATAATCACTTCATTATTGTAGGCTGTAGTGTGCATAAACATACTGAAAAAAATTGAAAATTTACAAAAAAAAATTTTTTGCTGGAAGTGAAAACCCGGAAGTTGGGATGCAGAACTGTTGTGAGCTGTACTACATTCTCATGTACCAAGATTCATCCAATTCGATTATCAGGTACAGATGTTATTGAGCTTTCAAACAAACAGGTGTATGGGACATCCCCGACCACTTTGTTCACTATCGCCCAAAAACTATTCAGTTCCTTACCATACATATTTGGATCTTTTTCTAAAGTCTCATTTAAATTCGTTCACGAATGAATGCTGTGTGCTCACTCCCAACAAACATTGAAAAATGGTGACACAGTAAACAGGTGTTCGGGAGGCCCCGCACCACTTATTCCAATATTGTCCAAAAACTAATCAGTTCTTTGTCATTTAAGTCTCCATCTTTTCCAAAATGTCATTCAAATTGATTAATAAATGAAGTCTGTATGCTCCCAACAAACTTTAAAAACAAAGTGTGAAAAGTCAGCAGTTGTATGGTAGACCCCCCGCCACTTTGATCAATGTGTCCCAAAATATGGTAATTATCTTCTCACACTAATTAGATCTTTTCCATAAATTTTATTATAATCACTTCATTATTGTAGGCTGTAGTGTGCATAAACACACTGAAAAAAATTGAAAATTTACAAACAAAATTGTTTACCGGAAGTGAAAACCCGAAAATTGGGCTGCAAGTCTGTTGTAATGGTATCTGAGGAACCATTTACTCCTATACTGATTTTTCCAAATTGAATAGTAATACATCATAATATTAAGTTCTCAACCTATTCAACCTAGTCAAAGTCATATAATGAATAATCTAAATAATAAATTGAGTTCAATTTGCATATTTTTTAACATAGTTCTAATTAGTAAAAATAAAGGTTGAATGTTTTCATAATTTTTGATTACATAAAATTAATAATAATAATGAACAAATTTGCAAGTAAAGTAAATAAACAAAACTATGTTTGTAGATTTATTTATTTACTATGGAATTTAAGTTGTGAAAACGAAAGTTATGATTTTAATTATAATCATTTCTTGTTGTGTTTACAAAATTATATTTTTGTTTTGTTTTTTGTTAATTTCAACAAAAATATAATTTAGGAAGTAAACAAATAATTTTGTTTTATGTCACAACAATATTTCTTGAAAATTTGAAAACTTGGACAAGATTTTATTATGATAATATTTCATAATTTAATGCTTGAAGTAGATTTCTTGTTTTCAAGATTTAATATGTATGTATACGGAAACGTATAATATGTGGATTAACATATAAGAGGAATTTTGTTAGATAATGGATAAGTATAATTTTATTCTTAAATTGAAGAAGATATAACTTTTGTAACAAACGTAAAAATAAACGGAAAAATATTAAAAGAAGAGAAGAAGGCTTTTAATCATCTCAAAAGATATATATATATATATATATATATATATATATATATATATATATATATATATATATATATATATATATATATATATATATATATATATAATATATATATATATATATATATATATATATATATATATATATATATATATATATATATATATATATATATATATATATATATATATATATATATATATATATATATATATATATATATATATATATATATATATATATATATATATATATATATATATATATATATATATATATTATATATACATATATATATATATATATATATATATATATATATATATATATATATATATATATATATATATATATATATATATATATATATATATATATATATATATATATATATATATATTTATATATATATATATATATATATATATATATATATATATATATATATATAAAAGAAATGATAGACTTGTGTATGAGAAGTCTAGTCGTAGTTTACTGTTGTGAACCGTACTAAATGCTCATGTACTAAGTTTCATCTAATGCAATAATCAGGTACAGATGTTATTGAGCTTTCAAAAAACTGGTGTATGGGAAACCCTCCACCACTTCGTTCACTATCGCTCAAAAACTAATCAGTTCCTTGCCATAAATGTTTCCATCTTTTTGCAAAGTGTCATTAAAATTCGTTCACGAACGAATGCTGTGTGTTCCCAACAAACATTGAAAAATGGTGACACAGTAAACAGGTGTTCGGGAGGACCCGCACCACTTATTCCAATATTGTCCAAAAACTAATCAGTTCTTTGTTATTTGAGTCTCCATCTGTTTTCAAAGTGTCATTAAAACAAATTAATGAATGAAGTCTGTATGCTCCCAACAAATTTTAGAAACAAAGTGTGAAAAGTCAGCTTTTGTATGGTAGACCCCCGCCACTTTGACCAATGTGTCCCAAAATATGGTAATTATCTTCTAACACTAATTGGGACCTTTTTCATAAGTGTCATCATAATCACTTCATTATTGTAGGCTGTAGTGTGCATAAAGACACTGAAAAAACTTCAAAAAAGTACAAAAAAAATTCTTACCGGAAGTGAAAAACTGGCAGTTGGGATGCAAAACTGTTGTGAACCGTACTAAATACTCATGTACCAAGTTTCATTCAATTCGATTATCAGGTACAGATGTTATAGAGCTTTCAAAAAACAGGTGCTCCAGGGACCCCACACCATTTTGTTCACTATCGCTTAAAAACTGATCACTTCCTTGCCATACATGTTTGCATCTTTTTCCAAAGTGTCATCCAAATCCATTCACGAACGAATGTTTTATGCTCCCAACTAACATAAAAACATTGTGGAAAAAACCACTTGTTGTATGGTGCACCCCCAAACCCTTTATCCAATGTACTCCAAAAGCTGATAAAATCTTTTTCATGTTACTTAAAAGCTTTTACCAAAGTTTCATGAAAATCGATCGGTAATTGTAGGCTACAGTTGGGCTACACTATAAACACCTGCACCCTTTTTAACCGGAAGTGACAAACCGGAAGTTGGTATGCAGAAATATTGGAAACTGTACTTAATCCTTATATACTAAGTTTCAATAAGATCATAGTCCGGAATTAGAAGTTATTCAAGAAACTTAGAGGTGCTCGGGAGACCCCCCGCCATTTTGTCCAAATTTGAAATGAATCCAGATATTCCATTTTCAAGTGAACCTGTATCATTTGCCAAAGTTTCATCAAGATCCTATGCAGAAAGTCATTATAAGAAGTTAAATTAACTTCCTCACTTCCACATAGTTATACGCCTTCTGAACATAGTACAATCTGCTGTATAGTGGTTCTTTCTGAAACCCTTTTTAAGCATTGGAACAACTTATATTTCTTTCCATTTATTTGATATTTCAATTTTCATTCTCCATCACTCCTTTGTTGAGCACAGAAAATTAATTTGGGTTTTCTTACGTATATTTATATTTTGATCTAAATTTTCCGGTTGTTTATGTTTTTCGATCAATAGGTTCGAAATGAAAGTACTGGCAATTTTCAAATTATTTAAAAATGACAAGTGACAACTAGGTCAATCTGTTCTCATTATCATTCCAATACAAATGCAGGCTATTAGTGCCCACCACACATTCATAAGAAATATCTCTACGAACTTGCCTACCAACTTGCTTTGAGATTTAAAAATCATTCTCAGTGTTTTGTAGAAGGCGCCGTCTCATCGAAGGTTTTAACTTTAATCATTGCATGCAAGGCAATGAGAGAAATATTGTTGTATGTTTGACGTCCCCGAATTTAGAAAATATCACAGACAACAACTAAAGCAACTATTTTTTTAAGCCAAAGATATCTTTCTTCAAAAATCGAGTTCGATGAACGAGATTGAAATTTATTTAAGAGTATGGTAATCTACATACAGTTTTTGCTAGACTAACTCTAGCCTGCGTTGGATGTGAGATGAGATCTAGCCTGGGCTTAAAATCTATTTTGCTGTTAAAAATTTTAAATTCATCTTTTAACCTGTCAGCCTTTATATTTTCCCTTATTTATACTAGTTATGATTGAAAGACAAAATTGAAAGACATGGAATGCAAAAGGGTTCTAAAAATAAATCGAGGCTAATTTCTGCATCAAATGCACATGCATCAAAATTTTCATGTAAATTTGAAGTTGCTACTATATATAAGATGACGGCCCTGAGTCATACCAAACAATTTATAATCGAAACATTAACAATCAACAACATTCCAATTTTCTAATTAACTTTTAGTTACCTTTATGCGCAGGATTATGTTAAGGTTAGAATAGGCATACTATAGGAGGTTTTTAGCTATTTGTGAAAAAAATATTATCTAGATTCTATTTAAGCGCTTTCCTCCCGTAAGTAATTTAACCTTCCTAAAAAGCGACAAATATCCAACTATTGTGGTTGATAAGATCATGAAAGATACGTCCACCTAGTATTCAAGCCTGCTTTAATACAAACCAGGACAAAACACACCAAATAGAGAGACGTTTCTTCCTTTTCCTCATCTTCCTTTTCAGCTGCCACAGTAGTCTTGTGAAGACATTTTCTTTTACCTCGTACGTTTTCCGATAAAAAGTGTTCAATGATACAACCCATAACTAGAGTTGCAAAACCAATATGTATTTTAATCGATTGTTTTTTTTTTGGATTTTCTGCTGATCATCTTACAAATCTTGGTTTAGTCCAATTTCTTGAAAATTACAAGAATTTGTTTACAATCAATGCCAGTGTTCAAGAAATAGTGCAAAGCCGATTAAGAAGCAAAATAACACTTAGAAATGTAAAAAAAAAAAAACGCTTTAAAATAAACGCTATAAAAAATATTGCGACGCTGGTGTATAGGCTAACTTCACCATAGCTCTAGACACAAAATGTTCTGGATATATCGTGAGTAATATTCATAAAAAACTTTAATTAATGGTTAACCAATGTTATAGATTTCGCGTAGCTCTAATTATATAAATATTAAAGAAAACTGTAGCATCTCAGCAAACATAAATTCTGTAGTACGGGAAAAAGAAAAAAAATTTAACCGGAAACTACAAACCGGAAGTTGGGACGCAGAACTGTTGTGAACCGTACTAAATGCTTATGTACAAAGTTTCATCTAATTCAATCATCAGGAAGAGGTGCTATTGAGCTTTCAAAATACAGGTCAGGAGACTTCCCACCACTTTGTTCAATAACGCTCAAAAAATAATCAGCTCTTTGCCATACATATTTACATCTTTTTCCGTGTCATCAAAATTCATTCATGAACGAATGTTGTATGCTCTTAACACACATGGAAAACATGGTGAAAAAAACCACCTGTTGTATGGTGGACCCCCAACCACATATCCAATGTACCCCAAAAGCTGATGAAATATTTTCCATGTGGCTTAAAAGCTTTAATAAAGGTTTTATGAAAATCGATCTGTAATTGTAGGCTACAGTAGCGATAAACACTAGCAAAAGAAACTTTTTAAGGGAAGTGACAAACCGGAAAATGGTATGCATGAATATCGGAAACAGTACTAAAACCATATATACCAAGTTTAAATAAGATCATTAGCCGGAATTAGAAGTTATTGAAGATTTAAACTTACATGTATTCGGGAGCCCCCCGCCATTTTGTCCCAATTTGTAATGAATCCAGATCTTCCATTTTCAAGTGAACCTGGATCATTTGCAAAAAGTTTCATCAAGATCCTATGCAGGAATGTCACGAACCTACCCAACCCAACAGACGTACTCCAAAATTTTTATTGGCTATTTAGATAGAAGATGGTCCAAAACAAAAGAAAAAACAAAATTAGGGGTATGTAGATATTTTTTTCTCGATAGATTGCACTATTTCACACAATTTAAAATTTTGGGGAAGTAAAAATATTAAGACATATTCGGGGTGAGGTTGTCGAGAGCAACTCGGCAAGTCGGTCATTAGTAAGAATTCTAGAGATTTTGGACATGTGGTAATGTCGATACCTTTGACTATACCAGAAATTATATTTAACACTTTTCAAAGTCTATGACTCACAGAATGCTTGTATTTCATTACAGTAATACGTGTGGGTTTTGTTCTTCTGACATTTCTAGTGAGCTACTGAGTATTTTTTGTCCACCATTGCAAACACGGGTTGTTCTTGGATCAGATAAAAGGGTGAAAAGTAAAACTGGTTTTACTAAAATAGTCAGAATAGTATAATAAAGGATATTTGAAGTTTCGAGTTTGATTCTTGATTTCCATTTATTACGGATTAAATTTAGTTGCTTTGAGGTGTAAATCTAAACATCAGATTCGAGCCTCACAGTGGTGATATTACAACTGTAATATTAAACTCATCGATCAAATCCAAAATCTTAAGAAGTTGACGGATAGATATATAGAAAACTCCGTTCACGCATTTTGTTTAATAGTTTGCTGTCATAACTACTACTTCGGATATGTTAGTTTACAACCATCCGATTACACATTTTACACATAGCAGCCGAAAATGAACTCTCAAGAACACCTACCTGGTGAATTGAAAACAGCTCTTTCGGCTCCGCTACAAAAAAAGATGATCATCTAAAGTATGCAAATTATTGTGATTTTCTGCTGAAAACAACATATTCACTGCACATTAATGTTAAACCTGTTCTGTTTTCATCCGTTTAACAAAACATTGTTTTTTATGAAGGTTAATTCTAAAATAATCATCCAGTATCGTTCGCGACAACGTTTAGTGCACAATCACGTGCCTTAATATCCCAGAGAAACATGCACCTCTGTGTAACCTGACAACATTGGGATCAAACTGTAAAAAAGTAATCGAAGGGATGGTTTTTAGCCCGCTTGAGACAACATATAGCGTTTAACAAGGCAACGTTATAGCGTTTAGCTAGGCAACAACCCCGCAACCCTCGGGGATTGTGATATAATCGGCATCAATAAATTTAGCTGGACGAGATGGTTTTGTCATGTAGAAAGATCCCAAAATTGGTGAATATTAATGGAAGTACTGCACAGTTTATAGTTATTTACCATAGTCAATTTGAAATATTTCATGGAAGTAACAAACCCAAGATGGTTATTATTGGTAGTTAGAAAACATCTACAATATTCGAATGCCTGTACATGACTTCTGTAGAGATTTATACAATAAAGAAGTTCTAAATGGGTTTAAGGTTTCGCAAATTACTAAACTATCATAGATGTGATAAGTTTACAATAATTTTTTAATAATTACTCTATAATAATAAGAAACTGTAACCATATCATCAATATTCCATAACTACTTTTGAGCTATTTAAAACTCAACTGTAAAACTTCAACAACAAACCAACAACTTTAAAGTACGTTTCATGTACAAATCCTTTAGTGGGTATATATACAATAATAATGAAATTTTCTTTGAAATTTCATTTGGTTATAACAAATATATACCTATATTACATTAAATCAATCAGTTAAATAATTTTAATTAGACATAATTTCACAAAAATATTATCTTCATGCTTTTATTTTATTTTCCAACTCAACTTCTTGTTTATACTCCTCGTTATCCTTTCGAAAAATTTATAAGCACGTTTTTCTGCTTTGATACAAGAGAAAATGTTAATGAGTAAATGTATGTAATAGTTGTTGTTTCTTAAAACTCCTTCACATGTTTTCCCATTCCACAATAACAATAATTCTATTTCTTAACATCTTCTATTTACATATAAAAACAAACATCTATTCGTAAAAGCGAAATATCTACATAAAACATAATCTAAAATCATGTAAATTTTATAAGTGACATAACTTAGATCCTTTTCCTCTTCTCCATTTTCGCTCATTCCCTTTCTGTTAAAAACCAATTTATAAAATTTTCTTTAAAACACATACATCAGAAACAAAAATAAGTTTTTCCTTTATTTCCTATAACCACACACACAAAACTCCTTTATTATTTTCAAGTAAATTTGATTAACAAAATTTTCATTTCGACAATTTTCTTCTCTCATTTTTGACAAGCATCTCAAATTTTTCTTTCTGTGTTTTATTTTTATTTTGAATAATGTTTCCTTATTTAAAAATAAACAAAAAATTAGAAAAGATTAAAATAAGATTTTCATTGAGATAAATTGGTTTGAAATGGGTTCATATGTTTTTGAATTTCTGTAGGAAATATAGTGTAGTTAGCAATTATAAGTAATTATAGAATAAGACAAAGAAAAGTAAGTATGTATATATATATCATACAACATGATTGCTTATCAACGAGAATTTCCAAAACACAATTTCAAAATCTAAAATAGAATTTTTGATTTGTTTTATGTGGATTTGTGATGAGTTCGGTACGAGTCACTGCAATTATTTAAAAAATATGGGTTCTGATTGTCTTGATTCTTTTAAAACGGATTGGAATCTGATTGTTCAGTCCTTTTTTTTAAGAAAAATCTATCTACAACGGTTTCTTTTAATTTAATGTCATTGAAATATAAGGACAATGTAACTGAAGCGCTTATTCACTTATTTGTCACAACACAAAAAGGAATTTGCACACACTGCCTAAACTCGTTACATATATAAATTATATTAGAGCAAAAAAATATTACGCTTCATAATTGTAAATCGGTAGGATTTTGTGTTGAAAACAAAAGTCGATCACTACAATCTCCTTAACGGCAATCGAATGTTCCTTGTCACACTGACATAAAATTAGGTTATTGTATCTTCATAGTGTTGTTGAAGGCAAAACAACGGAATATGATTTAAATGTGACATAAAACGTTGACACAAATGGGGTTGACGTGACCTATTTTTTTTCCAGTGTTCTACACCTGAACCCTACCAATTTAAAAATAAGAAATGTTCTATGTTTGAGGTCTAGTTTAGTTTAATATTATAATCTCTGATATTTAACCTGTTGGATTATAGTAGAAAGAACTTAGTCCACATACTCAAGATATTATGCTTAATTCACATATTCCAGAACGCTATCAGAAAGCATAATATAAAAAGCTACTGTTAATATCAGAAACATTAGGAAATAATTTGAACTTTTTCAATCATGGTATGGTTGGATTTTTCTCAGATAAAATCTCTATTATTTTTCTGAGAAAGTTCCAACGATGCTTTTCAATATCTAAAATTCAAACTATTTTCTCATTTACTTGAGTTTAATTGCTCACAAATCCCAAATAGTTAAAAATACGCTTAATGTTGTCTAATATGCATGCATATATGGCAATAATTGACGTAGGGTCAATCATAGATTTTGCATTGAATGGAAACAATCAATAATGAATATACACTCGTAACAATTGTTTTGAACTTTATTTATACTTATTTATTTAAATTACATATAATAAATTGCAAATAGGGTACTCCTATCAGAAATTACACAACAACTGAATGATTACCCATCATATGAATTAACACAATCCACACTCACGTGAATATCAACTCCAAAAAAAAATAATGTTTGAAACGACGGTTGACAAATTTAACTTAAGTAAATAACTGATGATGACGTTTCAACTGAGAAATATCATAGCTTCGTTGACGTGGTGGATAGAATTTCAGCCAAAGGATTCGAATCATGACACTATCTCACCATTGTTCATATACGAATCCCAACCGAAACACGTAAGAGAGAAAAGTGGAATTTTTCTTTGATAAAATTAAATCATAATTGAAAAAATTAGCTAGTTATTTTCTTAGTTGCTCTCAAATTCTAAATTAACATAGTTCATATTCAAAGTCTAATTGAATTTTAAGTATTGTGTAGATTTCAAGTTTTATTTAAATAGATAGTACAAATGCAGCTTCATTTGTTAATTGATATGCCATGTTTTCACGCAATTTATATTTCCGACTGTTGTTTGTTAAGAAATATAATAACGATTTGTTGTAGAATTGAATAACTTATCAAAATAAAGTATCTACTTGATTTCAAATCAAAAGAAAAATATCTCCATGGATTGATATCCGAAAATATATGATAATCCGTCGATCAAAAAATTAAATCCTATTTTATCTCTGTCACAACAAAACAAACATTCATCAACTATATAATCAATTTTTACTTTCCCTCAACATCATTTCAAAAAAATTCGGGCACTAAGAAATTAGTGAAACATTAGTGAAACATTACTTAGCCTAGAGGCCTACTTGACCTACAGGCCTATTTGGCCTGTTGATGATCTGCACTTTCAATTTCCACTTCATTTATATTTATATTTAGCAAAATATTGCTTCTTTCTCTTTCAGGAGATCTTGACGTCTTCCTGCTTAGTTGGAATGGACTTTGCAAATCAAGTTCCTGTTTTTGATTTGGTTTCAGTACGTGACTAGTTCCTCTACTAAGTGAACTTGTAGTTGGATACCTCCCGATGGTTTGCAGTCGCTTGATCTTGACGTCTGAAAGCCTGCTTGCGCACTCCCTCCAGCCGCTGGCACTGGGTTTCCGAAGCCCTGCACCGTAACGTTCGATCTTTCTTCACCTCTCATGGGTGGTTGATAACGGGGTTTGCTCACCGCACTAAGTTTTATTATAGTCATCCACCTAGCGGAAGACTAAGATTTTGACCGCCCCTAACATGGAGAACAGATGTCGTTTTGTGCCGCTCCTTCATGGAGTACAGACGCACAGGGTTCAATTGACTATTTAATGCTTATAATGCTTCACTACTACGAAGGGATTGGGTACCACAACCGTTCGTTCCACATCACATTGCCCAGAGTAAGTTCGTTTCCGTTGTGGATACTTCGTGGAGGCTGTAAATACAGTACTCCAAACAAATAAATGAGATTAATTCTTTTGACACACTTGACAATATTTTTTTGACAAACTAATAAGGAAATAATCTAGTTTTTGGTCTCACATACCAATACTGGCCATCAAGATTTCTCCAAATACAATTTTCCTACTCGTAATCACTTAAAATGAACGTTTTTTATGCAAATTTCCTTGTTTTGACACACTTGACGATTTTTTTTGACACACTTTCGGTACAGTTATCGAACATATCGTCCTTTCGACTCTAACCATTGAGTAAACCTATTTTGAGAAACAAAATTTTTGAAATCCCTCCAGCGGTTTTCTAGATTTCATCGGTTGTGACCGCCGGCCTGCAGTGTAATCTGAGCTAGCACCATCCCAGGAGGTAAGCTCAACTTATGGCGTTCAAAAATATATTTTTGTGCTGTTTTCAGTTTTTTGCATGTATCTCGAAAACAGTGCGTCGTGCGACAAATAACATCTTATCCAATATTTTATAAGGTTAAACTCAGCGTAATCTTCAAATTCTGTTTTGTAATAGAGCTGAAAACAAAACTCAGAGACCGGGAAATTTTTGCTTTGAACTATGATGTCTCTGATGAGTCTAATCCTGATAAACAAAAAAATGTTTAAAGCAGTTTTTCCGAGAGACAATGAAAAATGACTTACAAATGGAAAATTGAAATGAATTCCAATAAATACTTTGAGCTTATAAAATCACTCACATAATCTTCCAAAGATTAATGAAAATGTTATTCTCAATATCATAATCTTTTGTAAAACACTTATTCTATGAACGATAGTATATATCAAAATCTTAATTTGTGGAAAGTTTATTCTATAGTGAATGTCCTAATGTCCTCACTGGCTTAAGCTAATCTTATATACATCTCAACTATGGTATTAAATATTATAAAATTATCTTTTTTTTTAAAAAGTTATTAATAAAATGACATGTTTAATTTGCGAAGGCTATCCGAGTTCAATTCCAACTTTCTATTTATCAGTCAAAACCAGGGTTAATCAATCTCCCAGTTATGTCCACCAAGCTTTACCAATTCGACAGTCAACCAAAACTTTCATTACATCAAAGAAAGTCAATCCGTAATGAAAATAAATTAACCTTATATGCTGAACCATTCTCATTACTTCAAACAACAACAAATAAATTTCAATGGCAAAACACATCCAGGCAACAACAACAAAACAGCTTTGTACAACCAAATAAGCGTAAAAATTAAATACAAAAAACGAGTTGTGAAGATCGTTTTGAATAAATTAGCGATATTTTCTTTTCTTCCAATGAAAAACATAGGAAAAAAAATTAAATGCTTTGCTTGTTTACTTTATCCTTTTTTTTTTTTTGTTATTTTATTTTACATTCAAAAAATTTCTATATAATAAGTTTTCCTTCGTTCTCATAATGATAATTTTTTTTTTTCATTTATTTCCATTTTTAAAATTATTGTCTATGAAAATTTTTTTTGGGTTTTGAAAATAAAAAAAGAAAAAATAAAGAGAAAGAAAAACAAAAAATAAAATGAAAATAGGAAAAATGAAAAGAAAATAAATGTGAATTTTTTTGGTTTGTTATTTTTATTTTCATTTTTCTGTTTATTGCGAAAATTTAAATTGGTTAGGATGGTTACGAAAAAGAAAAACGTTTTGTTTGGTGTAGGTTTAGTAAGGACCTGAAGTTTAAACTAATTATAGGTTTTTTTAAGTTTGATTTATGTTTTTGTTTTATGGTTGCTAATGGTAGGATTTAATTAGATTAATTTTAATTTTCAGGTTTTTGTTTAGGCTTAGAAGCAAAAGAAAGTTTTTGTGTTACGAGAAGTAGTCATATCAATACGGAATATACAAAACTCATTTAATTGTAATAAAATGTATTAACTAAAACTCTATAATAAAACAACAAATGTGTTCTTTTTGGATTCACAAAAAATGAGTTTGTATCATCTAACCCAAAAAGAAAAAAACACAGAAAATTAAATGAAAAATGTTATAATAATAAAAAAAATGTCATTGTATCAAAGAATACATCCACACATGTAGCTATATTACAGTATCTTTACTTCATGTTCATAATATGTATGATGTTCACTCTAAAATGAAAATCAGTTAAATTTTATGTAAGATTTTCGTTTTCTGTGTTTTCCTTGCTTAAAAACATATCTGAAAAAGAAATTACAAAAAACACAAAATCGGAAGTCATTGTGATTTTTCGAATGGAAAAAATTGTGTTTAAATAAAAGAAAAATTGATAAGAAGAAAAGTTTTAATTTTTTTTTTGCTTTTAATACATATTTTGTTTGATTTTCTTAATACGTTATGTGGAAAAAACACAAAATTTATAAAGATACTGGCATATGAAAATTGTGTTTTAATATATTTGTACCGTTATATTAAAGATTATGGATATGTTCATGTGCCTGTGTGCAGATGAAGCTTCATTTCAATTTCCATTAGATTACCTCTTTTGTTGTTATCGAATTTTTTTCCTTATGAAAATTGGGGGTAGATTGACTCGGGTATTATTTTTATTTTCAATGTATGTTGAAAAAGTGTCGATAGTAGATAATAGAAAACATATTGAGCAGTATGCTGGATGAATATGATTTTCAAATAAAATATAAATTAGTTTCATATAAAATCCATATTGTCGTAACTATCCTTATATTACTTTAAACGTTAAACCTTCTTTCAATTTTCTTTGTAATTCTATGTATGATATTTGTACATAAATTATTGATTATTTTTCCGTTTTATGAGCTTTTACTGTTATAGTCGCAATTTGAACATATTTTGGACAGTAAGAAAATAATATGTTAGTTGTTTTGGAAGCTGAAAACGATGTTTGATCATTGATATAATATTAAGAGTTTTGTCATTTAAAAGTAATAAAATTCTTTTGTATATTGGAAAAGCTTTTTGAAAAAGTAAAGCATTTTTGTAGTTTGTATTGAAAGCTTTGAATATTTTAAACTTCAGTAGGGAAATTCACCCTATTGCATTGTTTTTCTGAGTATTTTTGTATGGATGTGGTCAATTGTATTTTAGATAGTGGTTGAGCAAAAGGAATTATAAAATGTGTCTCAACATAGACAACATTATCAGTTTTTTATGTTGGTAAACACTTGAATCTTGGTGAATTGAAACTATTAAATATTATTAAATTCGGTAAATCATTTCAATTGAACGCAGCTCAGACAAGAAAGAAGCTCTGCATTTTAAATTTATGAAAGTGTGAGTTCTCTATAGTTTGGCTATGTGCACTAACCGACTGAGGATTAAAACAAGAAAAGTAATATTTTTGAGGCATGATTGTGAGCCCCACATACTAAATGCTTTACTACTGTAATGACCGTTTTCACACCGAATTGCATTTCGTTGTAAACAATAAACTTGAGATATTTAATTTTAAAGATTTTTAGTCATTCTAAAATTCTAATTGTTCATTATTTTTTCGAACAATTTTTATCATCAAAAAATTTTAACCACTGAAGTTCGAGAAAATAATGAACAATTAGAATTTTAATCGAACTAAAAATCTTTAAAATTAAAAATCTCAAGAACGCGAATTAATGCCTCTTTGTAAATTTGATATATTTTAAGGGAAGGTTAGAACTATATTTAAAAAATAAAAAAAGTTAAAATTTAATTGATTTTAAAATTTTTTGTTAATGGAAGTTGTTTGAAAAAATGAAGAAAAATTCGAATTTCAGCCGTCCTAAAAATCTTTAAAATTAAATATCTCAAGAACAAGAATTTTACCCTCTTTGTGAATTTGATATATTTTAGAGTAAGGATAGAACTATTTTCAAAAAAAAAATTAATTAACTTCCAATTGATCTTTGACCCTAGCGCCATCTTTAAAAAAGTTTTTTAATATTTTTATTTAAATACTAATTATAAAAACAGTAAATTAATTTTTTTTCAAACGATTAATTAATCATCTATCAAACAAAAAAAAGTTTGATGAAATCGGTATAGCCGTTCTTGAGCAATTTGATTTCAAAGTTACATCGGATTGGCAGAATTTTCATTTTTCATGCATGAAAATTTTCATTTTTCATGCCCTCTATGCTCAAACTATGGACTTTAAAAAATTTTTTAAATGAGCAGTGTTTTTATTTTGTCCATACTACTTATATGCCAAGTTTCAGGAAAATCAAAAATGGTCAAGTTCAAATTTCGACTTTTTCACCTGCGTAGATCACGTTTTTCATCATTAATGAAAGCTGTAGTATCAAAATAAACATTCAATTCTGTTGTACGTGAAAAGTAAAACAATTGTTTACCAGAAGTGCAAAACCGGAAGCTGGGATGCTGAACTGTTGGGAACCACACTTAATGCTTATGTACGAAGTTTTCATCAGATTCGATTATCAGGTGCAGATGTTATTGAGCTTTCAAATAAACATGTGCTCGGAAGACCTCCCACCACTTTGTTCAATATCGCTCAAAAACTAATCAACTTCTTACAAAATTCATTCACGAACAAATGTTGTATGCTCCCAGCAACCAGTGAAAAAAGCACCGTATGCATGGTGGACCCCCCAACCCTCTATCCAATGTACTCCCAAAGCTGATGAAATCTTTCTAATGATTCTAGAAAGCTTTTCCCATATTTAATGAAAATTGTAGGCTACAGTAGGGATCGGTAATTGTCGGCTACAGTAGGGATAAACACCTGAAAAAAAAATTTTTTAGCCGGAAGTGTCAAACCGGAAAGTAGTATGCAGAAATATTGAAAACAGTACTAAAACTTATATACCAAGTTGCAATAACATCGAAAGCCGGGATTAGAAGTTATTGAAGATTTTAACTTAGAGGTGTTCTAGAGATTCCCCGCCATTTTGTACAATTTTTAAATGAATCCAGATCTTAAATTTTCAAGTAAGCCTGGATCATCGTGTTACATCAAAATCCTATGCTAGAATGTCAGGAACCCACAGACATACACCAAAAATGTTATTGTCTATTTAGCAAGAGGACGGTCCAAAACAAAATAAAAAATAAAATTTGGGGTATGTAAGAAATTTTTTTTTTCGATAGATTGCATTACTTCATACAATTTAATATTGTGGTGAAGCTAGGGATTGTAATCCCGTGGTGTTTTATAAATCCCGGGACTCATGAATTAGGGGGGGAGATCCCGGGATTTAAAATTTGTATAAAAAACCTTGAAAAACCAAGAAAAAAACACAATTTTCAAATGATTTATTTTTTAGTGTCGAAAATAATAATCATACCAAAAAATTGACTTATAGACTAAGAGCCCGCGACGGTTAGACCTTCGTTATTTTATGAAAGCTGAAAATTTCTCTGCGCATACCCCCTACTCAGGTAGGAACGATTAGCGACATATGAAGTTTGGATCATGGTGGCTTTGGCAGGGAGCAGGTAACAGAGGGGCCTCCGCTTCGTGGAAGCTTCGTGGAAGTATAAAAGGGAATTTTTTTATATATTCTTCGGGGTAGTATTAGAAGTCACGTCACCCATTGCCAGACACTTACTATCGTGGTAACCCCGTGCCTGACACCCTTAGACATTATCAATTTGTTAATGTATAAGGGTGTCTGGCAGGGGGTTAATACGATAGTAAGTGTCTGGCAATGGGTGACGTGACTTCTTATACTATCCCGAAGAATATTTAAAAAAGTTAGCTTTTATACTTTCACGATACTTTAGAGGCCCCTTTGTTACCTGCTCCCTGCCAAAGCCACCATGATCCAAACTTCATATGTCGCTAATCGTTCCTACCTGAGTAGGAGGTATGCGCAGAAAAACTTTCAGCTTTTATAAAATAACGAAGGTCTGGCCGTCGCGGGCTCTCGGTCCATTACTAATCTAACTTCTTAAAAAAATAAAAATTGAATAACCAAAATAAAACTTTAATATCACATAAAGAAAAACCATTACCATACATTTTCGAGTGATTTAAGAAATAGGATTTTGTTAATTTGGAAATAAGATTTCCAAAAAGCCCGTTCCGATTCTACACTTCTTGGTGGAATGGTCAATAAATTATTATACATTCCCTGCAAATGGTGTTCTTTATGACGGCTTTACCTAAATATGTTCATTTTCCTTCAAATTGCACTGACCAGTTTAATATTTCATCTTCTTGCATTCTGACCAAAAAGATTTTATATAGGTATCCAAGCTTTGACTTGGAACAGTAATTATATTCGATGTATTATCAATAAAAGCAGAGTTTCCATTCTGGAAATACTTAAATACTCTAAATGTTTCGGTTCTACTTGCTTTTATAATAGCTATTGAAACAGTCACCTCGCGAACTAATGGGTAGCTTTATTTTCTAGCTTACTCAGTACAGCCTGAAGAGCTGCAAGGGCATAGGCCAATATTTCATGATAGAGTGGAACACAATTCAAGGTGCTACCGTTGACTGAATAGAGTTTATCCGCTAGCACTCTTATGATATAAACCTTGACAAGTATTTTATCATTGCTATTGCCAATGGTATATGATCTCATTGCATATGACCAAAAACAAAAAAATTACAAATCAACAAAGCTTGATAACAGGACTCCGTGTTTTCATTGATTAATCCCGGCAAGTATGACAATCCCGTAATCACAGGATTTTCTTTGATTAATCCCGGGATTGCAGGATCACAAAAATGGGTCGGGATCCCGCGATTCGGGATCCCGGGATTGCAGTCCCTAGGTGAAGCAATATCATCCGTAAATTTGAAACAGATTTTTTTTTCACTTTTAATTAGTTTTGTTATTTCTTTTAAGAGGGATGTGATGTGGGACTTTCAAATTAATTCTAAATGTTCCTCGTTATACAGTTATAAAACGACTTTAAAGAAACTTTTTTATTACAATCAATTATACTTAAATTATTATTATTTAAATAATTTTGATTTTTGTTACTGTCGGCATTGATCTTATAAGAGAAATAATTATGCAATTGTAATAGTTTTTAATTATGTATTAAAGATAAATCTCTGTATAGAACATTACTCTTATTTCGATGGCCTTTAGAGCAATTGTATTTATTTGTAGTTTTTAATCATTTTAAAATAAAAAAAGAAACTAAACTGGTTTATATAATAACTATAACATCTGGGGGGCCTATTCCCGAACACATAAATGTGAATTTTGACAATATTGTTAAGTTTGTATTGCATAACATTAAACGGTAACGGTAACGATTTTACGAAAAACGAATTTTACAAAATAGTCTAAGTTGAATTTAGAATATATTGTGAAATTTGTTTTTCGGAAAATCGTTACCGTTACCGTTTAATGTTATGCAACACAAACTTCACAATATTGTCAAAATTCACATTTATGTGTTCGGGAATAGGGCCCCAGCAGTAACGTTAATAAAAAAGGATGGTTTAAATTGATTAAAATTCGGTTGCAAAATAAAAAAAGATTCAAACGTTTTTTGCTGGCAGTAAAAATCCACTTAAGGTTGACAGAAATTAATTATAAATTATTTGTTTAATCTTTTTGTTCCAAGAACTACGAAGTACTTTTCATGTAACATTGGCAAAATTTTTCTATTTGTGGAGTGCGTTCAAATACTTAATGAGACATTTGCCATTTAATGAATCATTTAATGAATGACAGATGACAGCATTCGAGAACTCCGAAACCCGATTTCATTTAATTTTGCTGTCAATGAGACCACGCCTCTTTCATTCAAGTTTAAATGCAGTATTTTGCTCATTTTACTTTGAATGAGATCTCTGTCATTTAAATAAATGTCATTAACGAAGACGGTTTAAAGTTTTAGTAGGGCTATTATTTTGAAAACGTACATTTTTTTGTTGATTTTTAAATTTTTGATTTTTAAAAAATCTGAAATTTTGATATTTTGTTGGTATTGACGAAAGGAAAAAAGTAATTTCTGCTTTTATTTTTTGTGTACTCTGAATCGGAGTTATGCGCAGTTGAATTTTGAGGCTTTTTCACGTAGTTTTTGGTAATGGTGGCAATGTTTTGTGAATAGGTGCCACAAATTTCATCCGACTTACGTATATTTTTGCAAGTACAAAGGAAAATAATTGAACAATTGAAATAAGTAAGTTTAAAATTAATAACTTTTCTCTTTTCCGCTAGGCGGCGCGTAAAACCTTGGTTTACTTCAAAGCTCATATCTCAAAAAGTAGGCTTTTTTTTTTTTGTTTTTCACAAATTTTAAAGTAAACATATGCAGCTATGAAATTGAGAAATAAAAAGTCAGCAATTCAATATGGATTTTTTCTTACGATTTTTTAAAGTTTGGTATATGAAAAATTCACATGTTTTTTTTTATTAAGTTAATAATCTTGCACTAAATGTGGATCTAATAAATTAAACATTTCATATTTTAACACCTGCAATAAATTTGAACCCTTTTCTGTGCGGTTAAATGGTTAAAAACTTATTAAAAATTAATTTAAGTTAAGTGGTAAAATAAAGGAATTTAAATTATTAAAAGGGTGTGTAAAATGTTTATTCATTTTAAAAAATGTCTATTCAGCCCCTTTTTACTAATTAAAATCTCATTAGAGACTCATAATTTTAACATTTAAAATTTCTAATGACGCCCACAAACGGTTTTTGACCAAATTATACTTGCATCCAATCAAAATATATTAAATTGTACCTACCTAATTTTACCTGATTCTACCTATGTCAAAACTATTTCAAGGGTATATATATATATTGATTGGATTGCCTTATAATCAATTATATTCAAAAATATTTAGAAGACATAACGTTTAGAAAAGATAATAATAGAAATGCCTTTCAAATTGTGCTGTAACTTGTACGGTCTCAAAAATCATCAGCGGACATCAAAAAATGTGAAACTGGTCACACCAGCTGTTATTCAAAAAGCTGCGACCCTAAATTTTACTTTGCGTGATGACCAGTTTATATGTGAAACATGTCGCACTTATATCTATAAAAATAAGGTAAATTTAATTATTTTATTAAAATGAATAAAAATTCATATGCAACTAATATTTTCTATACAGCAGCTTTCATGTTCGGAAACTATCGATAGTGAAATTATTTCTATAAATCAGGATGTTGAAAATGTTCCAACGAACGAAAATATTCAAATACCTCCAGCATCTTTAGATCCATCACCAGTTTCGGTTGATACTATACCTCCACCAGTTCCTGAACTACTTAATGACATTTTAGAAGATATTAACAATGTTCTTGGAAGGTTAGCCGAATCTCCTATTAAACAAAATCATATTACAACAGGAAGTTATAAAAAAATTGCAAGTGTCACATCGGCAATAAGTCAAAGAATATTTCAAGTAGATTCAGTTAAAGTGTTATCACCAAACGAGGAATGTGAATATACATCATGGCTTATGAACCTTAAAAAAGAGTTTAAAGATGCCAGCTGTAAATCAAAACAAGCGTTTTTGTTGACAACTCTACCACGTAAATTTTGGTCAAATCAACGTATCCAGGATGAATTTAATGCATCAAGACGACTGGTAGAATTTGCCATGGATCTGTTGGAAACAGTAGGTCCTAACAGTTGGCCTCAAAGCAAACAAGTGCACAGTTTGTCACAAATATAGTAAAACAAATTCAAACATACTTCTTATCAGAGGAAATTAGTAGAACAATGCCTGGCCTTAAAGATGTTGTTACTATTACAGAAGGATCGACAAAAATTAAGAAATCAAAGCGGTTGGTGTTATGGACCCTCACCGACATCTACGAAATGTTCTTGGAAGAAAACAAAGAACTCAAGGATTCCACTGTTTTTTACCGGATAACACTACACCCGATAAAATAATTGCCAAAATGTTTTCTTTTTCTGATGATCATAAATATTTCAATTTAAAGGCAAAAAAAAATATATAAATTAATTTTTTAATGTATTTATTTATAATATTGATTAAATTATAATGTTTATAGGAAAAATATTTTTTTAATGTTTTTTTCTAATGTTAGTGTTGGTGATGTTGAAATTATAACAAAATCTTCGATCATTGGGATCTCCAATTCTTATTCTGAATAAAAACCTGTTTCTCAATCAGAAATACACAAAAAATGGTTCAAATTTATTGCAGGTGTTAGAATATGAAATGTTTAATTTATTAGATCCACATTTAGTACAGGATTATTAACTTAATAAAAAAACACATGTGAATTTTTCATATACCAAACTTTAAAAAATCGTAAGAAAAAATCCATATTGAATTGCTGACTTTTTATTTCTCAATTTTATAGCTGCATATGTTTACTTTAAAATTTGTGAAAAACAAAAAAAAAAAAGCCTACTTTTTGAGATATGAGCTTTGAAGTAAACCAAGGTTTTACGCGCCGCCTAGCGGAAAAGAGAAAAGTTATTAATTTTAAACTTACTTATTTCAATTATTCAATTATTTTCCTTTTTACTTGCAAAAATATACGTAAGTCGGATGAAATTTGTGGCACCTATTCACAAAACATTGCCACCATTACCATAAACTACGTGAAAAAGCCTCAAAATTCAACCGCGCATAACTCCGATTCAGAGTACACAAAAAATAAAAGCAGAAATTACTTTTTTCCTTTCGTCAATACCAACAAAATATTTTAAAATTTCAGATTTTTAAAAATTAGTTGTTTTTTTTTCGATGTACGTTTTCAAAATAATAGCCCAGTAATAATATTTGTGATTTATTTTGTGATATTTTTGATCTAAAAATTAATTGTTATAAGTTATAAAAATAAAATGGATAAAAATTTGGAATTGTATGAAGAAAATGGAGTATTTCGTAAAAACTACGGACTCAAATGATAATTATTATTTATTATTAATTTACAATTGAAATAAAATTAATTATTGGATTTCTAGATAATTCATGATTCGAGCTTCTGACGCACTATTTGGCTCAACGCCTTGGTATCGATGTAGAAATAAGTCTCGAAGATAAAAAAACATCAAGAAGAAACAAATACATCAATGCCTATAAGAAGCACTTGGACTGTAGTTGCAGAGAAAATGCTACTCCAGAATTATAAAGCAAACCTACCTTATTTTAAAAGTAGCATAATGCGAAATGAAGAAGTGTGGGTGAAAGTATCTAAAGAAATTGTGGAAAATGGCTTTAATTTTAATGCAAATACAAATTTACAAATTTAAACCATAGATAAACCATTATATATGATCACAACAACAAAACAGAAAAAGACAAGAGGAATTTTCGATAAGAAAATTTGTTTGATGAGTTTTTTGAAAAAAAATCACGCTATCAAGCCCATGGCGTCGAATAATTCACGCCATTTTGTGAACTAACATCTTCAGCTAATATGTAGCATCATTATCGGTTGATAATGCTGTTAACGATAATGAAGAATAAAAGCTTAATGTTACAAATGCTTAAAAACGGAAAAGAACAGTTAATTCAAGTTTTGGCTGACTATAGGGATAACACCAATAAAAAAACGAAGAAGAAAAACAAACCAGAAATGCTCAATTTGAAATGTTTAGGGACATAGAGCAACTTAAACTTCAACATAATAAATCACGCCAAATAAATCTGCCAAATAAATTACGAAAGCGATTGAACGTTCAACAGACATATTTAAAGAAACAATATAAGCGCTTTTAAAAAAAATATAAGCTATTAGTTAGAAAATAATAAACAATTATTTTTTAAGAAAAAAATTATTGTATATGTTTTTATTGATAAAATGTAAAAAATTATGAAAATATATAATTAATTTTAATTAAAAATACTCTTATTTTATTTTTTTTTCAAATTTATATTTTTAGTAATAATTTATACATTTAAGATATTTATAAATTATTGGACATCTCTTTCGTATCTGTTTTTAACATTATGCAAATGTTGTTTAAGACACAGCAAGCTATTACAATTGCTGGTATCCATTCGCACCCGCATATTAACATTGTTCATTCATTTCCAACGTCCAAAAAACAATGCAAAGCACATTACAATGACTTGTCTGGTTGAAGCATGAATTTTGTTAATGAATTTTGTTTCTAGCTGTAGTTTTCTTGGTTAGCTAACAATAAAATCACGCAATTTCTTTTCCAATGGTACTAGAGAGCGGTATACACAAATTTCTTCAATACTTGAAATTTCAAGGATTAATTTCAATGTGTAGAGATAAGCCTCTCTTGACATCCTAAAATTTTTTTAAAAGAAAACATCATCGTATTGTGCACCTACTCTATCTATAGTAAAGTATTTTCACTTGGGCATTTGCTACACTCCCAGACACTGGATGAGCATTATATTAATACTTATAGGGGGTATCCCGCGAGCTCCGCCCGCTATCTTTTTCTTACGCACTCCAACACCCTCTATCTCTTTTCATACGGCTTTGATACAACTACTATAAATCATAATACAGTCTATTATAATCTATTCTGTATGCATCTTTTTCTTAACTAATTTTACAAAAATACATAGTGTTTCGTTAGACAAGTTCAATCACAAATGGTTGCAAATAATAATAAAAAGAAAATACTGAAATGGCAGCTTTCTTTTCCATATTTTATTTACAGAAAATGGAAGTATGAAAAATACTGATTGAAAACAAATATTATATGATTTTGGGCACTACTGTCAAATAAATAATCAACTTTTTTATTAATATGAAAATTATATAAACTTGAACGAAACGGCTAAAAGACAATAGCAATAATTTGAAAAAACTACATTATCAATAAATATAAAATATAAATGCCGTAAACGGGTTGTTTATGAATAAAAAGGAATAATTGTTATGTTATATAAAAAAAACTAATAAACAAAAACAGTTAAAATAAATATAGGGCCCGTGTTGAACACCGAACCTAGCTCACAACCCTCTTCATCGATAATGACAACGAAATTTTGTACTGAGTATTTTGAACTTCTTTTTAATAAATCTACTTAAATTATTAGATTTATAAAAATGTATATTATAACACAAACTGTTTTTTGCACCCAAAATATCAAAAGTTTTCAACGTACGTTCTTCTTAAAAAATGTCAAAAATTTATATTTTTCTATGCTGTTATGTTCCTTCTATAGAACAGTTTTCTGTTTTTGATTCCTGTCACAATATGTTTATGATTAATTTAAGTTGATTTGAGTAAAATTAAGTCTATTCCGTTTCAACCAATTAATTGTAATAAAGATTTAATCTTGCAATAAACAACCTTATTATAAATTTGATTTACCACCTTTACTATTTAATGTATAAATTACTCCTACAATATAGAATGTTCTATGAAACTTTCGAAAACTTAATTCCATTCAAAAACAAACAAAAATATTGAGAAAAAAGATATTCATTCCTTCTTAAAAAAAATTAAAACAAATGGTACAACAATCACCAACATAAAATAAAAAAAATGAAAATAGAAAACAACAACAAAAAGTATAAAAAAAACAGAACAGCCACGAAACATTTCTTCTAAAAAACTGAAGAAAATATTGTAGATGTCATAAAAATCCCCTGAATGCATTCTAAATTTTACTTCGTATTAACGTCACATTGTGCTAGAAGACAATAGCAATAACCTTAAAAAACTACATTATCGATTAATTTAAATAAATTTAAAAAATTGTCCGCAACCTTAAACTATTATTAAGTCAGTCTTTTGTAATGAAGATGTCAACTCATATTAAAAGAGAAATACATACAAATATAGCAGTTTTTGTTTTTCCTTATTTTATTTCACAGGAATGAAATTATGGAAAATAATGATTGGAAACCCACCTACTATATGATTTTTAGCACTCCCTGTTAAAAAATAATTAATTTTCTTCTTAATATCGAAATGAATAATATCGATCAATTCAAAATTGGTAAAACGAAATTTTTATGATTTTTATGTATTTATAAAAAAAAATAATTTTAATTATTTGGGATTTTTGTGAGCAATTAAACTCAAGTAACTAAGGAAGTAATTTGAATTTTTTAAATTCAAAGGTATGTTTGGAAATATTTCAGAAAAAATTCTGCTTTTCTCTTTTACGGGTTTCGGTTGGGATTCGAACTCGTAACCTCATCAGTACCAGAGTGAGATCAAATCCTTTGGCGGACACGCTTACACATCCTATGAATTCACACAATAGTGCTGTCTAGAAATTTAATGAAAAAAACAATAAAAAATGTACTACGCCAGCATTTGAACTCTCGACCTACAGCTCCTCAGTCGACCTCGCTATCCATATTGCAATTGGAAACATTACGACCGTATCGACTCGCGACTATTATATTATAGATAAGAATCAACAGTTGATGGATCAAAAATGCTGCTGATTCAGCTAATATTATCGTTTACATTTTGTGATTGCGATGAAGCCTGAAAATAAAACTATGAATAAAATAATTTCATCTACTTGCAACTTATACAAGCTTTAAATATAACAAAACATACAAACTAATAATAATTTTCTGCTTCTATCCGTTTTCCAATTAGTCCCTGGGCCCACGCCGACTTCATGTGATCATTACCACATATTTTATACTGGCGCCTGTCCTTGACGAGCCCGAAAACTTTTGTTTTGCAATTTTCCTCATATTGGCTACTTTTTCGTACGGCAAGCTCCGAAAAATGCTGATTGCCAGCGGATCTTGTAAATTTGCTTCCACATTTTTTTTGAACGAGGAAAAGCTTGTCCAAGAAAATTTGTCTACTATTGTCGCGTCCGGCAACTGCCATTTAGGAAGTTTGGGTTGTCGGACTAGACAATAGTAGACAAATTTTTGACGGTCAAGGTCACCCTCGTGTTTTAAATCAAATTTCCAACCCCCATAGCTAAAACAAAAAATTTACAAGATCTCGGGCAATCGGCATTTTTCAGAGCTTGCCGAACGAAAAAGTGGCCTATATGAGGAAAATCGCAAAACAAAAGTTTTCGGGCTCGTCAAGCACAGGCGCCTCACTAAGTATAAAATATGTGGTAATCAGCACATGAAGTCGGCGTAGGCCCAGGGACTAATTGGAAAACGGATAAAAGCAGAATATTATTATTAGTTTGTATGTTTTGTTATATTTATAGCTTGTATATGTTGCAAGTAGATGAAATTATTTTATTCATAGTTTTATTTTCAGGCTTCATCGCAACCACAAAATTTAAACGAGAATATCAGTTGAATCAGCAGCATTTTTGATCCATCAACTGTTGATTCTTATCTATAATATAATACCGAACTGAACGAACGATTTTAAGAAATTTGCTCTAATGTTAAAACAAACTGTAAAAAGTTGTTGACAACTTGATTAAATGAAATGCTTTCGAATACTAAATTAATTTCGTGTCTTTGATTGGTTTAGTAAATATTTAATGAAAAATGAGATCTCATTAAGTATTCGAACGCACTTCTGGTATAGCTTCTATCTCAATAATTGTTTATTGTTGAGACTATAAGTATAAGACTATAACTATAAGTAAAATGTAACCTTCATTTGTGTAGATAAATTTGATATGGTTTATATATTGGAAAAACACTTTATATGCTGAAAACACTCATTAAACGATTACATTAAGGCTTCAAGTGAAACTCCACAATAAAATTGAGTGAAATGCAAAGTAATACAAGATGCTTGAGGACAGTTTATGTTTTTATAAATGAACAAATACGACAAAAAATTCAGCTCAAGTCTTCCAATTCGCTTTCGCATCTCCGTTTTCGTCCTGTGAAAACTTATTTCTTTGAAAGTTCTTTAAAAACACTAATTCATTAAAAAGATCTACCGAAATTCTTTTTTTAAATTAGGTTCATTTGATCTTTTTTTCTATTCAACAAAAACGGGATTCTCTTTTAAATAACTTTTTTATTTTACGCCAAAAATTTTTATTTACAATATTTATTGCACATAATTTTAATACATTATTTCTTTATTTATACGCTCATTACATTTAACACTATAACATTAATTAAATTCAATTACTTCGGTCTGAAAGACCTAAGTATTACATTCATGAGCCAAAAGTGAAATTCTACCCCCACTTTTTTTGGCATTTCTCGACGTTTTAGGACCTACTGATTCTAAAAAAGCAAAAAAAAAAAAATGTATGTCTGTCTGCCGGCAGCCGTCATTACCTACGCTGCAGGGAAAACCGCTGGAGGGATTTCAAAAATTTATTTTTCTAAAAATAGGTTTACTCAAGGGACAGGTCCGAAAGGACGCTGTGTTCGAAAACTGTTCCGGAAGTGTGTCAAAAAATCATTATGTGTTTCAAAAATAGCATATTTTCATATTTTTGGCTTAAAAAACGTTAATTTTAAGTGATTACGAGTAGGAACATTAAATTTGGAGAAATCTTGATGGTCGGGATTCGTAAGTGAAATCAAAAACTAGATTATTGCATTATAAGTTTGTCAAAAAAATGTTGTCAAGTGTGTCAAAAGAAAGATTTTTATTTATTTTTTTACCCAATTTTTTAAAAAAAAAATTAAATTAATTGTTTGTTTGAAATGAAGTTTTATTATTATTATTGAGAATTATGGCACTATAAGTTTGTCAAAAAAATGTTGTCAAGTGTGTCAAAAGATTTTTATTTTTTTTTTACCCTATTTTTTGGAAAAAAATAAAATTGTTTGAAATGAAATTTTATTATTGAGAACTATGGCATTACAAGTTTGTCAAAAAATGTTGTCAAGTGTGTCAAAGGTTTTTATTTATTTTTTACCCAATTTTTTTAGAAAAAAATAAAATTAATAGTTTGTATGACATGATATTTTATTATTATTATAGGGAATTATGGCATTATAAGTTTGTCAAAAAATAATGTCAAGTGTTTCAAAAAATGATTTCATTTATTTTTTTAGCCAAGTTTTTGGAAAAAAAAATGTAGCTGTTTTTATGACGTAAATGTAATTTAGAATGATATTGGACATGGAAATTTTTGAATTTGTTATAGTTTTTTAAATATTTTTGGAATTTTGAAAAAGTATGTATTTTTGAATTTGGAATAATTTTTGCAATATTTTTAGAATTTCAGCAAAAGATTTAATTTTTGATTTTGTAAGAATTTTTGGAATATTTTTTAGAATTTTGAAAAATTTTTAATTATTGATTTTATTATAATTCTTGGAATTTTGAAAAAATTTTCAATTTTTGATTTTGTAATAATTTTTGCAATATTTTTAGAATTTTGGAAAAAGTTTGTATTTTTAAGAATTTTTGAAATATTATTGGAATTTAGAAAAAATTTAAATATATGATTTTATTCTAATTTTTGGAATATTTTTGGAATTTTGAAAAAGTTTGAATTTATTTAATATAACAATATTTTTGGAATTTTGATTATAATTTTCCGGCAACGTATTGATGAGTCGTGTTAGTTTTGTAATAAATTTTTAAACAGAGATAAAAAATACTTTTACTTTAACAAAGAGTTATGTTTGATATACATCGCTGCCCAAAACTAAAAACCATGTCCTCATAATAGTATTTTGCTGAAAACTATATACAAATCCTTAACCCAGACCGAAGTCTTGATATCTCAGAGCTGTGAGATTTCAGCCCCTCCATATTTTCACAATTAATTTGATAATATAATGATACTGATCTAATCGGATAAATTGATCGATCTTTTATTAGCGAGAATTTTGTATCTTTGTTTCTTTTCTATATACATTGGTCACTATTACTCTCAATAATTATTCAGCATTTCCCTCACATGATCCCAAAATACAGTTTACAAATACAAAACAATCATAAACGTTTCTTTTCTTCTAAACAACAGCAAAGTCATTGACATCGGACACTTTGAGGAATGTTTCCTTTTTTTATATGATATTTGTATGAGCCAACTTCTATTATTGAGTTAGGTCAAAAATGTAATAAAGAATAAAATTGCAAATTAAATTACGGCGTTGCTTTTAGATGGTTTTGATTTGTTTTTTTGTTCACTTATTGTATTATTTATGATGTATTATTTGTTCCCATTTTCTGATGATGGCTTAGTTATCGGTCGGGAATTAGTTTCATGTTTTTTGGCTTTCATATTCTAAAAATCTTGTTAGTAAGACCAGTTTAGAACTCAGGAACCATTGAGCTATTGACCTAAAGTGTGGGTAAATTACTTAGCGAGCTCAATAGCTGCTGAGCATTCACAACCAGTAGATCTGGTAATACAATCATTATCGCTCGAAAGCCTGAATGTTTTTTCTAGGCTGGTCAACTAGTTCAGAAGATTTTGATTTTTTTTTTTTTTTTATGGAAAAGATTCCAATTTTTTTTTTTTTTTTGTTTTTTTTTTATTCTCCAAGAAAAAAATTTACAATTTTTTTATACATTACTTTAACAGGATTCGTTAAAGTGATGCCGTGTAGTCTTTTCAACTTACAAGAAAATTATATAACTCTTTCAGCAATAATGTAAATAGAAATTAAGTAAAAAGAACACAAAATTACTACCAACATGGAGATTTGGGTAAGATTTTTATTTATTCTCATTTTAAATTTAAATCATTTTATTTTTGTTTTGTCTTTACTTTCGCTGAGTTTTTAATGGTTTTGGTTCATTTACAATCCTTTTCGTTATTTATTTTTTTATTTATTGTTCAGAAAATGTAGATGATGATGATAATGATAATGATAAGAGTGATTACTTCTTTAACTGTATTCCATTTTCATGATAAAAGAAAAACGAAAAAAAATTTTACTTAAACAAAACATTAAGTAGAACAACCTAAGAGAATCAGAGAAAAGAGGATTTTTTTTTCATTTATTTTTTGTTTTGTTTATTTGCTTTGTGAACATTTTTATTCTATTTTAATTTTTTTTTAGCTTTTTTGTTTTTAAACAAAGTAACTGTAATTGTATTTTGAGATCTTGAGTGATTAATGACTAAAGTGAATGGAAAATTTCTAAGAAATACAATATTTAAAAAAAACGAGCGAATGGGAAAGCTTTTTTCCTTTGGTATTTACCAACTAAGAAACGAAAAATTTTAAGAAACAACATTTTATTGTAATACGATTAAGAGTTTGAAATTGTGATTTAATAGGAGTAATTTTTCTTTCTAATTTAGTGTTTAAGTGTTTTTAGAAATAAAACCATTTGGGTTTATAAGTCAAGTCGGGATCATATTTTATGTATGTTTCGTAATGACAGCAACTTATGTAATCAATTTTACTTTTATATAAAATTTATTCAATATTTTTGTTGATTCATACACACACACACCAAAAATTTTGATCCCTTCAATTTATTACTTCATTCACGTTTGACTACATCAAATTCTACTGTAACAATATTACTTTTCTCTTAAATTTTGATCTCTGAATAATTTTGTTTTCCCATAGCACAAAAAATTAAGTTCAATTTTTATATGCTTCTGAAATGCGTCCCCATCAATTTGTACAGACCTAAAAGACGTATTTTTGGTTGTTTTATCTGTAAATACACATAAGAGTTTATGATAATAATTTTATACAAATTGGGTCACATATAGAAAATTTTTTCTAAAAGAGGATCCCATATTTTTATGCCGAATAAAAAGCTCAAATATTTTTTAATATTTTTAAAATGTGTGACTTTAGAGTTTTTGTTGTGTTAAATGGAAAATGGATAAATAAAATAGAATGAAATACTCGTTTTTATTTGTTTTGTTATTTATTATTATTTCTTCATTTAGTGTTTTTATGTGAATTTTTTTTTTTTGAAAAATTTCTTTTTGGAGCAGCTTGATGATGTTATTGCGTTTGCTAGGAAGTTTCTGTTATTCTCCTTGAATAAATTTCATTTGGAATTAATTTTTGTTTTATAAAATTTAGTCTTTAAATTTTAATAGGTTGGATTATCTAGCAAGGGAGAAATATAAGTGATTTTAAATTAGATGATTTCACGGGTAGTTAAATGAATCGAGTAATTTATAGTACTGGATTATTTGGGATTTTATTCTACAAATTGTTTTTTAAATTAGTTTATGTATGTTCATTAATGCTTACGAGCGTAACGATTAATGTTTTTGAGTTTACAAAATTTGTTTTTTTTTATTTTGTGCCAAATTGTATGCTTTTTAGTGCTAGTATTATATTCTATTGTTAATATGTCTACTAATCTTTTAGAAAGATTATTAGAATAAAATTAATTTATGATGAAAATTGCTCGCTCGAACAGAAAAACGCCATATTTGTCTAAATTTGTGTATATGCGTGCAACATAACTCTTTGTTATTGGATCAACTACTATGATATGCTTGATACGCAGTTATTTTATATGGTGCAAAATTGTTTGTTAATTTTTAATCGCTACAAGATGTCTCGGTTATGCACATAAACTACAATTGGTTTAACGTTTATAAATTTTTAGATAGTAATTAAAGAGTAACGTGCTGAAGCACATCATTAGTTTTTGACTAGCAACAGCACTGCAACCGTCATAAGGTACATTTTAAAAGTTGAAAGAAAATCAACTGATTAGGGGAATGGTTAAAAAACCTTTCGTTTTGAATGAAACGCTTACTAGTCTAGTACAAGGAAGCATTACTTTCAAGAAATTTGTAGGGTAGTAAAAACTGAATTAACGTAATACTTAGGACAACTGCCTAGGATGCTTCCGAAATAATACAACAAGGCGCTGCTGGAAATTTCATTCAATATACTTTCTAATCTTACACGATTCATCACTTTAACTACATCGTTTAGTTGTATATAATTGATCAGTTCATAAAGTGTTTGCTTTATTAATTAAACTGTTTTTTATATTCTAAAGACGCTCAAGTTGTAGGCAGTTAGTGATTTTATGAATTCAATTGAAGCTAGCTGTGTACGTTCTATGGAAACTAGTTGTGTCTATTAAAAAGTATTTTAAAGTGTGTAATTGATTTGCGCGAGCCTGAAAGACTATAACAAAATAAGTTAAAAACTGCATTAGAACAAACCAAAGATTATTTTGAAATAACCGAAAAGATGAATTTGGTTTTGTTGAATGAAATGGGGTTAATTGGGAAGGTGTTGCAAGAAAACTACGTCACTGGGTTTTACTGCATTCCTCACCCAACAAAAAAAATGTTTGTTCAGTGTTGGAAAAATAAAAAAAATTAAATAAAATAGTTAACGATTAACACAAATATTACCAAATTATAAATTTATATTTATTTTGGTCATTTAAGTTTTATGGGAGTTGTCTCTCATATTATGTTTTTTAATCAAAAATAAATACTGTCATATCTGACTAAATTTAATTTTCTAATAAGTTATTTAATTTTTAAATATACATTTAAAATAAATTAGACAATTAAAATATATGTGTATGTAAAGTTATATTAGTAATTAAAATTTAAGTTTTTTTTTTATTTTTTTTTATCTATATTTGCAAAATAGCATGATGAAGGCTTATTATTCTTATTAATAATTTTGTGTTTTGTATTTTTATCTATAATTTAATCTTTTTATATAAATACTTTATCTTTATTATAAAACCGTTCATTCATTTTATATTAACATTGAAATTGTGATAACATTTTTAGTTTTTATAAAATGTTTTTAGTATTTATTATATGGATTATTTTTAGAATTTTTTGTTTAGGTTTTGGATAGGGATCCCTGTATTTTACTGGACTAGCCTTGAAAAGTCTCCTTAAATATGGCTGTTTTAGCACGTGAAACTCGATTCCTAGTTGTTTCGGCAAAGAGTGCTATTGATATTTGAATTTGTCGGTTTTTGGTGGTTATTAATTCTGGCTTGCTCTGTTAAAATTAGTTGGTTTTCCAGTACGGTCATTGAGTTATTGGCGTCTAATAATTCGTTATTATATTTTTCACTATGCGTAATTGTAGTATTTATTGAAGAGCTAGTAGTTATCGTATGTAAAGATATGAAATTCCAGATGTATTTGTATTGGTGGTGTGTGTAAAGTGTATGTGGGTTGTTTCACACTTACTTGTTCTTTGTGGTTAATTCTGATTGGATACATCTACTTTCCGATAATGGTATCACAGTTTTGGTTAGGCTTTATCATACCGTGTACTACCAGAAGCTCAGTTTTCAGGTTAGCACATGTCACGAAAGCCGTCTGTTCTGTTCCGTACACATATAAGATCGTATTCTGGTTCTGTAATTTTACCATTATATCGTTCAGGGTTTTATGCGATTGTAACTGCAATGTCTTGAATTTACTACGGTCAAATATTGTGTTGCAGTCATTTCATAATATGTATAGTTTGAGATTTATGTTGGTAGCGTGCCAAAATCTTGCCAGTGTGAAAATCTTCTTCCTAGATTAATCACTTCCCGTTTAGACCTTCTAAAATTGTATTCCAATTCGTATGATTTTGATTTTAGGGCTGTCAGATAGTGTTCTAAGTCAGTTTTGACTATTGAGGTTTAAGTAGAAATTATTAAGTTTCATTTCGTTCAGTTTCAGACATTTTTTAATGAGCCTGTTGCAAGCTTCTACAAATTCGAAAGAATCGATAAAACTTCCTATGTTGCCCAGTTTTAGACCTACCATGCATCGATGTAGTATGATACGTTTCCTATGTTTTTGACAAGGACACCATTTGGTATTAGGTTTGTTATTTCGTAGTGCTTCGTCATGGCGAGCTCACTTAACGTCAGTCTCATCCAGGATCACAAGAGTTTTATCATTGTCACAATAAATAAATTTGTTTGAGCTTTTTATGTAAAATGAACTATTTTTATAGTAGTTTTGGAAGCTGCATCTATAGCTCATACACCAAAATTTTTAAAGCTTTTTTAATATCGGATGGCCCCTAACCTATATTTCATATTTTATTTTAAAATACAAACTTTCACAAAATCTGATGGCGGATTGCCTATTTAATATATTTAAACTCATTAGTATATTTATAATAGAAACATAGAAAATTGGTTTTGTTTTCAAATTGCAATCAACTAATTTTATTAAATATCAAAATTAATCTAACATTTTGTTTTAACATTCTAAAGGATATCGACTACGATCTTTAGATTTTTCTCTTTATTTCTTTGTTAATTTTTTTTCTTCGTTAAAAGTAGACGAGGGTTGGTGTAGAGATTATTTTATTTTAATAACGAAAATGTGTCAACTAAAGTGATGGGAAACTGACAAAACTTTTATTAGGAAACCATATTCAGAAATTTCAGATTCAATTGATATAAAAGCCAAGCCAGCTAAACTCTTCTGGCACATACTAGATCTCAAATAATTGTTAATAAGGTTTAATTCAGAAAACCTCCTTTCACCAGACGCTACTATTACTGGCAATGTTAACAGTATCCTCACTGCTATAAACAAATTTGGAAAAACCATCTTCCTTGTTTGGCAAACATAGAGAGTTTGAACTTTCTTTTGGAGTTCATTTATTATAACATATAGAGTTCGTCAGAAACAATCTAAATTCTTACAAAATTTTAGAATACAATCCTTTTCATCCTTTCATCAATCCTTTTATTATATAAAAATTCAAATCTATCATTGTGCTTCACCATCTGAATAAGTCTTACTTTTAGCGAATTAATAGCAACGTCAATAACAAAGTAAAATAAATTTACTATGAAATTTTGATGAAGGTCTCGTATTACGTCAACTTGTGATACATATCGAAAATGATTTGCTTTACGACAAATTCATATTTGAACTGGATCCGGAAAATTCATTTCGATTTATAAGAGATCTACCATCATTTTTGCTTTATTAATTACTATTCTAAAATTTTCATCCGATCGGTATTTTATAAGAACTGAATTTAAAAAATTATGGTGCAAATTATGAAACTTTTTGCAATCCATACAATTTTAGAGCAATCTAGTTTCGAACAAATGAGAAAATGTTTAAACTTTAAAAAGTTTATCATTCTCATCAGGGCTAGCCGACTAGATAAACTCTACCAAAAAATGTCAACGCTAATGTATATAAACTAAAAATTAGGATACAACTCTAGCGAAGTGTAAAAACAAAAAATTTACATAAACATACATTTAATAAATTCAGGTTTAGTCAATTAATTTCTCTGGTGATCACTGTTTTGTTATACTCTAGACATTCTAGTATTGAATAACAAAATTGTATCTGTGAGAAGAAGATGACTAGTCTTCACTTGTGTCTATTGACACATGATCAACAATTAATTCAGTAAATTATTTGTGATATAACATCACCCCGATGGAAAATCTCCCATCAAGAATAATATAAGAACTGAATTTAAAAAATTATGGTGCAAATTATGAAACTTTTTGCAATCCATACAATTTTAGAGCGATCTAGTTTCGAACCAATGAGAAAATGTTTAAACTTTAAAAAAGTTTATCATTCTCATCAGGGCTAGCCGACTAGATAAACTCTACCAAAAAATGTCAACGCTAATGTATATAAACTAAAAATTAGGATACAACTCTAGCGAAGTGTAAAAACAAAAAATTTACATAAACATACATTTAATAAATTCAGGTTTAGTCAATTAATTTCTCTGGTGATCACTGTTTTGTTATACTCTAGACATTCTAGTATTGAATAACAAAATTGTATCTGTGAGAAGAAGATGACTAGTCTTCACTTGTGTCTATTGACACATGATCAACAATTAATTCAGTAAATTATTTGTGATATAACATCACCCCGATGGAAAATCTCCCATCAAGAATAATATAAGAACTGAATTTAAAAAATTATGGTGCAAATTATGAAACTTTTTGCAATCCATACAATTTTAGAGCGATCTAGTTTCGAACCAATGAGAAAATGTTTAAACTTTAAAAAAGTTTATCATTCTCATCAGGGCTAGCCGACTAGATAAACTCTACCAAAAAATGTCAACGCTAATGTATATAAACTAAAAATTAGGATACAACTCTAGCGAAGTGTAAAAACAAAAAATTTACATAAACATACATTTAATAAATTCAGGTTTAGTCAATTAATTTCTCTGGTGATCACTGTTTTGTTATACTCTAGACATTCTAGTATTGAATAACAAAATTGTATCTGTGAGAAGAAGATGACTGGTCTTCACTTGTGTCTATTGACACATGATCAACAATTAATTCAGTAAATTATTTGTGATATAACATCACCCCGATGGAAAATCTCCCATCAAGAATAATATAAGAACTGAATTTAAAAAATTATGGTGCAAGTTATGAAACTTTTTGCAATCCATACAATTTTAGAGCGATCTAGTTTCGAACCAATGAGAAAATGTGATCACCACAAAACAGTGATCACCAGAGAAATTAATTGACTAAACCTGAATTTATTAAATGTATGTTTATGTAAATTTTTTGTTTTTACACTTCGCTAGAGTTGTATCCTAATTTTTAGTTTATATACATTAGCGTTGACATTTTTTGGTAGAGTTTATCTAGTCGGCTAGCCCTGATGAGAATGATAAACTTTTTTAAAGTTTAAACATTTTCTCATTGGTTCGAAACTAGATCGCTCTAAAATTGTATGGATTGCAAAAAGTTTCATAATTTGCACCATAATTTTTTAAATTCAGTTCTTATATTATTCTTGATGGGAGATTTTCCATCGGGGTGATGTTATATCACAAATAATTTACTGAATTAATTGTCGATCGGTATTTCTTTAAAAAATTTTTATGAAAAGCAATACATTCAATTACATTCAAGTTCGGAGTTTGCATCATTTTAGAACCAACATTTTTTCAGTTTTCATTTCATGTTCGATGCATTATCATAATAATATATTCCTGACCTCTCATGTTAGCCAATGAGGTCTGCATTTTAATGAGCTCATTTAATAATATAATCGTTAATCCTTCGCCAGTTGTATCAGTTGGTTGAATACTACCTACGAAATATTCACGACTTGGTGGTATCTTCTTTTTCGGTTTGTAAATATATAAACATTTAAATTATAGATTTTGGCCAGTATGAAAACCAATCAATTTTTTTACACAAATACACACACATTTTTTGTGTTTGTTGACATTTAAAATGATGAACTAGATGGGATTCAACCGAAGTTCAGTGTTCTAACCACCAGGCTATTCAGCACATTTTTTTATTTGAAGTTATATTTGGTTTTTTCTCAGAGAAAAGCACCACTTGTCTTGCACGTATTTCAAACAAGGTGTTTTGTGGATTGTTTGCTTGATTTGATATGGTGCCGTTCTAGTTATTTATTTTACTCAAAATTTAGATTTGATATAAATGTAAATTTTGTTTTAAATAAAATTGAGTTTACCTCAAAATTTAATGAAAACCAAAAATAATCAAACTTTAAAGACCAACACTCAATTCTGGCGTCTTTAGAACTTTGCGTTGCGATGGCTCCATCACACCCATCGTTTATCCAGCGATGGTTATATTATTTAATAGCGGTAGTTTAATGACGCCATTTACTTTGCATTTCAAGGTGACAGTAGAGTGACATATTATGAATAGAGATAATGAGTTTATTCAGAACCACTTAAATGAATAATACTGAATGACGATAAATAATACATACAAAATTTTATTCGGTGCCAAAGTGAATTTTTGGGTTTCTTCTATAATTGCCAAACTATAGATTCAACACAAAAAGTACCATTATAGCTCTTAACTAAATAATGTGCAAGTTTCTCTTATTTTGTTTTAACTCTTGTAAGAAACACAAATGTTTTATTTTTAGTAAAAACGAATTGGTGTACCATATTATAGAATTTTTGCTCAAGTTTCCCGTAAAATAATAAAAATTATCATGAAATTAGAGCATACAAATGAATTATTGTAGAAAGTTTATAGTGAACATCATGACTTGTTTAGTTTTTTTTTCGAATTTTCAAAATATCTAACGAGTTTATAAAATTCAGACAATTCAGTTATGCAGTTGTGTAACGTAGAACGTTCTACATATACTCAGGCTGATAGGAAGTTTACGCCCTTCCTTCAATATGAACCGCGGGCGTAATCTTCGACTTTCAGCCTTCAATATGTAGAGAACTATTATTTTTGGGAAATAAAGGGCATATGGGGTAGCTCGGGTTGAGTGGTACCATTGGAAAGGTCTTGATGAAACAAGATCAAATCAAGTGAAACAGTTGTGAGGGTTTAAATTTGAGCTTTTTAATGCATTTTTTCTCAATTTGGCACCTAAATAGCCTTGTTTTTCATGCCAAAAATGTATTCTAAAACTAAAGTGGTGAAGGTGTTTTTTTTTAAATGGAAACACCAAACAGCGATTGTTTTTTTGAGAATCAAGTTGTTTTAACCGCATGCAAGTAGCTGCATTAGGATTCGGAAATGGAATTTCACCAAACATGATTATTGAAATGGTCAAGTGGAAAAACTTTACAAAAATTTCCAAAGCGAAGATTTTTGAGCTGTACAAATTTTTTGAACAACCAGCCGCTGCCGCCAAATGCTTTACGTATATAGTATTAGAAAACCGAATGGAGTTCCTAAATGGTAATCTCAGAGTAAAATGCCAAAGTCTTTCAAGATGCGTATAAAACCAACCTGTCTCTTGAAGATGACGGATACAAAAACAATAAAGTTGTTTCTGTTTGTTTTACGGGGCTGTTATGTAAGGCCTTTAAGAAAATATTTTTTTTTACCGAGTCAAGTAGGGTATCATATGAAAGGGTTTGAATTCAGTATCCTTTAAAAATATATTTTAGAATTTTTGACTAAATAATATTTTGAATAAAATTGAATAATATCGTTTTTTTCATGTTTTCTTTCTCTACTTAGTTCCGAACCTATTTAATAAGAAAACTTCAAAACTCTTAGAAAATATAGAAAAAGTGGTAACTTTTGAACGAAAAATATAAGGAAGTGCAAAATATTCATAATCGTACTTATTAAAGGGGTGGGAAAAACTCCTTTTAAAACCCAGTCATGTGAGGTATCAACAGAAAGAGCACCTAATTTTAGAAACTTTCGATTTTTTTAGAATTTTGCGGTGCACATTTTTCTTATTATTGTCAAAAGAGTGCTCCAAAAAGTTGGCCCCCCTTGGGTTTCGCGTTTAATTGACGGAAAAATTTGAAAAAAAATACAGGGAAAGAAAGTTTGATAAACTCTGAACGAAAACTAAAGCGCAGAGTCATATAATTTTTTCTCTGTATTTTAAGGGGATGAGACTGGGGAGAGGTGAAAAAAATCTTTTTTGATCTTTACAAGTGGGGTATCATATGCAAGAGCACTTAATTTAAGAAACATTCTAATTTTTTAGAATTTTTCCGAGCACGGTTTTTGAATTATTGTCAAAAAAGTGCAACAAAAAGTTGGTCCCCCCTCTGCGTTTCGACGTTGATTGACAGAAAAAATTGAAACAACACACAGAGATAAGAAATTCGATAAAACCTGAACGAAAACTATAGCGAAGTGAGAGGATTAATTGTTGAAACCAACATTGATACATATGAGAAAAAGAGTTGGGAATAAAGCGGAACCTTGAAGAGCTCCTGCATTAGTCGAAAATATATCCGATGAAACTCCGTCAACATTGACTCGAAATTGTCGCGCGTATATAATATTTTGCATCCAGGAAATTAGTAGCTCATGTATAAACCTTTGAAAAGCCTATTTTTAACTTTATTTGCTTTTTTGCATTTACTCAAAAACCATCCATAGATCAACCTTCGGAATGACAAATTTAGTAGGAATAAATCTGCGTATGCCCTAAAGTATAATTTCAGAAAAATTAAAAGTAGCAATGTTTGGATCTTGGCCAGTTAGACAACTATGTTTCCAACGAAAGCGTTAAAGAAGATTTGAAGTCCTTGCCAGTCCGCCACTTTGTAGTCCAAAAAAAGATTGGGATTCGCCTTAAATTATTTAAAAATTTGTATATTTAATTTTGTGGAGATTATATTATGATCTGACCCACCTAAAAACTCTGATACTTTAAATTGTACTAAGTATGGATCATTTGTCAAAAACAAATCAAGTCAGTTGCTACTTTGTCCAGGAATTTCTGGAACTCTGGTAGCCTGGTCTATTATCTGAGTGAAATTATGATAAAGAGCAAACAGCTCAGCCTGTTTCCCTATCTCATTAGTAGAAGAGCTGTGTATGAGCCATTCTTTATTATGAAAATTGAAGTCCCCAAGAAGAATAATCTTGGCATTAGGATACTGGGCCAACCTATCTATCTTATCAGATAGATCATAAAATAAATTAATGTTCTTAGGTGAATTTGGAGAACAATAAAGTCCAAAAACAAACAACGTTTGATTACGGCAACAAATTTTTAATGACACCATATTGTGGCGTTTAGAGTTTAATTCAAATTTTTCAATCCTCACATATGGAATAGTATTTCGAACATAAGAGCAAACATCATGTTTGTTGTAGAATGAAGATTCTAGATCATAATTAGGACAAATATATTTACTCTTATCTAATGTTACGGCTCTACCACTGATAATCGTTACTGTTAAAAAAAGAATAAGAGATATTCGGTCACCAAGATATTGGTGAACCGAGTTGAGATTGACGTTCAAACCCCTTATATTTGTAGAATTGATTGACAATTTAGACATTTCAACTCATCGTTTATGATTTGAATTTCAATCACATTTAAATACAACCAAACAGATAAATAAATAATACAATTTTACTTGAGTAGAGAGAAAAGAACAACCCAAATTGCATTCAAAATAAAAACAAAATCTAAATTGACAAACCAACAGCTCGAAAACTTGAATCTAAGTCTAAGTCTCAGCTGCTAAATCGACAATTCAAACTTTGAAATCGCAATTGAGCTCTGAAATTGCAATTGAATTTTTAAGAGAAATACATCAAAATGTGATGTACCGCAACTAATAAAAACTTTAGTAAATAGGTGTACGGAAGGAAACAATAATAAAACTAAAATATTACATTAATACTGTTATTTCAACAAGAATTAATGTCAACAAACAACTAAATTAACCACAATAAAACCAACATCTTTTAATGGAAAAATATAATAAACTAAAAACTTATCTGGGAACTTCTTAATTTTTCTTTAAATTCTTTATCCAAGAACAGAAACTATTTAGCTTAATTATGCCAATCTGAGTTTATTATTACCAGTCCTCAAATTTGATAACGACGATACAATAATTTTCTTATAAACTAAAACTATTTTATATTACCTAAAAATAAAGACAAAAATTATTTATTGTGATCAAAACTGAATTTTAAAAAAATTACGATTAAAAACTTCATAATCTTTTTGTTTATAAATGCATACCAAAGCATCTGGAAGATGCTCAATTTTGATTGTTCAATAAACGTTCCAGAGCGTAGTTCACCGTGTGATTTGCATGTCTTAAGTTTAGTTTTCGGACGTTTTTGGTACTGATTTTCATACCTATAATGCCAGCGGAAGAGATCGATACTAACTTTAAGACGATTAGTAAAACATAACAAACAAAAACATAAATAAAAAGATTACCGGGAAGGTTCACACACTAAAGTAAGCAACCCACTAAAATTGGGACATCGATATTCCCCTTCTTGGAGTATGACCTCCATTCTTGTAGCTTCTTATGCGTTTTTGGTGGATCGGTTAATTTAATTTGTAAAAATAAGTTAAATTAATTTTCTCTATTTCTATTAGTTGATAATTAATTTTATCCAAGACTACTAAAGAATATATGCTTTCCATGCGTATGTCTTCCATTGTAATTGTATTCATTCCACAACTAGTGAATTTGATTAAAATTCTTTAACAGTTCTATAGTTTATTAAATATTCCCCTAACAAATTAAACAACTTGTTTTCTTTTTCGCTATCTTTTATGTATTTATTTCAATATGGCGATACAAATTTTTGCATGAAAGCTGGAAAGTAAACGAAATATTAGTAAATATATAAACGCTAAATTTTAAACACTCACAACTTTTTCCAGGGATGAGACTGCGCAAATTTTTTACTGATTTGAGCTTGTCTCATCAAGACCTTATTCTTACAAAATGTATTTGTTTTGTTCTCACTTCTCACCAGACAATTCATGTTTCACCAAAAAATTTTAGGACTAACCGTTTTCTGATTCTAATCCGTTCCAAATGAAAAAAATAACTATTTTTAACCCACATAAAAAACAATCAAAACTTTATTAGTTTTTCAAAGATGACTTGATGAAATTTTTTTTATACGAATACTAGACTAGATATGAAAATAAAATTATGCCTAAAGTTCTATTGCTACAACTACGCTATTGCTAAATTAGGTTAAAGCAAATTAAATTTAAAAATTTTCCTGATAACAGAAAATATTAAATTTAGAAGTTTTTTAACAAACTTTTCAAAGCAATTATGACATATTTTATGTTATTTATTATAATATTAATTTACTATTTCTAAATGAGAGAAAAAGTTTTTGACCAATATGTAGAAAAACTATGTAACAATTTTATTGATGTAAATTTTCAAAAATTTCAAAATGTTTAAATTCTTGTCAGTAATGAATTCAGGCGTGAAAGATTTAAATATCAGAAAACATAATAATATTTCGTCTTAAATTTAAATTCAGCAGTTAGTAAAGTTTAAGACATTTGTTTTATTTTATATGAAAACCAGTTGTTATCCAAAAACCGTTGTTTTCAGGATTCAAATTTTTTTTCTCCGAAAGCTGGTATTCGATATTACGTAAGTCAGACTCAGAAACTCTAGTTCATATTAATGTCCAAAATAAATCATATATAATACCCTCTAATGTGTCGTTTCAATGCGATATTTGACTTAAATAATCTGAAAAACATAGCAAGGGCAATTTTTAAGGACTATCCACATATACATATACATTTTACGGACTATTCACTCACCGACTACCAGTTATAAAAAATATTTATACATAAAAAATTTCTTTTACATGTTACTTCAATATAATATGTCTCTTTGTATCCCACAAGCCAATATGATTCCACGTGCTGGTGTACCGTTTCAAATTCTCCGTATTTAGGTCACAATTCAATTTTTTCACAAACAAAAAATTATAATCATATTCAAGGTACCTAAATATAAAAAGCACAAAACCTCATCTGTTATCATCAGCTTAAATAATTTATCAAAATAAATAGCTAAGCAAAAATGGAAACTTTTTATTGCTACATAGAAATAAATAAAACATTTGTTTTCATTTTTTCACATTATTTTCACAAACAGAAAACCATCCAACCGATTTTCTCCGTCTAAACGTATCTGGATTTGTTAAAATGAAAATTCTTTAGTCTTCTTTTTTTCTTCTCTTTTTCTATTATAGTTATTTTCTTATCGCATAATTTTCTTCAAACATCCGCGCGCTAAATAAGGAAGAAAAAAACAATATAAATAAGAAAATTCTGAAAAAAATTAAAAAATATTTAGTCAGTAGAAAAAAAACATAAAAAGCATTTTCCAGTTTCCCACCTTTTAAAAACAACAAATAAATTATATCACCACCACCATTATGATGATCAACAGCTATGTTAGGATGAAAGTTTTGTTGTTTGTTTATGTTGTTGATGTATTTTGTGTTAAAAGGTTTTATGTACGTTATGTTAGAAGATTGTAATATAGTGTAGATTATGAAGTAATTGTTCAAGGAAAATTAATTTGCTGAGTAAAACTGAAAATTAAATTAGTTAGTTTAAAATAACTATCATAAACTTTCAAGTTTACACATATACTAAAACAACATATTTATTTTCTATCAACCGACAATTAATAAAATTACCAAATAAACATTCAATGACATCAAACCCTTTTCAACTCTTATTAAAATAACCTAATAAACCTAATATCAATTGTCTTTTAGAAACTATCAAGGATGAAAAACAAAGAAAAGTGGAAAAATACTTTTATCTTTTTATTAAACGAGGAAACTCGTTCAACAACTCGCGCGAAATTATATTTTTCTTTTTTACGAATTTGTTTTGTATTTTCATCTTATGCGACGACACAATGTCGTCGTCATTGTCACATTTGAGAAAGTCGTCTTCTTAAGTTATACACATAACGAAATTTCTTTTATTTATTTTTTTATTTCTTGGTGTTTTATCTAATTGGTGTTTGATATAATTTTGGTTTTTTGTTATTGTTTATGATGGTGATAATCGTTAGATGAAATTGTTTTAATCTGAGTAAAATAAAATAAAGTCGACTGATAAAATTTTATTGAGTTAACGGTTTATCAAAGGCTAAACATAGATTTCCAGAATCATATTGATTATTCAAATCAACAATTTTGCAACACTTACAATACGTGTCCTCGTTTAGTTTTATTTAATAAATTGATCAAGTATGTAACAACAACAACAGTAATTTCAAGAAAACAACATAGATATGAAATTGTTTTAATTATAAGTTTACATGACATCAAAAATGTTGAAATGAAATATGGAATTGTGATATGGAAATTATGGAAATTAGTTAAGAGTTTTAATGATAGAAATGATTAGATACGAATATTAAATTAATTAAATTCAATAATTTATATATATATGTAAAATTTTTTTTATGAATATTTTTATTGTGATTATAATTTATGATTGTTAGATTTGTGTTAACGTTTTTTTTTCAATAAAATACATATTGTTGGAAAATAATTAATATACTGTGACAACTTGTCCTATTTTTATTACAGTTATTTTGTAACAAAAAAGGGTTTGGTTACACTAAAACTTCATATCATATTTTAAACAAAAATTCGCCTGTCAATACAAAATTAAATTAAATTCGGTAAAAAAAAATCAAAATTGAAAACATCGTATGTTACAGTCAAATAACTTTTCAAGTTGAAATCTCTATACAACTCCTGATGATCCAAGCATTTATTATTTAATTATTAATTAAATTAGCTTATTATCATGTTTTTAATATTCACAGGGATTAGAACATAAAACTGCTAAACATGCTGTTGAAATTTAAAGTAAGCAAACAAAAAATTTTATACACATTTGGTGGCGTGAGAATTAACAATTTGAAAATTGTTATTTTAACAAAAATTATTATAACGTAAAAATTGTCCACTCTCTTATCTAAGAATAACTGAAGCAAGAAACCAATTACCATTAACACACCTTTAAGCAAATATACTAATTATTTATGATCTCAATAATTAAGTTGTTTAGTAAGGTGTATTTATTACAAAGTAAGGTGTATTTTGGTATAAAATGGGGTTACCTTGTGTCAATATATTTTTCCGTTTTGGTTTTGATTCGATGGGTATTGTTATAGGAACGCCAAAGTTGATTTGCAAAATATCGCCCAAAAATTTAACACAAGTTTGATTGATGGATAGCTTCTATAAAAGGGTCAGCACCGACTTACTGAAAAAGTATTCTGAAATAGTAGAAGGAGAATACGTAGAAAGATTAACAGTAGCAGGAGTATATGATATATTGTGAACAAGTGTCTATATTTCAAAACTACCAAGCAGCTGACATGGGAAATTTGGCATTGTGGAGAATCTTCAAACTAATGATTTAAATTATTTTTTTTAATCAATTGAAATAAAAAAAAAAACCAAAATATTTTATTTTGTTCTTTTTCAGTTAGATTTTTGAAGTGAAAACTTCTTTAGGCGCACCACACACAGATTTTTCCGTAGGTAGTAATTTAAACTGATCCGTCATGCTTTAAAGTGAAATGCTAAAAATAATAATAAATAATGATCTATCTATCATTTCTTAACGTTTTAAATTGCGTTGTGAATGTCGTGCTCGACTGATGTGTAGTAGATTCTCTGAGTTCAATCCCTGGTGTAGTACATACTTTTTTTTTGTTTTTTTTTTTAATTTTTATTAAACATCATTAAAATTATTTTTTTTTATTATGAATTCATAAAAATAATAAAAATTTCTTTATACGAATTTTAAAAAATCGATCTATAACGCAGTTTTTAAAAGTTGTATTGCTACTGTCTTTTGCAATTTGCATTCGAGTCATCATGCTAAATAAATATTGAATATATATAAAAATGAAAGCATGTCTGTTTGTCCTTTATGCATTTATACATTAGTCATCATGAAAATTTGGGAAGTTGTTGTGTACACATAATTTGCTTTTTATTTAAATATCGTTTTAAACGGTAGTTTGTTTTGATCAATGTTTTTTTTATTGAACATAATTTTTAGGAAATTAAAAATAACGTAAGAAAGATAGCATAGCATAACCTGAAACAAATACATTTGTATATCAAAGTTATATGTATTGGAATTTTATCATCTTCACTAAATGTGTTGTCGGTTTGCAATTGTTGATCTTTGGGTGTGACAACCCCGCATACTTTAGTCCCACCTATTGCCATACGAATGCTATTTTGACAATTATTTGGTTTACATTGTGAGGTTAGTGTGTGTAGTTAGCGGTTTATCGTTCTGACTTGTTTCCCATTTATTCTACTAATACGATCCAAATACTACTAATACGACATCAACTGATTGCGATTGCCAATGAAGTTTTCACTTCTACCGTGCGGTCTTAAGCACACTCTCTGTTTTTTTCATTTTAATTAGTTCAATTTAGTTTTTTGTCCAAAGAAACAGCTTTTTAAGTTTATTTATTATTAAACATGGTAATATGAATTTAATTAACAATTATTTTTTATGTTCAACTATTTCTATTGTTGCGAGCTTTCGAATTGGTGTAAATTTTAACAAATAATATATTCAAATCAGAATAGCAAGGAGAACTAGCTATAATTGGTGACCCCGAATATTTTATGGAATACTGTGATGAATCCGTACCGAAACCACTACATATCGCTAACAAATACAAGACATTAAACCAATGCCCAAACACTCTCAAACAAACTCCAAACTTACTACAATTTCATATTTTTAAGTTCTCAATATTTCTTCAAAACCCAAACCCAAGTAACAGATTTATCTCAACAAACATCCCCAGCATTCGATGAAACTAATCCTAACCAATCAATCAATACCTCAAACAACATTAACAACATAAATATTCCAATCTAAATAAAAATCCAAGTCTAAACCGCCCTAATCTTAAACAGTTACAGTGTAACCAACACTTTAAAACTCCTACATATTAAAAATCAACTAGAATCACCAAATAAACAAAAACCTCAAATAAACCAATTATTGAGAAATATCAATAATTAAAAGATTACCCAATATACTAAAGTAAAAATAAAATCAATTTATAAATCCCTTAAATCAACAAAATAATTTTTTTCAATAAAACAACTTAACATAAATAAAACCCCAAGTAAATCAATTATTGAGAAATATAAATAATTAAAAAATTACCCAATATATTAAAGTAAAGCTAAAACCCCTGAAATCAACAAAATAATTTTATTAAAAATTACTTAAAATGATTTTCATTTAATTGAACGTTAACAATAAAATTCCCTATAAATAATAGAGAATTTGTATTGTAAAGAGGAGTCTAGTTAAACCAACGCAACCGATACGTAGTCAAGTGAAAGGCTTCGCCGCAAAAGCCTTAGAAAAATCTTAAGGTGTTTTATTTAAAAAAAAAGGTCTTAAAGTATTTTTCTTAAATTAAAACTTAAAATATTTACCAAAAAGTAATGAAAAATATTGTAATCTTATCAAAGTGTTCATTAGAAGCCTTCTGCAACAATTTTACTAAGGAATTAGCAATTTTCATCTTCTAATAGATTAATAAAAAATTCCTTAGAAGAAAATAACAGTGTTAAACTAAAATCTTTATAAGATGTTAAATTAAATTGAATGAGAAGGAATAATCATAGAAGTGTTCAGTAAAATCCTTTTAATAAAATTTTCAATTAAACTAAAAGAAAAATTCATATAGGTGTTCAGCAAAACCTTTGTGTAAAATTCTCAATTAAATCAAAAGAAATATTCATAGAAGTGTTCAGCAAAATCTTTTATTAGATTCCTAATTAAATTAAAAGAAAATATTTATAGAAGTGTACAACCACAATCTTTATGAGATTTATAGTTAAATTGAAATCAAAAATCATAAAAGCGTGCAGAGAAATCTTCTTACAAGATTTCCAATTTAACTATAAAAAATTGTTCAGCAAAATCTTTAGTAAAATTAAAAATTTTTACAAAAGAAACCGCATCTGTTTCCTTTCTTTATTCATGAGAATCAACACTATAGGAGAAGGACCACAAGTAGTAAGTCACAACCTATTATTCTTGACTTTTATTCGTAATCTAGTGAAATCACGGAAGAAATCAGTGCAGAAATTGGAACATCCTGAAGCAGAATATACGAAACAACTATAACAATAGACAGTAGTTGAACAACTTCAATTGACAGTAAATAAGAAGAAACACAAGTGAAACCGGTTCAGACCAGAACTAAGCACCCCCTGAACCACCACAATACGAAGACGAAGTATTTGAAAATAGTTACTAAATTTTGTTATTTGTTTTATTGCTTTTATTACTGTTCATATTATTATTTTATTATAATTAATTTTTTTTTAACTAAGCAGCATTTTCTTAATTTTGAAAATTTTAATTTTTTTCCTAACTACTTCCTTATATTGTTTATAGATGGATCTTTACGATATTTATAGAATATTTTTCGCGTTTGTAATAGGATACTATTTATCATATTATATTTATTAAAATTACTTTTATGCTTAACAATGATATAAAGTTGTTATAAAGTATTGGATACGCGATATATAAACACATTCATAAAAACCGGGGCGTTATGAGAGGGCATTATGAATTCATAACGCCCGCTATTAAGACGCTAAAAAACTAAATAAAATTATTTTAACTGTAGTTTTGTCTTCAAAACGTAAATAATTCTTATTCAATTTAAGCTAGCAAAAGATTTTTACATTTGTTTAAAAATGTTTAGCAACATTTTAGTTATTAAATGTGCATATAGTTTTCCAAAACTATCAAATTATTTTAAACGTCATACAATGTTTTTGTCATACGCTACAAAATTTAGGAGAATTTGTTAACATAGCAACGTACAAACAACAAATAATTGTTTTAAATTTCAAAATAGTTTTTTTCTTGGCATACTATGATACATTTGTATTTTTTTGCATATCAATATAGACTAACAAATTAAATTGTTTCTTAGTTTTTAGGTTATTAAGTGAAGCATAAAATCTTGTATGCACCACTGGCGTTACTGGGTATTACGCCCATCAAACGACATCCATCGCTAGATTACGTCGCTTTCCGGGCGCAATAACCTACATAACGCCCTAGGTACATAAATAGCTATTAAAAAGAAATTTCTCCAGTTGGTGAACGCGGCTTCTCCAAAACCTGAGGAAACTGCCAAAATATTTTCGCAATGCGATCTCGATCGATGACGCAATTGCGCGAGCTGTAGCAGAAGCTACCAAAATACTAATTTCTAAAACAAATACAACTTATGACTACCAAGCTCTTGGTAGCAGCAATGCTGTACTTCATCCCAAAAGCGACATCGACATTAATGCCGTTAATTTTAACCTGCACCCTTCTGACGTACTGATCCCAATTTGCAAGTTCCTTATACTTAAGGCAAAATTCAGATATGATCGAGTTACGAGCCCAAAGTATAAATTCAAAACATTTTGTCGCTTTCTCACCCCTAAGTTAGTCCAACTAGTGTGTGCACTGAGTAATATATATTGGTGACAAACGCCCAGTTGAGTTAATACGAGCAATGCGGAGTGAAGAAAAACAAAATTTTACTGTTGACACACTAAAAGTTTTATGGAGCGAAAAACTTCTTCCTCGTGTGCGAAACGCTATCGCTGCAAACAATGTTACTCTTGATGCTGTACCCGTCACCACAGAGGCAGTTTTCAACGATTTGATGTCTAAATCAATTTTTAGGTAGATTTCATATTAAAATCTACCTATATATATATATATATATATATATATATATATATATATATATATATATATATATATATATATATATATATATATATATACATATATATATATATATATATATATATATATATATATATATATATATATATATATATATATATATATATATCCCAGCTAATACATTAGGTGGATTGTACCTTAAATATAGGTTGATATTATCTGTACAAAATTTTAGTGAACATTCTCATTTAACCTAAATTTATGTATAATAAAAGGTTAAATTTAACCTAAGTGTCGTACTTTTTCCATAAAAATATAGGTTAAATTTTCATGTAATTTTTATGTAATATGCTGGCTAATATGTGATTAAGGTTAACTATAATTTAACCAAATTTTAAGCTAAATAAGTGAACATGTTATGTTATATTTTAGCTAATTATTAGTTAAATTTAACTTGTTTGTTACACATGCAAACCACAAAATGTAGGCTCCGAAATTCTCCCCTAATGATCACATAAGCTTACTTTATAGTATACTACAAACTATTATTATATTTTCAATAATTAATGTTTTTTATCAAATACCGAAAAGAAAATTGAAAATTAAAGTATTCAGTTAATAAAAAAATAAATATTTAAATGTATTTTTAAGGGTTGTTCTCATTATTTTTTCCTGTTTTATTTTATGTATAAACAAGATCGAATCTTTCTTTATTCATGAACATTTAAATCCATTCAAAAATACGCTCCAAAGTATGTATAAAAATGTTTATTTGAAGTCGGTTTAGGAATTGTCATAAAAACCTATTTTGTCCCTAAATGCATTAGTTTGGGAGAAAGATAATATCGTATCCATAATTCCTAGCCATAAAATTATTTACCTGTTATTTAAGTTAAATTTTGTCAGGTGTTTCATGAAATAACTTAAATTTAACCTAAATTTTTTCACGTATTTTATTTGATACATGTAAATTATCTAGCTATTAAGTGGAAAATTGATCATATAATTCTTATCTAGAATACATTTAATAGCTACAACATCTGACTTTGGCAGAGTAACTTCATGTATATTTCATGCAACAGCTGACTACAAAACTAAGCAAGTGCAAATTATATGTATTTTACTGTACCAAAGTCAGATATTGTAGTTATTTCATGTTTTTTTCATGAGAATTGCATGTAATTGAACCATTCATTTTTCTTTAACCTTATTTTATTATCGGGCTTTCATTCTACCATAAAAAAAGCTAAAAAATAATATAAGAAACAACATTTTTTAAAAAATGAATGAAAAAGCACCTTATTCTTGTTTACTGAGTTTTTTATTTTTTGCTATATACGCATTTCGAAAGCTAAATTTTAAAGTAAAATACATTCCATATTTCCATTATATACCATTTCCATTATATAAAAGACAGCCGAACAACATATAATAAATAAATCACCTAAACTATATTTATGACTGAAGGATATCCACCCATTTAGGACACACCATAAAACTGTTATTATTTAGGTTCACTTCTTTTGTCAAATTCATTTTTATTTTTTTTAATTTTCTCTAATGGTTTAATTATTTTATTGTTTTATTAGATTCATTCATTTTGCTTTATATTTTATATTTTTCTGTAGTTAGATTATTAATTTTTAAAAATGGGTGTTTATTAAACCGCCGATATGTATACAATGGAATGAATCTTACTTTAAAATTTAGTTTTTATATACTGAAAGCATAGCTTTCGAAATTCGTAAATAATAAAAAATAAAAATAATAAAACAAGAATAGTAAACAATTCATTCATTTTTTTAAAAATAGTAGATTGTTCTACAAGAAAAGAAAAGTGATATTTTTCCATCGAGTGAAATGTTTAATTTACGAGCGTAGCGAGTAAATTAATTTTAAACGAGGTGGAAAAATCACTTTTCTTTCGAGTTGAACATGCTATTTTTTCGTGTACCAGAATAAAATTTAAAAAAGAAAAATGAAATAATTTCTAAAATTGTATGTATATAAAAATTAATGCATTCATGTTTATCAGAGTTGCCTTTGAACTTTTTTGTTCTAACTTTTCATTCGAAAATTTATAAACGATTTGAACGTCTCAATATTTTTTTGATAAGCGGATAAATAATAAATTCTGTGAAACAAATTTCAAAAATGGATCCTAGTGTTATGAAAGAAGCAGAGGAGGCTATTTCGAATTTACTTCCATCGAAATCTAAATCGAAGTACGAGAAAAGCTATAAGTTTTTCAACGATTGGAGAATGAAAAAAAATATTAAAGAATTAGATGAAATCGTTATGTTGGCATATTTTCACGAGAAGGTATTTCTATATATTAATTGTATATAATATATAGATATAAACAATGATGTTATATAAATAGAATATATCGGAATATATATTTTTATGATTACAGTCGAAAACTTTGAAGGCGTCAACAATGTGGTCGAATTATTCCATGTTAAAATGTATGATACAACTAAACGAAAATTTAGATATATCTACATTCAAAAAAGTGATTGCGTTTCTTAAGCGCCAAAATGATACTTATACGCCAAAAAAGTCGAAAGTTTTGACATTCGATAACGTATCTTGTTTTTTGACTTCAGCTCCTGATCGAGAATTTTTATTTATGAAAGTTGTTTTGATTTTCGGGTTAAATGGAGCTTGTAGAGGAGATGAATTGCGATTGCTCACGCTGAATGATGTGGAAGATACTGGATCTGTTATAGTTATAACACTCAAAGACACAAAAAACAAAAAAAAAAGAGTTTTCACAATTACAAATGATGAAACTCCAGTTAACGGAGTTGAGCTTTAAAGAAAATATCGTAATATGCGGCCAGCAACGACAAGTCATAATCGTGTGTTTGTGTGCTATAGAAATAATAAATGTACTGTGCAGCCGGTCGGCATCAATACATTTTATAGCATTCCCCGAAATATTGCAATGTTTTTGAAGTTGTCAGAGCCTGAAAAGTACACAGGTCATTGCATTCGAAGAACATCCGCTACACTTTTAGCTAATAGCGGCGCGGATGAACAGTCATTGAAGAGACATGGAGGATGGAGCTCAAGTAAGGTAGCTGAAGGATATGTAGAAGAAAGTATCGAAACCAAAATCCAAGCATCTCGGAAGGTTTTTAATGTAAACCCCAAACCATCAACTATAACTTCTTCGTCATTAGGTACTGCAAAATCAATATCAAGCGTTATACCAAGTAATTCAGCACCAATATCAAGTGGTACAGTGAGTGCGACAAATGTGACCTCTGCAGACTTTCAGTTATCTTCAGTTTCTGGAATATCATTCAGTAATTTAGAAAATTGTACCTTTAACTTTTATACTAATTCTAAAGAATAAATAACGTGTTATCCTGGTCTTAAACAGAATATAAATTATATATGTTTTATTATATTTCTTTGTAAATTAAATAATGACAATCGCGTTGCTAAGAAGAAAAGTGTTGCTGACTGGAAAATAAACACTTTTCTTTACTGTTTTGAGTCAAAGAATAGTAGGCATTTCCACATGGTACACGAAAAATTATATTATCTTGTTTAGTTTTGAACAAAAAAAAAAAAATTAAAGTGTTACAAAAAGTGATAAAAGTGAAAAGAGAAACAAAAAGTGATAAAAGTGTTTTCGCCCATGATGGCCGCTATAAACGAAAACTGGTGCATGGTAAAGTTCACCAATGATAACACGATATCCATGATTCCAAATCAATGGTGGTTAGGAAACATGAAAATAAATGAGAAGGGGGAAAAAAAAACTCGCTGGTCTAAAAACGGCCAATATAACAAAATTAAAAAACAGACAAAGCCGGAAAACGATTGGGACGTTTTCGAAGGGGTCCTGAAGATGACAGCAGTTCCATAATACCAAAATTCACCGGATCCCATGTCGACAACTTTAGTTGTTCTAGGTGTTTTCAATACCGTTCGCGCATCCAATGGTAGATTTGCAATGTCAGCCTTGTTCAACAATTTCAGTAGTTGTGACAACGCTGTTAATGAAATCTTGTTTTGCAAAGCCCATTGCCTCAGTTCGTTCAACAGATCTATTTTAGTTTGAGCGTTATGCTCATATTCCAGGTGTTCGTGCAACAATTCCTCAGCAATATCTGCTTCTGATAATAAAAATACAGCATTTTCCCCAGCTTGGGATGTACAACCATCTGGCATATCATCGTAACACTCTACATTTTCATCACATAGCATCACATAGCATTTTCTGCTGGCAAATTATTTTTGAAAATGGGATTCAGTTGTAATGGCGGTGGCCGATCCATTTCTCCATCCGTTGTCACATTTGATGCATCATGTAAATAAGCCAAATCCGACACATGGTTAAGAAACTAGAGGCTTTATACTAGAAAAAAATTCTGTTTTTTAGATCCGTTATAACGGCCGTTTAGATTCTAATATTTTTAAAAACTTCATAAATTTAGCATCTTTGAAGCCTTTTTAATCAGTTTCTTTAAAAAAAAGACCTCTGCAGTTGGAGGTTTCTGAGTGAGCGGCTCCAACAAAAAATCTTGTAAAACACAAAATGCGTTTGAATCAACCGGCACTCCTACGGTCGCATTTGTGGAGTCAGATCAAAAAACCTTCCGTAAACATGTGTGTTTTATTAATATCTTGGAGAAGTTCGTAAATCAACAAAATCTGATACATGGTTAAATAACTAGAGGCTTTATACTAGAAAAAAAATTCGTTTTTTTAATCCGTTATAACGCCCGTTTGGATACTAATATTTTTAAAAATTTCATAAATTTAGAATCTGTGTAAAGATTTTAATCCGTTTCTTATATATATAAACCTCTGCAGTTAGAGGGTTTTGACTTGTTGGCTTCAACAAAAAAGTTTGCAACAATCCATAACTACAATTTGCAAAAACCTTATAACAGTCAATGAAAAAAAAAATAAAAAGGTTTGAATAGAAGAAATTAATTTTTTTTCTTAGAAAAAAACTATTTTGATATTTTGCAGTAATTGGACGACATATGATATAGAGTAGGTTTGTGTCATAAATCGTCACACACATGTTCTGTGGTAGATTTGATATTTGTTTGTTGCAAAATTGGATAGATATAGTTTTGCATATAGGTAGCTAATTTTCTTTTTAAAATTTGTTCGATATCTGTTTGAAATTACTTTGTGTTGTTTAAACTAATCTGATACATCAGATTCTACTGGCACACAAAACTGTCTGATCTCGAAATCTACCTATTTCTAGCGGATATACGTGCCGCTTGGACTTTTTACATTACAGCAGCCTTGGCAATAATTGGAAAATACTACTAGCAGTCCAGCAAAAGTAAATTTCGATATCTCCTTGTTGCAACAGCAATTTAGAAATCTAGAACTTCCGAATAAACAGTTGGAATTTCAACTATCGGCGATTAGCCAATAATTATCTAAACAAACTAGGCCAAGATCTAGTAATTCCTCTCGAGGTAACGATCGCGATCCAACTAAACACCTCCATAATTAATTCAGAGCATTTGTTTCTTTCACCATCGTTTATGTGATCGCGCTTAGAAATGTAATCCTGAATGTTCGCGTTGTTCTTCTCTCTCCAATAACTCGATAAATTAAATAACTCGAAGCATATAGCGGAATGAGATGACCGCCACCATAATTATCGTTTGATGGTTTATGATACCCTCACTAATGTGCATTTTCTATTTAATACTGGTACTCCAGCTACTTTCGCTCAGAAATTTGGTGTGAAATCAGTCTTCACTCTTATTGCAGCGGATTCTACTACCGTGATCATTCGTTCATTCGTTTATCATCGCCAGTGTTACATTTTCTCATCAGCTGTAAAAGCTCCTATTTTCACTCCTGCATTGTATGTTCTTATCAATGACAAATTTTCTCGTAAAATTAATGAGCAATTATACGAGTTCAAAGAGCTAAAATTTGACTAGGAGCTTTCTTCAACTGTGAAAATATAAAATATAAAATAAAATGTGACCAGTCTCCTGCAAAACTCGCAGATTAGTATCTGGCAAACTTAAAGATTCAAAAACAGGCATTTGATTTTATGCTACAGCGAGGCATCTGAAGCCCCTATGGTAGTCAATAGTCCAGTCCTCTTCACTTTAAAGAAAACAGGTGGGATTCATGTTTGTGGTGATTACTGTTGCTTAAATAAACTCACAAGTCACCACCGTCCCTGACAAATACAACATTCTTCTACTTCTTTCTTCAGGATGTTTCGTAACAACTTGCAATTTGCACTAGTTTCTCGACCTAGAACGAGCTTACTGCCAAATTTCTATAAAGCCCCTTGATTCCATTCGAACTTTTCGAGTTCACCCATATGGGATTCGGCGTAAAAACCGCTGGTTAAACGTGTCAGTGACACATGTAGACTATTTTACGTGGTTTAGATTGCTGCTTCGGCTATTTGGATGACCTTTTTGTCGCATACCGAACACTTAAGTTTATTTTTCAAAAATTGCAAGATACTGGTATATAGGGCATGGTCGATTAATCGATTGGGACTAAATATCGATTAACGATTAATATGAAAATTTTAACATCGATTAATCGATTAATCGATTAAATAAAATTTTTACTAATTCTAATATTTTTATTAATTTTTTTAAACAAATACGCGCGTTATATCATATTTAAAAGTTCAACTTTTACAATGATATAAGAATAAACAAAAATTTAATAGCTATCTATGTATTAAAGGCGTAAAGTAGGTCTTTTTTGCATAAGAGTGAAATTGTTGCTCTAGGCGTTAGCCTAGGATTTGTATCTCCCTCTCTGTCATTGAAGTTTTCAGACCTTACAAAATTATGTGTTTGAAAATATACTGTACTAATTGAAAATGATAAGAAAGAAGCTGTTTCCTTCAGAATGGAAAGTAATGGAGTTCAATATACTCCAAACCATAGTTTACTGCTTGGATTAATAATAAAAATATTACTTAAGGCATAGTAAAGATTCGTACATTTAGATTAATCGATTAATAATTTTTTTGTTCGATTAATCGAACAATTTGCAAAATGATCAATTAATCGAACAATCGATTAATCTAACCATGCCCTACTGGTATATGATCATCAACCTCAATAGGTGCCATTTTGCTCAATTTGAAATTAATTTCATAGGTATAGGTAGCCATAGGTAGCCATTAACTTTAACAAAATCAGACCAACAAAAGAACAAGTGGATGTTATTTTGGATTTCCCCACTCCCCAAATGGTCAAACAACTCTGTAGATTATTTCGAACTATCAATTAATATCGACGTTTCCTTACTAATGCTTGCGGTGATCAAGCCATTTTAAATGATAAAAGGCTAAAAAAAGGAAAACAAATCTTTAACACACTGTAAAAGCAACTTCCCGCTCACCCTTCATTAGATGCTCAGCTAGCTATTAGTCGTTCAATAACTGGTTATCGATTCATGGCAGTTTTACAGTTTATTTTCGGTAACACTAACCGAAGCTGAACAGCGCTACAGCTTTCATTACCATCTGAAAGGCGAAATTTTATTACTTCACAGATCATAAACCTTTAATTTATGCACTGTCGCAAAATAAAGTCCTAAGCAATTAAGAAATCTAGCGTTCTGAATCTTATGAGCCACTTTACCACTGATATACGACATATTTCTGTAATTGACAATATTGTTGCTACTGCTCGTTATTGTTGCTACTGCCACTCTGAATCGTTAGTTTGAGCATCGGCAATTGCCGAATAATTGAAGACCTGAGAGCTAGATTTAATCAATGCATGGTAGGTAACATGCATTGATTAAATCCAGCTCTCAGGTCTTCAATTATTCGGCAATTGCCGATGCTCAAACTAACGATTCAGAGTGGAAGGAACTATTTTTGTAAAACACCACGACGCTTAAATTCCAACACCTTCCTCGATCCTTCCATTCTGACAAATTGGTTAACAATGACGTTTCAACGAAGAAACAACGTCCATTTATTACAGAACTACAAATGCTCAACATTTCTTATCCCGGAATCAATTCTTCTATTAAATTGCTGACTGACGCCATGGTCTGACCGACAATAAAAAAAGATGTCCTGAAAATGACTTGAAACTGTTTACAGTGCCAGAAACCGAAAACTTCGCAACACACTCAGTCTTCCCTATCTAATCATTCTTAAACCTCGGAACGGTTTTTCAAAGTTTATTTAGATATTATTGGACCGATGCTTTCATCTTAAAAACAGAGGTATTGTGTAACTCTGATCCACAAATACACAAGATGACCCAAAGCAGTCTCGATTTCAACAATTACAACTGCAACCGTAGTCACTGCTATTTATTCCTTGGTTCCTAGCTTCATTGTGACTGATCGAGGATCAAATTTCAAATCACAACTATTCTCAGAACTTTCGAAGATCTTTGGTTTCGAACATCGGCGAACCGATGGGCTTATGAAAGCGGCCATAATATTAATATCACTGATAAGGGGGTGTTTGTGGAGTGTTTTCAAACTAATAATTTTAATTTTTTAAACCAAATAGTTTATAAAAAGGAAAAATAAAATATTTTATTTCAATGTTTTTCTGTTAGATTTTTTCATTTACATTTTAGTAAGTTCGATTTAGCTCTAGCTGTCTAAAGAAACATCTTTTAATTTAATTTATTGGTTAAACATAATATATGAATATAAGAACTGAATCTAAAAAGTTATGGTGCGAATTATGAAACCTTTTGCAATCCATACAATTTTCGACCGATCTAGTTTCGAGCCAATGAGAAAATTTTAAACTTTAAAAAAGTTTATCATTCTCATCAGGGCTAGCCGACTAGATAAATTACCAAGAAATGTCAAAGCTAATATAAACCAAAAATTATTTTACAACTCTAGAGAAGTATAAAAAACAAAAAATTTACATAAAAATATATTTAATAGATTCAGGTTTAGTCAATTAGTTTCTCTAGTGATCACTGTTTTGTTATACTCTAGACATACTAGTATTGTTAACAAACTTGTATCGGCGAGAAGAAGATGACTAGTCTTCACTTGTGTCTACTGACACATAATCAACAATTAATTCAGTAAATTATTTGTGATATAACATCACCCCGATGGAAAATCTCCCATCAAGAATAATATAAGAACTGAATCTAAAAAGTTATGGTGCAAATTATGAAACCTTTTGCAATCCATACAATTTTCGGCCGATCTTGTTTCGAACCAATGATAAAATTTTAAACTTTAAAAAAGTTTATCATTCTCATCAGGGCTAGCCGACTAGATAAACTACCAAAAAATGTCAAAGCTAATATAAACCAAAAATTATGTTACAACTCTAGCGAAGTATAAAAACAAAAAATTTGCATAAACATATATTTAATAGATTCAGGTTTAGTCAATTAGTTTCTCTAGTGATCACTTTTTATTATACTTTCACTAGAGAAACTAATTGACTAAACCTGAATCTATTAAATATATATTTATGTAAATTTTTTGTTTTTTATACTTCGCTAGAGTTGTAAAATAATTTTTGGTTTATATTAGCTTTGACATTTTTTGGTAGTTTATCTACTCGGCTAGCCCTGATGAGAATGATAAACTTTTTTAAAGTTTAAAATTTTCTCATTGGCTCGAAACTAGATCGGTCGAAAATTGTATGGATTGCAAAAGGTTTCATAATTTGCACCATTACTGTTTAGAATCAGTTATTATATTATTCTTGATGGGAGATTTTCCATCGAGGTGATGTTATATGTTATATACAAATAATTTACTGAATTAATAATATATGAATATGCATAATCAATTAATGTTATATTGGCCTTTTTTTTGTTCAACCATTTTCATTGTTGCAGATTTATGTTTTATTATTTAAAAAAAGAAAACTTTGGATTATTGTAATTATGGATTATTTGGATTATTGTAATTACAAGTTAACAGTGATTCCATTATTTCAAAATATTTACAAATCAAATACCAATAATAATAAAGAATTTAGGTAATTTATTTTATTCAGCTTCTTTTTCAGAAGTGAAAAAATAACACTGAATTAATTGAATTAAATCAAAGGAAATATTATATTTGATTTATAAATCAGAATAACGAGAAGAACTAGCTAAACAATCACGAAAAATCATGACTGCAAAATCAGTGAATATTTTGTTTTTGTTATTACAACTTTTTAGTTTTGAGCCAGGAACTGCTATACCACCTTATTTAATATATAAAATCAATCACTGCTTTTCACGGCATTAACCCACAACACAGTGTAGTACCAATGAAGTCGCAATCTACAACAACGCTTACAATTACAATTATTAATTAATTACACTAGGACTAAACTTTTTGATGCTTTCATCTTAAGGCAAGTAATAATATTGTTTCATTACATAATGCAACTAAGATTATGTTAAATAAAAAGTGACGCCAATCGTTTTAAAATTAATTAACACTAACATTTTGGTTTTCTTTATCACTACTAGCTCAAGGTTTAAAAATAATAAAAAATCATAAAAATTAAAATAAACATAATGTAATTTGCTAAAATCATTTGAAATATGTACATATTGTTGTGAAATGCTAAATTTGAATAAAATGATAAAATTTTGTGTGAGATAAAAAAAATTAAAAATCAGCATTACTATCATGAAACTAAAAGAATTTCATGGAAAAAAAATGCTATACGATTTTGACGTTTTCTATTTTCATAATTTAATATTTGTTATTGGCGTGTTCAAATAGTTTTTTTTTTAAATTTGTCTCCATATCAAACCGTCTAACTTTAACTTCAGCTCCTATCGGTGATAGAATTGCAATTGATCATTCCAATAAAGCGAATTGGGAAGTGGATTGGAAGAAATCAGTTAAGTCATAATTCTCTCTTGAGATTGCCAAAGCCTGTTAGTCGTTGGTTGATAATGCGAAGGTAATTATAATGTTCGACTTCCAAATGGCTTACCACCAAGATATCGTCGATGTATACGAAAACGAAATCAAGCTTCTTTGTGAGTTGAATTTCGCCCATGAAACTCTGAATGGTCGTCACTTTTAGGCACTAAGTGCAGAGAAGAAACCACTTAAGAAGCTGACACTCGACACACCCTCAGTGATGTTCATATACTCGACCACATTCTTATCGATTTCATGTTTTTCTTGAACTCGTTAGTCTACGACACCGAGAATACGGTAGTTGTCCCTCCGTTACAATTCTAAATATGACGCGGTGTGTAAGGTCAATCGTGTTTGGGTTCCGGTGGTATGGCATTAAAAATGAGCGATGTAATAGAGTCTAAGAGTTTCTTATTTTGTAAGTCAACCACGACACCAAACTTTGTTTAAAAATCAGCACCAATAGTCGATTTCGTTACCGACGCAATTATGAAAGCATGACGGAAATCACAACGAAAACCTAAAATGCTACTAAGTAACCTCACACCGTATGTTGGTATCGGTGTGTAATTATGGCAGCGAAAATATCATTGGAGGCATGTTTGGAAACAATTGAAAATAGAACTGAAGGCACAACATATACATGCCCTTGTATCAATTTGCTTTGCTTTTAAGCATTACAAATACGCGACAAGATTGATACACCCCTTTGTTCATCGTGATAATTCTAGACGGTATATAGTTTGCTGATTTTCTATTAATTCGACTGCGTTAAACATAGGCACAATCTTCAATACATTCTTGGCCGCAGCTCCATACAAAAATGGTAGTAGCAAAATTTATCTTGCTTAGTATTAGAAAAAGTTGAAGACGGCGGTCCCAGAGAATAATATTTGCTAGATCGAGATTCAGATCGGTTCAGGGATCTATTTTGCGGTCTAAAATTATTTCGGCATCTTGACCTAATTCAACCAAAAGCTTGTTTTGCGCAGTGCCTCAGTTTCTATAGCGAGGCTTTCAAGCTTTCATCACCAAGTTCTGCCAATTTACGTGAAAAAGTACTAGCGTCACAAAATGTGGAACTGGACTGACTCTTTATTTTACAAATCTATCTTTATCTTCTTGTATTGTTAACATGGATCGAATATTATCTGGGAGACATTGTAATCAAAGTGTTTTTATTAGATCTGCAAAAATTTACTAGCAAGGATTCTGCTAGAGTTATAATCATTCAGAACAACACTCATGGTCTTTGGTTTACAATTGCAGTGGTACACTCCTCGATTCGGGTTTTCTTCGAAAAACCTAATTGTTTTCTAATTTCCGTTTTCAACAACGCTAGTTTTTTGATAGTGGGCGTATGTAAAACAATATCAGAAAAGAGCCGATGACATCTCCCGGAAGTGTCGTAACAGTCATTAAAAAATTTTTTTGTCGGTTCTTAAATTGCCGTGTATGTTGCAAAAACCACTTCAATATTTCTTACTATTTAAAGTTGTTTCTTATACTTTTTAATGTACGTTCTTCCTGTTTGACCAACGTAAAGCTTATTAGATAAACTTACGTTCTCTAAATGTGTTAGATCTAGTTTTTATTAATAATTAATTTTATATCTGTATCTTAATTACTAAATATATAAAAAAAAATATATTATTTGATACATCCTAGTAATTTTAATGAAATTTCTATTTTAAATTTAAATGTTTATATTAATAATGTTCTATAATTATTATATTTATTATTTTTTATAATTTTTTTCTAAACCAATTTTTTATATTAAAGTTTAACAATTTTTTTTAAACATGCACTTACAAGTTTTTCGGTGTATATAGTAATATATAGTTGAATTCATGCAATATTTCAATTTGAGCTTAGCCAGATTATCATTAGACTTAAATCACAGTCATCATTTTTTCAATACCAGGGAGAAAATTACGGTGACATTTTGAAAAAAAAAAAACGAAATAAGCTTATTACTTTGGTCTGAAAGATCTAAGTAATACATTCTTGAGCCAAAAGTGAAATTTTTACCCCCACTTTTTTTGGCATTTCTCGACGTTTTAGGACCTACTGATTCTAAAAAAGCAAAAAAAAATGTATGTCTGTCTGCCTACCGGCAGATATTCCTGCCGTCCGTCACAACCGACGAAATCTAGAAAACCACTGGAGGGACTTCAAAAATGTTGGTTTCTAAAATAAATATATTCAATGGTAAAAGCCGAAAGGACGACGTGTTCGATAGCTGTCCCAGAATTGTGTCAAAAAAATCGTCAAGTGTGTCAAAACAAGGAAATTTGCATATTTTTTGCTAAAAAAATGTTCATTTTAAGTGATTACGAGTATAGAAACATTGAATTTGGAAAAATCTTCATGGTAGGGATTGGTATATGAGATCAAAAAGTATTATATGTTTGTCAAAAAAATGTTGTCAAGTGTGTCAAAAGAAAGATTTTTATTTATTCTTTACCCATTTTTTGGACATAAATAAAATTACTTATTTGTATGACGTGAAATTTTATTATTATTATTGAGAATTTTGGCATTACAAGTTTGTCAAAAAAATGTTGTCAAGTGTGTCAAGTGTCAAGTGTGTGTGTGATTTTTATTTCTTTTTTACCGAATTTTTTGGAAAAACATTTAATAAACTATGTGAATGACATGAAATTTTATTATTATTATAGAGAATTATGGCATTATAATTTTGTCAAAATAATAATGCCAAGTGTGTCGAAAACTGATTTCATTTATTTTTCTAGCCAATTTTTGGTAAAAAATTTTGCTGTTTTTATGACGTAAATGTAATTGAAATTGGACATAGAAATATTTGAATTAGTTATAGTTTTTGAAATATTTTTGGAATTTTGAAAAAAGTTTGTATTTTTGATTTTGTAATGATTTTTGCAGTATTTTTAGAATTCTGGAAAAAGTTTTTGTTTTTGTTATAATTTTTGTAATATTTTTAGAATTTCGAAAAAAATAGAATTCTTTTATAACTAATTTTAGAATTTTGAAAAAAGTTTCAATTTTTGATTTTCTAAGAATTTTTGGATTATTTTTAGAATTTTGAATTAAAATTTTGATTTTATTATATTTTTTGTAATTTTGAAAAAAGTTTCAATTTTTGCAATATTTTTAGAATTTTGGAAAAAGTTTTAATTTTAGATTTTGTTATAATTTTTGCAATAGTTTTAGAATTTTGAAAAATAATAGCATTTATTTATATTTTTAGAATTTTGAAAAAAGTTTCAATTTTTGGTTTTGTAAGAATTTTTGGAATATTTTTAGAATTTTGAAAAATTTTAGAAAAATTTTAAAAAAATTTGGAAAAAGTTTCAATATTTGATATTGTTATAATTTGTGCAATATTTTTAGAATTTCGGAAAAAGTTTGAATTTTAAAAATTTTTTGGAATATTATTGGAATTTAGAAAAAGTTTAAATATTAGATGTTTTTCTAATTTTTGGAATATTTTTGGAATTTTGAAAAAAGTTTCAATTTTTGATTTTGTTATAATTTTTGCAGTACACCCAAAAAAATAATCGTGGTAGATCCGAAAAAATTGCAGGTAAATTCGAAGAAAATGACATTGTTTTGGCTCCGACGTTTTATTTAGTTAAATCGATTGTATCGCTACTTTTAATACAAATGCACAAAACTTTAACTGTCAAATGAATTAACTTAATGTTATTTCGACAGTCAATGGTGTTGTTATAAACATCTAGAATATCAAGCATACTACTCTTTTGTAGAATTAACTGCAGTACTTTTGATATGATTATTAAAGTCAACAAAATTGTATTTAATTCATGTATTTTATATATTGATTTAAAATTCTAAATCAAAAGTAGCTTTCGAATGCAGCATTTTCTTATCTTTGTTAATTTAAGGGCAATTTCCTCAATTTTATACGCATTTTTTACTTTGTTAAATCGATGTACCTCTGTCGATTTAAAATTTTGAATTTTTTTTGGGTGTAGTTTAAAAATTTTTGAAAAGAGTAAGAGAGTTTTGAAAAGTTAATCTTTGATTTTGTAATAATTTTTGGAGTATTTTTAAAATTTTGAAAAAAATTTGATTTTATTTAATTTTTACAATATTTTTGGAATTTTGAAAGAAATATGAATTTGTGGTTTTGTAATATTTTCTCGAAACGCTAAATAGGAGGTTTTTGAGTAGTTTGCTGATTGTAACATCTTTTCACTAAATTATGTTAATTTATGATCTGTTATATTTTTCCCGCAACGTATTGATGTTTCGTGTTAGTTTTGTAATACATGTCTAAACAGAGATAAAAAAATACGTGTACTTTAACAAAGAGTTTTATGTTTGATATACATCGCTGCCCAAAACTCTAAATCATGTCCTCATAAAAGTTTTTTGCCGAAAACTATATCAAAATTATTAACCCAGACCGAAGTCTTGATATCTCAGAGCCTTGAGATTTCAGCCCCTCCATATTTGAATTATAAATTAAAAAAGAAGTGCCAAGAAATCGTACTTCTATCGTTCACGACCAAAACAGTTGAAAAATTTATTTGAAAAAAATACCACCAGCAAAAACTGCGGTTTACAAACACCACAAGCAAAGATTCTTGAACAAAAATTTTTCGCAACAAACCTTCTACGTCTTTTCATATATCTACACTCTAAATATAACTTTGCCTGATAGTCAATCATGTAAATAAAGTATTAGAAAAATTCTTGCGAACAAATTTATTTTGTTGAAAATAGGAAAATAATTAGGAGGTTAAAAGAAAAATGAAGGGAAACATGATTTTCTTGTTTTGCTTTTTATTCAAAAAATAAAAAACCGAATTTTATGAGTAAATTTATCAAATAGAAAATATAAACATTTTCTTTTATATATTTTATACAAATCACGTTCTTGTTGAGATATAAGTTATTTCGTTTTATTATTAATTTTTTTTTGAGATCTTTACAATTTATATTGGTGTCTTAACAGAATAATATATATTATTGGTGGAAAGTTTTAAGGAGAAACTTCTTTCGATAAGAGTAAAAGGACTTGAGTAAAAAATATACCTTCGCTTTGATTATTATAAATAGCACTTTGAAAGTTCATTTTTGGATGGGGTGAACTGCAAAGCAATTCGTTATTTTTCATGAACGAGATTGGCTATTCATCATTTCTTATAAATTATTAAATAAAGTTATTTAAAATAAATAAGAAAAGAAAAGTTTTCAAACAACTTTTAATTAAAATATAGATTCAGACGCGTTTCGTATATTTATCCAGCTTTAATTTTAATGTCAATATAAATATCACAACAGCTAAATTAAAACAGAAAAATAATAATTAAATAAATAATTAATTTAATAAATAATAATTAATAAATAATTAATTAATAAATAATTTAATTTTCTTAAAATTTTAAGGATATGTTAGTAGTATTGTGATAAAAAAGTGCATTTTACCACCTCTTAAATCTGGCGCGTTTGACCTAGAATAGAGGTCAACGTTTAAGATCACGGGTAAATCGTATAAATTATATGATCATTTTACTCCATAAAACCATGAGTGACCCATGAAATTTCTTTTGAATATGGATTCTACTTGATACTAGTAACTAGGTAGGTATTAGCATAAATAGTTTGGCGCCTCATTCATGGCTTTGAGGGCCAAGATCATTCGAAAATGATGTTTTCGTTGTTTTTTTGCCTTATTATGTGGCTAAATATCTGGTAAGCCAATAAATATCTGGTAAGCCAATGATGTACCTTTACTTGCTAAATATGAATATAATATTTTTTCTGAGTAAGAATCCTCTTTTTTGTTCCTTACCTTAAAGACTTTTAAAAAAGTTGTATTTGGGTTAACTTATAGTAAAAATGTAAAAAATTGGACTGCGATGAATATATTTTTATTTTCTGTACACATATATAACTTGTCTATAAACAAAACAATTCACACGTCGTCCCTAACCTATACAAAAACTCTCAAAAAGTATTTCTTTTTTAGAACGGACACCCCATTTATCGTAGACGTGTAAAACAACTTTATTTCGATGTAGGTTTTTGATGAGCACCAACCTCACCTTGTACCAAAAACCAACCTACCAGCCTTGTACTAAAATTTCAACTGTTCGTTCGCGATCCAAAAAAACCTCTTAAAAATTGTATTTTAAGAGCTCTACAATCACCCAAGCTATTGTGAATTTGAAATTTTTTACATCTGACTGACTCAAACAGTAATCTTAAATTCATTTATGACGCAAGTTGAAGCTTAGTTTATAGATGTTTCGCTTGTAAAATTCATCAGATCATTTAATTGAAACCATTTTCTGATGTATCTTTGCTTGCTGAATACGAATATAACCTTACTGTTGGATGGAAAGCCAAACAGCATAAGAAACTTGGGTGTCCGTTCTAAAAAAAGAAATACTTTTTGGGAGTTTGTGTATAACTTGTGGATGACATGTGAAACTTTTTTAAGTGTAACATCGGAAAAAATATTCTTCACGATGAGGTGATTGATTTCAGCCACCATATTTGTCCGCCATTTTGAATTTTAGGAAAGTGCCATAAAAAACTTTATAAATTGAGCTCCCGCTTGGGCCATAAACATTTTTTTTACGAAATATAGAATTTTGGGCACAGCCTTGATCCGTTTGATGTGGAACGTCACTCCGTATACTCCCCCAGCACTGTGAGATTGCGATGTTTAAGTTATTAACTAAATCGATTAAAATCAAAAATATCCTGAAAAATATGTAAAATGTGCATATTGGTTCTTTTGTAAAACGTATATTGGACGTTTGAAAAAAGCATGTATTAAAAAAACAAACACTTTCCCCACGGAGTTTAAGCCTTGACCTTAAACTAAACAGTATGAAGTATAATTACAGTTATGTCTCAAACATTTTGACTGATGGCTTCTAGAGTTATTGACCTTGAATTTTGACACTTTTTGAAAAATTATCAACTTTGAGACCGTTTAGCTCCTAAAGCTAAGAGTATCCCAAGCTGTTTTAAATTTTTCTAAGTTCTTTCATTTGTTGTGTAATTAATTCAATAGTTATTGCTGTGGATCACTTATGAACTTACTAGATATTTAGCCACAAAACAAGGCGAAAAAGGTAACGAAAACAACATTTTCGAATGACCTTGACCCTCAAAGCCATGAATGAGCAACCAAATTATTTATGCTAACTCCTACCTAGTATCAAGTAGAATCCATATTCAAAAGAAATTTCATGGTTTTATGGAGTAAAATGATCATATAATTTATACAATTTACTCCTGATCTGAAACTTTAACGTCTTTTCAAGGTCACACGCGCCAGATTTAAGAGATGGTAAACTGCATTTTTTGTTTCTTTTTCGCATTCCTACTAACATATCCTGAAAATTTTTGGAAAATGGAAGGCATCAAATATCAAAAGTGTCCAATTTTAAAAAAATTACTCATAAAAGCTTTATAGATTTCAAAATCTTCAATCAAATGCCTCAAAAGACTTTTAATTGAAAATTTGTAGAAATACTTTAAAACTAATGTCGAAACGAGTATATAAATGATTTCTATTAATTAAATGTTGAGCAAAAATTGATTTTAGATTAAGGTTGTTTTTATTTTAGAAAAATGTTCCAAAAATTTGTTGATAAATTTTCTACCTGTTTGACCAACATAATTTTCGCAGTAATCATAATTTATTCCATAAATTCCAGAGCATTCCTGTATTTTTGGTTTGTTTTTAAAATTTTTTGATAAAGAATGTTATTTGTTTTGAAAGAAATTAATGAAAGATGGTTATGTTTTTAATTACCAAAGAAATTACGTTCTCCTTGAAATTCTTTGAAAATGCTAAATCAGACTGATTCGTACCAGTTGAATGTCATTGTTTCATATTAGCAGAAAAATTTAAGATAATTAGAACTTAAAATATTTTTGTTCATGGTGATGCTTATTTGTGCAAACTGCTAAACAAATTGAATTTTTGATTCGTCCATAAAGAGCCACTTTTGATTTATAGCATATCCACTTGTATACATTTTTTTGGATTTTCTTTGTCTGCTATGTTATGCCCACAAATTAAGTGATGTCTAACATGTATCGTTTGTTACAATATACAAGCTGATACAGAACATATTGAGTTCTAAGTAAAGGTGTTAGTAAAGGACTTATTTCTTTGTAGTTAAAACCTAACAGTAGAGACTAGTTCCGGAGCAACACATACTTTCCTATTTTATGCATCTATGATGCTACATCATTGCGTTTTTCATTAACATTTTTATTAACAAGCAGTATACATAAATTTTTGACTCACTGTCGAAACATCAAGGTTATAATAGTTATTGTTTTATACTTGCATTCTCTTTAAAAACGTTTCAATTTTTTTTTTTTTTGTTTTCTTCCATTATCTCTTTGCTTAATTAAAACGAAGCCAAAAAGAGATGATGATATGAACTCTCTTTTCGTATAATTTTGTTGTATTAAAGCATACAGGAAGGAAAACTCAAAGTATATTTGCTCATTTTGAATTTCTGAAGCATTTCGATGTGTTAGTTGTTTTTTTTGCCGATTGATGTGTGCAGGGAACCTGTTTATGATATGATATGATTATTTGTTAATAAAAGGGTGCCCCTTTTTTCGTGTCTGTTTTACAATTAACAGAATACAAGAAAAAATGTTTTGGGAAAAATGAAACAATCTGTTAACTGGTTTCGTTATAAATGTATTGTTTACAACAATATGCACGACGAGTTAAGAATATATGCAATCAACTCTTCATCTCTCTTGTTTAAAGTAATTAAAAATATATAAATAACAAACTTTTTTCAATTTGAGTTGAGTTGTAATTAGAAATTTAAAAGTTTGTTTCATTAATATTCAAATATAACAAAAACAAAAATCGAAAAACAAAAATTTTGTTCATTTTAATTTTAATATTTGTGTTTGTTGTTGAATAATATTTATATTTATTATAGTTATTGTAAATAAATGTGATTTTAAAGAAATATAAAAGAAAAGAAAAAGGTTTATAAATGGAAATAATTTTAATAAGGTTTCGTGTTCTTTAGGTTTGGTTGGGATGCCTACAAAATAAAAAAATTAATGAATAAAAATAAACAAAATAATAATATAAGAAAAGGAAAAAAAAAATTAATTTGTTGTTTCGTAATTACGTCATTACATATTTAATTGTTTTTTTTGTCAACCGTGCTCGTTGATAGATAATAAGAAGAAGCACATTTTGGATTAAAAAGAAAACAAAATCATCACAATTCCGGATGAACGAATGTTATTGTGGTCTACTAGGTCTTAAAAGGTATATTTGTGTTGTTGTGAGTTGTGACACATATTGTAATTCCTATAACACAACACTTTTTATTAAAAAAAAAACTTATTGTAATATTCATCAACTACTGTCACCATTATTGTACAGTAGTTTTCTTCGGTGTTGTTGGACATAATTTATATATTCATCGATTGCTGTCACCATTGTATTGTTATTCAAAAGTGTTTGTAAGTAATGCTGAACTGAGTTCATACATCGATTGCTGTCAGCATGGTACATAGTTGCGTTTGATATTGTATCATTTGAATGGTAAAACAACCACAGACGGTCATAGTTTTTCAGTTCACTTATTATTTCTTAAAGTAGCATCAAATATCACAAAACAATTCAGAATTAAAAATCAAATTAGCTATTTAAACAATGTTTTTTTAGTGAATTTTTAAACAATTAAACTACTGTAATAATCGAATATTTCTTACATATTTATCAGATTGACAGAAACATTATGTCCATCTAATTCACAATTTAATTTCCACATTCCACATACCCAGTGGAAAATTTCAACCTAATAACAAGGTGTGTCAGCTCAATTTGTTCACTTCAAAGAAAATAGAGCGTACAGTCATGTCATAGATTAAAAACAAACAAACTAATATTAGTTATTTTGTTAGTTACTTTTATTTTTTCACTATGATAGTCTAAAGCTATTTATTCCCTTTTTGCTTATTATAATTTATATCTAATCGTCTTGAAACAAAAAATAGTTTTTTTTCTAATAATTTTGTATTTAGATTTGATGTGATGTGATGACACGCAAAGTATTTTAACATAAAACATGATTTTCGTTATTTTCTTTTCATTTTAATGTTTTTTTAATGTCATCATCCTTGATATATGATTAAAATGTGCGGATCGATGTATATAGCATATATAAAATTAACCTGGTCGTTTTTCTTATGTTATGGGTACGATGTGGGTTAGACAAGGCTTGTTATATTTTAATTTACAAAATACAACTTTTTGTCAGTTTTAATTGTATTATGAAGGGTGTGTTAGAGTTGTTTGATTTGTTAAACTAGTTTGGTTTTGTGATAAAACTTGATTTAAAAAAAAAATAATTCGTTTAACTTTAATTAATTATAATTTTGAGCTAATCTATTAAAAATTTATTGTGAAATAAAATTTCGTTACGTTATAAAAATAAATTATTTCCGATCAATGAAATTTTTTAGAATTTTTTCCTATCTCGAAATTCCAAATTTAGTACGTTTTCAAAACAGTAGGAAAATAATAACAACAGTATCAATTTTCGATACCATTTCCAACTAATCAATTGATAGAAAAAAATTTCGATTATTTTCTGTTTCTTATGAAAAAATTTTCCATTCCAACTCATTAAAATCAAATAAGAAATCCAATCCTTTGATTATATAAATACGAGGCGAATCGTTGAAATAGAAAAATAATTCAGTTGATTTTTAAGTAGCACAAAAAGCATTGTAAAATGAAAAAAAAAAGGAAAAAGTGATAAAAAAAAAGAAAATATAATTCAATTAACACTTTCATAATTTTTTATAATTTTTCTTTTACTAAGAAATTTTTATAGCTCGTCCTTTTTTCCTTTTTTTTATGATTATATATTTCTTTTTATACTTCATCGACCCCAATTTACACTATTATTTCTCGTGGAAAATTTATTTTTTAATATTTTCTTTTCGATATAATAATATTGGATATTTCGTTTTATTACTTTAAAATGGAAAGGTGGAATTGGTTTTTAAACTTTAATATTTTGATGCAACAGTTTTTTTTCAATATTTATAAAATGTTTAATCATTTAACTATTAAATGGAGAAAGGTTTATAAAATAATGAACTCAATTTTACATTTTATTAGAGTCAAAATAATAAATCTAATTACATAACATCAACTAATAAATGTTTAGAGGAAAAACAATGTAGTAAAGGATAGGAAAGCATTGATTGATTGCAATTTCAGCTCTTGATATGTTTATTTGAATTGTTTTTTTATAATGTTGATGTGGACATAGATTTTGGTGGTTTTTGACGCAACTAGCTCTGCTACTCAATAGTTGTTATGGTAATAGCTACGATGCAATGTGATTATGCAATAAAGTTCTAATCGAATCCAGACGCCGATAAAATAACAAATTTGAACTGGTTGGGTTCCGAAAAAAATTAATACTTTTTTTTTGCTTTTTTACTTTTTTTTGTTAAAAATTTTATAGACTAAGAAAGTTTTAAAGACTAATAAAAAAAATGAAGTGCGTAATCTTTACACGCTGTCGAAGGAAAACTTCTTTGGCTACTGTGGCAGGTATTACTAAAAATATTAAATACAAAATAAAATAAAATATTGAAATTTTGATATTGAAATTTTGAGTTTCTTTCTAATATTCTTGATTATATAATTTACAACAATGTGTAATAAAAAGCCATATTTACAGGTTTTACAAAGTCTTACAACTAATGATTGCAAATTACTCGATTTCAAATTACCCGGTTACTCGATTAGTATTTTCCAAATTACCCGGATTACCCGGATAACCTGGGTAATTATAAAAAAATTAAAAGATGAAAAACAATAAAAAACCTAACAATAGTAAACGAAAAATTGATCATTTTTTATTTATAAAATAATATTTCAAAAATATTAAAGCATTTTCCCCCCCAAGTTTCCCCACAATTTAACCAAAAATGCAAATCATCAAAAATATGCATTTAAATTTATTTATTGTTTTAAAATTTGATAAAAAAAGTTTATTATTATTTTCTTTTATCGTAAACATACGAAACGATATAAGAACTGAATCTAAAAAAGTATGGTGCAAATTATGAAACTTTTTTCTATCCATACAATTTTCGACCGATCTAGTTTCGAACTAATGAGAAAATTTTAAACTTATAAAAGTTTATCATTCTCATCAGGACTAGCCGACTAGATAAACTACCAAAAAAAGTCAATGCTAATATAAACCAACAATTAGGTTACAACTCTAGCATACTTCGCTAAAAAATCAAAAAAATTTACATAAACATATATTTAATAGATTCAGGTTTAGTTAATTAGTATCTCTAGTGATCACTGTTTTGTTATACTCTAGACATACTAGTATTGAATAACAAGCTCGTATCGGCGAGAAGAAGATGACTAGTCTTCACTTGTGTCTATTGACACATAATCAACAATTAATTCAGTAAATTATTTGTGATATAACATCACCCCGATGAAAAATCTCCCATCAAGAATAATATAAGAACTGAATCTAAAAAAGTGTGGTGCAAATTATGAAACTTTTTGCAACCCTTGAGTATACCTATTTCTAGAACCAAAAAATTTTAAAATCCCTCCAGCGGTTTTCTAGATTTAGTGGGTGGTGACGGCCGGCCGGCTGGCAGACATACATTTTTTTGTTGCTTGCTTAGAATAAGGAGGTCCTAAAACGTCAAGCAATTCCAAAAAAAAGTGGGGGTAAGGATTTCACTTTTGGCTCATGAATGTAATACTTAGGTCTTTCAGACCGAAGTAACTTAATGTTCGCACATAATTAGAAAATCATTAACATTACATCATTTCGGCACAATTTAAATTAAAATAAAACTTTCTCCGAAGCGGTTTGATTGAAACATAATATTTTATCTTTCGTTTTTAATTATAAAATCCAAATTCACTCAAAATATTTTTTAACAAATCAATTTTATTTAAATAATCTTTACTACGTGTTTCGAAATTCAAAATTTAAACGACAGGTATTTTTGTACAATTCTATTGAACGAAAATACCTGTCGATGAAATTTTTAATTTCAAAACATGTAGTAAACATTATTTTAAATAAAATTGATTTATTAAAAAACATTTTGAGTGAATTTGGATTTTACAATTAAAAACAAAAAATAAAATACCATTTTAAATGGTGACTTTTTAAATTTTAAAACCGCAAAGCCCATAAATAAAATATGGAGGTTCTAAAATCTCAAGCTCTGAGATATCAAGACTTTCCTACCAAAAATTCTTGCAAGAAAATTATATAGGAACATACATGATCATGATCATTTCTTGTAGAGAATTGGGACAAACAGTTTTCAAGATCATACAAGATTCACATCTTTTAAAGTTCATGTAAAATCCTAACAAAAATTCCTACAAGAATTTTTGCCAGGGTTCGGTACAAGTACAAGTATTTTTTATCTCTGTTTAGAAATTTATTACAAAACTAACACGAAACATCAATACGTTGCCGAAAATTATAACAGATCATAAATTAACATAATTTTGTGAAGAGATGATACACTCAAGCAAACTCAGCAAACTACTCAAAAACCTTTCCATATAGCGTTTTGAGAAAATATTACAAAATCACAAATTCATATTTCTTTCAAAATTCCAAAAATATTTTAAAAATTAAATTAAATCCAACTTTTTTCAAAATTCCAAATATTCTAAATATTCAAATATTCCAAAAATTATTACAAAATCATTGATTAAATTTTTTTTCAAAAATTCTGAAAATATTGCAAAAATTATAGCAAAATGTAAAATTGAAACTTTTTTCATAATTCCAAAAATATTCCAAAAATTTGAATAAAATTAAATAATTAAACTTATCTAAATTCCAATAATATTCCAAAAAATTCTTAAAAATTCAAACTTTTCCAGTATTCTAAAAATATTGCAAAACTTATTACAAAATTAAAAAATTGAAACTTTTTTCAAAATTCCAAAAATTATAATAAAATCTAAAATCTTAAATTTTTAAAAATTCTAAAAATATTCCAAAAATTCTTATAAAATCAAAAATTGAAACTTTTTTTTCGAAAATTCTAAAAATATTGCAAAAATTATAACAAAATCAAAAATTAAAACTTTTTTCAAAATTCCAAAAATATTCCAAAAATAGAATAAAATCAAACATATAAAAAATTGAAACTTTAAAAAAAACTTAAAAAAAAATTAAAATTAAAACTCTAAATTCCAATAATATTTCAAAGATTCTTAAAAATTCAAACTTTCTTCAAAATTCTAAAAGTATTGCAAAAATTCTTACAAAATCACAAATTGAAACTTTTTTCAAAATTCGAATAATATATATAAAATTCAGAAATTCTATTTATTTCAAAATTCTAAAAATTTTGCAAAAATTATAACAAAATCAAAAATTGAAACTTTTTTCAAAAATTATAATAAAAACAAAAATTTAAAATTTTTAAAAATTCTAAAAATATTCCAAAAATTCTTACAAAATCAAAAATTGAAAATTTTTTCAAAATTCTAATAAATATAAAAAATTCAAAAATTCTATTTTTGTTTCAAAATTCTAAAAATATTACTAAAATTATCACAAAATCAAAAATACAAACTTGTTTCAAAATTCTAAAAATATTTCAAAAACTATAACAAATTCAATCATTTCCAAGTCCAATTTCATGTTCAATTACATTTACGCCATAAAAACCTACATTTTTTTTTCCAAAATACTAGCTAAAAAAATAAATGAAAACATATTTTTACACACTTGACATTACTTTTTTGACAAATTTATAATTCTCCATAAGAAAAATATAATTTGTATAACATGATTAATTAACTTCATTTTTTTCCAAAAAGTGGTAAAAAATAAATAATAATCTTTCTTTTGACACACTTGACAACATTTTCTTGACAAACTTGTAATACCATAATTCTCAATAATAATAATTAAATTTCATTTCATACAAATAAGTAATTTTATTTTTTTCTAAAAAATGGTAAAAAAATAAATAAAAATCTTTCTTTTGACACACTTGACATTATTTTTTTGACAAACTTATAATACCATAATTCTCTATAATAAAAAAAAAAATTTAATGTCATACAAATATATTTCATGTCATACAAATAAGTAATTTTATTTTTTTTCAAAAAATGGTAAAAAAATAAATAAAAATCTTTCTTTTGACACACTGGACAACATTTTTTTGACAAACTTCTAATGCAATAATCTAGTTTTTGATCTCACATACCAATCCAAACCATGAAGAATTCTCCTAATTCAATGCTCCTACTCGTAATCACTTAAAATGGACGTCGTTTAAGCCAAAAATATGAAAATTTGCTATTTTTGACACACTTAAAGATTTTTTTGACACACTTTCGGTACAGTTATCGAACACAGCGTCCTTTCGGACCTTTCCCTTGAGTATACCTACTTTTAGAAAAAAAAATTTGAAATCCCTCCAGCGGTTTTCTACATTTCGGAGGTAATGACGGCTGGACGGCGGCCGGCCGGCAGACAGACATACATGTTTTTTTGCTTCTTTAGAATCGGTAGGTCCTAAAACGTCGAGAAATGCCAAAAAAGGTGAAGGTAAGATTTTCACTTTTGGCTCATGAATGTACTTTCAGACCGAAGTAATAAATTATTAAATTAAATATGAATATTAATATTTTCAAATGTGTGAGAATAACCATTTATGGTTGAAACATGTTACAAAATATTCGCATACAAACCCTCCTTCCGAGTACATTTATTTGGAAGCGTTTTATATTAGACTTATAGATCGAAAAAATTGAGTTTTAAATCCACCAAACTATAACTTTAAGGCAATAGTATAAAACGGATACTCGAAATGAAGATAAACGCTATTTCTTTCTACATGAGGTACTAGTATGAGATAGTGGAGCATTTATTCTAGAAACGAACTTGATGATGCCAAATTTGAGATAAATTTTAATAATGTGAAGGTACCACGCTTGTTGAATTTGAGTAGACCAGAAAAAACGTAATCCAAAATATTCCAAACCCTCAAATCAAAAGTAAGTATAAAGGCCAACCCGTCTATCAAGTTTGAAAAAAAAACAAAGAGAGTAGAAAATTCACTAAACTAACAGGTCGACAAGAGACTTAGAAAACGGTAGTTGGAAATACTAAACTAAATAAAAACAGGAAAAGAAAAAAAGATGGTGTTAACCGAACGAAGTGTCATTTCATAAGAAAGCAAAGGCTTTAGCGAGAGAGAGTCTTACGATTTTTAAGCAATCGTTTAATTGTTTAGTATTTAGAATCATGAAGCTCTATAACTAGTTTTTCGTACACGTTGAATGGGTCAATGCATATAATAACATTATATTACAACTAAACAAATAAATTATAAAAAGAGAAAAGATCAAAAATAAAATCAAGAAAAAGTTTCCATCCAAATAAGATTAAAGTGTAAAGATTTGTAAAAGCAAATAAATCGTAGAATTTCCCTGTACACCAAAATAACATAGACAGCAAATAAATCTTACACACCCACCCAATACAAATGTAATATATGGACTGAAAAAAAAATGTATATTTTGAATCAAAATTAGGTTGTCTCAACCTCCTCGCGAGAGCGAATATACCGAATCGAAACAACCTTTCGGAAAAAATGATTAAAACCATTAAAAAGAGTAAAAAGTGGCAATATTCTAGTAAATGTGCTGACTATTTTGAATCAATAAAGTCGATGAAATACCATACTCCAAAGAAATAACTGTAGGCTTCTTAATAATTTTCGCTTCGTAGCATACAGCTTGCTGAAAGCTTTTTAAGAATAACAAATTAATAATATATATAATTCTCTTCCAAATGTTATTTAATGAAAAAAAATCAACCAACATCAATTATAATCTTTTTTGCTTTTATCACCAAACACCCAAAACATGGAAAATGAATTGAGAAAAGCAATAAAACACACAAAATTCGAAAACACAATAAAACTTCTGCCTTTAATTAGTTTTCTTATTTCGATTTTTTTCCCTCTGTTATTCGATAAAAAGAAAAAACCTGAAATTTGATTTATTCAATAAATTTCGTTTTCCTTACGTTTTTTTTTGCCGCCTGAACATTATGGTATTGTATTTATTTTGTTAAACAGTGTGGCCCACTTAATATTTCTTTAATATAATTTTTAACTGATTTTTTCTTGAGCGATATTGAGCCAAGTTGTCTGGTTTTCTCGTGCACTTGCTTATTTTAAACATCAATGGGATTCTCACTTCCGGTAAACAAATTTTATCACTTTTTGTTCACAAACCAAAATAACAGAAGCAGCATGAACTAGTCGGTACAACCATAAAACAACACCATTTCACGACTTACAAGTCGGTTGAAGACTTTTTATCATAAACCATTATTGTCAAAATTATCTATTTACAACATAGTTTCTCATTATTTCTAATGAAAGAAAAGATAAGTAGGAACTTCGATTACGGTTCTGTAGAGAACGTAAGGTTGTATAGGGGCTTGTAATTTAGCCCATTGTGATTTTGATAAAATTTTTGAGCATCTACCGAAATCATTGACTCAAATTAATTAATTGGATGCCTTAAATCAGCTATAAAATATAACAAAACTCACAAGGACCAGATGCCGGTCCCCATCCGTTATGTTGTTGTGTTTGAGGAAACCAAAATAAACCCATATAAATTAAAAGTTATTAAAAGTTACATGAAATGATTCAATGCTCAGGATTTTACTGCAAAGGATTAACAGAAACAATTCGAGAAATCACTAGGCAAAGTAGGCCTCAGTTTATCCAATATTTGCGTGAAGCATACGACAATGGCAGTAATGATAAAAATTTAAAGTGTGGGGCCAAGACAAAATCAAAGGTAGTTTTATTTCGCTTCTATCGAATGTGGTTGCAATCGATTCTGTAAAATTTTTGATCAAACTTGCCTGCTTTTCAACACTATACAGTGGATATTCAATTTTTCTCTGCATCTACAAAACTTCTGAGAGCCATATTATTTGTGTCAGAGCTATTCATTTTGCAAGATTCCGTTCTATACTGTTAAAAATTTTTTAAATTCTTTTAAATTTTTCAACAGCATTGAAACAAAACTGCAAGACCAAGGAATTGAGACAGTCAAATTCTCCAGTGAAAATGCAATTGGTTCCGATATTACTCTTCTTGCAGAAATATTTTTTGTCGCCTTGAAGGCAAAATTAGTTACCATACAAGTTTCTGTTCAATACTCATTGTGGATCAGATATAATTGGTGCGGTATTTTGGCGGTAAGGCCTTAAGCGATGAAGATGCGCAAGATATTTTGACGTCAGAAATTGTAATGGCGATACCTTCATTTAACCACCGTTTGTGCAACTCCAGATCAAGTTTTGCGTTGGCTATGGGTCTCTGAGCCTAGCTAGCAGCAAGTTATGGCGATAATTCAATCTGGTTTTGTTGGAATTTTTGAGAATTTTTTTTATTAATTTAAATTTATTATTGCTAAGTTATGATGTTGGCGCAGCAATTGGTTCAGTGATAACGAACCATGTTTTGGTAGCCACCTTCGAAAACATGTTTTAATTCTTTGACTTCCTATTTTTTATTTTTTTTTATATTGCTGAGGGGCTTGTATGGTTCTATCAGACGCTCTTGACAGTAAAAAGCTATATTTGACATTTGGGTTGATGTAATTCATTAGAGAGTTCTGCCATAGTTTGGGTGATTCTTATTTCCTTTGGTCTTGACCTTCAGATATAGCACTTAGTAAAAACATAAAGTTTAGTTTAAAGTTGTTACCCAGGCTTATGTGGGTTACACAGTATTCCGATAAACACAAATCCATATACAGTTTTTGTATTGATGGTAAAGAAAAATAAATAAAATAACAAACAATAATAATAATAGAAAAATGATGTGGAATAAATTGAAAAGAAAGAAAAACTTCTTAAATTCAATTTTTTCACTTTCACTCCATACTTTTCTTAATATTTTCTATACTTTTCACCACATTTGTTTCAAGTTTCATTAGGAGTTTTACGAATTTATTATCACTATTAATTTTAGTTTTTCTTTTCTTTTATTCAATTTGAATGCCATTTTATTTTGTTGTAGATGATTAGAGTTAATTTATTTGGTTGTTTGTTTTTGTATGAACATTAGTATTTGTTCTCAAAGTTGCTGGATTTAACCGTAACAGTAATTTGGTGAATGTTGATAATATATGAGCATCGTTTTAGTGTATCCGGGAAATCTTTAAGTACGTCATTCAAACAATTGATTACTTTAATAAATTATGTAACTATTTGCAGTAACACAAGAACTATGCAAATTGAAATTCGTTGTCGCAAGGTTATTCCTTCCTGGAAATGATCTAAATGTTTTTCTTGCTCAAAATTTACCGTCTCATGAAAAATTCTTTGATATTGTAATTTTTGTAAATTGAAACTTAAATTTATTTTCCTGTTTTTTTTGGTTACAGTTATGTATGTACTATTATTTACAAAGAATTGAAACAAAACCTGAGATGAACATTTCTAAGAAAGTTTAAAAGAAAAATTCTTTTATAAATAAATTGAAAATTACTTTAGTTTTTCGTACGGTTAAATTGATAAAAAGGAAAAGAAAATTGTATATGATAGAGAAAATATATTAGTGGAATAATGAAATAAAAGTTGTAAGTCAAAAATAAATTGAATTTATTTGTTGAATACTGAATATAAACACTAGTAGTGGTTTGATTTGGGTTATCATGAAAACAAAAAATAGTGTAAAAGTTTCCATGAGTCAGAACTCGTATGAAAAATTAAAATCTCTTCCCTCCCTTAAAACAAGACTAATCAAAAAAATAACATCTACACACCAACATATCACGAAAATTAAATAATTTTGTTTTTCAAAAGAATACCGACAGAATAATTAGTTACGGTTCAGAAAGTTTATCACATTAAACAAAAATGGTAGTAATAGAGCATATCCAATCTCTATCTTTCAAAAACAATGAATTATAATTTTTTTCTGTTATAATTTATTGTACATACACATGAATTTATATTAAGGGATAGGGATCTAACAGTTATGATAAAATATTCCTACAATCAAAACTACACCTTCAAAACTAAACTTCACCCATGCAGTTCCAATCAACCAAAAATCAACAAATTAATTAGAAACATTTTGAATAATAACTTAAGCATACCACACAATTATTAAAACGAACACCTCGTTTCCATGAAAATCGATCACAAGATTTTTACGATTTTCATCGAGGGAAATAAAAGAAAAGAAAATCTATATCTAACATGGAAAATCTTAATCGATTAAAATCAACAAACAAAAAAAAATAATAAAATTAGTTTGTTAGCCCAAGAAATGAACAAAAAAGTTAAGCAAATAAAAAAAGAAATTTTATATTGCTTCTGTTTTCAATGTGTTCGTAAAAAAAGAAATTTTATATTGCTTCTGTTTTCAATGTGTTCGTTTATAATTTGTTCCTTGAGGTACAATTAGCACGATTTTAGTTTATTTTGTTTTTTGTTCTCACAATATTGGCAAATTATTAAATTGTGACTGTAGGGTGAAAATTGTGGGGTGAAAAAAGATTTTAAGAACAAAGTCGAAATTGTCAGTAAAGATACCGTCATTTTGTTTACAAATAATATAATTTTCGTTATTAAGATGAAACACCAAAGGAGCAGTAACATAATGAATTTATTACGCACTTGTGCAAAACTAAATAAAAAATAACACTCCGATGTCAACATGCAACGATTGTCATAAAAACCAACCACATTGTTTAACATGTTTGGCCTATCTTCGTCTTATAAATCATCGTTACGCGATGAATATTTCAGTTACTCTTTATTATGGACATTACAATGTCTAAGGATCGTAAGCCTTACTTTGGAGAATCTCTACTGATTTTGTCGAGATTTGACAATATTGCTTTTCGAATAATGCACAACCAGAGGCAGAGTTTCCTGACTAGCATTATGTTAAAGCTCAGATTTGGATCTGGCTTTCCCGACCACTGATAGGGTCCAGATCAGGCAGCATGATCAACCCTTGTTGAAGAATGTAAGGTGTTGCATTCAGGGATCAGGGAGTTTTATCAGCGCCGGATCAAAACCGGATAAGTTCAAATAGGGCTGTTACTATTATGGTGCTAGTTGCTTCTAGCAACCTGCTGGCAACTAATTTTAATATCTTGGATGCCTGAGACACCTCCTGGAATCATTACAACACACCTGGCCTTTATATTACTAACCCAGTTTCTACCCAACCTGGTTTAGATCTGCCATGTCATACCTGGACTACATTAAACTGAATAAGAACGAATCATGGACGGTGAGCTAATTCTTTCTACAAGTGGCGAATTTCAGAGTCAATTCAATGTGACTGCGAAGCTCCACAACAATCCATAAAACACATTGCAACCGTGTGTCCAATTCGACGATATAATAGTGACATCTCAGACATCCATTTGACAACTTCCGATGTAGTAGCATTGATAGACTCACTCGATGTTAACATCGAATGTTCAAATCTACGGCACAATGTTCAAATATTTTACTTTTTACCTCTTAACCAAAAGACGCGGCATCAAATCGATTGTAAGCTCATTTAATGTGTATTCATGTTTTGTTTTAGGTAGATTTCATAGGAAAATCTACCTATTTTAAGTTTTATTTTTATTTTTAATGTGTCACAAAAAAAATCATACGCTAAATAAAAAAATAATTATAACAACTATTATAACAATTAATTCAGTAAATTATTTGTGATATAACATCACCCCGATGGAAAATCTCCCATCAAGAATAATATAAGAACTGAATCTAAAAAATTATGGTGCAAATTATGAAACTTTTTGCAATCCATACAATTTTAGAGCGATCTAGTTTCGAACCAATGAGAAAATTTTTAAACTTTAAAAAAGTTTATCATTCTCATCAGGGCTAGCCGACTAGATAAACTCTACCAAAAAATGTTAACGCTAATGATTATAAACCAAAAATTGGGTTACAACTCTAGCGAAGTGTAAAAACAAAAAATTTACATAAACATACATTTAATAAATTCAGGTTTAGTCAATTAATTTCTCTGGTGATCACTGTTTTGTTATACTCTAGATTTTCTAGTATTGAATAACAAAGTTGTATCTGTGAGAAGAAGATGACTAGTCTTCACTTGTGTCTATTGACACATGATCAACAATTAATTCAGTAAATTATTTGTGATATAACATCACCCCGATGGAAAATCTCCCATCAAGAATAATATAAGAACTGAATCTAAAAAATTATGGTGGAAATTATGAAACTTTTTGCAATCCATACAATTTTAGAGCGATCTAGTTTCGAACCAATGAGAAAATTTTTAAACTTTGAAAAAGTTTATCATTCTCATCAGGGCTAGCCGACTAGATAAACTCTACCAAAAAATGTTAACGCTGGGGTGATGTTATATCACAAATAATTTACTGAATTAATTGTTGATCATGTGTCAATAGACACAAGTGAAGACTAGTCATCTTCTTCTCACAGATACAACTTTGTTATTCAATACTAGAAAATCTAGAGTATACAAAACAGTGATCACCAGAGAAATTAATTGACTAAACCTGAATTTATTAAATGTATGTTTATGTAAATTTTATGTTTTTTACACTTCGCTAGAGTTGTAACCCAATTTTTGGTTTATAATCATTAGCGTTAACATTTTTTGGTAGAGTTTATCTAGTCGGCTAGCCCTGATGAGAATGATAAACTTTTTCAAAGTTTAAAAATTTTCTCATTGGTTCGAAACTAGATCGCTCTAAAATTGTATGGATTGCAAAAAGTTTCATAATTTCCACCATAATTTTTTAGATTCAGTTCTTATATTATTCTTGATGGGAGATTTTCCATCGGGGTGATGTTATATCACAAATAATTTACTGAATTAATTGTTGATCATGTGTCAATAGACACAAGTGAAGACTAGTCATCTTCTTCTCACAGATACAACTTTGTTATTCAATACTAGAAAATCTAGAGTATAACAAAACAGTGATCACCAGAGAAATTAATTGACTAAACCTGAATTTATTAAATGTATGTTTATGTAAATTTTTTGTTTTTACACTTCGCTAGAGTTGTAACCCAATTTTTGGTTTATAATCATTAGCGTTAACATTTTTTGGTAGAGTTTATCTAGTCGGCTAGCCCTGATGAGAATGATAATCTTTTTTAAAGTTTAAAAATTTTCTCATTGGTTCGAAACTAGATCGCTCTAAAATTGTATGGATTGCAAAAAGTTTCATAATTTGCACCATAATTTTTTAGATTCAGTTCTTATATTATTCTTGATGGGAGATTTTCCATCGGGGTGATGTTATATCACAAATAATTTACTGAATTAATTGTTGATCATGTGTCAATAGACACAAGTGAAGACTAGTCATCTTCTTCTCACAGATACAACTTTGTTATTCAATACTAGAAAATCTAGAGTATAACAAAACAGTGATCACCAGAGAAATTAATTGACTAAACCTGAATTTATTAAATGTATGTTTATGTAAATTTTTTGTTTTTACACTTCGCTAGAGTTGTAACCCAATTTTTGGTTTATAATCATTAGCGTTAACATTTTTTGGTAGAGTTTATCTAGTCGGCTAGCCCGTAATGATAAACTTTTTTAAAGTTTAAAAATTTTCTCATTGGTTCGAAACTAGATCGCTCTAAAATTGTATGGATTGCAAAAAGTTTCATAATTTGCACCATAATTTTTTAGATTCAGTTCTTAAACTATTATAACAACCAAAAAAAATTTTATTTTCGATTTAGCAAAATTCCTACATCTGTGAATTTTTTCTTTTGTAATGTTAGCAAGAAAAGGGGGAGGGGACAAAAAAAATATTACTTTCATACGACACCCCACTTGCCATGATCGAAATTTTTACTCTCAACCCTCTCCAATGAACATTAGAAATTATAATTACCAAAACAAAAAAACAGTTTTTTTTATGTAAAATTTCTACAACCATGAATTTTTTTCTTTTGTAATATTTAAAGTTAAGGGAAGGGAACAGAAAATAAACACTCGGTTTTGGCAATATCTCAAAAATTAAGCAGTCGAAAATTCGTTGAAATTTTTTTTGAAATATTTCCATCTTTCTAAACCATACTCGATTTCTTAAAAAAAACTTTTGTTTTACTATCTTCTTATCAATATCCATAAAATATAGATAAAAACAAATATTTGAAAAACATATTTAATAACTGTAAAAATTTTCAAGTTGATAGCACTTATAGTTCGTGAGTAAATCGATTATATACACTACATGTTTAGAATACATTACATATGTCCTACATGACATTACATATGTTCTACGGGTGGCAGTCAGAAGGCCCGCTCCTAAAATCCCCGGCGACAAAAGGCCCGCAACAAAACGCCCGGGACAAAAGGCCCACGACGACAAAACGCCTGGGACAAAATCCCCGCAGCGACAAAACGCCCGGGACAAAATCCCCGCGGCGACAAAACGCCCGGGACAAAAAATCATGCAAAAAATCGAAAAATTAAATTCTATTAAGTTTCAAAATATGATAAAGCATGCTTAAGCCCGATCTTCTCCGCCTTTCACAAAATAATTTTCACGATTACCCTCGCCAAAAAACAATTTTATACAAAACAAATTTATACTTTGTAAACATAGCTGTATCGACCACCGAGAAAATGAAAAATAAGATAAAATGATGAGAAACTGAGAAAATAAAGATAAAATGATGTGGAAAATGGCTAATATAGAGTAAATGGGGATAGCTTGGATCGGGTTGAGAATGGTATTATTGAAAAGGTCTTGACGAGACTAGCTAAAATCAAGAAAATTGCCATCTCTCAAAGTTGTGAGGTGGGGTTGGTGGGGGTGTGGAGTGGAGTGGGAATGGGGTTGGGGGAGGGAGTCTGTCTTTGATCGAAGGTCAGCAAGGTCGCAGAAGCGAGTCAAATAAAGTTAATTTAGAAACCAAGAATTATATAAGTAATATAGAAAATTATATAATTAATATAGAAAACAAGAATTATATAAAATCCCCACGGCCTCAAAACGCCCGGGACAAAAAACCATTCAAAAAATTGAAAAATAATATTTTATTTAGTTTCAAAATACGATAAAGCAAGCTTAAGCCCGATCTACTCTGCCTTTCACTTTCACCGCCCAACGACCCGATTTATATGCTTTTAATTCTATTTGGTTTTAAACTGTTTTATAATTGAGACTTTCACATACATACATCTACTCAAAAATTTAATTTTTAATTATTTTTTGTACATTTTTAAAGAATATTGGCAATTTTTTGATTCATTTTTTGCCTCTGAAATTTTCTATATCCTTACTCAACATGATGAATAGGGTTGTATAATTATTCGTTTCTATACTAATTTTATTTGACTCGCTTCTGCGACCTTGCAGACCTTCGATCAAATGTAGCACCTCTCCCCCCCCACCCACGCCCCTCCCTCTTTGATATTCCAATTCTAAAATTTTCAATTTCCTTCCTTAGTCAAAATTATGAATAGGGTTCTATAATTCTTAGTTTTTATATTAATTTTATTGAATAGGGTTATATAATTCTTGGTTTCTATATTCATTTTATTTAGAGCCTTGCAGACCTTCGAACAAATATAGCCCCCCCCCCCTGATAAAGCTTGCTTTATCATATTTTGAAACTTAATAGAATATTATTTTTCGATTTTTTGAATGATTTTTAGTCCCGGGCGTTTTGTCGCCGCGGGGATTTTGTCCCGGGCGTTTTGTCGCTGCGGAGATTTTGTCCCGGGCGTTTTGTCGTCGTGGGCTTTTTGTCCCGGGCGTTTTGTCATGGGCCTTTTGTCGCCGGAGATTTTAAGAGCGGGCCTTCTGACTGCCACCCGGCTTGATTAGTGCAGTTATTAATTTGTATTTTAACATAAAATAAACACTGTCATTTTTATTTTATTTGTTGGGAGCTTAATCACAGCTGGGCATTAACAGCAAAAACTTTAAAGTTTAAGGGTGTCTGGCAGGAGGTTTCCACGATAGTAAGTGTCTGGCAATGGGTGACGTGAATTCTAATACTATCCCGAAGAATATATAAAAAAATTAGCTTTTATACTTTCACGAAACTTTGGAGAAGGCCCATTTGTAACTTGCTCCCTGCCAAAGCTACTATGATCCAAACTTCATATCGTCACTGTTATGCCAGAGTCACGAATGTGCAAAATTGTAGTTTTGAGATAACTGCATTTTAAAGTTGGCAAACGCTACTAAAATTCATTTTTATTTCGGTCTGAAAGACCTAAGTATTACATTCATTAGCTCAAAGTGAAATTCTTACCCCCACTTTTTTTGGCATTACTCGACGTTTTATGACCTCCTGATTCTAAAAGAGTAAAAAAAAAATGTATGTCTATCTGCCGGCCGGCCGTCACAACCGACGAAATCTAGAAAAACCTGGATGGATTTGAAAAATTTTTTTTTTAAAAATAGGTTTACTTAATAGGAAGAGCCGAAGGGACGATGTGTTCGATAACTGTACCGGAAGTGTGTTAAAAAAATCGTCAAGTGTCAAAACAAGGAAATTTTCATATATTTTGCTTAAATAACATTCATTTTAAGTGATTACGAGTAGGAACATTGAATTTGGAGAAATCTTGATGGTCGGGATTGGTATGTGAGACCAAAATCTTGATTATTGCATTATAAGTTTGTCAAAAAAATGTTGTCAAGGTGTCAAAAGAAAGATTTTTATTTATTTTTTTACCTAATTTTTTGGAAAAAAAATAAAGTTAATTGTTTGTTTGAAATGAAGTTTTATTATTATTATTGAGAATTATGGCATTATAAGTTTGTCAAAAAAATGTTGTCAAGTGTGTCAAAAGAGAGATTTTTATTTATTTTTTTACCCAATTTTTGGAAAAAAATAAAATTGTTTGTTTGAAATGAAATTTTATTATTATTATTGAGAATTATGGCCTTATAAGTTTGTCAAAAAAATGTTGTCAAGTGTGTCAAAAGATTTTCAATTAGTTTTTTATCCAATTTTTTGGAAAAAAATAAAATTGTTTGTTTGAAATGAAATTTTATTATTATTATTGAGAATTATGGCATTGTAAGTTTGTCAAAAAATGTTGTCAAGTGTGTCAAAAGAAATGTTTTTATTTATTTTTTACCCAATTTTTTTAGAAAAAAATAAAATTAATAGTTTGTATGACATAAAATTTTATTATTATTATAGAGAATTATGGCATTAGGTATAAGTTTGTCAAAAAATAATGTCAAGTGTGTCAAAAAATGATTTCATTTATTTATTTAGCCAATTTTTTGGAAAAAAAATGTAGCTGTTTTTATGACGTAAATGTAATTTAAAATGAAATTGGACATGGAAATTTTTGAATTTGTTATAGTTTTTGAAATATTTTTGGAATTTTGAAAAAGTTTGTATTTTTGATTTTGTAATAATTTTTGCAATATTTTTAGAATTTCGGCAAAAGTTTTAATTTTTGATTTTGTAAGAATCTTTGGAATATTTTTAGAATTTTGAAAAATTTTTAATTTTTGATATTATTTATTTGGAATTTTGAAAAAATTTTCAATTTTTGATTTTGTAATAATTTTTGCAATATTTTTAGAATTTTGGAAAAAGTTTGAATTTTTAAGAATTTTTGAAATATTATTGGAATTTAGAAAAAATTTAAATATTTGATATTATTGTAATATTTGGAATATTTTTGGAATTTTGAAAAAGTTTGATTTTATTTAATTTAACAATATTTTGGAATTTTGATTATAATTTTCCGGCAACGTATTGATGTTTCGTGTTAGTTTTGTAATAAATTTTTAAACAGAGATAAAAAATACTTGTACTTTAACAAATAGTTATGTTTGATATACATCGCTGCCCAAAACTAAAAACCATGTCCTCATAAAAGTTTTTTGCCGAAAACTATATCAAAATCCTTAACCCAGCCCGAAGTCTTGATATCTCAGAGCTGTGAGATTTCAGCCCCTCCATATTTTTTTGTTGTTTTTTATTATTCCAGCAAATTGAATAAAAAAATTTACTAGCATAATAAAAAACAACAAAAAAAACTGAATTTTAGTAGCATTTGCAAATTTTAAAATGCAATTATCTCAAAAGTACAATTTTGCACATTCGTGACTCCGGCATAACAGTGACGATATGTCGCTAATCGTTCCTACCTTAGTAGGGGGTATGCGCAGAGAAACTTTCAGCTTTTATAAAATAACGTAGGTCTGGCCATCGCGGGCTCTTGCTCTATAAGCGACACTGTTTATTTTAAGCTTTGTTTGACAAGAATATTGTAACGACTCTTCGTTGGTTCTTTTAGATTATTGAACAAACACGACAGTAAAAAGACAGATCTTTGGTTAACAGAATCTCAAACTTTATTTGTCATCAAATTACAGCAGCTTCCGTTTTTCCTTACAATAAATTCCAGGGTCTCCAATTTATGTACACTAAACTTCACCGCTTTTCCACAATTTGAATCAATAATATTCGGAATCGTAAAATCTGTATTTACTATTCCACTAAGTTCAGATTCTTTCTCTATTAATACCCAGGCTCAAGTACCACCGATTATTCCTTATACTTGCGAATATTTATAAACACTTTTAATTGCAAAATTAAAACTGCCCATCTGATATTTTTGTTTGCTTATTTATATCGAAAAATAAATAAATCGAAACTTCTATAATCCACTAGAAATCAATACTACGTAGTCCGTACATCTGAAATAGGCCACACCTGTTTTCATTCATACTTGCATTTGTATTAGCGAACTCAAATTTAATTTATGCAAAATGTATTAGGTAACTCCTTTTAATTCATTAATGTAAACATTTGTATAACAAATTTAATTTACATTAATTTATGCAATACAATTTGCAATACAAGTAAAAGATTGAAAAAGGAGTTAACTTTTAATTAATGAATGAGTAAATAAAATTAACCCATTCTGGACGAAGTTTATTACATTGCCCTCCATTTAGTTTTGTTCGTCCCGAACAATATCAGAGATCGCATTGGTGCTGTTACCTTGGTACGGTGCCAACCTTTGCAGATGTATCACTTTCATCTTGGTACGGGGTCCCTTTTGTATGCGGTAGATGACATCATTAATTCGTTTGATTATTTTATATGGGCCTTCCCAATCTGGCTGCAGCTTGGGTGATCTTCCCTTAGTTCTTCTGGGGTTGTATAGCCATACCAATTCTCCTTCTTGAAAACCGCCACTATTTGCATTTATGTCGTACCTGGTTTTCATTTTGTCACTGGCTATCTTAATGTGGTCTCGAACCTGCTGATGGATTTTATTCATCTTCTCCCTTAGTTGTCCCACATAATCTGTTTTCGTGGATACCAGACCTCCAGGGATGCCAAACTCGATGTCACTAGGAAGATGTAGTTCTCTTCCGAACATGATATTCGCTGGCGTTTCACTTGTCGTATCGTGCACTGCGCTACGATAGGCCATCAAGAATAACGGAAGATCCTTGTCCCAATTTCTTTGGTTGGCTTCTACTACCTTTGACAAATGTTCTTCCATGGTTCGGTTGAATCGTTCTACCATGCCATCTGACTGCGGGTTCATAGGTGTAGTTCGTGTTTTTCTAATGCCGAGTGTTCTGCACAGCTCTTCCATCAGTTGAGATTCGAAATTCCTTCCCTGGTCGGTATGCAACTCGAGCGGTGTTCCATATCTGCAAACCCATTCATTGACTAATGTTTCCGCGACCGTAACTGCTTCCTGGTTCGGTATTGCATAAGTCTCCGGCCATTTTGTAAAGTAATCAATGACCACCATGATGTATTTGTTACCTTTTGTAGTTTCCGGAAATGGCCCCGCGATGTCTATAGCAATTCTCTCCATTGGGGCTCCCACATTGTATTGCTGCATCTCTCCTCGAGTTCTAGTCTTTGGTCCTTTGCTCGCCGCACAAGTATCACATCGCCGACACCATTGCTCTACGTCGGTTCGATACCTTACCCAATAAAACCTCTCCCTTACTTTAGCCAGGGTTTTATTGACTCCCAGGTGTCCTCCAGAAATACTTCCATGCAGCTTTCCCAGTACCTCTTCCACTCGACTTGATGGCAACACCAGTTGTTCTAACACTTTCTTTCCATCAGCGGACTCCCATTTTCTTTTAAGTATCCCGTTGTCCATAAATAGTGAGTCCCATTGCGCCCAGTAGCATTTCACCTCCGTACTTAAAGGTGCAACCTCTTTCCACCCCGGTCGCCTTCCTTCAGTTTTCCATTTCAATATCGGAGCCATAGCTGGATCTTCTAGCTGCTCTCTTTTCATTGCTTCGGTACACCAGTCTTCAGGAGTTTGGAACTTAATTTGCTTCACTGTCATTGCCTCTTTTCTTTCAGTCCTGCTACATGACTTGCGCTCTTCAACACAGGGTCTTCTTGAAAGATCTTCAGTGTTACAATGTATCCTTCTCTTTCGGTGTTCAACGCGGCAATCTTCTTCCTTTTTGACATTTGCCTCCTTTCTCTCAGTCCTGCTATATGACTTGCGCTCCTCAACACAGGGTCTTCTTGAAAGATCTTCAGCGTGACAATGTATCCTTCTCTTCCGGTGTTCGACGCGGCAATCTCCTTCCTTTTTGACATCCACTTGCTTGTTCGAAAGGTTCATCAACCGGCCTGAAACTATTCCTTCTTTTGCTGCTACTTGTGTTTTGCATTCTTGTCTAATGTGCCCTAACTGCCCACAATTCCAGCATCTTACTCTGTTAGATCTTCTTCGTTGACTTCGTTCAGGCTTATCTTCCAAACTTTTGACACGCATGATCACTTCATCAAGCGCTGCTTTTAGAGGTTCTTCAGCAACTTTCATCTGACGTACTCTACCTGAGTCATACGCTCTTTTTCCAGCTTCCATTTGCAGGGCCAATGCTAAGACTTCTGCAGGTAGCTTCTTTCCGCTTAGATAAAGCTGGTTTCTCATTTGCACATCTCGAAGAGCATTGATGAATGTATCAGCTGCCAGTTCGTCTCGGTGTTCAGCGTTATAATTCGGATATGATAGATTAACCAGTCTCACAATGTCAGCCTCTAATTCTTGCAAGGTTTCGCTGACTCCTTGTTTTCGTGTCTTGAGCTGTATGCGATGGAGAGCTTGCATATGACTTTCCCCATATCTTACTTCTAACGCCTCCATAATCTTGCTGTAATCACGCTCTGTCGCTGATAGTGTCTGCAAAATTTCAGCAGCAGGTCCCTTCAATGCCAATATAAGCGCGTTTGCTTTTTGCTGGTGATCAACCCCAGTTGTTGCTATCTCAAATTGCATCTTAAATATCTGGTACGATGTAGATCCATCAAATACGGGTGTTTTCACTCTAGCTGGAGCTGAAGTAGTTGATGGATTGATTATGTTACCAGACTTCATTTGTGCTATTTCTTGGCGGATTTCACTCGAAAGATTGCGTAATTTCTCTTCATGTTCTTCGGTAACTTTCCGCAGCTCCCTTTCCACGTTGTTGATTTTCACCTCTGCACTGGATATACGTGACTCGATTACTTCACGTAGTTTTTGTTGATCTAATTTTTGTTCTGCGGCCAGTTTTTCTTGTCGGGCCATCAGATCGTTTCCTTGTTTGGCGATCATATCAGCAAGTTGTTGTTGTTGATCTACTTTTTGTTCTGCTGCCAGTTTTTCTTGTCGGGCCATCATATCAGCAAGTTGTTGTTGTTGCTGTACTTTTTGTTCTGCTGCCTGTTTCTCTTGTCGGGCCATCATATCAGCAAGTTGTTGTTGTTGCTCTACTTTTTGTTGTTGTTGCTGTGCCATCATTTCTTTCATCAACACCATCATCGGATCAATTACTGGGGCATTCTGAACTGGAGCTTCGTCCGGCTCTATTTCTATGACCTCTGTGTTTTGGCCTGCTTCTTCTAAAACTTTACGCAGCCGGAATGCAAGTTCTGCCTTCGTTCCATGGATTGGAGCATTCCTTTTCTTCAACTCATCCTTCAGCTGGGTCTGGCTGAGATCACTAATATTTACTGTCTTGACCATTGTTCCAATAATCCCACTTCTGACACCACTGTAACGACTCTTCGTTGGTTCTTTTAGATTATTGAACAAACACGACAGTAAAAAGACAGATCTTTGGTTAACAGAATCTCAAACTTTATTTGTCATCAAATTACAGCAGCTTCCGTTTTTCCTTACAATAAATTCCAGGGTCTCCAATTTATGTACACTAAACTTCACCGCTTTTCCACAATTTGAATCAATAATATTCGGAATCGTAAAATCTGTATTTACTATTCCACTAAGTTCAGATTCTTTCTCTATTAATACCCAGGCTCAAGTACCACCGATTATTCCTTATACTTGCGAATATTTATAAACACTTTTAATTGCAAAATTAAAACTGCCCATCTGATATTTTTGTTTGCTTATTTATATCGAAAAATAAATAAATCGAAACTTCTATAATCCACTAGAAATCAATACTACGTAGTCCGTACATCTGAAATAGGCCACACCTGTTTTCATTCATACTTGCATTTGTATTAGCGAACTCAAATTTAATTTATGCAAAATGTATTAGGTAACTCCTTTTAATTCATTAATGTAAACATTTGTATAACAAATTTAATTTACATTAATTTATGCAATACAATTTGCAATACAAGTAAAAGATTGAAAAAGGAGTTAACTTTTAATTAATGAATGAGTAAATAAAATTAACCCATTCTGGACGAAGTTTATTACAATATTTTAGTAGAACCCTTAAACTTTTTCTGCCAACCTTGAACACGTCTAAATTTTCTTTTATTAAATTTCATTTTATTTGAGACGTATTCTCGTAATTTTTATTCCATTTTAAGGACTTGACATCAAGCAGTACCGTTCAATTACATAGGAACAGAACAATTTGTTAATAAAAATGTTATTTGGGCTTTGTTCAATGATTATCTTTAGTAAACAGCTGCAAACTTACTATTGGTCTTCAATGAACAAAGCGATTAAAATTATTGAAAGCAATGTGAATCAATGTTGTATGATGAATTTATCATTGATATAACTTTAATTTTATAGACTGCTGTATATTTAATTTCTGTCTCCAACGTTTCAGTCTAGTATTGTTGAGTATCGTTACAAATGGTACAAACATTGTTAGCGACTACTATGCCAGGAGAAGCTATTTATGGCTGTTTACCAGTTGTTTCAGACAGGATCGTAGGCAGTCAAGAAATGTGACATTTGAAATGTCCCACGTCTATATTAATTTACAATTCAATCAAGTTTGTCGAATGGAACTTGAAGTTTCGGTTAATTATAAAACCAGTGCTTTTTAAGTCGTCTTAATTAAAATGTTATCTGACAAGCAGCAATCTCCGATTTTACTCACCTAAGCCAAAAATAACCCAATAGTTTCAATTCCATCAAAATCAACAGGAAAAAAACTGTAGTTAATATATTTTACTTATCCTTAAAATAAAAATTTTGATACTATAAGCACTTAAGATTTTATACACCTAATTTCTATACGTTCAAAACCTACCTTCTCTTCCTTTATGACCTTAAATAAAAGTCTACCTACAAAATGATGATTTTTATATTTTTCACAATACAAAATTTTATAAAAATAATAAAAAAAATCTTTCCCACGGCCTTCTTATTTCGGTGAATATTTTTAACAAACCATTCAAAAAATTCTATCGAACAAAATTCTTTTATCTTCAATACCAACCATTTTTTCGTTATTCTTTTTTCCTCTCTTCCATTGAAATCTCAATCACAAGTCAAAACAAAAACATTTTTTTTAGAAAGAAAATTGATTTGTTTTATTTTATTTAAATTTTTTTTTTTTGTTATTTTTTGTCCTAATTTTTTTTTATTTGTTTTTCTTAAAATTAAAATTTGTTTTATTTAATATAATTATTAATTCTACGATAATTTATTAATTTTTTTTTGTTTTTAATTATAATCTTAAATTATTTTTCTTAGATTTTTTGTTTTTGTGTGTTTAGAGAAAAATTATTTGATTTAAATTTAAAAGTTTTTATGTTATTTCTTGTTTTTTTTTTGTTTTTTTTTAATTTTATTTTTATATATTTTAATTTTTTTCAATTATCACAGTGGAAATAAGTTTTGTTTTTTTAACTTATTATTAATAATAATATTTTTAAATTATTTAATTTATACAAATTGTTTAAGATTTATTTTAGAACTTCTCAAATGATTTTTTATTTTCAAAATGTCTTTAATAATTTTTTTAAATTTTTTTTGTTTTATTTACAGGAAAATTTTCAGTCTTCTTTTATATAATTAAAAAAAAATAATAATAATTAACATTTTTTACATAAATTTAAAAAATAAAATTCAAAAATTTAATTAAAGCATATGACAAACGATTTCTGAATTTTTGTTGTTTTTTATTTGTTCTAAGTATAAAAATTTACAAGTATTAAGATTTAAAAAGTTTTGATAAGAAATATTGCTAAAAGTTTTGCTGTTTTCAAGAGATTATTAAGAAATAAAAAAAGAAAATGAAAAAAAGTTTTATTTAGAACAAAAGAGGAAATTTGAGGTGTGATAGCTGTAGGGGTTTTAATTGAGCTCGCGTTAATCGATTAAATTATGAACGAAACTTTTATGCTAAATAGTGTTGGCTTGCGTGATATGAAATATTTTCAAACAAAAATTGTCGTAGTGATGAAAATAATTCGTTGACAAAACACAGCTTTTAAGGGTTTTTTCGTATACAGTAAATCTTATGAATTTAAAATAAGTATAAAACGTAACCAAACTTTAAGAAAAGTAGGGTATGGGTAGTAGGGTAGTAGGGTAGGCTCTTGCACACGATACCCTACTTTTACCAAGTAGGGTATCGTGTGCAAGAGCTCTAGAACATTAAAGTTTTTGATACAATTACCAGGCCCTCCCCCCAACTTATCTAATGGCGACATAAACAACCGAAGAATTTATAGGAATATATAGTGACCGAGAGTTAAAATTGAAAATTGAAAAAAAAGTTGAAAATTGGTTAGGTGCTGAGAGTGAAGAAAATTAAAGAAGTGTTTCCTCCCCTTTAAGTGTCAATTGAAAGAGCAATTAATTTAAGGAACATTACAATTTACAGTTTAAAATTACATCGCTTTGTTTTGATATTATCAAAATCGTAAGCTATTTTTAAGTCGCATCCAACTACATGTGTATTTGCACAATTTAAATTGAGAGATCTTCCACAAATAAAAATTTACGATGTTCGGGGTGATCGACTTGTGCTCATTTTAAGAAATACATGCTTTTGCAGACAAAGTCTGCAGAGACAATGTCATTTGAATTAAAAAAAAAAAAAAAACAGATTTGCGTCCATTAACATCCTTTGAACGCATGTTGTTGTGGGACCTTGGTCTTAAAAGGTTTTTATGTGTTGTTGTGACACATATTGTAATGCCTACTACACATCACATTTTATTAAAAAAAAAAAAAAATGTTAAAATAATTATGCCAGTAAACTGATAACTGACAACTGAAATTAATACAATATTATAACATTAGTGAGAGAATCGAATTCACACAGTTCACCGACTTTTATTATTGCTTTAAAAAAATTTTGTTTTAAATATAGAAAAACCACATTCCTCCTCAAACCATCTCGATTTTATCAATAACCAAAAAAAAAACAAGTTAATGATATACATACTTTTGTTTTTAAATAAAAAGAAATTCAAAATTATTACTACAACCACTGGGCATAATTTCACCTTTTTTAAAAAAAATATTATTTTTATTTTTTACATTTAAGTTAAGAAAACAAAACCTAAAGGAATGTAAATTTCATTTTAATTCCAACAAAAGGTCACTTCCTGAGTCACATCATACAAATGCTATTTACATATATAATTTTTTAAAATTCACAATCATACAATTCATTCTTAAAACCAAAAATTAAATTAAAATAATAACAATTATATTTATAATATTCTATCCCGAATATATATATAATCTTAATCTATTTTTAAAAAAATAGTTTTTAGAATTAATATGACTAAATAACACAATTTGAATCAAGATTTGATTGTAAGTTAAAATTATTCGTATTGTTATGATTTTGAAAATGTTCTTGACTCAACTGATAACATAACGTACCATTTTGATTAATAATTTTCGGTGCTTGTAGTGTATGAAAATTATTACTATTATTTGTATTAACATGTAAACTATTACTTATATTATCATCCCCCCTCCGATTATTAAGTGTATTATGATTATGATGATGATGATGTTGATTATTTGTATTTATTGTATTAATCGTTGATGGTAGGGATGGTAACGTTCTTAGCTATAATTCTGTAATAGGCATCGGTCGTATACCTGCATGTTGGTTATGATGATGTGGATAATTGTTTAAAGCGGGATGTGAACAGAAGTTACACGGATATTGATAACGTGAAACATATTCTTCATCGGAAAAAGTTTTTTGATATTCTTTTTCTTTACGATGAAGAGCGTTGTTACCCCATCGCCCTTTTAAAATTTCACGTATACCACGCCGAAACTTAAATAAAATTAAGGCTAGTGCTGTTATGATAGCGGCACAACCAACTAATAAAGCACCAATCATTGCTTGACGTTTTGAATCCGAATACGAACAACCTAATAATTCAGGAGATAAATTTTTTAATGGTTCTTCCCTTAACCTTTCAGGCGATCCACATAAAACCGGAGCTGGTTGATGGCTGCCAAGTGTAACCGTTGTTTGATTTGAATTTCTCGCTGCCAATATATTTCTCAACCACATCATATGACAATCACATCGAATTGGATTTTCTGATAAATCCAAAACATCTAAATCTCCCCATGGAAATAATCCTTCAGCTAATGTTGTAAGAGAATTATCACGTAATACAACATGTTTTAACCTTGGTAATCCACTCAAAGCACCTTCTTGTACTTCAATCAACGCTTTATTCGACGTAATGGTTATCATTTCCAGATTCCCATTTGCACCAAATGCGCCGGATTCGATTTTTTTTAATTTTAATGATCCAGATATTTCGACTCTTCTTAAATTTGTTAATCCAACAAATGCTCCTTCTGGAACTACTTCAAAATCATTCTGTCCCAATGATAAATGTTCCAAGCGTGATAATGAACTTAATTCAACTGTTGGAATACGTCTCAATCGATTATCAGATAAATCCAAAATTCTTAACGCTTCGAGTCCTTTAAAAGAATCAGATGATATATTAAATAATGCAGCTCCTTTTAAATCTAATCGATTTAAAACTTTTAAATCTTGGAATGCACCTTTCGGAATTGTTGAAAATGAATTAATTCCTAAATTTAATTCCGCTAAATTTTTTAACATCAAAAATGTTGGTGATGGTACAGATGTTAATGCATTATCATCTAAATACAAAACTCTTAAGCTTGTCAAACCTTCAAACGCAATTGGATCAATTCGTGATATACGATTCTTTGATAAATTTAATTCTTCTAATTTTGTTAATGATGTAAATGCACCTTTAGCTAGTTCATCCAAAAAATTCTCTTGTAAATTTAATACAGTTAATTCGATTAATCCAATAAATGTATTATTTGATATAAAACTTATTTTATTATGACTTAAATGTAATTCCCGTAATTTCTTTTGGTAAATAAAAGTTTTTGGTGGAATATTGAATAGGTGATTATAACTTAAGTCAAGAAACTTTAAATCTGCATAAAATTGTATGGATGAATCGATTATTTTTATTTTATTCTTTTTTATAATCAATCGTTGTATCGATGGATTTAATGTTATTGGTAAAACATCTAAATCCCCTTCGTCACATTTTACTATTAAATTTTCATCATCACATATACAACCCATTGGACAATAGCTTAAGGTATTTGTTGTTCTAATTTGTATTATGATAATTAAAAATGATAATAAAGTTGTGAGTTGTATTAATGTTGTATCCATTTTGATTAATTTTTATAGTTTTTCTATAAAGAAAAAAAAAGAAATTGATTAGTTTTTTTAATTGATAGTTTGATTAGTATCTATAACACAAATGAAACCATAGAAAAAAGTATATTTTTGCCAGACAAATTGTGGCGACAACATTGTGGTTTTTCTTTACTTGAATAAAAAAATAACACAAAGAATAAAATTAACGGTACGATGAATTAATAAATATATAGATTTCATAATAAATCAATCATTTTTATTTGTTATTATATATAATTAGGAAGTGATAGTTGTATAAAAGTATCCGGTTACAGTAACAGTTTTATTTTGTACTCGAGTGTTGGGTTCAGAAGATTTAGTTCATAATTTGGATATGCGTGAAACATTCCTCAAACGAATCAAAGTGATATGATAACATTTTCGAAAAAAAAATGATTTTAAAATATAGGGTGACCCAAAAGACATAATGATGTTGCTACGGTTCTTGCAGAGTCGTTTAATTTGTCAACACTTGATAGTATTAAAATAGCATTTTGATAGCAGATAGAATTTTTTTCTGAAAATTGAAATATTTAATGGAATACAAAACTTAATTTATCGAGGTCAATGTATACATGTTTGATATTTGCTCAATCGTTTTGGAAGTTTTCTTTTTTAATAAATTTCACTCAAAAACACAAACATAAGACTTATGAAAAAAAAAATTTTTAAATATGGGTCTTATGTCTACTATTAAAGTAAAACAATTGCAAACCACATTTATTACATGGCGACCTTGCCTGTATTTGATATTTTATGACATTGTGTCTATTTTTTAGATTAGCAATTTATATATTTTTTTTTTAAATTAAATAAAATTTTATAAAATTTAAATTAAATTTTTATAATTGTTAATTTTTATTCAAAATCCTAAAAGATTCGGACAGTTTAAATATTTTAAACGCAGTTAAAGTTTAATGTAATTCAGACGAAATAGAACCCGTGGACATACACATCTTTATTCCAATGTTTATTATTCTTAGTTCGTTTCAACGTTCCTAGTTTCAGTTATAATTCTTTTGTTATAATGTATTTATAATTTTAACAAGTTCTACAGAAACAATTCGCAATTAAAAGAATTTTTTATAAAATTTCGATTTAGTCGTTTTCTGAAATTATAATTATTTTTTTGTAAATAAAAACTAGAATTCAACTTTTCGCCGTTTAAGCACATTGTGGGATTTTAGATCAACGCTTTGAACGTAAGTGAATTTTATAGGTAAATTTAGTATTTTCTGAAACCCAAATATTTGATAATAACTATTTTAATTTTCATATAACGTAATTAAATTTTTCACGTAGGAGGACATGGGTTGTTGGATGGAAGGTAAGTAGGGATGCCCTTTCGGGATATCTACTATTATTATAATATCCACTTTTTGGAACTGCTTAGTTGTTTGACAAATCCTTGAGCACATTTCACTGAGCTAAAGCAGCAAAAGTGGCGCCGTAATTATCTTCTTTACTTTTTATCACTTTACTATAATTTATATATTTATTTATAGCTTTAAAATGAGAACAACCAAAAATTTTCTATTCGGAAGACTATTACATATTTACCGTTTTTTGTCTGAAATGGTGGATTTGAAAATTGCTACTTTTTGCATTTGCTCAATTTCTTTTCACATCATTAAGCTGAAATCCAACTTTTGTTTTTCCAGCTACCACCAAAGAACCACAAAAAATATCACTTTTTCTAAAACACTATTAGATTTCATACAAAAAAAATTAAACTTTAATTTGACCTGCTCGAATAAAAGTTATTCTCCTATGATAACTGCTCAGTAAAAATATCTATACATCATAGTTTAATAAGTAATTTAAAAACCTCAAATTTTAACTAACCCTATTTCAAAACTTAAACAAACACATAGTAATATTTTATCAAGCCAAAAACTAACAAAACATAAAATTAATAAATAAATCGTCCGTCCCCATATAGGCGACATATTCACCAATTCTTTAAAACCCTATATTTCTTTAGCTTCACTTATACACATGGCACACATAAATTAAAAAAAAAATTGACACAATCGACAGCAATGAAGAAAAATTTCATGAAAATAAACAAAAAAAAAGGAAAATTATTTTATACCGTACGAACACAAAAAAAAAATGAAAATCAATTTTCCGCATTTTTTTATATTCATATATTAACACATTTTGTGTTTTTGTGTTTATCAATAAATATATTTTGTTTATTTGATGTTGGGTTATTTTTTAACCCTTTTTATAATATTGATACTTAAATTCAGTCAAGAATTACTGAGTTAAAAATTAATTCACATTATTATTGATTCAACGAATTGCACAATAGAAGACGTAAACCAACAAAAAAAAATCAAAAGAGAAACCTTGGTATGAAATAAATATAAAAGAAATATAATAAGAAATCGTGATCGAGATCATATTACTGTGATAATTCAATTGTTTCGCGTTTCGAGAAGACAAAAAAAAAATATATTGAAATAGGCAATAGAAGAAAATGTATGAAATAAGAGATATTAGAACGGCGTGACGATAAATTAAGAAGAGTAGTTGTGAAGCAAAACGTGACATGACATTTATCTTTTTGTTTCTCATTTTTCACTGATGTGTTTCTTTTTATATGATATGATGATATAGACTGGTGGTAAAAGTAAAGCAGTCACAATAAACGATAAGTAAATTATAAGGCGATTTATAATATCTTTTAGTCGCGCCATCATTCTTTATTTATTTTCTATCAAACAATTTTTCAAATTAAACTATAACTTTGTTGTCGTCAACGCTAGAAGTAAAAGAAACATTGAAATTTAATTTTGTTCTGGTTGATTTATAGATTTTAAATTATTTAAAATTTGTTTGTTATTATTTATAGAGATGTTATTCTTTTACTATATATACGCGATTATTTTTGTTACCAATAATATAAACAAAAGAATTATGACGACTTAATAAATATTCAAGATATTAAAAATTAAATAAACGACTGGAACAAAATTTAGTTATGGAGATAACTAATTTTGGTGTTATCGGTTGGGTGGTGTTATTACTTTAATATGCTAATTGGAATGAAAAAAATTAAAATTTTTATGGAATTCAGACAAATAAAATAAAGTTGCATCAACAAAACTTAAACCCAGACAATATATTTTTTATGATTATTTTGATTCAAGGACTTTCTGTTTCGTTTCCGTATTATAAATGTTCTTCATTTTTTCAACTTTTATTATCGAGAATAATCTATATCCAAACATTTATCTTACTGTATACGTTTTGTATGTATTTCATTCCAATTAGATATATTTTGGTTTTATTTTAAAGGTTTATGCGTTTTTATCGCAATTGCTACAACATTAATATCTGAGGGAAGTCTAGTTCTAGTTCTAGTTCTAGTTCTTTCATAAACGCTCAACAGCCACTTGTTTTCTTTTTGTTTGATTGTGATATACTCAAGTTGTCGTAGCAGCTCACAAAATTGCTGCTAAGCGAGGATTGTAATTATTTAAATAGAAATTGATAGTAAGCAATTGAGCTTTTTGAAATAAAAGATAGTTTAACTTTATACCCGTAAAATGTTAATTATACTAATTAATTGTGCAATATACAAAATACCCGTGCACAAAATTGTGCATAACACATGTCTTGCACATGATATGCACCATACCTTGCACATGTCGTGAAACGCCTCAGCACATAAATGCTTACAAATATCAGTCGCATTTTCACGAATAATAATAATATAAAATTAGAGAAAGAAAAAATTGAAAAAAATTGGTTACATTTTCGAAAATGGCTGTTTCATTTAACCATCTATGAAATAATAGTTTCGTTTTTGTAATATAAAATTGATTAATTTAAATTTATTTGCATCTAAAATATCTGCAAAACAAATTTTTTTAGTAAAGTAATGAAAACAAACACAAAAAATAAACGGCCACTTTGAATAATTAATTTTAGTGATTTAAAAATTTTATTATGTGTTTTTAACATTTTTTGTTTGTCTTTTTTCATGTCGGTTTACTAATATTTAAATTTATTCTTTATACTATTAAGAAAATTATGGAAAATTATTATTTTTGTTTTTGTTAAGAAAATACGGCCACTATCTTCATTTATCGTAATGAAGTTACAAAAAATATAAGTCTACAAAAATTCATGGAGTATCAGAGGATCGTAGTCACAGAAGTCATACATCAAATATTTTTGAATTTATTTCCAAAGTTCTATGCATATTTTGTATATATTTTTGCATGATTTAAAAATGTCAAATTAAAACAAATACGTATGACGTTAGCACTGCAATACTTCTAAACTTTAAATAAATTTAAAATATATACTAGAATATTTAAAGAAAAATTTAAAAATTAGTAAAATAAAAAAGTATATCAAATGTGCATATATACTTGTTCACAATGCACATTATGTTTGCCGAAACACTCCAATACACTTTTGTAAAGCTGAAGTAAGGGACACGTTCATAACCGTGACGGATTCATTGCCATTGCTGAAATTTAGTAGTTGATATGTCACCATGGGCGAGGTAATATAGTAACAGAATTATTCTTTGTTCTTTATGAAAACTATAAGGTCTGTTCGGTAGAGACCATTGTGGAACAAACATTTGACAAACCGTTTACCTATCTATATTGTAAAATATGTCAACATATTTTTTTTTCGGGTGGTCTGTCTCGATATTAAATGTTGCGTTGCGTTGTTAAGTCTTGCAATGCTCTGTCAGAAAGGTCTAATGCACATTTCTATTTGCCTAGAGCAATAAGTTAAATTTAGGATTTGTAAAAGTTAGAATTTTAAATTCACTAGATTTGATTTTTGAATAAGTTTTGAATTATTAGGAATTTTTTGTAACCTAAGTAATTTAAAAAATCAATTGAACTTTTTCAATTATAAATTATATTTTGGGGTTTCCTCAGAGAAAAACTCCATTTGCATTTACGTGTTTCGGTTGTGATTCAAACCTCCACATCCATGATTTGGATCTTTTGGCAGACACGCTATCCAACTACGCCAATGAGGCTATGGTTTTTCTAAGTTGAAATGTGAATTGTCTTTAGTATATTGTCTTTTGTATACTTATAAGGAATAAAACAAAATCTAGGATTAAAGGAGACGATAGAGAAAGTTGTTAAAATTTTGTCTTCGGTTACATCGCGGCTTAAAAGGTATAATTTTTGTTAGTTTTTACAGTTTGTAGGAATCATTGTTTCTCAATGATAGCAAAGTAAGCAAAGTAGCGTAGTGTTTTAGATATAAATTGATGTGATTGGATCGCCAACATAAATACTACAAATTCAATTAACACTCAACGAAAAAATACCAAATTTTAGATCGTTACAATCAGTGTCCCACACGAATTAACAACATTTTTTAGTGATAATAAAATAAAAATATAATTTTATTAATTTTTGAAAGAAAAATATTTTTTTTTGATTTTAGGCGAAATAACCGAATTTGTAATCCGTTGGTCTCAATATACTTTTCTTATCCATTTCTTTTCAACTGTGGCAGGGTGATCGTATACCGAAAACAAAGAATGCGACTACGAAACGAATAACTGAAAACAAAATCCAATTTCACACTACAACTTTTGGTGACCTCTCTGGAAACGAATTGTTTGTCTATCAGTTATACTTTCATGATTTCACTGTGTTGTACAAAGTTTATATTTTGCAGGTTATCTATGTATACGCAATTCGATGAAAAACCACATGAACCAACAATTTCGAATCAGATGCAGCCTATACATTAAATAGGATATTAATATAAAAGACTTGAATTGCTATTGTAAAGTAAAATAAAATTTCACCTTCACAAACAGCCATAACAATACAATTTGTGTACAACAACATTTTTATTATTTATTCTCTAATCGTCATCAGCATATTCAATACTTCCCATTAAATACCTCATAAAACATGACATCAAAGCAACAAAATAAAACATTTCCATAGAATTCCATTCACACTTTGAAACATCCGTTTTGACCGGTCAAAAATGAACATGAATAGAAAAACAAAACTATTTCATAGAAAAAAAGTTTTGTTGTTTTCGGATGAACGAATTAAAATTATTGAAACTGATCAAATTCGATCAAGCGTTAAGTTTAATGTTTTATTTCTTCTTTAAAAATTTTTTTTTTAAATCGAGAATTTTAATTTAGATTGAAAATTCCGAATTTTTAAAATAATTGAAAAATTTGACAGAATAATTGAGTTGAAAAAAGTAAAACAAAATTTCGTTGGTAAAAAGTTCAATAAATTTTAACATTGTAAACCGACTTCATCTTTTCTTTTCTTTGCTATTTACCCTTGTAAATAATTTTACATCTCTAAATATAATTATTGTTCTGTTTATTTCATTTATCTATTTAATTTACATAAAATTTTACATATTCATTTTATTATACTCCATTGCGTGAGTGTATTCTTAAGTGTTGAATATGTAAATTTATTTTGTTAAGAAAAAAAAATCAATTTATTATAAATAAATTATAATCAAATTGTATTAATTTATTATAGAAAAAAAACACATAACCAAGATAAATAAAAATCCAATTTACTATATCTTGTTCCGTCCAGCACACGTTCGTTAACTATCAAACGAATTTTCATTCAATTTTTTTTGTTGCTACATATAGTGGAATATTATAACACATAAATTTTCACCCCGTCACAATCACATTTATTTTACTCATTCCGTTTTTTTTATTGTCGTTTTGGAAAATAATAGTAGCATCGAACAGTGAACCACTTACTGTAGTGTGACACATAAATTTATGTGTTTTTTATATAAAATAAAAATTTATTTTTTAGTTCTTTATGTGTATAATTGTCACTGTATAACCAAAAAAACAAGCAAAGGAAAAGAGGGACAGGATATACCAATTTTTATAAACTTCATAATTTTGATGCATTTGGGGTTTGATTAGATGTCATTCTATCAATCATGCTTACATTTCTGTAACTGCAACAATGGTCAATATCTGTATCAATTTAATTATGTTTATGTATAGTAACCTAATTGAACTAATTAATTGAAAGCTATAATTAAATTGTTTTAATTAGGTTTTGCGTGATTGTTTTTACTAGAGAACATGTCATGTGACATGAAAAGAAAATGCGACAAAATAAATAACCCAAAGTTTAGGTAGACTGTAATGTTTTAATTTATGATAATTATTCTACGAGTTGGATGGAGTTGGGTTTTGGATACATCATAAGCTTAGTAATATTCGATTTTATTTTGTTTTGAAACTAAGTTTACCATTTAACATGTTACGTTTGTTATGATTTATGATGGGCAAACAATAAATTTAGTTCATGTAATTCGGTTATTTCGAAAAACTTGTCAAAAAAAAAATTAAAAGGTGACATCGAAATTAAGTTGGCGCAGCTGGTTAAGTTGCTGATTCTAATGTCTTCCATAATGAATTCGCCATTTTGTTTTTAAAAATTTCAATTTCTTATCGTCCTCAACAATTCTAGATAATAAATTAGTTGGAAATCGAATCTTTTTTCGAATAACATACGCCATATTGGATAATCTATTTTATTTTTATAAACCTTTTGTTCTTTATTCACCTTCGAGCGACTTTTAAGACTTCTAGAAAAACGTTTTCGGAATTAAATCCTTTGTATGAAAATTATTTCCGCCATCTTAGATCAGCCTTCTTTTTTAAGCAAAATAAAAACATTAACTCAACCATCGTTTTTCATACACCACCAACACAGTTTTTTTCACAACGATGTAATTTTCAGCTTCCTCTTTTTTTTTTTGTTATTACTAACATATTAGAAATAGCGCAACTATTATTATGCTTATTTTCATATTTAAAAAATTAAAGTGATTGATATTATAAACAAAAAAATATATGTCTACGTGTTTTGCTTTGTTTAATGGTTAAAAAATAAAAACAATGTTATAGATGTGGCTACGTGTATATGAATATTCAATATTATCACGTACAAAAAGTATAATTTTTCCTAATTTAATACATATTTGTATTGGTAGATTATAAAAAATGCTCTAATTTATCGTCCTTCATAAAAATAAATAAATTAAAATAAGTTTTTAACACGTTAACACAAAACTACACTTACTTTCTTTCACATTACTTACATAACATATGATTGATTGTTTTAGCAAACAATATAAACAAATTATTTTGCAATATCTCAATCTGTTGACTTTTATATATTTTCATACAAAAAATAAAAGAATGAAATAAATTAAAACGTAATAAAAACTGACGTAAGTTTTTTTTAATTTAAATTTTTAAACTATTTTAAATATTGAAATAAGTCATTGAAATAACACAACAAAGAAAAACTTAACTTGCGCAAAAGTATAACAAACAGGTTGATATTAGTTACTTACATATTTACTGTGACAAAACTGAAACACGAGGTTTACTTTAAAAGTAGTATTTAAGGTCGTTATATTATTATTTTCTTTTAATTTTTTTCTGATGTCAAAAGATCGAGGTATACAATAAATATTATAATAAAATTATTATTTCTGTTATAATTTAATGAGCGTGTGACAAAAATCTTGTTTGAAACTAGATTATCTGAGTGTTTTTTTTTTCGGTTTGAATGAATCGTTTAAAGCAACAAAGTGAAATTTGAGCAATTGGCTAACACATATGGGAAAGTCAAACCGATGTTGACGTTAGTCTCATTTAGTTAAATATTTATGGTAATATTATTGTTTTCGTGTTTGTTTAATTTATTAGTTTTAAAATGTTTGTAGATTTTTAAGTGTTTTGTAAGAGAGACAACTGATGAGATCATGGGAAATTGATTTTTTTATATATTTTTTTAAGCTATAATTTATTCATATTGATATTTTGAATAAAACAAAGTTGTAATATGTTTGACCTAAAAAGTAACGATATTTGACAATAATAGTTTAAACTTGAAGGAGACGCACAACATATAGCACATCTCATACATGTCAATATTAGGGACTGAGTGACTGATTGGGTTCATGTTCTTACAAGTTACGCATTTACAGTTTAAGCTGTAAATTTTTTAGAAATAAAAACGATTTTGTAGAACAAAAATATAAATTCATAAGCAAATGAAGTTTAGTGTTAATATTTGATATATGGGGCATTCCACAAAAAGCGGACAAGTTAAAAAATTCTGTTTTTCCAATTTTAGAAATACTTGATTATGTTATACATATGTCCGCGATCCAGATAAAAATGTTTGTAAAGCATTAGGTCTGGTTAACGAGCTAGAGGGATTTAAAAATTTGAGTAAACGGCAGGTATGCGCTACTTCGAATTCCATTGCCCACGTTTAAAAAGATACAATAAAATAAATGAAGCAGTCGTATTTATACTTCATTTAATTATAGCTTCTTTTTAAATACATTTTTTGGATTTAAAAATATTTTCTGTTTTAAAAAAAATATATTTAAAATTTAAATTTCACAAAGTGAAACCATTTAAATTATTTTTAATTTCTTTTCTACAAATAGCCAGCAGGGTTTAGATAATCCTTGCCAAGATACATAACGGGCGTAGAACTCGTTTAGCAGCTACACCAGTTACAGTTTTAAATCGTAACGACTGGCGCCGTGCGGTGGGGATCTAAACGACTTTTACTCCCATTATGACACTTGGCAAGGATTATCTAAACATTATTAGCTATTTTTAGAAAAAAAAATTCAACAAATTCAAAATTGATCTTTGTGAAATTCAAATTTTAAAATGTAAATATATTTTTTTTTTAAATTTTTAAGGCCCTCTAAACCCGTTAGGTTAAGGTTTGAACCAAGACTCGTTGGGCCAATTCTGACACCGGGTTCAGATTCAGTGCGTCAAAATCCATAGGACTACATGTGTCTCTACCCCAGATCCGGAAACTTGTTTTTTGTGTGACTGTAATTTTTCTATAATTCTGTCGGCCATTTTTGATTCGCCATTTTTTTTTTCCAAAAATAAATATCAAATTCATAAACAGCGACCCCCAAAACCCGTAATATACAATTTCCAGATTATTTGAATAATTAATATCGACTTTGAGAATTTATCTGTGATTTTTAGGTTATTATGAGGACCCCGTTGGGCTCATTCTGACACCGGATTCGGATTCAGCGCGTCAAAATCTATAGGACTACATGTGTATTTACCGCAGATCTGGAGACTTTTTTTGTGTGTAATCATTTTTTTTTGTGTGTAATCCCATTTCGGGGTAATCAAATATTACAAGATTTGGAAAAATCAACAATTTTTACCTGACCGCTTTAAGACGAAATTGGAATGCCCCATATATGTTGAAGATCTTGTCGTACTGTAAGAAAAATTAAATGTGGTCTAAATTCTAAAGTAATCTTTCGAACTTTTTGGTAACTAATGTACAGCAGAAAGCATTAAAAAAAAGTCCAAGCGGCACGTATATCCGCTAGAAATAGGTAGATTTCGAGATCAGACAGTTTTATGTGCCAGTAGAATCTGATGTATCAGATTAGTTTAAACAAAACAAACTAATTTCAAACAGATATCGAACAAATTTTAAAAAGAAAATTAGCTACCTACAAGCAAAATTATATCTATCCAATTTTGCAACAAACAAATATCAAATCTACCACAGAACATGTGTGTGACAATTTATGACACAAACCTACTCTATATCATATGTCGTGCAATTACTGCAAAATATCAAAATATTTTATTTCTAAGAAAAAAAAATTAATTTCTTCTATTCAAATCTTTTATTTTTTGACTGTTATAAGGTTGACATTGACTGTTATAAGGTTTTTGGAAATTGTAGTTGGGGATTGTTGCAAACTTTTCTGTTGAAGCCAACAAGACAAAAACATCTAACTGCAGAGGTTTATATTTATAAGAAACGGATACAAATGTTTCCACAGATTCTAAATTTATGAAGATTTTAAAAATATTAGTATCCAAACGGCCGTTATAACGGATTAAAAAAACCACTTTTTTTTCTAGTATAAAGCCTATAGTTCCTTAACCATGTGTCAGATTTTTTTGATTTACGAACTTGTCTAAGATATTAATAAAACACACATTTTTAAGAAAGGTTTTTTTATCTGGCTCCACAAATGCAACCGTGAGAGCGCCGGTTGATTCAAACGCATTTTGTGTTTTACAAGCTTTTTTGTTGGTGCCGCTCACTCAGAAACCTCCAACTGCAGAGGTCTTTTTTTTGAAAGAAACTATTTTAAAAGGTTTCAAAGATTCTAAATTTATGAAGTTTTTAAAAATATTAGAATCCAAACGGCCGTTATAACGGATCTAAAAAACAGAGTTTTTTTCTAGTATAAAGCCTCTAGTTTCTTAACCATGTGTTGGATTGGGCTGATTTACGAACTTGTCCAAGATATTAACAAAACGCACATTTTTAGAAAAGCTTTTGATCTGGCCTTATAAATGCGACCGTGAGAGTGCCGGTTATTTAAAAAAAAAAATTTTTTTTGCAAATTTTTTTGTTGGAGCCGCTCACTCAGGAACCTCTAACTGCAGAGGTCTAGTTTTAAAACAAATTGATAAAAAAGATTCCAAAGATTCTAAATTTGTTAAATTTTTTGAAATATTAGTATCCAAACGGCCGTTATAACGGTTTTAAAAAATCAATTTTTTTCAGAAAAAAGCCTCTAGTTTCTTAACCACGTGTCGGATTTTGCTGATTCACGAACTTGTCCAAGATATTATTAAAACACACAAGTACAGAAAATTTTTTTGATCTACCTCAACAAATGCGACCGTGAGAGTGCCGGTCGTTTTCGTTATATCTCATATCTTTTATATATATATATATATATATATATATATATATATATATATATATATATATATATATATATATATATATATATATATATATATATATATATATATATATATATATATATATATATATATATATATAAATTTTTTTTTTTTTTGTTTTTTTGTCTCCGCTTATCATATATAGTCGTTTGGCACAAAAATTTTTCCGAAATTCCGAGATGAAGCCCATTGCAATAGGTAGATTTTTATATGAAATCTACCTAAAATTTGCAGATAAAAAAAAGCCTAAAACAGAATGCTTCTACGATAAAAAAAAAATTTTCAAAATTCAACAAGAATTTGTGTTGATTTTATTGAAGGATATGATGCTTGAATATAATTTTTGTAGCAGAAAGTATTGTTCCGTTCGTATGTTTTACATGCGAGTATCATTTTTTTTTCAACAGAAGTATTAGTTAGTAAGCGTTTGTTAACTTAGTACACGATTTTGTTGCCAGATCAACTAATTTGGTTGATTTTCTCCATTTTTTTTACATTTCACATACGGTTGTTATTTACTAATTTTTGGATTAAATATGAATGTACTTAATTTATGAATATCAAAACTATACGAAAATGTATCGCACATCGCACAGCTCTTGAAAACTGTGGAGGGTATGTGGTTGTACGGTTTCCTAACGTTCCGCGTCTATGGGTGCCACTTATTTATTGCAGTGGACGCTTTTTTGGCATTTTAAATTAACAAAAATCTTATACGCATTTAAATTTGCAGTTTTGTTATTTTGGCTATGGCTTTTTTAATAGGTTTGTTTGTTAAAAACCAACAAGTAACAGTTATTTATTTCTTTTTTAAATATATTTTTGTACGTAATTTTACAAACGGTAAATGTTAAATGTTAAAAATGTTAAATTAAAAATCAAATATCTCATAACTAAAGCGAAAAAAAAAAATATACCACTCTGGTATTATGTTACACGAAATTTTTGTTTACTTCTCTTAATGCATGACCCAAATACCAATTATATTGCTTACAATTAAAATTAAACTAAACTAATACGGAAAACAAAGCTGTGATTCAGTTTGACTATTATGCTCTATGCAGAAATCAAAATAATTAAATTCATTTTTGATTTATTTCGTTTCTTTGAAAAAATCTATGAAACTTAAAATTTAAATCAATAATGAGGTTGCTTTTATTCTAACTTTAATGTAGAGGTTTTCAGTCCAAATTCAATATTTTGCAAATCAAATTCAACTTTTGCAAATCAAATTCAACATTTTTCAAATTAAATTCAAATTTTTGCAAATCAAATTCAATATTTTGCAAATTAAATTCAACGTTTTGCAATTCAAATTCAGTTTTTTGCTCTTCAATTTTTTTTGCATGTAGTCCGGGAGGCAACGTTGCAAATGAAAGTCATGCCGGATGCCGGTTTATTGTTATTAATTATATAATTAATAACCTACAGCTGATGATAAATCTGGTGGTAAGTTGATAAAGTAGTGGGGGTGCGGTTGTGGAGGGATGTTTAAACTGCCCCATACAAGGTTGTACAACTGGTCCAGTAATGGTCCATTACTGGCAGCCAGTAATGCAGCAATGGGCGAGTACTGGCAACCACGACTGGGCCATTAACATAATTTTACTGGATGATAACTTCGGACAGTAAATGGTTGCCATTCTTGGGCCAAATACTGGCAACCATGATTGGGCCGTTAAAAAAAATATGCATTATTATCATATGTAAATTTAAATAAATTAAATACAAACTAATTTAAAATAAAATAAAAATGACGGAAAAAATTCAAAACTCCCCATACAACTGGTTCAGTTGCAAGAATGGCTGAGTAATGGCAAACACCGCCATTAAAAAAAATATAAAATAATATTTTTTTATACATAAATTTAAATAAATTATTTACAAAATAATTAAAATAAAATAGAAATGAAAATAAATTAAAACATATACCAACCTTTTCTTTATTACCATATTCTTTCAACCGACAAGGGAATAACTAAACTATATGTGAAATTTTTCAAACTATGTATTTCTAAAAGGGATAATACTCTAGTGAAATTTTAAAAAAATGACATAGATCGGCAAATTCATGGCTACAGCACTGGCCCAATAACAATAGCCAAGTAATATTTACCATTCATGGGCCACAGTACTGGCCCAATAACAATAGCCAAGTAATATTTACCATTAATGGGCCAGTGCATGGCCATTCAAAGGTAACAATATACTGGCTATTTTCTGTAAACCATAGATCGGCCGATGATTGGTTCTAGTATTGGCCCAGTAACAATAGCCAAGGAATGTTAACCATTAATGGACCAGTGCTTGGCCGTATGTCAATGTCTGGCAAAACCTACTTGAGTGGTAAGAAAAACGAATTCTAAAAGTTAACAATAATCAGGTGATTGGCGGTGAAGGGATTATAGATCAGCTACTCGCATATATCTGTAGAAAAATGTTATATGGTCAAGTGAGTCAAGTCATTTGATGCCAGATAATATTCAGACAAACTACTTATAATAACATTAAAAGTAGAAAAGCAACAATCAGCTGCGGGTGTATTGGGGTTAAGACCTTCAGCTGAGGTAATAAACATACAAAGGATGATTGTAAAAAAAAGAATACCCGATCAAACTATTTGTTTTAATTATATTCACACAAAAATAAACGAAAATTCAAATGATTTGTTAAAATGTGTTTACATATGTTCAGGAAGTTGCGTCTTTTCCTCACAAAAATCTCTCCTACTTATATATAAATAATATATTCAAATATTAGTATTTGCATAGTTATTGAATTATCTTAACATAAGTAAAAGATTTGTTTTGAAAAATTTGCTGTTTGAAATGTCCAAAGAAATGAAACCGTTCTGTGTATTCTGTTTTAAATGAAGCGGAAATTTAATTTCTTTTTCGGAATATATTTTACAGAGGTGTAAAATTTTAGTTGAACGAAAAGACAATGGTTTGTATATGAATGATGCTGAGTTGCTGAAAGAAATTTATCAATTTTCCGTTATCGAATTTTTATAGATTTAAAGCTAAATAAATGGGGTGTCATTGATTTAGCTATTAAAAATTGTTAATCTCTTTCAGCAACTCAGCATCATTCATATACAAACCATTGTCTTTTCGTTCAACTAAAATTTTACACCTCTGTAAAATATATTCCGAAAGAGAAATTAAATTTCCGTTTCATTTAAAACAGAATACACAGAACGGTTTCATTTCTTCGGACATTTCCAACAGCAAATTTTTTACACCTCTGTAAAATATATTCTTAAAAAGAAATTAAATTACATTTGGGTAAAATTGGTTTATGTTTTACACTTTCCCACTCACATTTTCTAAAATTGCAGCAAAAAAGTTATTTGACGCTTTGCTTTTACGTTACGTTAAAAATTTGCTGTCTATGTGATTTTTTTAATATTTTATGTCAATCAAGCTCGGAACCCAGAGAGGCAGGGGTGTCATACCCTTAAAACATAGAATTTTCGTTTTATATTATTTTGCAAAATTCTTGTCTCTGTGAATTTTTGTCAAATTTTTATTAAAAGCTGGGATGAAAATAATAAAGAATGATCTGAAAAAAATTTTAAATATGAAAAATCTTTGGACAAAAAACCAATAAAAATGTAGTCAGCTGAAAATACACAGAGGTTGAGTTTTTGAGATCGTCAATTGAAATATAAAAAATATAATTCCTCACGATGATTCAATGATCGCTCGATATGTTTACTACCCGACGGTCTTAGCTCCGTTATACCTGCAGCTGATTGTTGCTTTTATACTTTTAATAATATTAAAAGTCATCTGTATGAAATGAATTTCATAGGGATACAAGCATCCAGCTTTTTTTCATCTGTTATGATGTTAACATGCATCATATAAATTTTGAAGCGGCATCTTTTAGAATGCAATTTTTTACCAGATTAAAATTCCCCCATAGCCACACCCCCTGCGAGTCGGACGACTGCCGCTTAATAGTATCTATATCATTATTATTGTAAAAAAACTCCACGTGAACGGAAACAAACAAAATTTTTTTTTCTCCAAATTTTGGGGATTGATAGTACTCCATCAGAAAACATTTTTCGAATTCTTTTTAGATTTTTTGGCCAGCCCCCTTGCCGACATAAAATGCAGTCACCGTTACGGTCACCAATTTGAAATTTTTTCTAAAACGACCAACGTCTTCATTTTGAATACAATTTAATGCGCATAAAAATTTTTTTAAATAATATAAGTACATTAGCATTTTCCCCGTAAAATACAATTAAAATATTTTAAAAAAATTACTGGTTGTAGTTTTTTCCCTTATTTTGGGGTTTTAAAGTTTAAAATCAATGTTTCGAAATGTGCGACACATTTTTTTAAATTTTTTTTTTAATTTAGTTTTAAACTTATGTTTAGTTATGCACTTTCAAGTAATTCCGTGATCGAATACACGAATATATTTTTTGTTTTGCAAAACTAGTCAATTTAAAAAATTTGGCTGCCATATTGTAGCCGCCATTTTGAATTTTAATACTTTGACACTGGATTTTTATTCAGTGATCGTAATTATTCTATAATACATTCTTTGAAGATATAACGTGTAAACTGGCTTTGGAGTTGGTTTTTTACCTTCAGCGTCCACTAGCGCTCTCGCTAATACTACTTCCTTCCCTCACGCGACAAGAATTACTTGGAAGTGCATATTTTAAAGCGAATTTAGAAGAAAAAAATAAAAAAATGTGTCATAATTTTCGAAAAATTGATTTTAACTTTAAACCCCAATAATTAGGCAGACAACTACCATACAACAACGAACTAAAATTTGTTTATAAAATTTTTATACGCATTAAATTGGCTACAAAATGAAGACGTTTGTCGTTCTAGAAAAAATTTCAAATTTCAATTTGTGACCGTCACGTGGAATGCCTCATATGCATAAAATGTATTACATAATTATTATTTTAGAAATCAATAATTGTGGTGGTGGTGATTCTAAATTAATATGGCAGAAAATTTACTTTGGATACGACAGATATGCGTTCGAGTATAAATCGTGTTTTTAAAAAATTAGCCGATTTTGTATGTTCGGTGACAGTTAAAATACTCGAAAAAGATTAATTTTAGCGTGACTTGAAAAAATTTCAAAATTAGGTTTCGGCTGCAACAATAAAAGATGGAAATACATACGTCTATTACTTTTTAAATTTTTAATGGTTTCTACTCCCGAAACGCAATGTCTTGCATAAGCCAAGTTTATTTGTTACCGTATGCATTTTCCGGACCAGTCCAGTAGTCAAATGGTCTAGTCATCATGATTCGTATAACTTCGATTAAATCTTGTGTGTAGAATAGCACCGATCGCGTTGAATGGATGAGGATGTTGCCAACTATTCAATCAACAAGCATTTATCTCGTGCCATTATTAAGTGATTCGAGTCTTAAAATCGTATGGAACGAAATTTTGAACTACGTTTGCATTGTTGTTGTAACATATTTTTATCATTCGTTGTGACGTAAATCCTACGTAAATTCTACCTGACTGAAATATTTTCTCTGGTTCGATTAAACGAATTCGCCACCTATCACAAGCACATCGCATTACTCAGGTTTAAATTGGTAAATTATCATATCGCTAGTTTAGAAACTAGGAAATAGTTGAGCATAAAAAAACTTATTTTCGTCACAAGGGACGAAAGTTATTTCTATAGGTCTTTTTATCAGTAGAGATTTTTTTTTAATCTCATTCGAATTTCAGCTTTGTAAATGGACAAAAATTTTAAATCTAAAATTTAATAAATTCAAACTTATAAATGTCGGACAACCATCGTAGTCCCATATTAATGGTTCCTTGTTTCTTTTTTTTTTTAAAACCGTGCGACTTAAATTAATAGTCTCAGTTTAAGACTCAAAAATTGTATTTGTTCATTATTCCAAACTATAATCCTCTTGAATCAACTTTTTTGGGGAGTACAAAATTCCATCTATAAGATTTCAGTGGATTTCTTATTCAGATGTGTTGTCAGCTTTCTGCACTGTCTGTTTTCTTACATTTAAATTTTAAAGTTTTATTTCAACAAATTACAAACAACTCACTTATTAAAACCTGAAAAGATATTCAATTTAAACAATATTCATTTTTATTTATTTGCTTCAAATATTTATTTTTTAATTAATAAACTGTCATTGAAGTGTTGTTTTACTTCTATTTGTCCTATATTTAAGACAAAAAAATCAAAATTTCAGATTTTTTAATAATAATAATAATAAATGATTGAACTCGATCTTTATAAATTGATCATAAATTAATAAAAAAAATTTAGTTTCAGATTTAACAAGTTTCGATTAAATTCATTTAAATAAAAAAAAATTAAATTGATTTGGTGAACGAACTTCTCATACACGATCGTTATGGAATTGTTCTATAAATATGTGAACGATAATTAGATAAAGAAAAATGATAAATTAAGATCGTGATCTTAATGGCACAATATTTATTATGTATGTATATATGCAGAATATTTTCTAATACCATTTGTTCAAAAAAAAGTCCGAGCGGCAGGTATATCCGCTAGAAATAGGTAGATTTCGGGATCAGACAGTTATGTGTGCAATTAGAATCGGATTTATCAGATTACTTTAAAAAAAACTAACATTAGATACAAATAAAACTAACAATTCATTTTAAAAAACATATTGTGAATTAATGGAAATGAATGTAAAATTAATTAAAATAGATATAAAATTAACTAAAATTATGCGAAATCTACCTAAAAAAATTTAATTACCGCCACTGAGGTAGAGTACAAGATTTTTTTTTTGTTGTTTTTCGTAGGAAGTTGGAAATTTTCACCGAAAACATTTGAAACACGACTTTAGCATTAAATAATTATATATCAAATAATTAAAATAATTATTCTTATTTTGTTGACTTATAATTTTTGTTGCAACTAACACTTCTAACAGTCTAGTTTAAACTAATTTAGAAACGATTATAAGGTGATAATTACCATTGCATAATTTCAACGGTTTTTTAAACCATTTTTTGCTTCTAATATGATTACAACTATCCATACGCATACATCACATATATAGGTGCATACAACTACAACAACGCAAAACATTTTTTCCAACCAATATTTTCAACAAGTTAAGAACAATTTCCATACACACATTGTTTTAATTATCATTTCCATTTGCAGATCTATTATCTCTCTATTTCACGTATTTTACTAACATTTTCTTACATAAAAGTAAATACCTCATTAAATATATGCAATCTTCTAAAAACCGCTTGGAAATTTAGTTTAACCCAAAATGCAATTCATTTTGGTAAATAGAAAATGTAATTTTTCTATGAAATCTACCTATAAAAAAATCTAGCTAAAAAAATATTAGAAAAACATTATCAATCTCATTCAAATGTTGTTTTTTTTAAACAATTCGAAAACAAAACAAATACCTATAAACAAAAACCAATACTTAACTCCTTCTTTTCATTTTCCCACAATTTTTGTTTTTTTTTAAATAGACAAAGAAAAAAAACTTTAATTTGATTTTAGGGGTGATGTATGTAGTTTTATCTATCTACAATAAATTTATTTTAAGGTTGTTTGGGATTACGGTTATTTTGTTTAATGTTTATAAGTTTAACACTTATCTGTAATTATTTAGTCTAATTTATTGGTAAAAATACGTTTCATATACTTAATTTTTTAAGCGCCCATTGTATGCATGAATTTAGATATGATTTGTTTTGTGTTTTTATTTATTTATTTTTCAATTTTTTTCGGTTTTTATAATTTTCTTAGTGGTATTCACTGGCTTTAGATTTTTCACACAATAGGTGTAGTATAACGCTTATAAAATTGGAACCTATTTTGTTAGAATGTTGAAAATCTCTGACGTTATAAATGAAAAATGTATCTAAGAGAAAATAGGATTTTAAACAACATAAACTCAAAAATGATGAAAGCATAGCCGTTTGCGTTTGTATTGGTTTCAACAAACTTAGCGGCTCAACCTCTGGACTTGGATCATTTTTTTTTTAAATTCTGGAAAGATTTATATTTGAAGTACGTGAAAAAAAGTTTTCAAATATGAGCTTGGCCATTTCAGCTAGATCAAGGGCAGCAAAGTTTAGTAAATTTTTAAAACAGCTGATTTTTGAGGAACCTGAAACGCCAAAGTTGTCATCTGGATAAAAATGATAGAAAAAGGTTCAAATATTCAATATTTTTAAATTTTATTAAAATATTATTATTAAAACGGAAGTTATAGCGCCCTAGATTATTCGACTTTTTAGGCTCTAGCCGCTTAACCGGTACCCGGATATGGCCAGTTCACGAACTTGTCCAAGACATTATTTGCCGAAACATACACAGAAAATTATTTTGGTGTAGGTCGAAAAATGCGACCGTGAGAGTGCCGCTAAATTCCGTTATACCTCATATCGTTATATATATATATATATATATATATATATATATATATATATATATATATATATATATATATATATATATATATATATATATATATATATATATATATATATATATAAATAATTATAATTTTTTTTTTTTTTTTGTTTTTCCATCTCCGCTTATCACATATAGTCGTTTGGCATCAAAATTTTTCCGAAATTCCGAGATGAAGCCCATTGCAATAGGTAGATTTTTATATGAAATCTACCTAAAAACTAAAAAAAATCAAAATCAATTTATGGATTTTATGATTGATGTTATTTCTTTTATGATTGCAACATGAGTTGATTACTAATAACATTAATCAAATTATAACATGAATACGAAATACATAAAAATTTGATGTAAGAGTAATTACACCAACAAATAAAAGTTAACATAAAAGTTAAAACGTTTTATTAAATAAATTCTTTACCTTTATGGTTAAAATCAAAAACCATCATAAAATAATAATAGAACAGAAAACTTTTCCATTTTCACAACACATAAACCGTAATATTTTTTTTTTAATTTCCAAACAAACAAACAATTGTATAAGTGAAAATAAATAAAACACGAATTAAAATTAAATAAACAAAAATCTGGAACATCTATTTCGTTTTTTTTGTTCATCATCTTGTTTGACTTAACCTCAATCAAAGAATAAATAACGAAAATAGTAATAAATATTTCAAAGAGTTAATTTTTTTTATTTATTTTTTGATTAGATAGAAGAAAAATATAAATTAAACTTAATAAAATGAAAACTATTGATTTGGTTGAGTTTGTATGGATGGAGTTATGTTGTTTATTGCTTTTAGTTGAGCAATTATTTATTTTAGATTGATAAATTAGTCGATAACGGGAGAGTTAATTGTTGACAAATAAATTATGAATTATTGCGTTTTGATTAAAACGTTTTACTATGTTGTGAGATAATCATAAAGTGCGAAGAATAATACATAGCGGGTCATTCACTTTTTTTTTTAATAAAACAGAGCTCACGTCGGTGGAAAAACGTCAGTGTTTCAAAATAACGGTTAGCTTTGGATCACCCATTATTAAACAAATGACATAATTGTATTAAGTTTATCCAATTAAAAATAGTGGCATAACCAGTTTATATATTCAAAAATCAATAATATTCGTTTGTTTCATATTCCACAAATCTATCATAAACAGCCTACATAAAAACCAAATAAATGATTTATCTTTGCTGTTGTAAGTTACAACAACAATATTATTTCTCTAATTTTAATTTTATTGATTTCATTCAATTTACCTAAATTTATTGTTATTTTGACGATAATTTTGGTTTTCCAAAATATGTTTATGCAAATGAATGAATTAAGGTTTATACAGTCGCTTATAAAAATGATAACTTGTGTTTATTAGCGTGTGCGGTGTCTAATGTGTTGATTAGCATAATGATTAATTTAAGTACCATAGTTGTACTGAATTGTTCTAGGTAACGATGTGGTGCAATATGCTGATTAGTAAAGCTTGTTTGTATTGTTTTGCACTGTATTGTTTTCCAACATTTTATGTTCACAATAGAAAAAATTACATGTGGGAGAAGATCGCTTGTGCATCGCTTGCACTGAATGGATCTATGCGTTCCTCTTGCACCTTTTGCTTGTACATCACGGTTAAATGTAAATTCCAATTTTCTTCGATTTTCTTTTCAATCTCTTGGGCACTCGATCTTCACGCTTATGCTTATGCTTTGCCCTTATTTTAATCCTCCTAATTCAATCATATCCATTTAATAACATATCTTGGTTTACTACAACTCTCGATTCGGTTTATTTTTTATTTTCCGTCCAAGTTTTGTTTCGTCCTTTTCTCTTACCTTTTAAACTACTTTCTCCTTTGAATTTCTTTCGCCCTTTCATTACTTTTTACATTTTTCACATTTGCCTCTGCATCTTTCTTTTCTGCGTCCTTTAAATCCATTTTAGCTAGCTTCTCATCCTGTTGCTCTTTTTTTACATTTCTCCATCCTTCTATTGATCTCTCCCACCGTTTTACCTACCTTTCTCTTCATCTGTTATTTTTTTCGATCGTATAAGTAATAACTCAAAGATTTGTTTAACTTATTTCAGGTAATTTTTATGTTGTATTTTCCATCGACTGTTTCCAGAAAATAAATAAAATTGATTTTTAATTTTGTTGCATCTTTTTCCCTCCTCAATAAATTCAATTAAATTTTGCAGTTTTATATTTAGCTAAGGAAATGACCGATACGGCCGACTGAGTCATCGAAAAAATTTAAGTTCGTATCTGCTTTAAGAGCATATTTGCACCTCCTCTCCAGGATGGAGTTTGGTTGGCCTGTGCAAACATAAACAAAACCATACTAAATGTTATCTTCATTTGTGCCTGTTAAATTTTCCTTACCAAACCAAACATTTGAAAACTTTCTTAATCTCCTGATCCCAAACCTAAAACCATTTTTATTTATCATTTCCATGGTTTAAAATAAAATATACAAAAATATAATATTTTGATTACATTAACGTTTTCTAAATTAAAAAAAAATATTGTAATACTTTCTTTGAAGATGAAAAATAAATTAAAACAAAGAAAAAGTTAAGACAAATATAAAAAAAAATTAATAAATAAATAAGAGAAAACAAAACAAAAGAAAAACAAAATATATTTTATTTAAATAAAATTAAAAATTCATGGAATTTTATGAATGATTTTTTTTTATTTGCAGAATTTAATGAAACGGAAAAGTTTATTTTGGTTGAAATTCGGTAAATATTTGAAATTGTTTGTCTTTAACGATTTTGTAGTTATTTGGTATATATTAATTAATTAATATTTTTTCTGATTTAAATTAAAAGTGTTGAACGAGATTTTTTATGACTAGACTGGAAATCATTTTCATATCGATAAAATCAAAGTTCAGTTACTTGACTTTTAATGGTTACAGTGAATTCAAAATATTTTGTTTTGATCTGACTCTATCAATTCATCGGCTTTTGAAAAACAGCAACTTGTTTCCATAAAGCCAATAAAGTGTTTATCCTTTATTGAGCTAAGTACCTCTCATTAAAAGGACTTTTTAATTTGGAAAAAAATTGTTAAGTAACAGGGATGCAATGCTTCCCTAACATTTAAAGATGCGTCGTCCAAGCTTGAGCGCCACGGGTAGATGGGTACTTTAGGGTCGCCCATTCTACTAAACCACCTACTGGTAATAGTTCCAAACAGTGGCCCTAAAACATCTCATATACCATCAAAACTTCAACCAACAGTCTCTGCGAGTCTAAACAATAAATTGAGGAAGAATTGATTTCGAAACACTTTGATATCTGACAAATATTTTTAACCCTTCTCCACTCCCGTCGTGTAGAAACGGAAATATATTAACATTGATCCACGCTATAGTTTTCGTTCAAAATTTACTAACATTTCGATCATTGTGAATATTTTCGCGGTTTGAGTGAGGGGAGGCGGAGGAGCTACAAGGTTGAAAACGCATATTTCAAAATCAATGCGGTTTCGGTCGACTGGGTTAAAAAATGCAAATTCCTACCCCTGCAAAACTATACTTATGATCATTAAGCTCATTCTAAGGGAGGGGGCGGTAGAAAATGCGAGCATAACCAACAAAAACCCGGGTAGGAACTGCCAATATTATAGAACGAACCAATCTTGGGCTAGTATTGGCGAGTCAAGCCTTGGCAAGTTAACTTTAGTTTCAGTTTCGGCCAGTTGTAAATGCCTAGACTGAGATTCACCCTAAAATCAGTGGCGCGGGTTTGGCCCAGGCTTGGTTCATTAGCTTTTTCCTACCCGGGATGCGGTTTTTAAATATATGAATGAATGAATTGATGCATCCTAAGCTAGCGCGATACTGTACTTTACTCAGTAAAAAAGTTCATGTTTAAAGCCCGCACCAAATGAAACCAATTTTATTTATTTTTGAATTCATTTTTATTTATTATTACACCTCACCGTCTTGTGTTGACTGTCAGGTAAAAAAAATTTACAGTTACAGTTAAAATTTAGTTTTCTAAATTTTCAACCGTATGGAATGGCAAGACGACAGACACTGCAGTCTCACCATCAAGATAGATTTTTTAAACAAAAACTTACTTTGAAATAAAATTTTCACTTTTCCGACTACAAATTGAGAGTTATGGAAATTCCAAATATCTAATAAAATTGTTCTTTAAATTAAAAAAAAACGTGACTATTAATCGTTGGACCAATAAACAATATCGTTGGTTCAATAAACAATTTATTAATATTACGAATGATTTAATTTTATTAATAAATTGTTTATTGATCCAACGAAAAGTACATGGTTTGTTAATTGCTGTTTATTAATACAACGAATAATTTTATTGGATTTTGGTACATTTTAATTTAATACAGTGTGGTTTTGGTTCCGACCAAAATTGCTACATATCTAACAGATCGCAATAAATTTTACAAATGTCTAATCGTTTTAAACCTTTCTTTTTGGCGTGGTATACATGTTCACAATCAAAATAAGTTTTGCATGACTACTGGCAAATAACATTGAAAAATCCGAATCGTTTCCAACATCCCGACTAGCATTAGGTAAGGAGTCCGATCTGGGCCGGATACAACTGATAAGGACCGGATGAGGCACACTGGATAGGCCCTGATCAGCAATGTAACGCCTTAAACTGTCGAAACCTGATCAGGCAGCCCAACTACAACCTGATCAGTTCAAATATTGCATTCACTACTACATTCACTACTACTACTGATAAGGACCGGATAAGGCACACAGAACAGGACATGATCAGCAATGTAACGCCTCAAACTGTCCAAACCTGATCAGGCAGCCCTACTACAACCTGATCAGTTCAAATATTGCACTCACTACTCATCATTTTCAAAATGTCCAAAATAATCGTTTGAAAAAATGTTCTATGTTTATACTAACCTATACGGAGTCATAACGCAGAGAATCGATAGCTAAAATAAATGTGAAAATTTGCAAACTATGTATATCGAAAATGGATAATACTCTAGTGAATTTTAACCAACTGAAATTTATTCAAATGAAATAGGGATCAGATCAGGACCAATAGGACATGCCTTAATTGGAAAATCATACATGATTCTGATCCGTTCCTGATCCGGCATTTACTACTAGGGATGAAATAGGTCGTCGCAGTCCGGGCCGGATCAGGACAAATAGGGAAATCAGGGATGATTTTTGATAGGGGTCAGCTGCAAATGCCCCTAACTGGGCATTTACCTTACTACACTCTGATTCGGTCCTGATCATAATAGGACATGCCTGAACAAAATGCTAGTCGAGATCTATCGAGTTACACCAAATTATACAAATACTTAAATAATACAGGATCAACAAAAATTGCTTTTATATGATGGATATTCTATCAACCCATAAGGAATATCGGAGCGTGTTTCACATCTAACGGTATGCGTCCAATTTCACAAACGTATAGAAAGACGACAAAACAATGTACAATGTTTGCACGTACACTACGCAAACTTAAGCGGATCATGCTCCTCATCCAATGGATTGAATAAATAAATCCAGAATGCTCATTTTAGAAGTGAAAAATGTTTTCAAATTGAGAGGAATTTTTTCATGTCGGTTATACGAAGTTTCAACCAGAGCTTCTAAGATTTTTCTATCCAGTATTACAGTTAGAAGTAAAGGAAATTTGATTATTCCCATCCATTGGATCCATTGTAAAAGCCTATGTAGTTCTGAATCAGTTCCGACCGATCTCATCCATGTCCCACATAGTTAGGTGTTAAAATCTGGACATCAATTTTTCATGAAGTTTCCATGAAAGGATTGGTTTCAAATTTTATAGCTAAGGCTCCTATCCTATATGTACACGATCCTAATAGACCAAAAAAAATCCATAAAATTAAAACAATTTTTTTGAACGTTTGATAACAACTTTAAACATTAAAACAAAATACAACCAAATTTAAACTAAACTATTTGACCGATTTTCACGAAAACATTTGCTCATACACTGAAACCTCTTTTTGTGCGGTCTTTTTTTATGCGATTTTTTTTTATGAAAATTTTTAACCAATTTTTTACAGGATTTTAAGCGGTTCATACAATTTTTTATGCGTTTTCTTTTATGCGGTCCCTATCACCGCACAGAAACAGCTTTCAGTGTATTTGAGATATAATCTAAATCAAAGACTTAATGTACGGTTTTGTTTTTTTATACCGGAAATTTAATAAATTGATAATAAATAATGCTAATTCAAGGAATGCATAAAAAGAATAAGAATTTTTGTATTAATTCACTTTAATTGGACACAAACGAAAAACTAAAATATATATTTGTTTAGAACCAAGCTTTTTAACCAAATTAAATTCACACATCAGATTAGACTTTGATTGTTAAGTTTTCTTTAACAAATTTTCCTACGGTTTTTTAATCAAAAATAGAATATTGATTTTGCAGAAAATCTTTTTTGGTGATAACTACCAACTTTTTCTTTAATTAAAAATGGCAAAGGAGGAAGAGTAGGATAAAGGAAAACGATAACTTATCCTTATGTTAAATTTCTATTTTAGCGCGTTTTCTATGAAACTATGATGGTACAATGATTCAACACAACCATCACATGAGACCATCTCATAATTTACCATAAATTTCTTCATTGTCGTATATATAGTAAATGTTCTAATTTTATATTTCACGCATCGCCCCTAATTTTTGTGTAAAATATTTTTGTTTCTTATCTATATTAATATAACTGATTTCTGTTGTTTGATGATAAGAAATCCAAATATTGATTTATAATTTTGTTCTAAATTACAAATAACAATCAACAAACTTTATTTAGAAAGATTATTAACACCTTTTGGTGTGAGTAATAAGATTTAGTAGATTTGGTTTAGTTTATTTAAATTTCTATGGACACAATATTTATTACTTATACAATCAAACAAATTTATTTGGAGCACTGTCTCTAGGCAAAAGTTAACTATTTTGTGCTTTATTTTACGACTTAGAAAAAATAAATATAAAAATAACCAATTACCTACTGTGAGTCGACCGACACATCATTTAACACACAAATGTGAATTATACATAACATCATGAAACTATAAATAAATCATCACAAATGACAAATTTTAACGCGATATTTTATAATTTTTAATTTAAAAGGTAAATAAAAGTTTTAACGAATTACATCATCTTTTTAAATTATAATAAAAAATGACTGCTTACTTTGTGTTTATTATAAATTACTGATGATAAGATTATAGTTTCTTGGTATTACATTATTTTATAATTGCGTAGAAATTTCAATTTACTTTACTGATTATCATACAATTACATGAGAATCTAACATATTAGTATAATGTGAGTGTTAATAATATTTTTTACAATATAATTGTCTTGACAGCTACATCGCGTTTTACATTCGGTTAATAAACTAATAAATAATTCATATGACATTTAATTTTATTCAATTATATTTTTAAAAATCTGTTACTATTACATATTTATGACTTTTTTTATATGTCAAAGAACAAATCGCTTAAGTTTTATGATAACACTCAAAAGTGAATACTAAGAAAATTTCGGATACTTAAAAAACCATAATTTTAGTGTCCTTCAAAAAAAATTAAATAATTTAAGCAATTATCAGTTGTTTTTGAGATAAAGATTTCTAATCCTTGACACCATAGGAACTCGTAATTTGTATTTCTTTTCTTATATTATATTTCGCTAAATCACGTAAAACCAGATAATGTAAAGAAATTCAAAATGTTTATTTTAAGTTTAAAGTAAACACAAGAAAAAAAAACGGTTAAAGATCACATAGTCACATATGACATCATCGTACGATTTCGTTCTTAAATTAAATAAAAGTAAACAAATAACGTATAATAAAATTAAAAAAAAGCAGAAATGTATAAGAGAAGTTAATCAATTTAACAAAAATTAAATTAATGAAGAAAAACTTATAATCTCTTAGCATTGTTTAAAAAGAATTTTTTCTTTTTCTTAGAAATAAAAATGTTATTGTTTACATTTATGATTTTTAATGTGTTATTATTACTTTCAAGAATTATAAGTAGGAAGAAATGGTTGAATGAAATTTTTGAGATTTTATGTTTATGAACAATCAGTGGATTAATCTTAACAATTCTTATCAAGTCTTACAAGTTATTTCTTAATAACTTTCTAAATCAATTTTAACTGTACTATCCAAAGTTGAATTTTTAAATCAAAAGAAAAGTTATTGTTGTAGTTGTATTTCAAACTTCGATCGAGATCGGGGCGATCGGAAAAATTATTTTGCGAGGCGACAAGGAAAAGAACTTCTTATGCCGCTTCACTAAAAAAGATAAAAAAATAGGAGTAAAGGTACATTTTAGTGCCAGCGGTATCCTACCTTTCTTTTGCCTTGTGGATCCACTCTAGGAACATTCTTATAACATCTTCAACTGGGTTTCTTACTGTGTATTCTATCCATCTCCATTTTCTTATATCGGACTCAACGTCGGTCTGCTATGTTTGTCGTACAAGTTCTTGGTGACTAATCGTATAAGGCCTCAACCATTTGATCAGTGGTCTTATGAATTTGTTTGCAATCATATGTAATTAGTTGGTTTATAATCTTCTGTTTAGGCTTCCATGTTGCACATCCATACAGTAGCTCTGATTTTACACAGGCATTAAACATTCGAAACTTTGATTTTCTGGACAGGACAGAGCATTCTTGATTTTATGAAGCATATTGAATGTATTTCTGGCTTTTTAAATGCGCTGATTATTATCTTCTTTAGTTCCCCTATTTTTGCTACAAACATTCCAACCAAGGTGCACAAATTTATCGACATCATCGGCTTGTGTATGGTTGATGGTGATTGGTGTTTAATTTCATAGCTTTTGTTTTTCTATTTTATGTCGCATCCCTGTGTGTCTATATATGTAAGCAGGCAGATATTATGTAAGTGATCATTGGCTGTCTTATTGTGCTCCATTGAATGCCATTTGGATTTCCATCAAGTTTTCACATGACACTGTCTAGTACTATGAAGAATAGTAGCGGTAATAGTGCACAGCTTTGATTCACACCTCGGTGGTTATAGTATTAATCACTTCATTGTTCTCTATATTAAATTCTGTTTCAAGCATCCTGATATATTTCTCTGATTAGATCAATTATTTTCTTCGGGATGCACATTCCGCAAAGTGATTTATAGCGCCTCTGTTGATGGAATTAAATACGCACTCAAAGTCCACGTATATGAGATACAGTGGTGAATTCCATTCGCTATGAAGTTCTATGATTGTACGGTTTGTTTTGATATGATCAGTACCGGGTTCTACCGGGTCTAAAGCCAGCTTGTTCTGTTCTTGTTAGTTAATTGTAGGAGATATTCTTTCAAGAATGATCACTACTAATACTTTCATTGTGGCATTAAGTGCAGATATACCTCACCAGCATTTACATTCTCTTATATCACCTTTTTTGGAATCGGATCGTAATTCAGATGGTTAAGTATGGTTATTGTGAAACTATATTAATTTTTTTTGCTCTCGATTTTCAAGTACATATTGGTCTTCCTGTTTGTCTTATGTATCTATATGTGACTGCAGTTTTTACAGCTTATTTACTAGATTTAAAAATTCGAGAAAGGTTTTTCTAATTCTTTTCTTCTAACCAATAATATCGGCAATTTAAGATTATGGTATGTTAACGTTTGCTGTGAGAGATTTAATGTGCTGAAACCCAGTCCAACACTAGACAGCTGAATGCTGATTGTTTGTGATGTGAATGACCTTGATCACAGTTATCACTATCTATATATAAGCATAATCATACAAGAATGATTATTTTTTTTATATTTCTGTAAAAACTCCACACTACGCTACGATACGATATTGTTTTCAAAATTCGAAGCGTTGAACAAATTTTGGATTCTTTTTGTAGATAAGTGGATTATATTATGGCGCCCATTACGGGACAGTTGTCACAAATTTCTGGATCAAACTTGCTCAAGTACCTGTTTAGATTTTGAACACCAAATTATATAATTTTTCAAAATGAATCTACATTTACTTAATTTTTCTTTAACGAATTGTGCTTCAATTTTCATTTAATAAGTATTTTGAAAAAATATATTTAACAAATGGGATTTGTCAAACAATAACGATTGACAATCACTCAAGGTTGGCAAATATCATGATATTTATATAAATATCAAAATATCCGATATATATCAGATATATATCCGATATATATCAAGTTCTGATATTTATTTTTAAATCAGTTGTTTATCTTAAATATAATACAATATGTGGCCCTTTCCACACTCCTTCGTTTCTTACCTCTTCACCTGTAAACTAAATTCAAATATGACAACTTCAATTCAGTTTTTATAGGCAATTTATCAAGCCTTTCGTCTATATATTCGATTGCACAAGTTCGAGAATACGCTCGCTCACTTTGCCTTGTTTATTTTGTCAAGTTGCATAATACCCATATAAGTTTGTACAACTACTCCATTAATGGTCCATTACCGGCGACCAGTAATACATCAATGGTCGAGTACTGGCAACCATAACTGGACCATTAACATAATATTACTGGATGATAACTTCGAACAATAAATGACTGCCGTTCAAGGGCCAAAGAAAAAAGCTAGCAATGGCCCATACAAGGAAATAGAATTGGTTCAGTAATGGTCAATTCTGGCGACCAAGTATTTCAACAATGACTCGGTACTGGCAACCACGACTCATAGTACTGGTACCTATGCCTCGGCAGCAAACATAATTTTATTTGTTGATAATTTCGGACAATAAATGACTGCCATTTATTTTCCAGAGAAAAAAACAATATTGAGCCATACAAGGTTGTACACTGTACAGCTGACCCAGTAACGGACAAATAATGATTACAAGTATTGTAGCAATGGCCGAGTACTGGCAACCATGACTAGGCCATTATAAAATATCATATGTTTTAATTTAAATAAATTAAATACAAAATAATTAAAATAACATAAAAATGTCTTAAGAAAAAAATTTAAAACTTACATCAACCTGGACAACTATAGGTGAAATTTTGCAAAATATATATTTCTAAAATGAATATTACTCTAGTGAATTTTAGCCAAATGACAAAGATCGGCCATTCATGGTTCAGTATTGGCCCAATAATAATAGCCAATTAATGTTAATTATTGGCGTGCATTACTTGGCCATTTAAATAAAACAGGCTGTTTTTTATAAACTGTAGATCGGGTGATTCATGGTTCTCTAGTTATGGCTCAATAACAATAGCCAATTACTGTTTACCATTCATGGGTCAGTGCTTGGCCATTCAAAGTTAACTAAATACTGGTTATTTTCTGTCAACCATAGATCGGCCGATAAGTGGTTCTAGTACTGGCATAGTAATGAAAGTCGAATACTGTTAACCATTAATGGACCAGTGTTTGCCCGTATTTCAAATTCTGGAAAACCCTGCTTAAGTAGTAATTCCATTCTATCTACCACACCATTGGTTGAATTTCTAAACTGAGATTGAAATGCATATTTTGAAAATGGTGCAATTTCAGCTAAAAGCGCCATTACAAACGGAATGAAGTCTGAATAATTATATTTAAGTAAGGAAGTATATGCTTCTTCTCTTAGGTTCGTCTTCAAACGTTTACCTTAAAATCAATGATCAAGCATACATTAGCTATAAGGTAATAAGGTGCATCTAAAGACATGTTTCTCAAAGAAATGTCTCCTACGATAAAAAAGTTTCAGAACTTCTACAGGTTGCTCTAGTTTAAGATCGACATCCAGTTTATGCCAAATTTCAACAACAACGGCAATATTTGTTTTATATTTTTGAGTTCGGTCTTAAGCGACTGCTATGGTCTTTAGATAATAAAGCATATGTTTAGCATGCATTACAATATTTATGTCATAAGTTTAGTTATGTCAGGATCTATGTCAGCTTTATGGTCTTACTCTTGGCATAGCTGAACCAGATTACCACGATTTGGCACGCGTTTTGCGGGCAGTGCTGCAACAGTTTTTCAAATTTTAGGTGGGAATAGTTAATAATTTCTTTTTTATAAATATCATGATATATATCAGGGAATAAATATCGTGATATATATCAATGATATATATCGGATATATATCATTGATATATATATCATGCCAACCTTGCAATCACTATGTCAGTATCAATATTTTTATAGTATTGACCCGATGCTTCAAATATTGACAATCAATATGGAATATTGACTGGCAGCAGTCCTAGTGGTGAGTCGCCAGGATAGCGGGTGAAATAGCGCCCATTACGGGACCGCTGTCACCAATTTCCGAACCAATCTTGCTCAAGTGGCTGTTTAGAATTTGAATCCACCAAATCATAATTTTCCAAAACTAATCTATATTTGCTTGATTTTTCTTAAACGACTTGTGCTTCAATTATTCTTTATACTCCATTTGATACGCAGTTTTTTATCGTTTCTTCGGAGCATCTTTGTATGATATCTTTCAAGGGTTCATAAATGTTTCAAATAGTGATATATCTATATTACTTATAATTTCTGACATTGTGCACGCCTTTGTGTTTGTAACATTGTGTTTCTGACATTTCTGAAATTGTGCACGTTTTAGTAGTTTTATGTTTTTCCAGTGATGTAATAGTGATACCATGCAAAAGTAATGCTCTTTTTACGGTAACAATACTATTCAAAGAACATGTGATGAATGATGATGTCTGGGCTTAGCATATGACACAGCATATAACGTAGCATATAACACGCTAAATCTTTTATCAGATAAATTGCCAATATTAATATTGTAACGACTCTTCGTTGGTTCTTTTAGATTATTGAACAAACACGACAGTAAAAGACAGATCTTTAGTTAACAGAATCTCAAACTTTATTTGTCATCAAATTACAGCAGTTTCCGTTTCTCCTTACAATAAATTCCAGGGTCTCCAATTTATGTACACTAAACTTCACCGCTTTTCCACAATTTCAATAATATTCGGAATGGTAAAATCTGTATTTACTATTCCACTAAGTTCAGATTCTTTCTCTATTAGTACCCAGGCTCAGATACCACCGATTATTCCTTAAACTTGCGAATATTTATAAACACTTTTAATTGCAAAAGTAAAACTGACTATCTGATATTTTTGTTTGCTTATTTATATCGAAAAATAAATAAATCGAAACTTCTATAATCCACTAGAAATCAATACTACGTAGTCCGTACATCTGAAATAGGCCACACCTGTTTTCATTCATACTTGCATTTGTATTAGCGAACTCAAATTTAATTTATGCAAAATGTATTAGGTAACTCCTTTTAATTCATTAATGTAAACATTTGTATAACAAATTTAATTTACATTAATTTATGCAATACAATTTGCAATACAAGTAAAAGATTGAAAAAGGAGTTAACTTTTAATTAATGAATGAGTAAATAAAATTAACCCATTCTGGACGAAGTTTATTACATTGCCCTCCATTTAGTTTTGTTCGTCCCGAACAATATCAGAGATCGCATTGGTGCTGTTACCTTGGTACGGTGCCAACCTTTGCAGATGTATCACTTTCATCTTGGTACGGGGTCCCTTTTGTATGCGGTAGATGACATCATTAATTCGGTTGATTATTTTATATGGGCCTTCCCAATCTGGCTGCAGCTTGGGTGATCTTCCCTTAGTTCTTCTGGGGTTGTATAGCCATACCAATTCTCCTTCTTGAAAACCGCCACTATTTGCATTTATGTCGTACCTGGTTTTCATTTTGTCACTGGCAATCTTAATGTGGTCTCGAACCTGCTGATGGATTTTATTCATCTTCTCCCTTAGTTGTCCCACATAATCTGTTTTCGTGGATACCAGACCTCCAGGGATGCCAAACTCGATGTCACTAGGAAGATGAAGTTCTCTTCCGAACATGATATTCGCTGGCGTTTCACTTGTCGTATCGTGCACTGCGCTACGATAGGCCATCAAGAATAACGGAAGATCCTTGTCCCAATTTCTTTGGTTGGCTTCTACTACCTTTGACAAATGTTCTTCCATGGTTCGGTTGAATCGTTCTACCATGCCATCCGATTGTGGGTTCATAGGTGTAGTTCGTGTTTTTCTAATGCCGAGTGTTCTGCACAGCTCTTCCATCAGTTGAGATTCAAAATTCCTTCCCTGGTCGGTATGCAACTCGAGCGGTGTTCCATATCTGCAAACCCATTCATTGACTAATGTTTCCGCGACCGTAACTGCTTCCTGGTTCGGTATTGCATAAGCTTCCGGCCATTTTGTAAAGTAATCAATGACCACCATGATGTATTTGTTACCTTTTGTAGTTTCCGGAAATGGCCCCGCGATGTCTATAGCAATTCTCTCCATTGGGGCTCCCACATTGTATTGCTGCATCTCTCCTCGAGTTCTAGTCTTTGGTCCTTTGCTCGCCGCACAAGTATCACATCGCCGACACCATTGCTCTACGTCGGTTCGATACCTTACCCAATAAAACCTCTCCCTTACTTTAGCCAGGGTTTTATTGACTCCCAGGTGTCCTCCAGAAATACTTCCATGCAGCTTTCCCAGTACCTCTTCTACTCGACTGGATGGCAACACCAGTTGCTCTAACACTTTCTTTCCATCAGCGGACTCCCATTTTCTTTTTAGTATCCCGTTATCCATCAATAGCGAGTCCCATTGCGCCCAGTAGCATTTCACCTCCGTACTTAAAGGTGCTACCTCTTTCCACTCTGGTCGCCTTGCCTCGGTTTTCCATTTCAATACTGGAGCCATAGCTGGATCTTCTAGCTGCTCTCCTTTAATTGCCTCAGTACACCAATCGTCAGGAGTTTGGAACCTGATTTGATTCACTTTCATTGCCTCATTTCCCTCAGTTCTGCTACATGACTTGCACTCCTCTATACAGGGTCTTCTTGGAAGATCTTCAGCGTTACCATGTATCCTTCTCTTCCGGTGTTCAACGCGGCAATCTCCTTCCTTTTTGACATTTGCCTCCTTTCTCTCAGTCCTGCTATATGACCTGCGCTCCTCAACACAGGGTTTTCTTGAAAGATCTTCAGCGTTACAACGTATCCTTCTCTTCCGGTGTTCAACGCGGCAATCTCCTTCCTTTTTGACATCCACTTGCTTGTTTGAAAGGTTCATCAACCGGCCTGGAACTACTCCTTCTTTTGCTGCTACTCGTGTTTTGCATTCTTGTCTGATGTGCCCTAACTGCCCACAATTCCAGCATCTTACTCTGCTAGATCTTCTTCGTTGATTTCGTTCAGGCTTATCTTCCAACTTTTTGACATGCATTATCACTTCATCAAGCGCTGCTTTTAGTGGCTCTTCAGAAGCTTCCGTCTTACGTACTCTATCTAAAGCAGGCGCTCTTTTTCCAGCTTCCATTTGTAGGGCCAATGCTAAGACTTCCGCAGGTACTTTCTTTCCGCTCAGATACAGCTGATTTCTCATTTGTATATCTCGAAGAGCATTGATAAATGTATCAGCTGCCAGCTCATCTCGATGTTCAGCATTATAGTTCGGGTATGACAGATTAACCAGTCTGACAATGTCAGCCTCTAATTCTTGCAAAGTTTCACTGACTCCCTGTTTTCGTGTTCTGAGCTGCATGCGATGGAGAGCTTGCATATGACTTTCCCCGTATCTTACTTCTAAGGCCTCCATAATCTTGCTGTAATCACGTTCTGTCGCTGATAGTGTCTGCAAAATTTCAGCAGCAGGTCCCTTCAATGCCAATATAAGCGCATTTGCTTTTTGCTGGTTATCTACCCCAGTTGTTGCTATCTCAAATTGCATCTTAAATATTTGATACGATGTGGATCCATCAAATGCGGGTGTTTTTAATCTAGCTGGGGCTGAAGTAGTTGATGGATTGACCATGTTACCTGACTTCCCTTGTGCTATTTCTTGGCGTAATTCACTCGAGAGATTGCGTAGTTTCTCTTCATGTTCTTCGGTAACTTTCCGCAGCTCCTTTTCTATGTGGTTGATTTTGACCTCCGCACTGGATATACGTGACTCGATTACTTCACGTAGACTTTCTTGTTTTGCCATCATATCAGCAAATTGTTTTTGTTGAATGTTTCCTTGCTTGGCCATCATATCAGCAAATTGTTGTTGCTCTACTTTTTGTTCTGCTGCTAGAACTTTTTGTTCTGCTGCCTGTTTCTCTTGTCGAGCCATCATATCAGCAAGTTGTTGTTGTTGCTCTACTTTTTGTTCTGCTGCCAGTTTCTCTTGTCGGGCCATCAGATTGTTTCCTTGTTTGGCCATCATATCAGCAAATTGTTGTTGTTGCTGTGCCATCATTTCTTTCATCAACATCATCATCGGATCAATTGCTGGGGCATTCTGGACAGGAGCTTCCTCCGGCTCTACCTCTATGACCTCTGTGCTTTGGCCTGCTTCTTCTAAAACCTTACGCAGCCGAAATGCAAGTTCTGCCTTCGTTCCGTGGATTGGAGCATTCCTTTTCTTCAACTCATCCTTCAGCTGGGTCTGGCTGAGATCACTAATATTTACTGTCTTGACCATTGTTTCAATAATCCCACTTCTGACACCACTGTAACGACTCTTCGTTGGTTCTTTTAGATTATTGAACAAACACGACAGTAAAAGACAGATCTTTAGTTAACAGAATCTCAAACTTTATTTGTCATCAAATTACAGCAGTTTCCGTTTCTCCTTACAATAAATTCCAGGGTCTCCAATTTATGTACACTAAACTTCACCGCTTTTCCACAATTTGAATCAATAATATTCGGAATGGTAAAATCTGTATTTACTATTCCACTAAGTTCAGATTCTTTCTCTATTAGTACCCAGGCTCAGATACCACCGATTATTCCTTAAACTTGCGAATATTTATAAACACTTTTAATTGCAAAAGTAAAACTGACTATCTGATATTTTTGTTTGCTTATTTATATCGAAAAATAAATAAATCGAAACTTCTATAATCCACTAGAAATCAATACTACGTAGTCCGTACATCTGAAATAGGCCACACCTGTTTTCATTCATACTTGCATTTGTATTAGCGAACTCAAATTTAATTTATGCAAAATGTATTAGGTAACTCCTTTTAATTCATTAATGTAAACATTTGTATAACAAATTTAATTTACATTAATTTATGCAATACAATTTGCAATACAAGTAAAAGATTGAAAAAGGAGTTAACTTTTAATTAATGAATGAGTAAATAAAATTAACCCATTCTGGACGAAGTTTATTACAATATTATATCACTGGTCTGTTTTTGGCAGTATATATCACAAATTTGATGTTTGTGGTCTATTCAGGAGATATATTAAGCAAAAACAGCAAATTCAAAATTTTTTTAAATGCATTTTTAATACTTGTACCGATGAAATATGAAGCTTCAGATTTTGCCAACACTACACAGCAAAACCACGACTACCAAAACCTTCAGAAAAAAAACCCCTTTTATTTTTAACGAAAGTTACTGTATAAGTTTTCAAAAGATTTTCCTGCATTCGGTTTTATATCCATATATATTGCGACATATAAACATAAACAAGAAATTGAAGTTTGATCACATATGAGATAATTATCATACGACAAACTAATCACAGTAACTGGTAATTTTTTTGTGGTTTTCATGCTCCATGTAGGAGCGTTGCTATGCTAATCATCATCGATTATTCACCACGGTCGGCCATTTATGCACCCATCACAACCGGTCTAATCAATGTCTTTTATAACTTAAATTTGGTGTAAAAAACAGAAAAAATCCAAACGTTAAGAAATAAGCAACGAAACAGCAATATTAAACTTAAAAGGGTAAACCAAATAAATTGGGAGAGTAACCCTTTAACAAATTCGTTTAAAAATTATAAAAAATATTTATTAAAAAGAAGTGAGGCGATTTGTAAAATTTTAATTTAAGTTATCAAACAAAATAACCGACTCCAAGGACCATATAAAATTAGCAAATCTTATCTTACTTAAAGAAAACCTTTTAGCATGAACAAACCCAAAACCAACATTTTTAAATCAATTAAACCAACAACAAAATTGTATCAACCATTAACACAAAATTAAAAATGTCTTCATGTTTTTTTAATTTACTTTGTAATTACTTAAGTAATTAACAAGAACTTTCTATTGATTTTCTTAATCCCCTAGCACGATGGATAATTATAAGTCTCGAGTTGTCAAACATTTTCAATTTCATGAAATGTTATTACATAAATCGGCATAAGCGATAGAAAAACAAATTTTAATTTTGCTTAAAAGTTACATGCATGTCACTTTTATAAACAATAAAAATATTTAACTCACTGTAACTTGTCAAAGTATGAATATCTCTACACACGGTGACCCGGTAGACCGTCCAAACTTACTCATTGCCATCACATGATTGAATAAATAAAATAAGCCTTAAGCGAACTTCTATGAATTCGTATAAGTATTTAAATTAACTTCAATGGAATATTTTTACAAAAATCAAGTATTTTATTTTTTTTATTCTAATACATTTCGGACTGGTAATTTGAACATTTTTCATAATACAATTTAAATGCGAATTGATTATTGAATTTGTGTAACTAACATGTTCATAAGAATAATTTATTTTTATTTTGACATATAAGTATGTAGTGGGGAATATATTAAGGGTTTAAAAAAATAAAAACAAAATCGACACAGTGATCGGCACACTGAATTTAACCATAATAGTGTTCTGGATGAAAAGCGGTCCCAAAAAATATGAAATAAGCCAAGTAGTGTAGGAAGTAGACCGGCAACCAGACGGAGACAAACTTTTGCTTGTTTAGGTCCTTGTCCCTTCTCAATTTACAAATACACAATATAACCCAAATCCTCAAAGCATAAGAAAAATTATGTATTCGTGAATCCATCCCAAAAAACTTTGAAATAACTAAAATAGAATCTGACCGAAGGTCGCCATATAATAAACCGATAATCCCATATCAATCACATAAACAAAAAAACAAGTCAACTTCCACTTTCTTTAAATCTTCAATCATAAACAATTTGTATCCCATTATTTTTTGCACATTTTCACATTGAAATTAACCAGATCAATTTACAACAACCACACACAACAAAACAACACGTTATTACTCAAAAGATCACCCACATGAGAGAGATCATTTCACTTTTTTCGTATTTATATCTTGAAACAATAAATAAAAAATGTATAAAAAAAAATTCTACTAACTTTTTTATTCTTTAACAATTTTCTTATTTTTTTTTTAGTAAAAGAAAAGCAAATCGTTTTTTCTTTTGTTTTCTTCGTCCGCCAAAGTAGTTATTTTTATTCTTTAATCCGGAAATAAAATAAAAACTAATATAACTGTATTTTTAATCCACTTTTTTTCTTATTTTACAATTAAAAGAAAATTGTTTTTCTTTTATTGTTTTACCACATATATTTAATTTTTCACTGTATTTTCATGAAATAATAGAATAATATTTTTTACGTTTTCCATGATACGACATTTTGCTTTTAATTACATAAAAAAATTATTAATTTTTTTTTAATTCACCAAAAATAACACTATAATTTATTATTATTCACTTAATCTTTATAGTTGATCGGATAACAAAAATTATAAAATAATATAAACATATAAAATCGGTTAAGAAATTTTATTATTTATAAAAAAATAGACATAAAAAAAATGTTATTTTTTTCTTCTAAATCGAGAACTTTTTAGTTTTCACGTATTTTATCTACAACCGTTGACATTCAACTAAATTTACTTTTTTCGTTTATTAAAAGTTTTACAAATTTGTTGTTTTTTTGTTGAGTTCGTATCGTATGAGAGAAACAGAGATGGTAGAATAAAAATTTGTTAACTGAGGAAGAGAAAAGTACTATTTGTGTTTTTTGGATTGTGAGACTGAATAAGATATACGAGTAAATACGTTCGGTTGTCAGAAAAAACGAAGTTTGTTTTTTATAAACGAGTTTTTACGCATGTGTCTCTTAAACGATGACAGCGCTTTGGATGAGTATTATTGGGTGTTGTAACTATTATGTCTGGTAAACTTTAAGATTTTGTGTAATTTTCAAGTACAGAAATTTTCTTATATGTCGTGTGAAGATACACATATTTGACTAACTATAAACATTAAGAAAATATAAAGTTTAATGCTTGAAGTGATTTTTATAATGATATTTTGAATTTTTTGTTTTATTTGTAAGTTATGAAAGGTTTTTGTAGAACAAAATGGGCAAATAATTATTAAAATAAATAGGACAACTATATGGAATAACCATGACATGGCATGCTAAAGATAATCCCACTAGGTAATTAGTGTAAAACCAATCTTATCGTACAACTGGTTTTCAAAGTTCCTTTTTGAAAAGGGAAATAACTTCGGTCTGAAAGGCCTAAGTATTACATTCATGAGCCAAAAGTGAAATTCTTACCCCCTTTTTATGGAATTTCTCGACGTTTTAGGACCTACTGATTCTAAAAAGGCAAAAAAAAATGTATGACTGTCGGCCGGCCGTCTGGCCGTCATTACCTACGCTGCAGGGAAAACCGCTGGAGGTATTTCAAAAAAATTTTTTTCTAAAAATAGGTATACTCAAGGGACAGGTCCGAAAGGACGCTGTGTTCGATAACTGTACAGGAAGTGTGTGTCAAAAAAATCATTATGTGTGTCCAAAATAGAAAAATTTTCATATTTTTTGCTTAAAAAACGTTCATTTTAAGTGATTATGAGTAGGAACATTAAATTTGGAGAAATATTGATGGTAGGGATTGGTATGTGAGACCAAAAACTAGATTATTGCATTATTAGTTTGTCAAAAAATGTTTTAAAGTGTGTCAAAAGAAAGATTTTTATTTATTTTTTTACCCAATATTTTGGAAAAAAATAATAGTACATTATATAACAAGGTTGAGAAGTAGGCTATTATCGACCGAGAACTTTTAGACGGCGCGTAGCGCCGAGGTATATAATGTTCGAGGTCTATATTAGTCTTCTCAACCGAGGTATATATAGAATTTTTTTAACCACTAACACTAATTATCATAAGTATTTGCTTTCTTTAGATATTTATATTAGTCATTTTCCATTTCATTTTTTAAATATCTTAAAATATCAAGTGGCCTGGAAGTTTAGTTTCATACAAATAAAACGAAACAAAGCAATGCAATTATTATTTGTTTGTGTTTTTTTGTTCATTTCAATCAAAAATAAAAGAAAAATTTTCATTATTAACCTAGGTAATTGTTTGTTATTAATATTATTGACCTAGCTTGAAAAAAATTACTTCTCATTGGGGCATTCGAGTAAATGATGACGATTTCTCAAGTTAGTAGTTAAAAAAATTAATTATTTGTTTGAAATGAAATTTTATTATTATTGAGAATTATGGCATTATAAGTTTGTCAAAAAAATGTTGTCAAGTGTGTCAAAAAATGATTTCATTTATTTTTTTAGCCAATGTTTTGGAAAAAAAATGTAGCTGTTTTTATAACGTAAATGTAATTGAAAATGAAATTGGACATGGAAATTTTTGAATTTGTTATAGTTTTTGAAATATTTTTGGAATATTGATAAAAGTTTGTATTTTTGACTTTGTAATAATTTTTGCAATATTTTTAGAATTTTGGGAAAAGTTTTAATTTTTGATTTTGTAAGAATTTTTGGAATATTTTTAGAATTTTAAAAAATTTTAAATTTTGGATTTTATTATAATTATATTTTTAGAATTTTGAAAAATTTTTAAAATTTTGATTTTATTATAACTTTTAGAATTTTGAAAAAAATTTCAATTTGATTTTGTAATAATTTTTGCAATATTTTTAGAATTTTGGAAAAGTTTGAATTTTTGGAATGTTATTGGAATTTTGAAAAAAGTTTCAAGTTTTGGATATTGTTATAATTTTTGCAATATTTTTAGAATTTTGACAAAAAATAGACTTTTTGAGTTTTATATATATATTTAGTATTTCGAAAAAAGTCAATTTTTGATTTTCTAAGAATTTTTGGAATATTTTTAGAATTTTGAAAAATTTTAAAATATTTGATTTTATTGTAATTTTTAGAATTTTGAAAAATATTTCAATTTTTTTTGATTTTGTAATAACTTTTGCAATATTTTTAGAATTTTGGAAAAGTTTGAATTTTTAGGCATTTTTGGAATATTATTGGAATTTTGAAAAAAGTTTCAAGCTTTGGACATTGTTATAATTTTGCAATATTTTTAGAATTTTGACAGAAAATAGACTTTTTGAGTTTTATATATATATTTAGAATTTTGAAAAAAGTCAATTTTTGATTTTGTAAGAATTTTTGGAATATTTTTAGAATTTAGAAAAATTTTAAAATTTTTGATTTTATTATAATTTTTGGAATTTTGAAAAAAATTTCAATTCATTTTGATTTTGTAATAATTTTTGCAATATTTTTAGAATTTTGGAAAAGTTTGAATTTTAAAGAATTTTTGGATATTATTGGAATATATTATTTGATATTATTGAAATTTAGAAAAAATTTAAATATTTGATTTTATTCTAATTTCTGAACTATTTTTGGAATTTTGAAAAAAATTTCAATTTTTGATTTTGTTATAATTTTTGCAATATTTTCAGAATTTTTGAAAAAAATTTTAATCTTTGATTTTGTATTAATTTTTGGAATATTTTTAGAATATTGAAAAAAAATTGATTATATTTAATTTTTACAATAATTTTAGAATTTTGAAAGAAATATGAATTTGTGATTTTGTAATATTTTCTCGAAACGCTAAATGGAGAGGTCTTTGAGTAGTTTGCCGAGTGTATCACCTTTTCACTAAATTATGTTAATTTATGATCTGTTATAATTTTCCGGCAACGTATTGATGTTTCGTGTTAGTTTTGTAATAAATTTCTAAACAGAGATAAAAAATACTTGTACAATTAACAAAGAGCTATGTTTGATATACATCGCGGCCCAAAACTAAAAACCATGTCCTCATAAAAATTTTTTGCCGAAAAATATATCAAAATCCTTAACCCAGACCGAAGTCTTGATACCTCAGAGCTTATATATTTGTAAATATACCATCATATCAGTTTCATACATGTAGGGACTTTTAGTATTAATTTTTAAATAAAATAAATGGTGAAAAACTAATATGAAAAATGTTTGTTATTAAATTTTGATCATTAACTTGATTTTTTAAACCCCAATCCAATAAACAAACGAATTCGCAAAAATTAAAATTTGTTGGTGCGGTTCAAAAATTCCTTGAGTTAGTTTAGTTTAAAAAAGAAGTTGATTTTTTCAGATGTATAAATTTTTTTAAAAAGGACCGAAGTAGATAATTTTAAAGTCAAATAGTAGTAGATCTACTACTATAGTAGTAGAAGTGGCAACACAGTTCTGAGAACTGTAGCCCGGTTGAAAACACTGTTTTTATGTGTTTGTTATTAACGCGTTTTTTATTATTTAAAACAGTTTTTTTGTTTTTTTGGTGTTTTTTTTGTTTTTAATATGTTTTATACTATGAAATAGCACATTATTTAATTAGGAGCTAAAGTGATACTTTTTGTGTTGAGTCTATAGTTTGACGGCCGACCGCAGGGAGGCCGATAATTATAGACGAAACACAGTCACTTTAACTCCGAATTAAATACACTATTTTTTCGGCAAACGTTTAAAGTTTTTATAAATATGAAATTAATACATCAAACTTTTTATAAATATGAATTATAACTTTTTATAAATATAAATATGAATTATCGTCATAATTACTTCCAAAATAGAGAAAAAAATATTTAAATTTGTATGAATAAAATTTTTTTACCAAAGCAGCCTTTTCAAAATTTCATAATCCAATTGAAATAGTTGTTATTTTGTTGTCATAGCTATACAATAATTCCAAATTTCATTATTCAATGAAACTGTTTGTTATGTTTTGTTGTCATAATAAAATACAATAATTCAAAATATCATAATCCAATGAGAATCAACTTATTTTTTGTGGTCATGGTTATACAATATGTTTGAAAAAATAACAAACTAACAAATAACAAATGCTACTTTACAGCCGCCGTAATATAAAATAAAAATGGCGTTACTTTTGCTGTCGCTAGACTTTACTTTTGCTGTCAGGAAGTAAGACTTTAGCTAACTCCCTAGCGGCAGTAAAGTTAAACTTTACAGTCGTTTGCCGAAAAATTCGTTTTTATTTTTGTTTTAAATGAAAATATGTAATTGAAGTGAAAAACCCGCAAAGAAAATAGGTGCCCTTAATATTCTCAGATTAATAAAGGTTCTCTAAAGATTTTCATGATTCACTAGATTATCTGAAGACAGTCTGTACGTCCAAATATTTTCAAGATTCTTTGAAAAGATTCAAGATATTCGGAAAGATTTTCAAATTTTTTTGATGATACTTAAGGTTTACGTTTGAGATTCTCAAGATTTCTTGAATATTTTCAGTAGCAACTCAAATACTTGACCCAAGATGCCTAAGAGTAGTTTATCTCTTTTTTTTGGTCCTGATGCATTTGGTGAGAAATTTGGTCCAAATAAATTGAAATCTAAAGAAGAAGCAGTAGCCCACCACCATTCGAAGTAAGCTAATTTATCACAAATACCCTTCAAGAAATAAGTTGAAATAAGAGAGTTAATATGGCAGACAATTTAAAAAACAAGCGAAAAATTTTAGTACTTATAAGGAACAAATTTTCTTCGATGAAAGTTATGCCACATTTATTTATGTTTTCCGTATTCTAAAATAATGAAATTTTCATTAACAAGTGCATTCGGACATAGCAACACAGCGACGTAATGTAACGGTGTCAAAGAATGGTGAAAAAGTGTTGAATTTGGTTTTTGCCTCACAATTGATTTTCAAAAATAAAATCTAAGTTATGTCGTAACCGTTTCCAAATTTGATCTTATTCGCTTAGTCTACGTTCTCTTTTCCAAATCTCTCATCCAAAGATCTAATTTTTGTCCTGGTGAGACCAGCAATTGAAAATACGTACTCTGTTGCAGTCTAGATAGGTTAATATATGTTAATAATGCGCGATATAGAATATTTAAATTGTCAGTCATTTTTTTTAATTATTTAAATAAACGAAATCAGCAATGTGGAACTTTCTTCATTCTGCTTCTCAACATGAGTTTAATTGAAGGAATTGCATTCTCAAGTTGTTTCTGCGGTGACGATATCTTACAAGCTTCACTACTTAGACTTTCTTCATCCTTACTTTCAATAGTAATTTCTTCAGTGATTTCTTCAGAGTCATCATAATCACAGGTGGATGTATTCTTCTAAAAATTTCTACCGCCAATGCAATAGAGGCACCATTTGTATCATAATGAAAATATTTATTGGAATGTGGAATATTGCCTGTTTGTAAAAAGATTAACATAGTCATAAGGAATTTATCACAACGTTCATCCATTTGATTCTTTATCTGTTTAATTAACTTTTTTGAAAAATTCGTTCCACATTCTTCTAATTTTTTGAAAACAACTTTGTGAACGCCTGCAACAGTCAAAAGCGTCGCTGAATTTTCGCTTAATTCTTTTACCGCTTTTTCCGTGGAAATAAGAGATCAAACAACTCTCTCTTTTTTATACCATAAAGTTTTAAAATACTTTTCGTTACACTAGAGAGATTTTAAGGCATGACAAAGCCTTTACTTCGGACATATCTATGATTCCACTATAGCATTCATTGAAAACTCATCTTCTGTCACACATCGAGACAAAATTTCATACGGGGTTTCATTTTTAAGAATTTTGTAATTCCGCCATCACCGGAATCACTTTTAAGTTTTTTTGATGTAGATGATTCATGAATTTTATCGATTGAAGTTAAAGTTGAAGCTGAATTTATGATTATTTTATGAACTTTTAAATGATTTATCCTTTACACCCAATTTGTTTACTGCAATGCTAACAGAAAGCAACATCTCTTTTTTCAATTATTTTTAAATGATTCTCAACTTCAGAGCGTTGTATAGCCGGTGCTTTTAAAAAATTTAAATCTGTTTGTCGTTAAATAAATTTACTAATATAGTTATAATTTACTGTATTTACTGAAGCAGATGCAAAATATATAAATTATTAAAAAGGATCCTCTGCTCTAACCAACTTTAAAAAACTTTAGATTTTATTGACGGGCTGCATGTTTTTAAAACATAATTTTTTTTAAATCAACATAGCATCAAATAAATATTTGTAACAACCCTTTACACTGCAGATTGATGAAGTGTGTCATAAAATATTCAAAGATTACAGGTTTCATAACATTGAAGTTGTAAATAAATTTTTAACTAACAGTCACTTCACATCACGTCACTTTGAAACGCAATTTGATTATTTTTTCTACAAAATAAAGGTTTTTTTAATATCCGGATAGTTACAAAAAAGTATCCGGATAATTGAATAGTGAAAATTGGTCGAATAATCCGGATAGTTTGATATCCGGATATCCGGATTAGAAACCCTAGTCTGGACGTTTTCATCATTTCATCTATGATCCAATGTTTGGCTCCTTCTCTTAGGGTAACGTTTATAAATGCAAGTTTATACCGTGCATCTAAGTTAGTCGCAATGACATTCAATTTATTTGTTTTTACGTCTTGAAATCTGGCTTGCATGAGTTAAGCAAGTCTCATTTCATGCAGTAACTACGCTCTCATCATTTTTATTTACATTAAGGAATCGCTCCGAAGCTGCTAAATTAGGAATCACATAAAGTAGCTTCTTCTGAACTGGCTGCGACAGTTACGTTATAAAACTGTTCTATAGTAAGAATCAACGTTTTCAATTAATTTAAAGTTGCTTGCGGTTAAATATGGTATATTGTTATCCGAAGAATAGTGCGTAATGGCCCGTCTCTGCTCTAATAATCTTTTTAACATATAATTGGTTGATTTCCATCGAGTTGACACATCTTGAACCAGCTTGTGTTGAGGAAGAGAAAGATTAACAAAAAGAATTTACAGAATTCTCGGTTCGTTTGTAAAAGAAAATTAAATTAAATACCCAAACCCAGTACCCGGCCGGGTATTATGAAATATAAGACGGGCACCCATTACCCGGCTTACTATATTTTTAGGACCCGGTGCACCACTATAGAAAAGCATCAATTTTGTGTCCGGTAGGCCTTCATCCCTTACATTTAATTACTACCTCCTATTTTATATGTACTTCAAAGGGAACAAATCGAGTAAAATGGCAGATAAAAAAGTCAAACAGACTCGTTAAGGATAGACGCTTTTGTCCTTAACGAATCTGACAACTTTTTTATCTGCCATTTTCCTCGCTCGGAAAAACTACAAAATATGGCGATAGTCCGGGATTTTGTAAATTTATCACTCCAATTGTGTTTTTTATTGATGGATGGAAATTTGTTTTAAAAAACGATCGTAACCGCGTCCAACAATTGACATTTTGACGTGTTTGGTTTGTCAAACTCCACAATAGCAGACAATTTTTTATTGGACAAGATATACTCCGTTTTCTAAAACAAGACTACGGCTTTAAGGTTTTCTTAAATCGGTGATGTTGATGATAAAGTCCATGCCCATTCAAGCATGTTTCTGAGGCCAGAATTGTTGAAGACTTATGATTAAATCTTTAGACTTAAGATAATTTGGCTAAAGAATGAAAATTTGTCGATTGTCAAATAGCGTCATCTGAACTTCTTCCTTTAACGGAAAATGGTTCTGAAGCTGAGTTTAAATTATGAGAATAAATTGGTTTACATATCAAGCAAATGCTTGGTCACCAAATCATGCTGATCGGCTTTCACATTTTTCACTTTGGCAGTTAAAAAGATATTGGGTTGACAAACTACCCTGAAGGAAGAAGTCATGATTGTGAGGAGTGAAATAAAGAGTGAATGATTGAAGGTTTGAGATAATTCACTATTTTTTTAACAACACATGTGTAAGAAAGATTATAATTATCACTCAGGAACTCAAGCCCACAGAACATGCACAACGCCAGTGATTCGTTCACTGAGTGACGGAAAAGTGAATGCTGATTTTTAGAAACAAATCATTTTCACCGATGAGGTGCATTTTCATCTGATTGGGTTCATCAACAAACAAAATTGTCAAGTTTGGGGCTTAGAAATTCTGCGTGAGATCCACGAAAAACAAATGGACCAACAACGAGCAACTGCCTGGTGCAGATTTTGATCAGGCGGCGTGACTGGTCTTTACTTCTTTTGGAAATGAGGCCGGAAATGCAGTAACTGTGAATGGATATGATAACGGAGTTCTTGTGCCTCAACTGGATGGTATGGATCTGAACGACATGTGGTTTCGGCAGGATGGCGCAACCTGCCACACCGTGCTCGAATAAATCGATTTATTCGAGTAACATTTTCTCGTCCAAATCATCTCCCGAAATTCGAAAGTCAATTGGCCACCAAAATCGTATGATTTAAAGCGGTGCGATTTGTTTCTTTAGGTTTTAAACCACAAACAATTCCTGAGGTCAACCTCAAGATCCAACGCGTCATCAGTAAGATAAAGCCACATCGTGGTCAAAATTTCATCGAACATGTCATGAAAAGAGCAAGTGCCTGTGTTCAGAACCACGGGGGTTATTTACCAGATATTTTATTCCATACATAATCGGAACATGCCTACTTCACAATGCACAGTAAAAATATCACTACTTTACACCCTCAAAAAATGCATTTTATTTTTAAATTAAATCATGCAACCTTATTGGGCCACCCTTTATCTGTAAGATACAAAACATTTTTCCAAGAAGTTGTTTTTATGAAATTGTTTATATTAATTTTCATATATTATTTTTAGCTAAACTACATTATTTCAAATTATTGAAATAATTCAATTATCTATGTAGTCAGAACTACCAGAGTTGCCAATAACATATTTTTTTAACGACTTAAAGAATACAGTAATTTACATATTCATATAAAAAGGATTGAATTAATTTCGTTATATAAAAATAGATTAAAAAGTTATATTTTTATCTCTGGGCAAGAGAGAGAACAACACAACAACAAAAATAATTGGAAACAATCAATAATGACTATACAATCGTGACTTAGGATGTTAATTAGAATAGAAATGTTCCCCATTCTATGAATTCACACAAAGTATTGTCTAGAAATTTAATGCAAAAAATCCCATATAATGTAAAAGCATTTCCATAATATGGAGTCTAATGACAGTGGAAAAATTCAACTTAAGTAAAATAAATAAGTGATGAAGAAGTTTCAACTTTGAAATTGTCATCGCCTCAACGGCGTAATCGATAGCGTGTCTGCCCAAAGATTCGAGCCGGGCACTGACGAGGGTAGGTTCGAATCCGATCCGAAACACGTAAAATGTGAATTGTAGTTTTTTTCTGAGAAACTTTAAACCATACCTTTGAATTGAAAATATTCCAATTACTTCTTTACTTACTTGAGTTTAATTGATCTCAAAAATCCAAAATGAAATTTAAATTCCCTTAATGTAGTCTAATGTTAATACATGTAGAACTACAAATTGACCAAGTGTCAGCCATTGATTTCACATTGATTGGAAACAATCAATAATGACTATACAATCGTGACTTAGGATGTTAATTAGAATAGAAATGTTCCCCATTCTATGAATTCACACAAAGTATTGTCTAGAAATTTAATGCAAAAAATCCCATATAATGTAAAAGCATTTCCATAATATGGAGTCTAATGACAGTGGAAAAATTCAACTTAAGTAAAATAAATAAGTGATGAAGAAGTTTCAACTTTGAAATTGTCATCGCCTCAACGGCGTAATCGATAGCGTGTCTGCCCAAAGATTCGAGCCGGGCACTGACGAGGGTAGGTTCGAATCCGATCCGAAACACGTAAAATGTGAATTGTAGTTTTTTTCTGAGAAACTTCAAACCATACCTTTGATTTGAAAATATTCCAATTACTTCTTTACTTACTTGAGTTTAATTGATCTCAAAAATCCAAAATTAAAAAGTTATATTTTTATCTCTGGGCAAACTGAAACAATAAAACCAAATAGAGAGAACAACACAACAAAAATAATACAACATATTTAATCTGCAACTCTTCGGTTTTTTCTCAAATAAAGTATGTCAAAAAAAATAAATATTTGTTGTTGATAAATATTTGTAAGCCTTGCCGACGTTTACAGAAGCTTTATGAATTACGCCTTGTAGTGTGGTACAAAATATTTAAATAATAAAAATTACAACCACTTGGAGACCAAAATCAAATATATTTTTTACATTGATATTTAAAAAAAAATATATTTATTTTATCTCTTACATTGAACATTTACAATTTGTAAATAATTAATCTTCATTATCATTGACCTTAATTTAAGCTTATCTTTCGTTTGTTAAAGCAAAAACAAATTAGTCATCAAACAACAAATGTCTTGTTTAAATGTTGGCCGTATATTTTAAATTCTATAATACATACACGGTAGTTTGCTGGAATGTTCACATGACCACATCCATCTGTTATAATTCTTTTTACATTACTCTTCCTGATTTGTAAACATTAATATAAATATATGTAAAAAAAATAAACATTAATCCCACTTTTATTTATTTTATTTTTAGTGCATATCAACAAACAACTTCAAGATTAAGGAAACCAACGCAGTTAAACCAACTCTGAAAAACCTAATGCAGAAGAGAAAATCGTCACTTTTAAAGAAAACTGGTTTACAAAATCGAGTGAACGAAAGATTGAAAGCACCTACAAAAATCGCTTTAATAAAATTATCACAACAATGCGCGATTAGAAATATAACTAGATCGAAGATCGGCTAAAAACTCCAACTGCCAACCGTCAGAGCTTATAAAAAATTTAATCAGAAATGACAAATCAAAAGTTAGAATTCAGAACTATTATGGCAACATTACTCAAACCTTATATATACCGAAACCAAATTTCATTTGTCTAATTTTGAAAACAAACAAGATTTTTCATTTGCTTAAGTGAAGCGGGGCATATTTATGGGCCTGGGCGGGACGCTATAACACTATTTTTATAACCAGAGCTTACAGTTTTACTTTGATTGAGCACTTTTTGCACTGCTTTAAATTTCTTTCGCAAGTTACAATTTATTATTTTCTATTTCGTTCCTACTCCTAAGAGTGAAATTTTAATTTTTCTATATCACTCCTTTGGAAACAATTATATTTTTAATAGTTTTCATTCCATATGCCGTTCGAGAAGATAATTAGTATTTTTCGTCATTCTTTTTATTTTAAATTATATCTACAAAACATTCAAAAACTACTTTTATTTTTAAAACAAAGAAAATCATTAATTAAAAACAAAAATTAAGGGTGTGAATATATATTGCAATTGAGTAATACAAGATGTTTTAGATGTTAAGGTGCCACTTCTTTCAACAAACAATGTTCGGACAGATTTTGAATCGAACTTTAATGCATATTCATCGTTACTATTACTATTTTTAATATCTGCTTCGGTTCAATTGTCAGTTCTTTAAATTACCACAAATGTTAATACTTACATCAACAATTGTTTTGTTGTCGAACCAAACGAAAAACCTATTTACGTATTAGGCTAAAATTTCAAATGAGTATGTGAAACTCATCTTCTAATGATTATGATAAAAATGGGTGGACGAAGACCCACATACATCATAACATCGAACATTAGGTTGAAATGAAAGCATTATACACACAATAAATTCGCACAGCTATGAAATATATATATGAACCTAACCTAGTTTCCATACATATTTCATTTTTATTTGTGAACTCCTTTTTCTCACCAGACCGTATCAGTGTTCATCTATTCTCATTTAAATGAATTGTTATATTATTCAAATTTACAGAACTGTCGGTATCTTTTTGTACATAATAAATTAAAACTAATAATTTCCATATTCCTTTCAATCTACATTAAAAACATGTTATATCTTATTTGAATATTAGATAACGACAGATACTTTAAAATCGGAAAATGAGAAAATGTTAATCTATTTTGATACATTATTGACCGGTTTCTTTAATTTGTAAATCAAAACGTTAAAACTATTCTTATACTTCCGATTCTTTAAATTCAATAAATTTTTTTTTTGTAAGCTTTTAATTTGTTTAATTATCAAATTAGTTATTCTATTATCTAAAATCATTCACGTCGCAATAATTCATCTCACCGTTATTCGATTGATTGTGATAGGGAAACTTAATTTATTATTTTCAGTCCACATTATTTTAATCATATAAATTGGTCGTCTATTCTCATTAATTATATACCTACATCGTTTCTAACCAGAGATAAAGGGACAGTCCCCTTATTAAATTAAATGATAATAATTGTTCCGTAAGAAACTCTAAATTATTTATAGTTTCAATTTTAAATAATTAAGACAAAACAAAAGAATTAGTATGAATAAATATACTGGTGTTGATTAATGTCCATATACAAATTTTAGAAAGTTACACGATGTGTGAAAAAAAAATTATTATAATTTAAAATGTGTAAGAACAATAACAACAAAAAATACGGTCAAAGAAAAAAATCTTTGAAAACAAAAATCGTTTGTATATAAAATGAAAGAAAAATAAGGAAATTTGACCATTTTATTTCGCTTCGGTGTACTTTTTCTGAAAGAAAAACATCCCTTTTTGGCTTCATATAAAAGGATTTTAAGGTATTTTGAATTGTTGTTGGGGTGTTGAACATGTAATGTTGATTCATCATTCAAACTTCTGGTACTACATTCATATAGATCAAGTCAACATTATCTAGTATGTAAACCATTAGAGATGTAAAACGTGATCTACACAGGTCAACACTCTAGTGGTTAAAATTCACATATTTTTATGTTTACATTAATTTTTTTTTAAAATCCGGGCCTTTCTCCTCGTTCATTTTTTAAAATTTATTTTGCTCGTTATGCGAATTACTCGTTATGAGAGGTACTCGCTAAGCGAGGTTTTACTGTATCTCGAGAACACGAATTACCGTCTCTGTAAATTTGATATATTTTACAGTAAGGTTAGAATTATTTTAAAAAAAAATATTGCGACTCTGATGCATAGGGTAACTTTACCACAGAGCTTCATCTGGAAACAAAAAGTTCTGGATATATAGTGAGCTAGTATTCATAAAATACTTTAATTAATTAGCGTAGTTCTAATTATATAAACATTAAGGGGGGGTATGGTTTTAAAGACGAAAAAAAGCATATTTTTGTATTTTTTTTTGCGGTGACATGTGTAATATAATTTTATTAAATTTAATTACATATTATTGTACAACTTTTGAAATATGTCAGAAAAAATTGAGATGAGATATATTGATAAAAAAGCCGGTGACGTTGAATCTCCAGAGGCACCTTGAAAAAAAGTGGTTTTGCGGTGAACATTATAACTCGTTAACGGATCATCTGAAACCAAAAAATGTATATGCATTTCAAAGGTGATGTATTTCTCAAGGTAATCAGGAAGAGTTTTCTTTCTTCTATTTTTTGCACACTTGGAAGTGAAAAACGCGATTTTAGCTCAAAAATCACGGTTAATTTGTTATTAAAAAATAGAAAACAATGAAAAAACTCTTCCTGATTACCTGTTGATTTATGTGAAGAAGTAATGTTCAATTTTCAAAAGAATCGCTTCAGTAGATTTTGAGTTCTAATGTTCACGAACTTACAAAACAACACTAAACAAGTGAAAATACAACTATAAACGAACGAACAAAAAAGAAAATTTGAAAATAATTTCGAGAAAATTTTAGCTCTGTTACAGTAAACAACCGTTCAGCAGAAAGTGAGCCAGTAAGCTAGTTTATATCCGATGTACCAGAAAATATACAATATGTTCAAGGTCAGTTTACATCCCTTGAAAGACAGGTATAAACAGACAGACAGGTGTAAAAGTCAGGTATCACGGCCGGTCGTTTGAGTCGCTGCAACTCCGTTAGTTTTACTCCGATTGACTTAAAATTTGTACACAATATTCTCGACTTATTGTTCGTTCAAAAAACAAATTAAAAACATACAAAAAAAATAACTTTAAAACCTATTGAACTAACTTTAAAACCTATTGAACCCTTTACCAACGTTTAATGAAATTCGATCTGTTATTGTAGGCTACAGAAAGAATCGACATCTAAAAAAAAATTTTACTGGCAGTTGGTATGCAGAAACTTTGGAAACAGTACTAAAACTTTATATACCAAGTTTCAATCAGATCGAAAGCCGGGATAAGAAGTTATTGAAGATTTAAACATAGAGGTGTTCGGAAGATCCCCGCCATTTTGTCTAATTTTAAAATGAATCCAGATCTTCCATTTTTAAGTGGACCTGGATCGTTTGCCAAAGTTTGATCAAGGCATAGGATATGCAGGAATGTCACGCATCCACTAACCCACCCACAGACATACACCAAAATTTTAATGGCTATTTAGATAGAGAGTGCTCCAAAACAAAAGGAAAAACAAAATTTGGGGTATGTAAGATTTTTCTCGATAGATTGCATTACTTTACACAATTTAAAATTGTGGTGAAGTATAAAAAACGGAGTGCGTAATCTTTACACGCTGTTGAAGTAAAACTTCTTTGGCTACTGTGGCAGGTATTACTAAAAATATTAAATATAAAATAAATATTGAAATTTAGAATAGCATTTCTTGATAATATAATTTACAACAATGTGTAATAAAAAGCTATATAATTCACATAATGTTTTACAAAGTCTTACAACGTATTTAAAATTTAATTTCACGATGAATACATGTCCAATTAATTCAACAAGAAAATTTGGTAGAACAATTGATGCATGCAGTTTTACAAGAAATTTAGAAAATTTGCAAAGTAAAGTTTATGTTTCTCATTTTAGTTATCATAAACCTCTAACTACTTCAGTCTGAAATACCTATTACTTTGGTCTGAAAGTCCTATGCATTACATTTATGAGTCAAAAATGAAAATCTTTCCCCCACTTTTTTTGGCATTTCTCGACGTTTTAGGCCTACCGATTCTAAAAAAGGAAAATAAAATGTATGTCTGTCTGCCTGTCCGGCCGTCCGTGATTACCTACGAAATCTAGAAAACCACTAAAGGGATTTCAAAAAATTTGTTTTCTAAAAATAAGTATTCTCTATGGACAGGTCCGAAAGGACGATCTGTTCGATGACTGTACCGGAAATGTGTCAAAAAATCATCAAGTGTGTCAAAACATTGAAATTTGCATATTTTCTGCTAAAAAAACGTTCATTTTAAGTGATAATGAGTAGTAACATTGAATTCAGAGAAATATTGATGGTTGGGATTGGTATGTGAGACCAAAAACTAGATTATTGCATTCTAGGTTTGTCAAAAAAATGTTGTCAAGGAAGTCAAAATAATGATTTTCATTTATTTTTTTGCCCAATTTTTGTGAAAAAAATAAAACTGATTATCTGAATGACATGAAATGTAATTGAACATGAATTATTATTTTTGAGAATTATGGCATTATAAGTTTGTCAAAAAAATATTGTGTGTCAAAAGAATTTTCATTTATTTTTTTACCCAGTTTTTTGGAAAAAAATAAAATTAATAATTTGTATGACATGAAATGAGAACATGAAATTGGATATGGAAATTTTTGATTTTATTATAATTTTTGAAATATTTTTGGAATTTTGAAAAAAGATTGTATTTTTGATTTTATTATAATTTTTGGAATTTTGAAAAATGTTTGTTTATTTGATTTTGTTATGATTTTTGCAGTATTTTTAGAATTTGAAAAAAGTTTGAATTTTTGGAATATTATCAGAATTTTGGAAAAAATTAAACTATTTATGATCTGTTATAATTTTCTGGCAATGTTTTGATGTTTCGTGTTAGTTTTGTAATAAATTTCTAAAAAGAGACAAAATACTTGTATTTTTACAAAGAGTTTTATGTTTGATATGCATCGCTGCCCAAAACAATGTTCTCTTAAAAGTCTTATGCCGAAAACTATTTCAAAATCCTTAACCCAGATCGAAGTCTTGATATCTCAGAGCTGTGAGATTTCAGCCCCTTCATATTTTCATATTTTATTTATGATAATAATTAAATTGACTTTGTAATACATTATGTAAATATTGCTTTTTATTATACATGCTGTAAATTATATTATCAAAAAATGCTACTCTAAATTGCAATATGACATTTTTATTTTATATTTAATCTTTTTAGTAATACCTGCCACAGTACCTAAAGAAATTTACTTCAACCGCGTGCAAGGATTACACGCACTAATTTTTTTATTTAACAAAACAAATTTAATCAACAAAAATATTTTTATTTAAAAATAAACTTTTAAAAAAAGGCATATTTCCCGTCATAGAAAATTATATACGACCACCTCGACATCCATAGCAATATAATACAACTCAAACTATCCAAACAGATTAAGATGTTATGACGAAGTCGGCTAAGATATATAAAAATACGGGGTTTTCCAATTTTATAAAAAACGGTCTTTTTCACATCATAGAAAACTATGGGACCCTCTCGAAATCAACCCAAATAGATTACAATTTTAATCATTCAAATCGAACGACCCGTTTTTGACAAATCAACACACATAAAAACCCACAATAAAACACAGAACCTCCTATCTTTTTAAGTCGGTTAAAAAACTAAAACAATTCAAAATATAAATTTAAAAAATAACGAAACTCAATAATTAAGCATCTAAAATCCACACATCCAATCCAACTCATATAATATTTAATACGAGATGAATGACAATTGACACACACACACAATACACATAATCAAATTGTATCGCATACTTTCCGAATATAATATTCGTTCGCCTTTTTATTTCATTGTTGTTTGAATTTTTTCTTTATTTTATCTATTTCTTTTTCTTTTTGAAAATGTTACTTCCGTTTAAAAAAGATTTGAGTTGCTTGTCATATCGCGTCTAAAGAAGTTTTACTTAAAAAAAGTTAAAATTTAATTGAAGTTAGAATTTTTTGTTAACGGAAGTTGTTTGAAAAAATGATGAAAATCAGAATTTTAGTCGTAATAAAAATCTTTAAAATTAAATATCTGAAACACACGAACTAAATTTTACATATTTTAGAGTAAGGATAGAACTATTTAAAATATTTAAATACAATTGATCTTTGACCCTTAAGTTTTTACTTTTTTAATTTTAAAATTAATTAGAAAAACATTTAATTAATTTTTTTTCTAAAGATAAACTAATCAATTTAATTTCAAATTTACATCGGATTGGCAAAATTTCCATTTTCATGTATATTGGGAGCACCTATGCTTAAACTATGCACTTTAAAAAGTTGTTAAAAAGTTGTTAAATAAGTTGTATATTTTATTTTGTCCACACTAATTACTACTTATATGCCAAGTTTCATGAAAACCAAAAATGGACAAGTTTTCACAACTGGGTCTAGAACACGTTTTTTTTTTCAAGAGAGACCTAGTAAGTGATTTGGCTTACAAAAATCTTCTATCTATATTAGGTTAATTTCAAAAAATAGATAGTAAGATTTTACAATTTTTTATTAAATCTACTATAACTTAAATCTACTATAAACTAAATATTTATATTCTGCATTACAATAACAATCGCAACCTTTTTTGGAATCATATTTGCGAAATCGTCTAAATTATACGTAGTATATCTATGTAATCAGATGTTTTAGACACAGAAGTCAAGTTAGTTCTTTGGATAAAATCGTTTAAAGCAACGTATTGGTTAGCATTATTAACTTCCTCATAACAACATAGAAAACGAAATCAAATTGATTAAATTTTTTATACAATCATAAACATGTTCAGTCATTATTAAAAAGAAGTTAAATAAAAGTTTGGTTACCTAACTACCTCACTTCTCACAATAACTTACTACAACAATCGAACCCTATGCTGTGATTTTAATTTAATTAATAGTGCAAATCACTATATTTCTTAGCATTCCGTTCAACTAAATTGTTTTTTTATTCGATTTAATTAAAACTATTTCACACATACAATTTCTAAATTATTTCATTCCATAACAAAACTACTCAGAACCAATCAATCCAATATATGTATTATTCAACAAAAAATTTTTTTGTTTTAAAATCAAAATTTCTTCGAGTCATCAAACTCAATCGATCAAATATTCCGCGTTTACACACAATCATTAGATGAATCAATCGATCAACATAATTTCAAAATAACAAAAAAATGAGAGAAGAATAGAAATGATTTTAAAGCAATTTTTTTTGATTGGTGGTGGAGCTGGAGTGGTGTTAAAGATTTTGTGGTAAAAATTATTTTTCGATGTTTTTGAATTAAAGTGTAATTTCAACCATTAAATTGATCATCGATTATTGTACAAAAAAAAAGTTCTTATAAAACTTATCTTTTTACAGCGAAATATAATAATAACATAACCACAAAGAACGATTTAAGAACAATTTTTAATTTAAATTTTGTTGAGATCGCGATCACAAATGTATCATTATTCATTACATTACTGTATGTATGTTATCGTATTAACCGAAACTGATTTTTTTTTGTTGGTAAGAATTAAAATGAAAGACCATCAAATGTTTTGCACCTGCCTGCTCATCGCTTTGATGATTTTCTTGTTCTTGCCTTATCCTTTTTTTAGTTTTGATAATTTGCTGTGTTTTTTATCTCTTCGTTTTTATTGTTATTCTTTAGTTATTTCGGGACAAAAGGTTAGTCTTTTTTTTTCTCACCAATTTGAAATAAATTTAATGTTATTGTCCAAACTATATTCATTTCATAATTGTAAGAAAAAAAATTAAGAAACTTGTATGTGCTATAAGAGATGTTATTCTATAGCAATGGTTAAAGTGTTACTTTTCCTGTCACGTCCAGGTTTTTAATCTTTCACTGAATTATAAATCAAATACGTTATAATAAAATCATGGCGCAACCTTTCTAGCATATCAAAAGTTCAAAGTATCTAGATTTATTAAATTAATTCTTAACCAAATTTAAAAATCACTCACAGCAATTTCAGTTTTGGTTCTCATCTAATATCGGTTCTTTTCTAGATATAAGTGATGTATACAATTCATAGCTTTCTAAATTTAGAGTCTTATTATCTATCGTAACTGATCAAAGGACTCAATTCGAATCCAAAATTTTTTCAGAGTGGCCTAATCTATTGTATTTCAAAATGTTTGAAATAACCAGATGATCTAACTTGTCGACATGTCCTATAGAATGCCATTGCTAAAGAATCATTTTGATTAGTAAGCCCAGTAGCCCAGTAGCTATTAACCAAAGCAGAAGGGGAGAGCATGCAACCATCGGGATAGCTTATGGATGTCATAAGTAAAAGTTATCAATGAATCATCTAGTACAGCCTTTTTTTACTGTGTAGCTGTTTAATTATCAACGAATCGTTTTTGATCAGTTGTTCATTCGGTCGTTCAGTATGAATCGGTCGTTCATTTTAGTCTGTTAGCAGCTTTTGTTCTAACCAATAAAAATGATTGATTATTCTTTTGTTTCATTTATTTCAACCAACTATAGTTTTTTATTTTTGCTTATAGATCAATCGTTCATTTTGGATCGGTAATTTTTTTAACGAATCATTTGTTTTAAGAAAACAAGTTTTAATTTGGTTTTTATTTAGTTTATGTTTTATTTTTATATCGATGGAAAACCGAAACAAGATGCTGATTATGTGAACCCGACCCTTTTTGATTTCCTTGACAATTCGGTAATCAATGAAGTAGTCATTTTTATTTGATTTTGTTTTAATTTATATTAATCTTGCAGACTTTACTAATCTTTGCAGAAATGCTGCGGCTGAGATTAAATTTACATCTGTGGTAGGCAATAAAGACAGGGTGAAGAGCAATAGTGAACGTAAAGAAATAGTGGCCAAAAAAGTAATGTTTAACTTACAGTGCAAACTTAAAGAAGCGTTTGTAATGGATAGTCTGGGCTAATGTCTGAACCCAGTATATTATAGTCTCAGATTTATTGGTTTTCATTTTTTTTTATTCACCTGTACCGCGCGTAATAGTTTCCCATCCATTCACCTTCAATAGCCGTATTTTTATAGTCCCCGTAACCCGTAGTTCCTTATTTTTCCTAGACCCCATTTAAATTTTCAATAGTTGGACCGACCATATGTGAGAAAACCAAAAGATTTTTGCACTGATTACGCTGGTTTGATATGTTAATTAATCTAATATAAGATTGGTTGGTTTTAATTAATTAATAATTATCTTTAAAGATCATCCATATTTTTATTTTACAACACCCTAAAAATGACGTGCGCTATGGTTACATTCAATATACTATTAAAGTTTGAATTCTCTAAACATCAACCGTAATTAAACAACTAACTTTTTTTGAACCCTAAGTCGGCTGTGCGTATTTTTCCAGTCATCAACATTCAACGATTTAATATCTCGTTTTTGTTAAACATTCTATTGTCTTATTTTCTTTCAAAATGATTTTTCCGTTTCACTATAATGTGATTCTGGATTATAGTTTTGCATTTGATTCATTTTGAATTCAATGGTGAATGTTGTTGATGTGTCGGAAATATTTTGTGTTACAACCTTGTCGTTGTGCAATAGTATCAAATAACGAACGGTTTTGTGTAATTTTGAAAAATTCCCAACAATTGAAAACTTGATGGAAATTAATTTCCAAAACACCGTATTCGAGTTTTTTCGAGACAAAAATTTTTGGCTATATAATACGGCTCTGTCAATTATTAAAAGCTCTTAGTTTATTACATTTGCGTGGTGATGGTTATGGTCACATAGTCATTCCGTCCGGTTGACTTTCAAAAATCATAGTGCAAGTTATTTGTGAGTTTAAATTTAAAACAAAAAAAAATTTTATATGTTGTGTGCCGTTCTGAATCATACAAAAAAAAAAAAAATTAATGAATTTGTAAAATTGTTAACGCAAAAAAAAATCTTTATATGTTTGTGTTGTGCCCACTATAATAATGTGCCGTAAAATCAACAAGCAAAAAAATTGCATTAAATCTACGTAGTACAAAATATTATAATCAATATTAAATTTGGTGAGTGCCAATATTTCCATTAGTTGAATTTGTTTGTATTTAGTATCACTGAGTTAGTCCAATTTAGTCAAAAATTTGTGTGTGCAAGTTGAAACAAATTGATATGTTTTGTGACGTAACGAAAACTGTACGCGCGCTATCATCCTAATGTTAATTATTTTTGACATAAATGTTTTAGTGATAATTAAATGGAATTATTGTGACTAACTATTAAAATATATATTTTTTTGTGGAATATATTTTGTATCCACGTATTTCTCTTAAAATTTAAGTAGAACAATTGTTTGTACTAATTAAAAGTTTTTAACTCAGTTGAATGAGTCCTATTTTTTTTGTAAAACTTAAATTATTTCGACTGCCGAAGATTTAAGAAGGTACGATAAATATTATAAATTCGAACTACTATATTATGTAAAAGAAAGATGTATCTTATTTATTAGTTGTGTATTTGTTTAAATAGACAATCGAATTGTAACAAAATATGATTACAGTTATTATGCTAAATGAACGTATGCTGTATTTTATTTTCTATTGAACGTCGTGGAATTTGATAACTTGTGTTATGATAACATAAAAAAAAAATGGTTTATTTTTATTTGTGATTCTGAAATTTACCAAATTTAAATGGCAGTACTATTTTGAAGTTGGATGTTGATGTGAATAAATTAATAATATGATGCAAGATCCAAATTATAAAAAAGGCCGGAATATGACGTCCTTCAACGATGAGGCCACAATATCATCATCCGCCGTATCAATATTTTGGCGGTTACTACTGTAGGTTAGTGCAACTCAGCATTGGCATCAGGTTTTTGGCTGTTGCTATCGTCTATTATACCTGTTTCGACACACCAATAATACAAAATTTTCATTTAATTACTGCCGTATCGCTTCATTATCATTGTTACAACTTGGTTACAGTTATACTTCAACGAATAATTTAACGGGTGTGGTTACAATTGATTACCTTTGGGATTTCAACGCATACGTCAACCATTACTTTTGCCGTATTGCTTCACTATCATTGTTACAAAATTATTACAGTTATCCTGCACGTATAGTTTAACTAGTGTTGGTACAATTTGTCACATTGTTTGGATTTCAACGCATACGTCAACAATTATTCTTTTTTGCCGTATTGCTTCACTATCATTGATACAAAATTATTACAGATATACTGCAACGAATAGTTTAACTGGTGTTGGTGCCATTTACTACAAGTTTTGGATTTCAACGCATACGTCAACAATTATGTTTTGCCGTATTGCGTTCCCATCATTGATACAAATTGTCACCGTTCGATTTCAATAAATAGTTTGGCTAGTGTTGGTACACTTATTTTTGATTTCAACGCATCCTGCCACAACTACATTTCAACGCATTCGGCTTAATTGATTGCAAGTTTATTTAACGTTTCTATGTACCATTTTTTTTTCTCACAACGTTATCATTGTGTTCAACGTTTTATTCAACAAAATCCTTCAACGCTGATGCTTGCAAGTTTACGGAATGGTTCTACTTGTCATTTGCTGCAACAACGTCATCCATTAACGTTTCTACGTCACGTTTTATTTAATAGAATTGTTTGCTGATTGCCAGTTTATTTAACATTTCTACACAACCATTTATTCATTGTTTATAAGAACAACATTATATAACGCTGCTGACTGCCAGTTTATGGAATGTTCCTACGGGTCAGTCGCTGCAACAACGATATCAATTCACGTTTCTACGTAACGTTTATTCAATAAAATTGTTTAATGATTGCAAATTTATTCAACATTTCTACACAACCATTTATTCATTGTTTATAAGAACAACATTACTTACCGCTGATGATTGCTAGTTTATTGAACGTTTCTACTCATCATATTTATTCAACAATATTATCATTTAACGTTTCTAATTAACGTTTTACTCAACAACATTACTTACCGCTGATGATTACTAGTTTAGTGAACGTTTCTACTCATCATTTTTATTCAACAATATTATCATTTAACGTTTCTAATTAACGTTTTACTCAACAACATTACTTACCGCTGATGATTGCTAGTTTATTGAACGTTTCTACTCATCATTTTTATTCAACAATATTATCGGTTAACGTTTCTAATTAACGTTTCATTCAACAAAATTACTTACCGCTGATGATTACTAGTTTATTGAACGTTTCTACTCATCATATTTATTCAACAATATTATCATTTAACGTTTCTAATTAACGTTTCATTCAACAAAATTACTTACCGCTGATGATTGCTAGTTTATTGAACGTTTCTACTCATCATATTTATTCAACAATGTTATCATTTAACGTTTCTAATTAACGTTGCATTCAACAACATTACTTACCGCTGATGATTACTAGTTTATTGAATGTTTCTACTCATCATTTTTCTTCAACAATATTATCAGATAACGTTTCTAATCAACGCTTTATCCATCGAAATTCTCCAACGTGACCAGCGTACCAATGGAAGGCTGATGGAATCGGAATAGGAGGTCAGGAATTAATCGTGGGGTGAGTACACTCAGTTTGTTTTTTTTTTATTTTTTTTTTAATTAAGGTGGGGGGTGTGAATGGGTGTAAAAGGGCGTGTCAGAGATTGAATCGGGACATGCTAGTCGTCGAATGTGTGGGTGAATGTGTGACGTGTGAGTGTGTGGGCGTCTGAGAGTGAATGTAGGGGTTGGGCGTGGTGATCGTGGATCTTTCGCCCATGGCGTCGCCAGAGTCTCCATTTTTCCACTTGTATTTCTTTCCATTTCTGCAGATTTTCGTAAATAGCGTACATTTCTGTATTTGTGCTGAAGTAGCAGGTATTACTCTATCAAACCCGCGATGGCTGAGTCTTAGTCGTGATGGCTTTAAACTACTCAAGGTACGCTTCCTGCTATGCCACTCTCATTGGTTCGCCACTGAGAAAGCGCTTCATTACAAATTGGCGCCCAACGTGGGGCTTCTCTAAGGGTTTCTACAGTGATGTAGGACCCTGGAGGAGTCCCTCCATGTTTACACAAAATTTGAAAAATTTTTTTTGAAAATTTTTTTTCATGTTAATTTTCAAGTTGCACCCAACAATAGTAAGAGACTCTGGCGGCGTGGAAGCAGTTCCCTGCTTCACACGCGCAGGAGCGAAGGAAGTCTGAGATTCCTCAGACTTTCCTTCGATGGGGTTTTGCGTCCCCACGCCTCCAGCTACAACTCTCCTTTTTGTATTTTGATAACGCAAGGGTGAGAATGGTTCTTCGGAATCATTCTCAATGGGCTTTACAAACCCACGGACCCTAGTAACGGCTGGGTTTCTTACTGGCACGGGGAATGCCGGGGGTGACCGGGTGCCAGGATTAGATATTTGTGAAATGGCGTATACGCCTATCACATCCATCCTGGTCATCTGGCCATGCTCTGGGTTCGCTGTGACAGTGAGATTCTCAGCTGGGCTAACTGCTCCATAACGTTAGAGTCCCCTCCCTGGAGCGTTAGCACCCTATGGTCTGAGTTGTCCGGTTCTCGCGAATGATACTGGGGAACATCTTCTAAAGCAGTTCGATATCAACTGCTGAGGGAAGATGTTCGCCCAGCCTTCATGTCGCGAGTTAATTGGATTAACTCAGATCATAGCACCTCGCCCGTATGTGTTGGTGGTGTGGATCGCAGTTGGCAGGTGTTGATGATCGAATGGTGGTCCAGAGGATTTATCTTCTGGCCATCCCGTCAGCACTTGTCAGCTGGGTGAGATCCCATCAGCACATACCCCTTCTTATTCCTTTCCCACCCTACCTTTTCCCATCCTTTTACCTCCGCTCTTCTTCCCTTCTCCTTTCTGATTTCCCATCCTTTAACGTAGCATAATTTTACTTTTCTTTGGTCCCAAACAAACAAAAACATCTTAAAACAACAACAAATAATGAAAGACCGGCGATCACCCCTTCCAGCCCCATGTGTGGTGAACTTCCCCCAGGATTGGTCCGTCTGTCCTCCGTCCACAAATAAATAAATAACAAAAAAAAAAAAAAGGAAAATAAATATTTATTATTGTGTAAATAGCAAATAAATAAATATAATAATAAATAAATAAATAGAATAACCAATAAATAAATATAATAATAAATAAATAAATATTTAATAAAGAAATAAATAAGTATTTATTAATTAAATAGTTAATAAATACATAAGACGGCAAAACAGCTGATAATATTGGGAACTAAATTTTTTTTTTTTTCAATATATTTTAGATGCCAGCACAAAAAAATAAATATTAAACAAATAGATTATACATCAAGAATACGTATTTAAACCAAATATAGGAATTAATAATATATCAAATAAGGAAAACGAAGAGTATTCAACTCAAATAAATAAGCATCAAGAATAAGAAAATTATAACGGAAAACCAAAAATTTTATTCACCAATTTAAAGCTAACCTGGATAGAAGACTACAATTCGATTAATATTAGGTATAGATTGTTAGATTTAATCTTGTTTGTATATTTTCGTTTAAGGCATGATAGGCTAAGTTTTTTTTGTATTTTTGTTAAATTTTGAAACACATTTGCTTGTCGAACCGGTAGGCTTGCCGCACTTTTTTTTTGTTTTCCCTTTTTGATTTTCGATTCGGGGAATTTCTGAGCCGCCCGAAATCGATTCGGAAATTTTTGTTTAATCCCCCGCCGACAATAGTGTAGGATATTAATTTTCACGCATTTTGCTTCATAATTTTTGTTCCCCACTTACCTCGTTAATAACAGTATAACTTACCTGTTTTTTTTTTTTTGGGCTGCATTTTCGCGTTTGTTTCACCAGATTGAACTGCTGCCCGTTAAAGCAAAAAAAAAAAAAAAAAAAAAAAAAACAAAAAAACAAATTTTTCCTGATTGTTCACACATCAACAACGTAAGTAGTAATAGGTATTTCATTCTTGATTACCCTCGGCGATAGCCCGTTTTACAAGTTTCTTAATCCATACATTGGACGAAGTGGTCAGATATCGCACAGCTGGTTAAGGGTTTGAATAACGAAATTTCCATACAACTCTCTAATATATTTCAAGTACTAAAATATTGTAATAAAGTATTTTTGTCTGGTAATAATTAAATTGTTTATTCGTTTTCAACGTTTGCAATAAGTAACACTTGGCTAGTGTAACAATTTTTCTCCCTATACTTGTCTTTATTGGTCTGGTCCTGTACGGCGGTTTGAGTTTTCATAATGTCAGCGGCTGATAAGATTGACGTTCTGGACAGGTCCAGCTCTTGTGCTGTTTGTCAGCACGAAATAGTGCCGGCCGACGTAAAACTCCTCACTCGGTGTAACCACCTCTTTCATGACATCTGCCTCAACGACTGGTTGTTGCAGAATAGCACCTGCCCGATTTGTCGAGCCGCTTGTGAGCGTGCAGAATTACAGAGGTTACCTCGAGGGAGGGAGAAAACTAATGATACAATGGTGCCACCACCACCGCGACCGGTGACCCGCTCTATTACCGCAGGCTGGCAACGTCGTTCCAGTACCGGAATTCAACCCTCGTCCACTCCCTTGGCAAACCGTCTCCCACCATCTCGACTCGCCGATGAAGTGCGAGGGAATATAGCTCAAAGATCTCCCATATATGGTGCCGCTGCAGCGGAAGATCCAGGTTTTCAGGAAGCGGTAAATGCTCACATCGATCGGGAAATTTCAAGAATTAATCACTCAATGATGCAATCACGTGCTCCAGCACCTGAAGTGTTGTTACCCCTAGCACATAATGCAGTATCACCCACCACCCCGCGTCATCAAACGGTTCATTCCGGAAATTATACACCAGTGAATGCGTATATGCGAAATAATGTACCAGTACCACCATTGTTTGCTGAGCCTCCTCCTGCTCTTGCTCCAACTAGAATGAGAACACATCTCGAGCAGCACTCTACAACAATTAGAAATTGGAACGTAACGTTCTCGGGTAGACCCGATGGTCTAGATGTTGAAGCGTTCATCTTCAGAATAGAGCGGCTGACCGAGATGTGTTTAAATAGCGATTTTACTATTGTCACCCGTTGTCTGTACCTGTTGTTCACAGATCGAGCAGCTGATTGGTTCTGGAGATATTTTCGCCAGAACCGACAGCTTATTTGGACTGACTTGTGTCATGCTCTGCGAATTGAATTTCAGGACCGGCAGACGGACGAAGAAGTGAAGGAGCGGATGAGGGCCAGGAAACAGCGGCCCACGGAATTGTTTGACGAATTCTTACAAGCGATTTATCGACTGGCAGATAAGCTACGAGTACCGATGTCGGACGCGGAGTTGTTATCCTTGATACGCAACAACTTACGATTAGAAATTAGAAGGGAGCTGTTATATGTTACCATTTATGGACTGGAACCTCTGCGCCAGCTCTGCCGTGATCGCGAAAAGTTATGGGCCGAGTCAGTAACCAGATCGCGAGATTATAATATTCGACCGTCTAGACCGGTGTCTGAGGTGGATTTAGATAGTGAATTCTCACAAATTCAAATTAGCGAATTGCCAACTGAATCATTACCAATTACCTCTAACGAACTTGCGGCAATACAGCCTGCCCCTAATATGAAACGAATAACCAGTTCAACTATTTGTTGGAACTGTAAACGACCTGGTCATCGGTGGCACGATTGTCGTGAATCTCAGCGATTGTTTTGTTGGGGATGCGGAAAAGACGATGTATTATGTCCTAACTGTGAAAATTGTCGGGGAAACCGAAGGGGGGGCCAGAATCCCAACACCTTTTCTCGCTCCCAGGACCTGTCTTAGAATCATCTGAGACCAAATTCGATTTATCTCCTGATCCCTCGGTTGTGTCATCTACCACTCCCACTAACCTATTTGTACCCGATACACGGTCGAACCGAACCTCAACTTCCAATCTGATAGAACACCCGTTAATTACTACTTCGGTTACATTAGTACCCACTCATGATACTAATGTGAAATTATTGAAACGAACACCCGATCATACTGAACCGCCTCCATTATGGACCAAAATCAAATCGTTCCCACAACGATTGAACGAATACCTGAAGGTGCGCTCAAACATATTTGTCGATTCATTATCATCGTTGAAAATTCCATCGCGCTCTGCGCTCCGGTCTCGTATTTATTGGCAACAACGTCATTTGTTTAAAACTAAAACCATTTCCTCTATTGTGAAATTGGACAACGATGTGAGATCTTATGCCACAGTGTCAATATTGGGTAAACAACATACTGGACTGTTGGATAGTGGAGCGTCTTTGACTGTAATTGGTGGTGATTTTGCTAAAGAAATCGTACAGACTCCAGACCTTCTGACTTATTCGTCTGCCGTAGTTCGTACTGCCGATGGCCAAAGACAGAAGATCTTGGGGTTTGTAAAAACAAAGATTTCATTTATGAACCAAGTCAGAACCCTGGACGTCTTCATTATCCCGTCTTTGACTCAAAATCTATATCTAGGTATAGATTTCTTTAACGCTTTTGGTTTGTTTAACCCGATATTTAACTTACCTACATTTTCGACTACGGAGTCAGGAATTTCAGAATTGTCTATGGACAATCAAACACGTCTACAAAACACTATTCAGCTTCTACCATCATTTTCAAAAATGGGTCTGGGTCGAACACATTTGTTGGAACACGTTATTGATGTGGGGACTGCAGCTCCCATCAAGCAACGACACTATCCAATATCGCCCGCCATTGAGAAACTGATGGGAGAAGAACTGGATAGGATGTTGTCTCTGGGTATTATAGAGGTTTCAAACAGCCCATGGTCAAGTCCGGTGGTCTTAATTCGCAAACCTGGGAAGAATCGTCTTTGTTTGGATAGTAGAAAGGTCAATACAGTTACTAAGAAGGATGCTTACCCCCTTCCACAGATAGATGGGATCTTGAGTCGTCTGCCACAAAGTAATTTCATTTCCAGTTTGGATCTGAAAGACGCTTTCTGGCAGATACCGTTAGAAAAACACTCCCGAGAGAAAACTGCTTTTACGGTCCCAGGGCGGCCATTGTATCAGTTCGTAAGAATGCCTTTCGGACTGTGCAATGCGCCGCAAACAATGACCAAATTGATGGACCAAGTAATTCCTCCACATCTCAAGTCGTGCGTCTTCGTATACTTGGATGATCTTCTAATAGTTACAGATACCTTTGAGGCCCATCTGAAACTGTTAGAAGATATCTCCCAGTGTCTTAGACGTGCGAACTTGACGATAAACGTGGAAAAAAGTAAGTTTCTCTTGCCGGAGGTAAAATATTTGGGATATGTTGTGGGAGGTGGTACGTTGAAAATTGATCCTGATAAAACTCTAGCTATTTCCGAATTTCCTACACCGCGTACGTCCAAACAGATTCGACGTTTCCTGGGTATGGCGGGTTATTATCGCCGTTTTATATCTGATTTCTCTGCTATGTCCTCTCCAATATCAGATCTGTTGAAGAAAAATTCTAATAAATTCGTATGGACACCCGAAGCTGAAATAGCATTTGTAAACCTCAAAAATGCTCTCATCTCAGCACCAGTCCTCATAAACCCCGACTATACTAAACCCTTTACTCTCCAGTGCGACGCTAGCAACGACGGTATAGGTTGTGTATTAATGCAGTGTGACATGGACGGTATGGAACATCCCATAGCGTACATGTCCAAAAAGCTAAATTCTGCGCAGCGCAATTACTCCACTAGTGAGAAAGAGTGTCTAGCCGCCGTACTGGGGGTAAAGAAGTTTAGAGCGTATGTCGAGGGTCAGGCCTTTAAGATCATAACTGACCATGCTTCATTAAAATGGTTAATGCAACAAAAAGACCTTTCTGGTCGATTGGCTCGTTGGAGCCTGAAATTGCAGGGTTACGTCTTTGATATTGAGTACCGAAAAGGAAAATTAAATACTGTTCCTGACACTCTATCAAGACGTGACTCTGTCGATATCATTTCTGAACTATGTCCAGTGCATGAATTAGATCTTAATTCCCCTTTCTTCAACACTTCTCGATATTTGGAGTTGGTAAATCTGGTTACCGAAGCAGACGGTACATTGCCTGATCTGAAAGTAATTTCTGGTCGGGTTTATAAACGATTGGCTTGTTTGGATCTTGACATTCCTTCAGAGGGTGAGGTCTGGAAATTGTGGTTACCTGAGGAATACACTGACGAGTGTATTGCAAGGGCCCACAATCCTCCTACCTCATCTCATGGAGGTCTAGCAAAAACCTTGTTTAACATTCGTAAATTTTACTATTGGCCTCGTATGTATACCCAGGTTAAATCGTACATCGGAAATTGTAAGACCTGCAAAGAAATCAAAGCGACTAATGTTCCACTTCGTGCTCCCATGGTTTCTCAGATGAAAACAGAACGAATTGGTCAGCGATTGTATATCGATATTCTTGGCCCTTATCCTCGTTCAAAGGCCGGGAATATCGCTATTCTTGTAGTATTAGATCATGTTACTAAATATCCATTTTTATTTCCTTTACGGAAACTAACCGCTGAACCAATTTGTCATCTATTGGCTACCAATGTCTTTCACGTATTTGGTTGTCCCGAAGTTATTGTGTCCGATAATGGGACGCAGTTTAAGTCTAAACTATTTGGAGATTTCTTGGCGAAGCACGGAGTGAAACATACATTACTAGCGTTATATTCACCTCAAGCTAACGCTTCGGAACGGGTAAATAGAAGTGTTTTATCTGGTATTAGAGCCTATTTAAAGGAGGAACATTCTAAATGGGATCTGCACTTGAGCGAGATCGCTTGTGCACTACGTTGTTCCCTACATCAGACACTTAAATGTTCCCCATATTACGCAATGTTTGGAATACCTATGGTGACTCATGGTTCGTCATATGAACTGCTGAGACGATTGAATAGTCTTCATGATCCAGGTGAAACGATTCTGCGACCTGATTATCTTAATAAGATTCGAATTCGAATTCTTGATTTAACTGCCGAAGCATTTGTCAAAAGTGCTGAAAGATACAATTTACGAGCTCGAGTAACTTTGTTTAAACCAGGTGATACGGTGTTCCGAAGGAACTTTATCTTGAGTGACGCCGGTAAGAAATTATCTGCTAAACTTGCACAGAAGTTTATTGAGACCAGAGTAATAAGGTTGGTAGGTGGTTCCGCCTACGAACTGGAGGACCTGGTTTCTAAACGTAGAGGTGTTTATCACTCCAAGGACATTCGTGCCTAACATCGGCAATAATTTTTTTTCTGTCAGTATGATAGTAACTTTCGTGCGTGTTTCATCGCCATTGTAAGTCAAGATTATCGACGACCACAAAGTATGAGGGTAGTTTCATCTTGAATTCACAGTTCAGTGAGTGTGTATCAACTTTGGTGTTCGGGTCTTGTTTCAAAATTTTTTTTTGTTTTGACTATTTATAAGTGTAAATTCCGTGATTGAACGTATTTGAGTTTGGTTCAGTTGGTTACCTTGAATCTATGGGAACAACCTTCCGAGTCACTTGGACGGAAGCGTACAACAGTGTGGCCCGGCTAGCGAGTCGGAGACGCATGAGACTCGTGTTAGTTCAGGTGTGGGTTGCGAGCCTGCATAACGTAAAAACGGAATTGTGTCAGACGTTTCATTAAAGAAGTTGGTCCTACGGTGTTTTTTTACTTTCGATCTGTAGCAGATTGAATCAAGTTTTTTGTGACTCTAGAGTCTCGGGAACCCCCAGATCTGCCCGAAATTGGGTCTGGAAGAAGTTAGTTATCCACCGCTTGCAATAGAGTAGAATACTGATTTTATCGATACCCCTCCCAAAAGTTTTTTTTTTTTTTTTTCTTAGATACTTTGTTACTTTGTTTCTGCTAAGACTGAGTTTGTAATACTGATCGATTTGATTGCTAATTTGTAGAATCTTGAAGTGCCTCACCATACTACGGTGGATGTACAAGGTCTGTTTGCGACCAGTCTAGTCCTCTTTTCAACTTCTTTTTGGTCGTGAGTGCTCTTCCAAAAAGCACTTGCTCTGTAATGGATAGTCTGGGCTAATGTCTGAACCCAGTATATTATAGTCTCAGATTTATTGGTTTTCATTTTTTTTTATTCACCTGTACCGCGCGTAATAGTTTCCCATCCATTCACCTTCAATAGCCGTATTTTTATAGTCCCCGTAACCCGTAGTTCCTTATTTTTCCTAGACCCCATTTAAATTTTCAATAGTTGGACCGACCATATGTGAGAAAACCAAAAGATTTTTGCACTGATTACGCTGGTTTGATATGTTAATTAATCTAATATAAGATTGGTTGGTTTTAATTAATTAATAATTATCTTTAAAGATCATCCATATTTTTATTTTACAACACCCTAAAAATGACGTGCGCTATGGTTACATTCAATATACTATTAAAGTTTGAATTCTCTAAACATCAACCGTAATTAAACAACTAACTTTTTTTGAACCCTAAGTCGGCTGTGCGTATTTTTCCAGTCATCAACATTCAACGATTTAATATCTCGTTTTTGTTAAACATTCTATTGTCTTATTTTCTTTCAAAATGATTTTTCCGTTTCACTATAATGTGATTCTGGATTATAGTTTTGCATTTGATTCATTTTGAATTCAATGGTGAATGTTGTTGATGTGTCGGAAATATTTTGTGTTACAACCTTGTCGTTGTGCAATAGTATCAAATAACGAACGGTTTTGTGTAATTTTGAAAAATTCCCAACAATTGAAAACTTGATGGAAATTAATTTCCAAAACACCGTATTCGAGTTTTTTCGAGACAAAAATTTTTGGCTATATAATACGGCTCTGTCAATTATTAAAAGCTCTTAGTTTATTACATTTGCGTGGTGATGGTTATGGTCACATAGTCATTCCGTCCGGTTGACTTTCAAAAATCATAGTGCAAGTTATTTGTGAGTTTAAATTTAAAACAAAAAAAAATTTTATATGTTGTGTGCCGTTCTGAATCATACAAAGAAAAAAAAAATTAATGAATTTGTAAAATTGTTAACGCAAAAAAAAATCTTTATATGTTTGTGTTGTGCCCACTATAATAATGTGCCGTAAAATCAACAAGCAAAAAAATTGCATTAAATCTACGTAGTACAAAATATTATAATCAATATTAAATTTGGTGAGTGCCAATATTTCCATTAGTTGAATTTGTTTGTATTTAGTATCACTGAGTTAGTCCAATTTAGTCAAAAATTTGTGTGTGCAAGTTGAAACAAATTGATATGTTTTGTGACGTAACGAAAACTGTACGCGCGCTATCATCCTAATGTTAATTATTTTTGACATAAATGTTTTAGTGATAATTAAATGGAATTATTGTGACTAACTATTAAAATATATATTTTTTTGTGGAATATATTTTGTATCCACGTATTTCTCTTAAAATTTAAGTAGAACAATTGTTTGTACTAATTAAAAGTTTTTAACTCAGTTGAATGAGTCCTATTTTTTTTGTAAAACTTAAATTATTTCGACTGCCGAAGATTTAAGAAGGTACGATAAATATTATAAATTCGAACTACTATATTATGTAAAAGAAAGATGTATCTTATTTATTAGTTGTGTATTTGTTTAAATAGACAATCGAATTGTAACAAAATATGATTACAGTTATTATGCTAAATGAACGTATGCTGTATTTTATTTTCTATTGAACGTCGTGGAATTTGATAACTTGTGTTATGATAACATAAAAAAAAAATGGTTTATTTTTATTTGTGATTCTGAAATTTACCAAATTTAAATGGCAGTACTATTTTGAAGTTGGATGTTGATGTGAATAAATTAATAATATGATGCAAGATCCAAATTATAAAAAAGGCCGGAATATGACGTCCTTCAACGATGAGGCCACAATATCATCATCCGCCGTATCAATATTTTGGCGGTTACTACTGTAGGTTAGTGCAACTCAGCATTGGCATCAGGTTTTTGGCTGTTGCTATCGTCTATTATACCTGTTTCGACACACCAATAATACAAAATTTTCATTTAATTACTGCCGTATCGCTTCATTATCATTGTTACAACTTGGTTACAGTTATACTTCAACGAATAATTTAACGGGTGTGGTTACAATTGATTACCTTTGGGATTTCAACGCATACGTCAACCATTACTTTTGCCGTATTGCTTCACTATCATTGTTACAAAATTATTACAGTTATCCTGCACGTATAGTTTAACTAGTGTTGGTACAATTTGTCACATTGTTTGGATTTCAACGCATACGTCAACAATTATTCTTTTTTGCCGTATTGCTTCACTATCATTGATACAAAATTATTACAGATATACTGCAACGAATAGTTTAACTGGTGTTGGTGCCATTTACTACAAGTTTTGGATTTCAACGCATACGTCAACAATTATGTTTTGCCGTATTGCGTTCCCATCATTGATACAAATTGTCACCGTTCGATTTCAATAAATAGTTTGGCTAGTGTTGGTACACTTATTTTTGATTTCAACGCATCCTGCCACAACTACATTTCAACGCATTCGGCTTAATTGATTGCAAGTTTATTTAACGTTTCTATGTACCATTTTTTTTTCTCACAACGTTATCATTGTGTTCAACGTTTTATTCAACAAAATCCTTCAACGCTGATGCTTGCAAGTTTACGGAATGGTTCTACTTGTCATTTGCTGCAACAACGTCATCCATTAACGTTTCTACGTCACGTTTTATTTAATAGAATTGTTTGCTGATTGCCAGTTTATTTAACATTTCTACACAACCATTTATTCATTGTTTATAAGAACAACATTATATAACGCTGCTGACTGCCAGTTTATAGAATGTTCCTACGGGTCAGTCGCTGCAACAACGATATCAATTCACGTTTCTACGTAACGTTTATTCAATAAAATTGTTTAATGATTGCAAATTTATTCAACATTTCTACACAACCATTTATTCATTGTTTATAAGAACAACATTACTTACCGCTGATGATTGCTAGTTTATTGAACGTTTCTACTCATCATATTTATTCAACAATATTATCATTTAACGTTTCTAATTAACGTTTTACTCAACAACATTACTTACCGCTGATGATTACTAGTTTAGTGAACGTTTCTACTCATCATTTTTATTCAACAATATTATCATTTAACGTTTCTAATTAACGTTTTACTCAACAACATTACTTACCGCTGATGATTGCTAGTTTATTGAACGTTTCTACTCATCATTTTTATTCAACAATATTATCGGTTAACGTTTCTAATTAACGTTTCATTCAACAAAATTACTTACCGCTGATGATTACTAGTTTATTGAACGTTTCTACTCATCATATTTATTCAACAATATTATCATTTAACGTTTCTAATTAACGTTTCATTCAACAAAATTACTTACCGCTGATGATTGCTAGTTTATTGAACGTTTCTACTCATCATATTTATTCAACAATGTTATCATTTAACGTTTCTAATTAACGTTGCATTCAACAACATTACTTACCGCTGATGATTACTAGTTTATTGAATGTTTCTACTCATCATTTTTCTTCAACAATATTATCAGATAACGTTTCTAATCAACGCTTTATCCATCGAAATTCTCCAACGTGACCAGCGTACCAATGGAAGGCTGATGGAATCGGAATAGGAGGTCAGGAATTAATCGTGGGGTGAGTACACTCAGTTTGTTTTTTTTTTATTTTTTTTTTAATTAAGGTGGGGGGTGTGAATGGGTGTAAAAGGGCGTGTCAGAGATTGAATCGGGACATGCTAGTCGTCGAATGTGTGGGTGAATGTGTGACGTGTGAGTGTGTGGGCGTCTGAGAGTGAATGTAGGGGTTGGGCGTGGTGATCGTGGATCTTTCGCCCATGGCGTCGCCAGAGTCTCCATTTTTCCACTTGTATTTCTTTCCATTTCTGCAGATTTTCGTAAATAGCGTACATTTCTGTATTTGTGCTGAAGTAGCAGGTATTACTCTATCAAACCCGCGATGGCTGAGTCTTAGTCGTGATGGCTTTAAACTACTCAAGGTACGCTTCCTGCTATGCCACTCTCATTGGTTCGCCACTGAGAAAGCGCTTCATTACACGTTATATAGTCTACTGTAATTACGGACAAGCGTAAATGTTTGTTTTTGAGGAAAACACATTTAAACATAACCTCGTTTGGTCATTTTTTTTGTACCATTTACTGCAAATAAGTTTACCATATGTTTTTAAAATTATGTGTATGATGCTTTTTTTAGAATAATGTAATGAAAATTAGTTAAGATAGATACATTTTAAAGAACATTTTTTTGAGTGGAGTGTTTGAATTATCTTAAAAAAAACAAATTCATCACATAAAAAAAATTAGATTGATGACCAATGAACGATTTTTCTATTACTAATCGAACAATCGTTGTCGTTCACTGAAGTGATTCATTCAATTAATATCGGTCGTTCACGATCGAAAAATCAATACTGATGTATCGGTCATAAATAACCGATGTTAATTGAACGATTGACTCCAGTGAACGATAGCTGATCGTTCAGTTACTAATAGAAAGATCTTTCGTTGGTCACTAATCTATGTTTATCAGTAATTAACTTCTTTTACAGTTTTTTGCATTCAATTCAATAACTTCGCACAAAATACTAAAATAAAGGGAATTCACACAGTTAAAAATTAAAAAAAACATTTATTTACATTCCACTTTCTATTCAGAATAAAAAAATTCCAATAATAAACCTTGTTGGACATTGGTCTTAAAAGGTTTTTATCTATTGTTGTGACACATATTGTAAGTCCTACTACACAACACATATTACTAAACACAAACGAAGCAAGAAAACTGAAAACTTGATTGTTTAAAACGAACGATCCGTTTAAAAATCCAATTTGAATTGAACGGTCTTTAAAATTAAAAACAAAAACACCATTGCTAAAAAATAAATCGAAAAACCTATTTAATATGAACGACCGATCCAAAATTAACGATACAAAAAGAACGAGCGAATTCAAAGTAAAACTGATCCGTTTTTGAAAAAATTATTGCTGATGGTTTATTTAGGTTAAAATGGTTTATTTTGCAGATTATGATTGCTCAGAAGAAATAAGAATTAAGGTGCTATGGTTTGTAGATTGATTTTATTTTTATTTTTTTTATTTCCTTTTTCTATAAATTGGAATGAACACAGTGCGTTCCTGATAATGAAACCTTCATCAGTAACATCCAAGGAGGTGCATGCCTTGAGATTAAAATTCCAATAAGACTCAGTCTGTGAATTCGAAAGGGTCTCCTCAGCCTATCACAAAACTGGACTAGCCAACTATATTGAATAAAATCTAAATGTAGGATATATATAATCAATAATTGAAGTATAAGTGTTGCACCTCAACCATTGCGCCAATAGCACAGGCGATTGTTAAATAGTAATAATAACGTAACTCAATCATTGCACCAAAGGTACAGGCGATTGTTGAACAGAAATAATAATATAAATTAATCGTTGCGCCAAAGCTATAGGCAATTGTTGAACAAAACTAATAGTAATACTCAATCGTTGCGCCAATAATGCTCACTCGTTGGGTTTCTTTCGCTATATTTTAAGTAATATAGTCTCGATTTCATAAAGATTGCTTCGTTTTATTTAGGTTCTATTAATTAGACTTTTTTCGCATGTTTTAAATATTTATGCTTTTTGCAGGTGACCGATTGAACGATGACCGACGTCCTACATGTTTAAATCGGTCAGTGCAAATGAATGAACCATTCAAATGGCTGATGTTACCTTTAATACACAACTATAACTTTGATCATAATCATGAGATAATGACAAATATTGCTCCTCAAACAATTTTGCCGGAAAATCGATATGTATATAACCTAAAGAATTTTGTTGTCCTTCTAGACTTGTCGTGTGTGGGTATTCTTTAGTTACCAATAATATGAACTGCAGGATCGGTTGGAGTAAAGTCCTCATTGTTGTTATATCCGATGCTGAGCAATAGTGTAGAGTATCTTCTAGTTTGGGCATTACATTCAAGGAGAAGTAGCTGTTTCCATTATATTGTCTAAAACCTTAACTTATTTTTTTTTTTTTGGTTACGGACGCTTAGTATTCAATTTTATTGTAACAGAGAACTTGACTTTTTTTATTTGCCCAGTTACCATTTAACCTAAGTGGACTTGTGGATTTTTAGATAGACTTATCGAACACTTTAAGTTATGTTTGATTGTGTTTTCTTGTAAGTTGTTTGCTATGAAGTTAAGCTCCGCTTCGTAAAATGTCCAGTAGATCTTCTGAGATTTCCGAGTCGTTATAATTCTTTGTTTGTAAGGATTACACGGTTGACATATCACATATGGCAGTTATTTTTTACAATTAGTTAGGAATATAAGAAACAGTTTAGTGTCGTATTCTGAATGTTCTCTTTTTAGGGTTCCGTCATTTGAAAAAGTAAAAACGGTATATTGGTGAGACTTCGGTGTCCGTCCGAATTTCTGCACAATCGCTTTACTCACAAACTTTAAGTGCTATCAACTTGAAATTTTCTACAGTTATTAAATGCGTTTTCTCACGCTCGTTGATAACAAAAAAATTTCAAATATTTGTTTTTATCTAAATTTTATGGACATAGATGAGAAGATAGTAAAACAAAAGTTTTTTGTAAGGAGTTTAGTTTAGATAAATCGAAATTGATGAAAATATTTTAAAAAAAATTTAATGAATTTTCGACTGCTTAGTTTTTGAGTTATTGACAAAAACGCGTGTTTCCTCCCCCCCTTTACTTCGAACATTGCAAAAGGAAAAAATTAAAAAAATTCACGGGTGAAGAAATCGAGGAATCGAGTTTAGTTTAGAAAAATCGAAATTGATGAAAATATTTAAAAAAAAATTTAATGAACTTTCGACTGCTTAGTTTTTGAGTTATTGACAAAAGCGCGGGTTTCCTCCTCCCCCTTAACATCGAACATTACAAAAGGAAAAAATTAAAAAAATTGCTAAATCGAAACGAAAATTAAAAACGCGTAAAAATTTCGAAAAAAAATTTCGATTTTTTGTGGTGCAAAACAGTTTTTTTTTTGTAATTTTCAAATGCACAGTCTTCGACTTATTTTCGAAAATGTCAAATTTTCTTTGTCCCCCACCTTAACTTCGAACATTACAAGACAAAAAAATCAAAAAAATTCACTGGTGTAGGAATTTTGCTAAATCGAAACCGAATTTTTTTTTTGGTTGTTATAAATTCAAATGTTCATTGGTGGGGGTTTAAAGTAGAAATTTTGAAAAAAAATTATTTTTGATCATGTCATGTGTGATGTCATATAAATAGTGATTTTTTTTTTGTGGTGCAAAACAGTTTCTTTTTTAATTTTCGAAAGCTCAGTTTTTGACTTATTTTCGAAAATGTAAAATTTGTTTTTGTCCCCCACCTTAACTTCAAACATAACAAAAGAAAAAGATTAGAAAAATTCATGGTTGTATGAATTTCGCATAAAGAAAACCATTTTTCTGTTTCGGTTGCTATAACTTCAAACAAAAAGCTTTGAAGATTCAACCCAACGTAATACTACACTAACAAAATCTGTTTTGCTCAAATATTATATATACAGAACCCTCAGCGAGCGAAATATAGTCGCACTTGCCTGACTTTTTTTAAAGACATTTTATTCTTTTGTGTTCTGTCTACGATTTCTAGCTGTAAATAAGATCATATAAATTCTGTTAAATGCAGCGGTAGTAATTAGTTTACATTCCTCTCTTCAAACAATTGGCTTCTGTGCGTCTGTTCAACAAGTGCAATTGCTGCCATGATTTTATAATATAAATCACTGCCATGAAATTATAATATAAACAGCACAAATACTACCTTACACAAAAGTTTGATCTCCTATGTATGCCATGTGTATTTCGTATTGCAAACCTGCTAAATTCGGTTATAAAAATAATTTCTTAATTTTAAAAATTACAAATTTGTTTGCCAGTTCTGGGCATGGTTGGTATTTTTCCTTACCGAAAGAAACACAGAAGTTATTAGTGTAAACACAAAACATCTGATATTGTTATCTGAAAATTTTCCGTTCACCGAATCGCCATTATAATAAAATTTATCAACATAAATGAGTTTTACAAATTAGTAACATAGCTTATGTATAGTCAACCGTAGAGGCATCTTATTCTGCGACTTCTACTTAGCGGTTTATTACATTTATACTAGGAATCGCCCAGTGACCGATATTCGGCCATTGTAAATAGACCTCCCAACCAAATACCTACAACACATTATTTCAGAGTTTGATTTATTGATATAATTGATTTTGAATTGTGAAACAAATAACTTGAAAAAAAAAACAAAAAACAAAAAAACTCAAAAAAACACACCTATCACATTTTTCTCCTTTTTTCTCAAAATTCCAAAAAAATATTTTTCGGCACATCTACTACTCAAAACCTTTCCAACGATATACATATTGTCCCACTTTTATTATTATTTATTTAATTTATTTCCTGTAATTAAGCTCTATAGGCTTCTATTTACATTAATAATTTCTTATACTAGTTAAAAAGTGATAATAAGAAAAGATAATTTTTTATCAATATCACATATGGCAGCTTGCAGTAAAATTAATCAATTATCACAGTCATTCAACAAACAAATCATTAGTGCAGTGGCGTCATTTCACCAAAATCTTGGGGGGGGGGAGGCGAGAATTTAAATGACATAAAAAGATTTTTTTCGTAAAACATAACATGTACATTTTTATACACACATATATTTAAAAGCATTTAAATGCATGGTATTAGAAATGAAACTAAAATGCTTTTGAGCTACCTTGGTTACTATGCTAGATCTTTAACTTCTATTGTTGTTTCATCGAAGCGAATGCCGCAAAGTTCTGCAAAATCTCTTCATTTGTTAAAAATAATTTTAAATTTAGTATCATCTCTGCATTGTTTAAGCATCAAGAAAGTAGTTTGGCATTACCGCCAGCCAGCGAGTTTCACTGTATCCAATAAGTTGGTTATGTTCGACATTATTTTTGCCGTAGAACTCCTTCAACGTCTCCAGTAAAGACAGTAAAATATCCAATTTTTTTTAACCCTGCCATTTAACCGGCCATTTAAATCAGCAGCACTTCTTATTGCATTATTTAGAATATGGGCTGCGAATCCAATACCCAATACATTCTGGTTCAAATTCGAGCTTAACTTGCTTTTAAATTTTCACTTCTTGACGTGACACCACTAAAATTAGTATTCGAGTTATCAGCGCAAATTGCAACTAACTTTTTGTCAATGTTAAATAACAACAAGAAAACAAAATAACAACAAAACTTGTTCAAGCTACTGGAGCTGACGGCTTATAGCAACGCTTTTTTATGTTTATCTGTATCTATATGTCTTTTAATTCATAATGTCCACTGTTAGTTTGCAAATTCACTCCGACTGGCAATACAATAAACCTTTGCGTCGTTATATTTTGATTTTTTTATAAAAAGATTGTCCAATTCAATATCATATGAGAATTTACGTAAACGTTTTCTATCCATCTTGATTTGCAGGAGAACTTTTTAAATATAATTTTAAAAATTAGCAAAAATTTACCTTTTATAGTAGCTTAAAACTTTTGTTACACAAGTAAAGACTGCAAAACAAATGAAACAATTTATTTTAATTTTACTAAATAATTAATATCTTTTCTGTATTCTGTAAGTATAAGAGGTATACAGTATACCTCTCGTTCTATCTTTTGCAAATATATACCATTTATCAAGTTTTTATGCTCTCTACTTTGTTTGTTCTTTATTGAGAAAAAAAAATTAGAAATTAGATAATAATAATTTTACTTTTGAGCTACCTAGTTAAAGTGTGTTTTAAACAGAGTTTGAAACGCTACTTATATCACTCCTTTACTTTGTTCTTTCAAAGTGCGTAGCTTAAAAAAAATATAACACTCCCACATACAGGAGTGAAAATAATAAAATATCATTCTTGCTACTAAATTGAAATAAATAGTTTCTTTCAAATACTCAAAACTTTTATTTTTGCTTCAAATTTGATGCTTTCCAACGTAAAATGCTTTGAATGATTCGTTCAATTATTCATGTATTGTTAGAAAAATGAATATAAAGGATGACGTAGAGGGACTATTCATAAATCGAATAAAAGAACAGGAAAATGTAATCTGCTCCAAAGGAGTAAAATCATTTTTTTTACATTTTAATTTTTGAATATTATTTCAAAGGATTAAAATGAGTACTCGAATAAAGTAAAACTCTGGTTTGAAAATTTAAATGTTTATGAATTTATACGGAAAACTGCGACTTTTTAAGTAAAATATTTTGTATTTTATTTTTCATAATATACTTTCGATCTCACGTATATATACACCGGGAAGATGTTTCTATAAACAAAGAAAGCTTTCCGTTGAGATAGATCTGTTAGACATCAAAAGATATTCGCAAAACAAAATGTAAATTATTGAAGTGGAAAAAACTGAGTTTAGTATTTCTAAGAAAATCATAGTTAAAACACTATTTAGTAAAAAAAATATTACACTAGTTTGTTCTCTCAATATAGATAAATTAACACATACATAACATTATACAAATTGCAAGAAAAAACAGTGAAGCCATTGCTTTGACTAAGATATTGCGCAAACTGTACGTAGGTAGATATAAGGCTTATTTGATTATTTCGATAATGCGGGCAAATGTGGTGGAAATATTTGTTTCGTGGGACAAATTTCTCCGTGGGACAACGCAATCAAATGTGGGACATTCCCACGCAGCGTGGGACGTCTGGTCAGTTTACTACCCATAAACGTGCGTAAATTTTTCATTTGATTCAAAGTTGTACAATTTTTGCGAGCTTCTTTTAAATCTATAAGAAAAACCTACCACAAAAAAATAATAGTTTCTCCCTCCGTGTGACTGTATAAAAAAATAAACACAGATTGACGTTTAGGATACGTTTTGGATTTTATTATAACCAACCAAACATATAATTTTTGCTATTTTATGAATTAAAAATTATAGTCCATATAGCGAAAAGAATTTGTCAGCAAGTTTTCATAACATACTTTGAAAATATTTACATAACTTAAATATTTGTTCGTGTCTTTAGAAAATATTGCTTGTCCATTATAAAACAATCACTATTATAAAATCACTGGAAATAACACAAAAAATTTAAATTACTCTCGTAATTATTTGCATTCATTTTATAAAAACTAGCACAACTATCAAGAAAACCGATATGTTATAGGATTTTACAATTAGAAATGTTTTTAATTTATTGTTTTTAAAAAAGTCTTGTAAAGTTTGTACAATATGATATAGATAAAAAATAAATTCTCCAAATAAGTGGGATATAATTAGGTTGTGTTCTCCTGCATGTACTTACTTTTAAGTTTATATAAATTACCAATGACCAATAGCAATTGGAATTTGAATGTTAAATACTGCACTATGTACTCTCAAGGAACCCTATACTAATGAAATATTTTGTTTCCTCTGGCTTAGACACGAATATAAACAAAACACTATCGTACGATAGAATTTTGTCAAAATACGCACCCACGGCGTTTTTGGAAGAAAGATCGTGTTCTGTTTATAAAACTGATTTCATCATAAGAGAAGATGCAATACGACCGCCTTTTGTATCGGCGGCGCTCTAGTCTATACAAAGAACGATAACGGTTTGAATATTGTGGTGAACCGTACTTTAGTCGGGCCAAAATAATATGTAACGTAATAATTATATTATCAGATATATTTCAATTAATAGTATGCGATAAAATTGGTATATTAGCTAAGTAAATCTTCTAAAAGTTAGACGAATTTACAAAATAACAGTGCATTGAAATTTTTATAGTGTATAATTTTTATATAGTGTAAACGATTGGATAGTTTTATTGAATCGATGTATTGATAGTATCAGATCCTTGGGGGGGGGGGGCAATGCCCCCCCCCCCAGCCCTACCCAATTGACGCCTCTGCATTAGTGCGATTTTCATACAGTTTAAGTTAAAGTAAAACTAAAAATATATACACCATTCCGAGTAAGGTCAAACGAGATTCCACAACACAGATTCCAAGTATATGATATAGAGCAATCAGGATTTATCCTCGTTCAAACATATTTCAAAATTGTAATACTTTTTGTAGAGACGAACAAAATTCATAATATTTGACGACCGAATAGTCTGCGGCAACGCGTTGTGCATGCTAACTCCAAAAACAAAAAAAGAGGAGTTTAAAATACGAAACCTATTCATAGGTAGTATAACATGCCAGGTTCGCCTAGGGACAACATAAGCTTACTATATAGATATGGAGGACTCTTGTTGTTTAAAATCTTATGGATATATAAGCAAATACGAAATACAAGTATTTTTCAATTTTACATCCCAGGATTAGTCTAGAAAAAGCCGAAACGTGGTCATATTTTCTCAACGAAAAGACATATCTTACACATGCATTGAACAACATTCTTAACCTATGCATGCATTTATCAAACATACCAAACAAGACTACATCGCAGTACAAAAATGTGGCAAAAGATAAGCCATAAATAGCATATGTCGCAATTTCACACTAGTAGATGCCGTTAATTTCCATAGAGAATGAAGAATACCATACACACGACTACATATTGCATCAATATGTGCCTCACAGGACAGTGTAGAGTCAACAATAAGCCCCAGATTTCGCACAGAAGTTGAGTAATTAATCACCTCATTATCCACTACAACATTAGGAAAAGTACTACTCAACAAATTATGTTTATAAATAATAATAGATTGAGTTTTTTTGGCATTCAGAAGCAAGTCATTATCATGTGCCCATTTCAGAATTCTCTTAATGTCATCATTCAATTTTTCCAAACAAGAAACCCTTGCATTTAATTTATCACCCAAATAAACTTGGAGATCATCTGCGTACATATGAAACTTAGAGAACCTTAAGCAAGAAGAGATATCGTTTACAAAAAGTGAAAATAACAGAGGTCCCAAAACAGATCCTTGCGGTACACCTTCATATAATAACATTTCATCTGACCGCACACTACCAATCTCAACTATTTGTGTTCTTCCCAACAAATAAGAATAAATCAACTTACAGGCAGATGATGAGAAATTGTAAAGTCTTGAAAGTTTTCTACATAGTTTCTTAAAGTTTATAGAATTAAAGGCTTTTGAAAAATCCAAAAGTACCAGAACAGTAAACTTGTTAGCATCGGTGTTGCGTCTAATATCATCAGAAATATTCAGTAAGGCAGAAGTAGTACTATGGCCCAGTCTATAGGCTGACTGTAATTCCGATAATAAATCGTTCGTTAGCAGATAATTCTCTATTTGATCCTTCATAATAATTTCAATCGCTTTAGTCAGAGTTGATAGGATACTTATTGGTCTTAAATCCGATATTGTTTTAGGGTTTTTTAGTTTAGGGATCGGAATTATTTTAGCAATCTTCCATCTCTTAGAAAAGTAAGACTGTGTCAAAATGCTATTAAATGTATGCAAAATATATGGCGAAATTACGGGCAAAAGAATCTTGATGAATCTCAACAATATGTTGTCCAAACCAACTGATTGAGATTTTATGGAGTAGATTGATCTATGAAGATCCTGGTAAGAAATATTTTCAATTGCCAGTTAACAAGAGAGTTAGGGTCAATGTCACTAAAGATCATGCTAGTGTTTGTATCAATAACAGGCTGAGTAATAGGTGTACAACAGTATGTATTCACATCATTTGGAGAAAACTGTACCGGAACGTGCTCATGGCCTTTTCCAACGCCAAGGCCCAGAAAACTCTTGATGGGAGATTTGGATCAAGCTTTTTATTCAAAAACTCAAATAGCATTTTACGCTTCAGAGACGTTAGTTTATTCCTCAGACAAGTGTATACTTTCCAGTTTTCATCTGTACGAAATCTAGTCCACCTATGGTAAGCTTTGTCCCTATCTCTTATACCACTTTTAATTTCAGCAGAGAACCATCCCAGTGAAGACAATGATATATCAATAGTTCTCAGGGGCACAAACCCTTCAAACATATCATTTACTAGATCATTAATCAATTGTACCTGCGAATCAATATCAACCATACTATATATTCGGTCCCATGGTAAGCCATTACAATACTATTCTGTGACGTACTAATTAAGTGTACCATGTTAACGACATATCTCACCTTTACAAACGTAGCTTAGAATCATTAAAATATTAAATTTATGTCTATAAAGATATAACAAGTTTAATGGTTGGAACGAAGTTCTTGTTTTTTTGTACTTGTTTATCTAAATTTAAATTTTAAATGGTTGCTATGACATTTTATGGGAACTGGAGTCAACATATGGACAGTTATAAACAAATTTAACGTTTAAACTGGCTTTTTTTTTAAATTTCATCAATAATGTGTGTTATGTAAAAGAACTGATTAGCCCCGAAGCGCTCCTAAATATTTCTTGTTACTAGTATATACCTATTAACTTATCAGATATATTACAACAATTAATTAGATTGACAGTGATGTTACAACTATTCGATAGAGTTTGTGATAACGAACCATCATCCATGTCAGAATCGCGGTATCAAACTAAGTTGAAGTAATTATAAAAGCAAAAACATTTGTATTAACCCCATCTCACATCAAAACTATAATAAGATCCATCAACATCTTATTCATTTATCAACTGTCATCTTATCGTTTTCTTTTCTTAAAAAAAAAAAAACAAAACAAAAATCCCAGTAGCTTAATCATAAAACCGTATACTTTTTGTTTACTATATCCATCTACCTCGAAATTAATATCAAAATAAATGAAATAAATTATATCATTCGGATGAAACTTTACCAACTGTCATAAAAATGTCAAGCTTAACATCAACTTAAACTGAATTTTTTTATTTTCTTATTTTAACAATTCTTAATTTATATGTTTAAGCAACCTAAAAACTTACAACAATTTTAATAAAGATATTCGTAAAAAGTATTCATTTTTTAAACGTATATAATTCAACTCCTCCAATAAAATTTTACTACAAATAACTGCTACGTTTCGTTTTTCTACCGACTAACTAAGATCAAGATAAGGATTTTAACTTGTTATTTTTTATTGAATTTGTTTTAATTTGACTTGAGACTCGAAATTTGTTTTAGTATATAAACTGAAAAAGTAACAAAAGACAAAGTGCCGAAAGGAAGGATTAATAAAAGTTAATTGATAAAAAAAATTACTTAATTTTTTTTTGTAATTTCGTTGTTAAATTATTTTGAAGGCTCTTATTAGTTGTGTTTAACGGTGTTTAAGAATACATTATTTTTATTTATTTTAAAAACTTTGATTGATCGAATAAGTAGGTAGCTAATTTCGAATTAATATGATCATTAAGTTAAAGCTTTATTAGACATTGATTTGTATCGTTTGATTAAAAAAAATGTACAGCCAAATTGCTATTTAATTCTTGTTAAACTAAATTAATAATTATGAAAATGTAAACTGTCAGCATAGATTTTGATATAAAATTTAAGAATATTTTTTTTTTTTTTTTTTTTTTTTTTTTTTATTTTATATTAGTTGGCTGAGGCGTGAGCCCATATCGCCAATGGGTTACATTTTAGTTCTCCTGATCTATAGGTGGGCATATTCTGGCTGTGTCTCTATGACCAAATAAGAATTCGGTACACCTTACTTGAAAATTAGACAAGTGGTTACCGATGTTCTTAATTGGAGACTGAAAATAGTCAGAAGCTACCCGTCTATAATCAGGCATTATATTTATATAGGAATACAAATTTATACAAATCAAATTGTCCTAGGAAGGACGAAATCAACTACATCATGATGACCTGTCTTGAGAGATATGAAATCTGTCCTCTACTGCCGTCCTGCGCAAGACCAAAACATTTAAAATGAATTGTATCTGTCAGTCCGACAGTATTGGAAGAATTCGATATCTCTTCAAAACACCCCATGATGTAGTCGATTAAATATTAATTGAATGACAATTATTTTGTGACAAGTAATAAGCAAAACTACTGTACAATAACAAAGTTAAGTTAATAATAAAATATTGTTTTAACTTGAATGTAATTTTAGGTGTTTTTACTTTAGTTATCAAATTAAAATTTGTATGATTTATAGCAAAATAGATTTAATTAATTATGGATTTAATTGATTTTATATAAAATTTCAAATAAGAGTGTCAATAATTATATTGGATTAATAAAATCCAACAAATTAAATTCACTCCACTTGATAACACACCACTAACACATAATGTCATCAATACGTCATATTGAGACATATGTAATACAAGGGGTGCGTTGACATATGATGATGACGTAGTTTCCTCTTTAAAAAATATATGCGGCATAACGGTTGTAAAAATTCCATGTGGATTTATAATTGATGAACATATAATATTTATATTTATAAATTTGATCCTATGATGTTTTACTTAATGGAAGTTTAAACATGTTGAAACAAGTATGAAGACGTGATATATCGAATAAATGTTGACATTGTAGATTTGATGATGTAATTGACATTTCCATTTTGATTGCAGAATTATCATGAAAAATTGTTGTATATGAACTACATTCCATCAAATTCACTTATCCAAATAATCTTATTCAAATGGTGAAATATGACGCGATGATGTTAAGTCTTCAAGATGTCTGGTTGATTTCAATCGCCATTACAAAATAGATTACCGCATGATGGAAATTTGCTATGTATAAAATTGATAAAAATCATAGCCATCCGATGTTATTATTATCTGATATTATGTTAAATAGAAAGAATTCATCACAATTATCAATAAAAAGCTTCAATTAACCATTTAAAAAACTATCAACAAATATAATTTAATATAATTTCATTTTTTAGATTTATACTTATCGGGATATATGTTTGACGACCTACCACATCGGTAGACCGGACAGAAGGAAGAATATTTTTACCAATTTATAGATCAAGAGTATGTTTTTTGCTTTCATGTATATTTCAACATAAATATAACAAATCAACTTCGAAATAGTCATCGCCTCAGTGGCGTAATTGATAGCGACTAGCGTGTCGGCCAAAAGATTCAAACATGGCACTGAAGAGGAAGGATCGAATTCATCCGAAACACGTAAAATGAGAAATGGAGTTTTTATCTGAGAAATTTCCAACCATACCTTTGAATTGAAAAAATTCCAATTACCTTACTTACTAGAGTCTCAAAATTCTTCAAAAAATTTAAATTTAAAATTTAAATAAACATTTCCATAATATGGAGGCTAATGACAGTGGAAAAATTTAACTTAAGTTAATAAATAAATGATGATGAAGCTTCAACTTCGATTTAGTCATTGCCTTAGTGGTGTAATTGATAGAGTGTCTGCCGAAGAATTGAAACATAGCACTAAACAGAATGGTTATGGAATTCATCCAAAATACGTAAAATAAAAAGTGGAGTGTTTATTTGAGAAACTCCCCAACATACCATTGAATTGAAAAAAAAATTCCAATTACTGCCTATACTTAATTGAGTTTAATATTTGTGTTTTGGAGAGGAAGAATGTTCTAGTGGAAGTATTTTCAAGGTGGAACAGAAGGAAAACTCGTAATGAAGCGAATTAGACTCTGCATAGTGAAGCAAGAAAACTTTTTAAAAGACTTATTTGTAAATCAAAGAAAAAGTCTTACGATAAGTACTGTGAGTCGATTGAGACCATCACAGAGAGTGCTGCACTAATGATTGCCTTTAAAACAAATGCCTTAGCGAGACTGCAGATAATCTTAAATTATCAAATGAAACTCACATTTCTTCAAAGAAACAAGCTTATGCAGCACTCTTCCAACACCATTTTCCTAACTATGTGTTAGTGGAGATTTCTCAGAAATTAGGAAAAATCCTAACTGATTGAACGCAAGGCGAGAAACTTCAGACAAATCAGTCTTTCCTCATACTTTCTAAAGCCCTTAGAGAGGTTAATTGACCGTTACATTAGAAATATCTGTCTAATTAAAACCCCGTTTAGCAATAGGTAACACGCTTATCAAGTGGGAAAGTCTACTGAGACAGTTCTCTCAGACGTGGTCTCTGATATTGAAGAGCCTATCTTTAAAAGATTTTCACTCTAGGCGATTTTACTAACATAGAAGGGGCTTTTGACAAAACCACTTTTGAGTCACTCCTTAACGAAGCGGAAAGGTACGGTGTAAACAAAACACTTATAAGGCTGATACAACGGGCGTTGGAAGATCGATGTCTGTATATTTACAGACAACAACAATGCAATCCAGGTAGGGGTGACGCGTGGATGTCCCCAAGGGGGCTTTCTATCACCCCTGCTTTGGAACATGATAGTTGATCAGCCCCTTAATGAATTAAGTGATAAAGGACTCAAAACATAAGGCTATGCCGATGAGGTTGGGATCCTTTTGAAAGGAGACAATATGGCGTATCGATGCATTAGTGTCAGAAGCATGGTCTCTCGATCTGTATTTCTAAGGCCCAGCTCGTTGCGTTTATCAACAAAAGGAAACTAAATAGCTTCACTCTGTCTTCAGTCGGTAATAACACATTTGCACTCCAAGATAGTGTGAACTGAAGTATCTTGGTGTTACTCTCGACAAGCGGCTCAATTGGGCTGTTCATGTTGAGACTAAATGCGTAAGCGCAACTCGAGTTTTGTCGCAATGCAAGAGAGCTTTGGGAGGTTAATGGGGGCTGATTTCTAATGACTGTTGTTAGATCCCCAAAATAGTTGTTAGATCCACTGTCAGCTATTGGTCCCCTGCATAGCTCTCGAGAACTTTTGTTGGGAATGCGATAAAAAAACTGGAAGCCTTACTACATAGGCATCACTAGTGCTTTCAGGACAACGCCCACGACGGCATTGGTTTTATTAGTACTTTCTCTTTTGCATATATTTGTAAGAATGGAAGTTCTTTTTGTAGCCTTAAAAATGCTTGAACTCCTTGAAATCACCAAGGAACTTTAGCCAAAATCATCAAGCAATATAGAAGGATCTGGAAGCACCCCTGACAGTTTTGTTTAAACCGAATGATAATACAGTACCTCTAACTGTTTTTCGAAAGTGGTATAGATCTATAATTTCAACGATAGAGGACCACGCATCGAGGCGAGCGATCGATCTTAAGTGGTCCAGCAAGGTCATTCATATTTTTACTGATAGCCAGACCTCTAAAAGTTCTGGAAAAATATTAAGACAAAAATAGTGCAACATGTTAGGTCCTTGAATTATCTCAGGTACACGAACAGCATATCACTGATATGGATACGAAGGCATAATGAGAATCTCAGCTAATAATTTTAAAAAGAGATTCGCAGCTCCGGTAAACCACCGAACTTCTGATAAATCTGACCCGGTCAGTCAACAGGCTAAGGGTGGGACTACTAACAGGTCAGCATAATGTGAAAAAACATATGGCTTCAAGTAGAAAATGATTCAACATGATGTTTTTTTCTTGAAGAGGATGCAACAGTCCCTCACATTGTGGAAGAATGTTTGGCTCTCTCAGGGTTCTAAAGCGGGTTGTTAGGATCAAACTTCTGCAAAGCAGTCCATTCAAGACTATTTGCTTTTTTCAAAAAGGTCTTCAACTCTTAAAAATGAAGATGGCATAAAATGACTTAGCATTCTACATCTCAGACTATACGTTCGGTGTCCATATCAACACATCTGTGTGATTGAACATGAGTTACATAGTTAATTATATTACAGTCAGCTCAGCTGTACAAAAGTCTGTGTTGTTACTGGTGCAAAATATTTTCGTTAATGTGTGTTTTAAGCACTTATACCAGTTTGAGCATTAAAGTCACCTACTGTGGGTTTATTATCGTGCAGCGTGATGTTATAGATGACTTTTACTAATTCTAGAACGAACAGGTTTGTTTAAAGATGTACCTTTTGCCATTAGAAGTATGTGCTCTTCCTTATGCGATAAAAATATCACAATTCTTAAATTCTAATTATCTCCACTTCTATGATGCAGAAATAATGAAGTAGAATTCTAATCCTTCCACTAACACACTAACACCAAATGTAGCTACAATTGAGGAAATTCATTTAATTAAAAGACTTACACTTGAAGTACCAATAATAACAGACGACTATACGACATAAACGGTAACTTTTTGAAAAACAACCATCATAAACAGCAAATGATCTTTAGGTCGAAGCTTTATTTAAACTGCCACTCTAGAACCCTCAAATAAAAACAAAGACGCTGAATTATATTAATGTTATCAATAATCAGAGTAAGGATCCCGCACTCGGCCTACATAACAAAACTTTTTTTCATTTTTAAGTAAAACTGATTTTTACTTCGGTCTGAAAGACCTAAGCATTACATTCATGAGCTAAAAGTGAAATTCTTACCCCCACTTTTTTTGGCATTTCTCGACGTTTTAGGACCTACTGATTCTAAAAAGCAAAAAAAAATGTATATCCCAAGCAACACAATAGGTGATTTTCAACTACAGTTTGGTGTAAATTCACCTAATTATGTAAAAATTACGTCGATTCAACCAGTTTTCTTGACTTTCAAATGAATTTTACTTATAGGTAGCTAATTAGGTTGATTATACGTATTTTTCGCCCAAAAAAATTATATCAAAATAATAGTAGAATTTAAGTCAAAACCAGCACTTGCCTATACCTAATTTTTACCTAAAATCAACCTCAAATTTTATTTTGAACACGTAATTTAGTCGCAAAATGAGGAGAGTTTTACCACATTTTTCACCTATTTTCAACCTCAAATAACATTTTTTCTAAGTTGAAAAACAAGGAAAATTACTCCTAATTTTACCTAATTTTCCACTTCATAGTAAGCTTAAGTCTTGTAAGGTAATTTATAATCAAATATTTGGTAGAAAATAACTTAAAAACTAATCTATAAGTCGATTATACCAAAAATATTATTTTATTGTCGACCTCATCTACGAAAATTAGTAAAAATTTACTTAAATAAGAAATAAGTTACCTATTTAAAGGATGTAATTTAACAAAAAAAATTATACGTAATATCTTATTGCTGTAATTACAAAAATTAGGAAACACATTTTTTTGAAGGATGATGTACAATTTTGTTTGATGCAATTTTTGTAAATTTAATTTGAATTTACATATTAGATAGAATTATTATTAATTATTAACAAATTAAACCAAAGTTATTTAGTAAATAATGAAACTGAGTAAAATTATTCATTATTTGTACCCTTAATAAAATTATCGACTAAAGATTAAATAATTATAAGATTTTCATATATGTTTGGGTTATATTTATTTTTCTATAATGAAACACATATTGGGTTTTAGAAAGAAATTCAATAGACAATGGAAAATTAAATCTCCATAAAAAAGTTTAATTGAATATGCCATTATACTTGTGCAATTAGCAGCAACAATACTTAAATTTTTATACAAAACGATGCTGGTGTACCAATAGGTAGAAATTCACTAAAATAGAACGCGTAGAAATTCAAGTGCAACCAATTTGGTAGAATGTTACCAGTTTAAGTAGAAATTTCTTAAATAAAAGATTGCGACCTAATTTAGGTTATTGTCAACTTAAAATTAAGAAAAATTTTCTTTAAAGTCGAAAAATTATGTGAAATTTACTTTAAAGTAGATTTTGCTTAGTCCGCCATATTCAAACTTATTTTTGTTGAAAGTATTACTCCGCCATATTGTTATCTAAGTGAGATTTTTGGTAAAAGGAAATTATTTTCAAAGAAATGAAAAAAATATATTTTTGTATTATTTATTTTTTTTGAAGCCCATTAATATTTTTAGAAGTACAATCCTAAAGTTTATCAATAATATTTTTTTCGTTATAAAAATTCATTTTTAAACCATTTTATTGCGAAATATAAAATTAAAATTTATTATAAATTATATATTAAGTCAAAATTACTTGTTTTCATCTTTTTCGAATTTGACATCTGATGCTCAAATACATATTATTTCATAATTGGTAAAGAAGAAGATAAAATTGCTTATAATATTACCTAGTTGGTAACTTACAACTAATTAGGTTGAAAATAGGTGCAAAGCAACCTAAATCGACGTCGATTTGACGTGGAATCTTCCTAAATTAAGGAGAAATTTACTTAAATAGGTAGAAAAAGTAGGAAGAAAAATACCTAAATAGAATATTTTACCCCTAAAATTACGTCGAATCGACGTCGAATTTTTCCCCACATTGGTCGATTCGATGTCGATTCGATGTAATTTTACATCTCATTATTAAGGTTTTATAACCTTAAAGTCGAATTTTAATTACAATGTTACCAATTTTCGACTTATTTTGTTGCTTGGGATATGTCTGCCGGCCGTCACAACCGACGAAATCTAGAAAACGCCTGGACGGATTTCAAAAAGTTTGAATTTTGAAAATAGGTACACTCAATGGTAAAATCCGAAAGGACGATGTGTTCGATAACTGTACCGAAAGTGTGTCAAAAAATCGTCAACTGTGTCAAAACAAGGAAATATGCATATTTTTTGCTTAAAAAACGTTCATTTTAAGTGATAATGTAGGAACAGAGAATGTGAAGAAACCTGGATGGTTGGGATTGGTAAGTGAGATCAAAAACTAGATTATTGCATTACAAGTTTGTCAAAAAAATGTTGTCAAGTGTGCCAAAAGAAAGATTTTTATTTATTTTTTTGCTCAATTTTTTGAAAAAAAATAAAATTAATTATTTGTTTGACATGAAATTTTATTATTATTATTGAGAATTATGGCACTATAAGTTTATCAAAAAAATGTTGTCAAGTGTGTCAAAAGAATGATTTTATTTATTTTTTTACCCAATTTTTGGAAAATATAAAATTAATTATTTGTTTGACACGAAATTTAATTATTATTATTGAGAATTATGCAAACCACCAGATTCCTGTTAAATCTGATCCGGTCAGACTGCAGGCTAATGGTAGGACTACTAACAGGTCACCATCATGTGAACAAACATATGATGCGGCTTCGAGTAGAAAATGATCCAACATGCCGCTTTTGTCTTGAAGAGGATGAAACAGTCCCTCACGTTGTGGGAGAATGTTTGGCTCTCTCAGGGCTCCAAGGCGTCATGTTAGGATTAAACAATCTAAGGATAGAAGATTTCTGCAAGGCAGACCATTCAAGACTGTTGGCTTTTTTCAAAAAGGTCTTCAGCTCTTGAATATGAAGATGGCATAAAGGACTTAACAGTCTACATGTCAGGCTATGACTACATTGTCGCCTCGCAGAAAAAAATAAAAATTAGAAAATATGGCATTATAAGTTTGTCAAAAAAATATTGTCAAGTGTGTCAAAAGAAAGATTTTTATTTATTTTTTTGCCCAATTTTTTGGCAAAAAATAAAATTAATTATTGGTTTGACATGAAATTTTATTATTATTATTGATAATCATGGCATTATAAGTTTGTCAAAAACATGTTGTCAGGTGTGTCAAAAGAAAGATTTTTATTTATTTTTTACCCAATTTTTTGGAAATAAATAAAATTAATTATTTGCTTGACATGAAATTTTAGTATTATTATTGAGAATTATGGCATTATAAGTTTGTCAAAAAAATGTTGTCAGGTGTGACAAAAGAAAGATTTTTATTTATTTTTTTCTCAAATTTTTTGGAAAAAAACAAAATTAATTATTTGTATGACATGCAATTTTATTATTATTATTGAGAATTATGACATTATAAGTTTGTCAAAAAAATATTGTCAAGTGGGTCAAAAGAAAGATTTTTATTTATTTTTTTACCCAATTTTTTGGAAAAATAAAATTGATTATTTGTACGACATGAAATTTTATTATTATTATTGAGAATTATAAGTTAGTCAAAAAAATAATGTCAAGTGTGTCAAAAGAATGTTTTTAATTTATTTTTTTACAAAAAAATAAAATTAGTTATTTGTATGAAATGAAATGTATAATGCACATGAAATTATTATTATTGAGAATTTTATTGCATTATAAGTTTGTCAAAAAAATAATATCAAGTATGTCAAAATGATGATTCCATTTATTTTTTTAGATAATTTTTTGGCATAAAAAAATTTAGCTGTTTGTTGACGTAAATATAATTGAACATGGATATTTTTGAATTTGTTATAGTTTTTGAAATATTTTTGGAATTTTGAAAAAGTTTGTATTTTTGATTTTGTGAGAATTTTTGGAATATTAATAGAATTTTGAAAAATTTTAAATTTTTGATTTTACTATAATTTTTATAATTTTGGAAAAAGTTACAATTTTTGATATTGTTATAATTAATTTTTGCATTATTTTTAGAGTTCTGGAAAAAGTTTGAATTTTTGAATTTTTAAGAATTTTTTGAATATTATAAGAATTTAGAAAAAGTTTAAATATTTGATTTTGTTCTAATTTTTGGAATATTTTTAGAATTATGAAAAATTTTAAATTTTTGATTTATTATAATTTTAATAAATTTGGAAAAAGTTTTAATTTTTGATATTGTTATAATTTTTGCAATATTTTTAGAATTTTGGAAAAAGTTTGAATTTTTGAATTTTTAAGAATTTTTTAAATATTATAAGAATTTAGAAAAAGTTTAAATATTTGATTTTATTCTAATTTTTGGAATATTTTTAGAATTTTGAAAAAAAAAAAAAAAATAGAATTTTATATATAAGTATATTTAGAATTTTGAGAAAAGTTTCAATTTTTATCTTTGTAAGAATTTTTGGAATATATTTAGAATTTTGAAAAATTTTAAATTTTATTATAATTTTTATAATTTTGGAAAAAGTTACAATTTTCGATTTTGTTATAATTTATGCAATCTTTTTAGAATTTTTGAAAAAAGTTTTAATCTTTGATTTTGTAATATTTTTTGAAATATTTATAGAATTTTGTTTGAAAAAAGTTTGAATTTTTGATTTTATTTAATTTTTACAATATTTTTTGGAATTTTGAAAGAAATATGAATTTGTGAAATTTAAAATATTTTCTCGAAACGCCAAATGAAGAGGCTTTTAAGTAGTTTGCTGATTGTATAATCTTTTCACTAATTATGTTAATTTATGATCTGTTATAATTTTCCAACAAAGTATTGATGTTTCGTGTTAGTTTTGTAATACATATCTGAACAGAGATAAAAATACATGTACTTTAACAAAAAGTTATGTTTGATATACATCACTGCCCAAAACTAAAAACCATGTCCTCATAAAAGTTTTTTGCCGAAAACTATATCAAAATCCTTAACCCAGACCGAAGTCTTGAGATCTCAGAGCTTGAGATTTCAGCCCCTCCATATTTGTAGTGTTATGATTAGGTAGAAGAAGTGAACAATTTAGAAACTAATTTAATTTCAATTTAAAAAAAAATCCATTTTTGCAAAACATATTAAAGAAAACCATTAACGAAAATAATTTAAAAATAATGCAATCATCTTCAAGATGAAATGTTATAAAACAAATTTTACATTTTCTCGTAAGTCGTTAAATTTCTCGTTAGTCGTAACATTAAACTAAAACCGAATTGTTTTTGGCAGATTTCTTGTTTTATTTTCCAGTATGGTTTTGATTAAACTAATTAATTTAAATTATAACTTCTAATAATATAATTAAAGATAGTGATATTTCGGTTTTTAATAATAATAAATTTTGTTTTTCATTTTTTTGTTATTTATTATGATGAAGATATATTTTTTGTTATTAAATTTTTAATTGAACTTCCTTTTGAAGAAAATGATTGGATTACATTTCGGTTTATGTTGTGCATTGTTTGATCATTTCTAGTAAATATAAATACAATATACAAATTGAGTTAAAAATACGGTTATATTCATCCAAAACCATAGTTTTAATAGATTTTTAATTCGGTACATTAAGTAGCATTGCATTTTTCAATAAAATAAAATACTCTAACCTCAACCAATTTGAGTTCGTCTTTTATTACTTTTTGACTAAATACTGACCATAGAATAAATTTTGATCTTCGTTTATAATCAATACGTTCGCGAACATAACTTAATTTTTCTCATACATATTCATTCATTTTATCAATAATTTAAAATTCCAACCACGAATTATTCCGGCACCATGCTGATATTATTCTAGCATTTTAAATTATTAAACAAAAAATATAATAACAAAATGAAATTAAAATAAGTTTTTGATGAGATAACTAACTAATTTAGTTGTTGAGACATAAGTGGATTGTGTTGATTATTCGTTTTTTGATGGATAGTTTTTTTAACTTAAATTCTTTGATCATCGTTTTGTTATCTTAATTTTATAGAATAAAATTATTTATTTCTAACAATGAGAAACAGTAGTTATTATATTGATTGATTTTCATGATTCAACTGTTGATTTTTGATGGATTTAAAATGAAATTGAATAAAAATTTTACGATTCTCTTAATACTTAAAAATACAAGTTGTATAATATTATCTTTAAATAAAACTTAAATACCGATCACTTGTTTCAATTCTGTTTATCTCAAATGCAATAGAATCCTCAATTTTGACAAAAACAATAACAAAATATAACGAAAATAGGGCAATTACATTTAAACATCTAATAACAATTGACTTGAATCGCCATCGAATAATTTAACAAATACTTAACCATTTAATACATTTTCTTCATCATAACCTCTCCAATTCCAATTTCCTTTCTTCATCATACTCATTTCACTTGCTTTCGTTTTGTTTTTCCTGTCAATTGGGTTGAAGGGAAAAAAAACTGTATACGAAAAAACGGAGTCTCACAAAAATTTATATTCCATAAATTTTCCTCATTTTATTTGTTTTGTTCATTGAAAATCTTGGGATCTCCATTATTGCTATCATAAAAATGGATTTATTTTTATACAAAAAAAAATATATATATATTCCCTTATTTGTATTTTAGTAAAAATACGGACTAAAAAAGATTCCAGAACCTTAAAGGAATTGAATTTTATGTAAAGTTGAATTGGAAATAGCATGAAAAAAATCGTATAATAAAAGAATATTTCAGATTTTGGGAATTTTTTGGAAGTGTGAATAATTTAAACGAAGATTTTATAAATACGTTTAAAATTTGGTATAATATTATCAATATTATACACCATCCAAATGTTTATGGTCAACCCAAAGAAGACCGACGAAAAAACAAATATTAAAAAAGCTCATCATTACTGAATTTAAAATGTCTACACAATTGTTAATTTGATCTGATTTAAATCTATGCTAACATTAAAAAAATTTTGTAAAAGATCAGTTCGGCATCTTGGGAATAAAAACGCCATTTTCAACTAATAAGATTCTGGTACTTAAGCTTTAGAGTATGTCGCAGTTGGTATCAACAGCAATAATTTTTTAAAATGGACCTAAAAGTAAACTAAGAGATAAAAGGAAAACAAGATATTATTAATTAATTAAAAATTTTAAAAATTGTTTGCTTAATGGTTTTCTTTTGTTTTTGTGCGTTGTGAGCATTGATTTTGTAAGACAAACTAAAACATATTTGTAGTAGTTTGAAATATTTTTTAAGACGAATCTTTGTATAAAAGAGCTGTTTGTTAATCTGAAGAAGGATCGAATCTTATTTTTAGTTCTTATTTTTCTAGCCGAAAAAGTATAATCAAACTAAAATAAAATGAATTTTCATGCCTCTTCCATGTATAGTAAAACAAATAATGAGTAGGAACAAAGAATGTGGAGAAATCTGGATCGTCGGGTGGTATGTGAGATCAAAAACTAGATTATTGCATTAGAAGTTTGTCAAAAAAATGTTGTCAAGTGTGTCAAAAGAAAGATTTTTAATTATGTTTTTACCCAAGTTTTTGGAAAAAAATAAAATTAATTATTTGTACGATATGAAATTTTATTATTATTATTGAGAATTATGGTCTTACAAGTTTGTCAAAAAATGTTGTCAAGTGTGTCAAAAGAAATTTTTTATTTATTTTTTACCCAATTTTTTGGAAAAATAAAATTAATTATCTGTACGACATGAAATTTTATTATTATTATTGAGAATTATAAGTTAGTTAAAAATATAACGTCAAGTGTGTCAAAAGATTGATCTTCATTTATTTTTTTTTAGAAAAAAATAAAATTAGTTATTTGTATGAAATGAAATGTATGATGAACATGAAATTATTATTATAGAGAATTTTAATGCATTATATGTTTGTCAAAAAAATATTGTCAAGCGTGTCAAAACGTCAAAATGATTTCATTTATTTTTTTAGATAATTTTTTGGAAAAAAAAATTTAGCTGTTTGTTTAAGTAAATATAATTAAACATGGAAATTTTTGAATTTGTTATAGATTTTGAATTTGTTATTTTTGGAATATATTTAGAATTTTGAAAAATTTTAAATTTTTGATTTTATTATAATTTTTATAATTTTGGAAAAAGTTTCAATTTTTGATATAGTTATAATTTTTTCAATATTGTTAGAGTTTTGAAAAAAGTTTGAATTTTTGAATTTTTAAAAATTTTTGGAATATTATTAGAATTTAGAAAAAAATAGAATTTTTGTATTTCATATATATTTTTAGAATTTTGAAAAAAGTTTCAATTTTTGATTTTGTAAGAATTTTTTAATATTTTTAGAATTTTGAAAAATTTTAAATTTTTGATTTTATTCTAATTTTTATAATTTTGGAAAAAGTTTTAATTTTTGATATGGTCATAATTTTTGCAATATTTTTAGAATTTTGGAAAAAGTTTGAATTTTTGAATTTTTCAGTTTTTGAAATATTTATTAGAATTTAAAAAAAGTTTAAATATTTGATTTTATTATATTTATATTTGGAATAATTTTAGAATTTTGAAAAAAAAATTTTGAATTTTATATATATTTTTAGAATTTTTTGAAAAAGTTTCAATTTTTGATTTTGTAAGAATTTTTGGAATATTTTTAGATGTATAAAAAATTTTTAATTTTTTGTTTTATTATAATTTTGGAAAAAGTTTCAATTTTTGATATTGTTATAGATTTTGCAATATTTTTAGAATTTTGGAAAAAGTTTGAATTTTTTAATTTTTAAGATTTTTTGGAATATTAGAATTTATAAAAAGTTTAAATTTTTGATTTCATTCTAATTTTTGGAATATTATTAGAATTTTGGAAAAAAATAGAATTTTTGAATTTTATATATATATTTAGAATTTTGAAAAAAGTTTCAATTTTCGATTTTGTAGGAATATTTTTAGAATTTTGAAAAATTAAAAATTTTTGATTTTATTATAATTTTTATAATTTTGGAAAATCGGCAATTGGCAATATTTTTAGAGTTTTTGAAAAAAGTTTTAATCTTTGATTTTGTAATAATTTTGGAAATATTTTAAGAATTTTGATTTAAAAAAGTTTGAATATGTGATTGTATTTAATTTTTACAATATTTTTGGAATTTAGAACGAAATAAGTATTTGTGATTTTAAACTATTTTCTCGCAACGCCAAATGGAGAGGTTTTGAGTAGTTTGCTGATTGTATAATCTTTTCACTAAATTATGTTAAATTATGATCTATTATAATTTTCCGACAACGTATTGATGTTTCGTGTTAGTTTTGTAATACATATGTAAACAGAGATAAAAAATACATGTAATTTAAGAAAAAAATATGTTTGATATACATCGCTGCCCAAAACTAAAAACAATGTCCTCATAAAAGTTTTTTGAAGAAAACTATATCAAAATCCTAAATCCAGACCGAAGTCTTGATATTTTTCTATCAAAATCGTGACTTCATGTAAAATTACTGTAACAACTGAGGAAGGATAGTGGCAGCCTTAGAATTGTTCTCTAAAACTTCTCACAGCGTAACAAAAATACTCCATTTTGTTCTGCTTTTAATAATAGAACGCTCCTGTTAAATTTCAAAATATTTATTGCCAAAAATCAACAAATGACATAGAATCTGTCACTAAGATTGATTGACAAAACCAAACTATGGTACCGATATTGCACCAAAAGATGTTCACAGTACTATCTATCATAACGTACTTTACAATATTTTATGAAAATAAACAATATTATGCAGACGACAAGCAAAAGAGAAAAACATTTATTTATTTGCTTGTAAAGATTTTTAAATGTCCTCATTTTAAGTAAAAGCTTTTGATAACGAAAGTAGGTATAATTTATATAATTGTGTATATGAGCAATTTCACGAAGATTCAACAACGCTTTGACTTGACCCCTTTTAATTTTGATTATTTTTTGTTTATAGATAGTCTTTGATAAATAAAAAATACGAGTTCTCTTAGAATTTTTTTTTCGACCAGGGGTCTTCACAGGGTGCCCCTTAATTTTTGTTATTTTGTGATGTGAGTGCATTTTGACGAGCGATTGTAGAAAAACTACTGAATCGATTTTCATAAATGATATGTCGTTGAATAGGTATTAGAACAAAGTTTTTAAAAATGTACACTGTTAATTTTTTGAAATAATTTTTAACGGTGTAACATAAGAAAAAAACGGTGTAATTGAAAAAAAGATGGCAGAGCCTTTTTTTTTTTGTTTTTTAAACTTAATTGAAGCTTATTTTATATCTAACAACTTGTGAAAGTTAAGGACTAGCATGATTTTTTGTTTTAGAGAAAAAATTCGTTGTGCATATGACTGTCGGGAATCAGTTTTTTTGTTCTGAAGGAAAATTATAAAAATGGCGATTTTTAGATTCAGATTTTTTTTTTATGTTAAATATCAAATATTTTATTATTAAATGAACTTTTTAAAAAGCAATTTCAGTCAAGTTCACCAAAATTTTGCGACATTTTGACTCGACCCTTTTTAATTTGGTTTATTTTTAGTTTACAGATAGCCTTTGATAAATGAAAAATACGGCTTCAAGTAGAATTTTTTTAAATATAGACCAAAATAAACCAAATTAAAAAGGGTCGAGTCAAAATGTCGCAAAATTTTGGTGAACTTGACTGAAATTGCTTTTTAAAAAGTTCATTTAATAATAAAATATTTGATATTTAACATAAAAAAAAATCTGAATCTCAAAATCGCCATTTTTATAATTTTCCTTCAGATCAAAAAAAACTGATTCCCGACAGTCATATGCACAACGAATTTTATCTCTAAAACAAAAAATGACGCTAGTCCTTAACTTTCACAAGTTGTTAAATATAAAATAAGCTTCAATTTAGTTTAAAAAAAAAAAAAAAAAAAGGCTATGCCATCTTTTTTTCAATTACACCGTTTTTTTCTTATGTTACACCGTTAAAAATTATTTCAAAAAATTAACAGTGTACATTTTTAAAAACTTTGTTCTAATACCTATTCAACGACATATCATTTATGAAAATCGATTCAGTAGTTTTTCTACAATCGCTCGTCAAAATGCACTCACATCACAAAATAACAAAAATTAAGGGCACCCTGTGAAGACCCCTGGTCGAAAAAAAAAATTCTAAGAGAACTTGTATTTTTTATTTATCAAAGACTATCTATAAACAAAAAATAATCAAAATTAAAAGGGGTCAAGTCGAAGCGTTGTTGAATCTTCGTGAAATTGCTCATATAATGTATTAATTATATTATAATATAATGATTAAAAAATACAATAATAAAATAATAAAAAAAAAGAGTAAAAACATTTTTTAAAACTACCAAGACACATAAAGCTAACGTGACCTTTCCTCTCCTCTTGTCCTGTAATGATCCAAACACTCTCAAAATAACGAATTTCTGTGCCAATATTCTTTGCCATTAAAAGCATAATATTAGAAGGATTTGACAACGTTACTTTTACTCACTTGTACATACTGATTGTATACTAACACTAACTTTTACTAATTACAAACCCAACATAAGAAAAAATGACTTTTCGAAAAGCAAAAACTATTATAGGCCGCAGCGTGTAACACGACAGTCGTACTACACGACAGTCAAAGGCAATGCGGTGTGGATTTTGGGCATGGATGATTTTTACTATTTAATGTTCATAAAAATTTTCACGGCACAACACACTTCAATGCTTATGTTTGTCAAGCTGTTCAAATACAATGTAATAATAATAAATCATCCAAAGTACATAATGCTGTCATCGCACATATATTGAATTTCATATCCGACCTTATGTCGTTGTTAAGGATTTTTATTTCATAAATTCAAAATTGTAATTAAAATATCATGTACATTAAAAGGTACACTTAAACTAAAGAAACTAATCAGTATACTTTTTCTACATGCCCAACCAAACACCATAAAAAATTTGCTAATTAGTTTTAGCGCACAAATGATAAAATGTACAAACAATTGTTTGCCTTAATTCAAAATATTATATTTTAAAACATTTCTTACATAAAATACCTACATGTGCAATATATTTAACTATCTCTACTAGCTATAAATGTAAGAAACTATAAGTACATAATAAATAAGTAATAAGTAAATTAGGTATGCACAAACGGTTTTAAGTGTTATTAAAAATATATTATAATATGGGTATTTTTGCATTAAATTTTTGTGAATTCATAGAATGGGGAATATATCTATTCTATAATTAACATTCTAGATCACGATTGTATAGTTATTATTGATTGTTTCCAATCAATGTGAAATCAAGTGTTATTTTCATATATGTATCCATATAAGAAAACATAATTTTAAATCTAAACTTATTCGGGATTTTTGGAAGTAATTGGAGTTTTTTCCATTCAAAAGTATAGTTGGAAATTTCCCATTACTTCTTACTGAGTTGAATTTATTTGCTCTAAAAAATCCCCGACGTATTATAATGTTTTCGAACCGTTCTCGTAGTATGGCATCAAAAAAAAGTAAACAATTGTAACAATTTTAAGTTTGCTTTTCTTCTTAACTAATTTTACAAACTTAATTTTAATATGTTTTTATTCTTTTTTATAATTGTTATTTAGTCATAACAAGATGACATTTATTTTTAGATCACTATAAACAACATCATAAGCAGTTCAGACAATCCCAGGTAAGTATTTAATTCAGACAAAATATTAAGTTTATGTGTATAATACTTTATTTTCGTTTTACGACTTGATGATTCTGCAGCTCAACTGTAACAAAGTTAAGACCTTGACGAGAAGGATAATTTCTACATAGCACGGGAAAAGATTATGAAACAAACACCAAGACGCCACTTCATTATGGTTCTTGGTGACTTTAATGGGCCGGTTGGAAAAAATATTTCTTATGGAAACATTGTGGGTCCCAACAGCTTGCGTTTGAATTCGAATGATAATGGTAAGATAATGACTGAGTTTGAATTATCAAATAATTAGAGAATTGCTAGTACTTTCTTCCCATATCGATTGATTCATAAGCAGACTTGGGTCCCACCGAATGGAAACACTCGAAATAAAATTGATCAGGTGCTAGTAAGAGCACGTTTCTTTTCGAGCGTTTTGGATATGCGATGCTCTAGACTGTAGACGAACCAACCAAAGTTGAATTGAAGCTCTGTCAAAATTAAAATGCAATAAAGCACCTGGTATTGAAGGTATAACATCTCCTTAAGATTCTTTAAACTTGCTCAAATGATCTGGTGAACTGAAACCATGCCACAGGACTGGAACTCAGCTGTGCTGATACCGATCCGTAAAAAATTAATCGCTTACAATGTGCAAACTACAGGGGAATTGCTCTCCTCTGCACCGCTTATAGGATCATTTCATATATATTGCTAGCCAATATCAATCCTTTTGCTGAACAACTATTTAGAGAATATCAGTGTGGCTTCCTGAAAGGCCGAGGTACCTTTCTCGATAAGGATGATTTTGGAAAAGTGTCGAGAGTTCAACATACCTGTATACCAACTCTTCATTGATTTTAGGTAGGACTACGACTCTCTCGAACATGAGACTCTATGGTCTGCTCTGGTGTCAATGGGAATCCCTGGTCAACTGGTATCACTATGCAAAATGACAGTAGGTACATAAATCTCAATATTGTATATGAGTAGAGAACGATATATCAAAGTTTTTTAAAGTCGACTCCGGCTTAAGACAAGGTGATTCTATAGTATAGGAGAGACTCTTTAATCCACCCGTGGAATATGGGTGCCGTCAAAACAATCTACCGACTAACAACAATTCGTCAATAAACTCATTACAGATGATCGCGTACGCTGATGATGTAGTCATTCCCGGCCGAATTGAAGCTGTTATGAGTGAGACTTTCAAGTCGCTTGAGAGTGTACTAAAAAAGTTGGTCTGCAAATTAACTACGATAAAACCAAACATTTTAATTTTTCAAGAGAGGCTGCGAAGAAAAATTTGATGTGCGGCGATGAACGAATTGAGGGAGTTGAATCTTTTAAATATTTGGGATCATTCTTGACACAAACAAAATTATACTTGCAGACATAAAAGCTCAAATAGCTGCAAGCAATCAAACTTTCTACTCAATTAAACCTCTCCTTGGATCACCATATAATAATCTAACAAAATATTTAAATTAATAAATAATATTAATCAGAGTAATATAATAAGAATTAGATTAAAGAAGCAAAAAAATTATTTAAAAAATTCTTGTTCTGGTTAATTAACATTACAATATTTATTACACAGTGATTTTAATATTTATTAATTAAAAAGTCACTAATTTCGAATTTTTCAATAAATTCAGATTTTCTTGAAAAGTAGAATAATTCTTTGAAAACTTATTATTTTTGTAAATAATGCACCTGATTCCTAATTTTAAGAACAGTGATAGACTAAAGTTCTTGTGGAGTGAAAAATAATGTCTAAAAGAAATATTGCGTATACAAACCAGACGACCTTACTTTTCTAAAACTAATTAAACAAAATATTGGGTATAAAGAAGGCCCATCAGTAGAAACTAAGAAACAAAATTTCGAGGATAACTGTAGCTCAGACGACAAAAATCGTTTTGAAAAAGAAGACGAACAATCGCAAGTTGTAGTCTTGCAAACAATTGGATCCTCTATATAGCCATCTACACACATATGAACACGCAGCAAATACAAATACAGCAGATAAACAAGCTATATAACTATGACAACAAAAGAACAACTATTTCAATTGGATTATGAAATTTTGAAAAGGCTGCTTCGATAAAAAAATTTTATTCATACAAATTTAAATGTTTTTTCTCTTTTTTGGAAGTAATTATGACGATAAAAATTCATATTTATAAAAAGTTTGATGTATTAATTTCATATTTATAAAAAATTTAAATGTTTGCCGAAAAAATAGTGTATTTAATTCGGAGCTAAAGTGACTTTTTGTGTATCGTCTATAATTGTAAAATAATTGCAAAACTATAGACTCAAGCTCAACACAAAAAGTATCACTTTAGCTCCTAATTAAATAATGTACTATTTATTCCTTAAAATCGTTCAGTAAGCAAACAAAAAATATTTTACACTTACAAATCAAATAATATTTTTATCCACGACTACTAAAGCATATATACTTTCCATGTGTATGTCTTCCATTGTAATTTTATACATACTATCACTTGTGTATAGAATGTGACGCAATCGTTACATTCTACTACAGTTCTATAGTTTATTTGTTGGTATAGTATTATCAAAAGGTTAAAACGGGAACAATACATAGATAAAATAATAAATTTAAGATTTTCTTTTATGCTATCTATGATTTACATATTTCAATATGGTGATAAAAACTTTAGCAGGCAAACTGGAAATAAATCGAAATATTTTGCAGTCGTGGATAAAACAGCATCTTGTATTCGCATAGGATGATGGCAATTCTTCACTCGGATGATTCCCTCCACTCGCTACGCTCGTTTCGGGAAACTTCATCCTCGTGAGGAATTGCCATCATTCTCAACTCATACAAGAATCTACTATTATTTTCGTTATTTTATTTCATCACAATGAAATTATGGAAAATAATGATGAAAAAACCAATATTTTATTATTTTTAGCACTGCCTGCCAAAAAATAATTAATTTTCAATTTTGGAAATGCATTGCATTTTGAAACGTTACGACCAAATAGAGATATTTTATATTTAAACACATTATGCGTAATGATACTCGAATATATAAATTTTTTCCATAGAAAATCGCACAACACGCCTAAAGAAGTTGTCACTTCAAAAAATGGATAAATGTTGTTTATTTGTTCTCGTTTTATCTTACTATTGGATTGAGTGGTGAATTCATAAAAATTAATTTGTTGATTATAATAATCAATGTTTGGCTATAAATTTTATACTAATATCAAATCATAATGAAATCTAATAAATCCCAATGAGCTGAATAAAATATTACGTCGTGGTCATCGTTTGAAGATGGTATAACGGATCATTGTAAATTTAGACGTATGATTTTATAACAACATATTTACACAAGTTCTTATAAAAATTTTTATATTTTTAATAATTTTTCATCAATCACCAGCTTATTTTGGTCAACCAATATATTTGTGATATTATTCAACAATCAGCTAGTATTTTGGTGTAGCAATTTAACTCGCCTATTTATTATTGGTAGTCATATAGTTAATGCAGGGGCGATGGGGTGGTGATGGCCTTTGTCCTTTAATAATTTTTGGGTCGTCAAAGTCTGCTTCCTTCGTTTTTACCCTTGTTTTCGTTCGTTCAAAAATTTTCACGTCAAAACGGAACTTGTAAAAACCGAGGATAGAGTTAACAAATCCACGCACTGAATCTAGTCGGAATACACTCAAGGCGCGCGTATCCTCAGTCGTCAGGATTGCTTATGGTAATTATGACCTTTAACCAGTCGGTCTTTGCAATACTCTAACTGACCGGGATTAATTTTATCACTGCTTCTCGTATGCGTGCACCCACAAGGGAGCCAGTACCTAATTCTCTCCGAAAAGGATGACCACTACAGTATAGAAAGTGACTATCCAAATTCCAAATCTAGTTTTCCGATTATTGGCTGTCGAATTTGGCTGAGCAATGATATCCATTCTATAGAGGCGCTCAGGGTGCGTGGATAGCATCAGATCCGGCAGTGAACTGTTGAATGAAACGTAGGAACAAACAAAAAGCGCAAGGTTTAGCTAAACACTAACCACCGTGATCCCTGAGAGAATTATTTACAATTTTTAAACATTTTGGCTTTAACTAACAATATACAAATTATATGCAGAAAAAATTGCAATATACAATTTCATCATAAAAACTGCTACATTTATTGTTAAGTAACAAAAGTATAAACATTTGAACTACTTATTGTAGATATATATTTAAAATTGTGTACGTGTTAAAGTTTAATCACCATTTGCTTTAAAAAATTATTAAGTTATATTTACTTTAAACAAAGAAATATACTGAACATTTAATTGATATATTTTCTTGAATGTTATGAAATTCTTACAAGACGAAACTTCATGAGGTTGACTACGATAAATAAATTAAATGCTATTAAATATATGTGTATGAATTCTAGTGAATTGAAACCAATTCAACAATCAACTACGATTTGTGAGATTATTTAATTTAATTAAGTTTACTTAGATTTATGTTGTTCCATACTAGTTTCTGTGAATTTCTTCAATAAACTTCCAATTGTGTTGTGGATTACCAATATCTTTTGATTGATTGAAGTAAGGGTGAACGCGACTCTGATGTTTGAAGTTTGTTCTCACAATCGCAAATAATAAATTAGGGACGAATTATTTTTTTTTATTAACGTTTAATGATCACTTAGTCGATGTACCCTAAGGCTGAAGCTGAATAACATAAATACTTGGTGAATGACATAAATACTTGGTGCCACCATCGATCCAATTAATGCAGTTTTTGTTTTTTTACCAAAATTAAATAAAACTGTAATTTAGTTTCAAAATAAATATTTCTCAACTTACATTAAATATAAACCGTTATAACTTTTATATAACTTTAAGAAAATTTCAAATCCTTTACAGTTGGAATTATTTTTATTGTGTTTTTTTTATTAAAAAACATAAAATATTAATACAACTATTCTTGAATGAAAAATAACAATGAGAGAAAAATAACAATGAAAATCCGAAAAGCATAATCCAGGATTATGACGATTTTTGTTTTCTTAAGTTTTTTACTCTTCCGTCTTAGAAGTTATTATTATTTTATTTTTTTTGGTTTCAATTTCATTTATTGTTATTTTTTGGTTACTAGATATGTGGTTAGTTCAGTCAGAGGATTTAAAGTTTGATTTGCCAAATGACATCCATGTTTTATTTTTTTTTTCTGTTCCATATAAGTTTTTTGAAATAGTTCGTAGTTCGTGTTGTTAAAGCTATCTTAAGTAGAAATTCGTAGTTCTTACACGTATTTTATTCATTCTTTATTCTAAATTAAATTTGATATACTTAACTCTCTCCCATGAAACCAAAAACGAGGAAAAAATAGCTTATATACCCAGTTTCAAAAATAATATTACGAGTATAACAAAATGAAACTATTTTCAAAAATTATAATTTAAAATACAATAAGAATTAATTCAAACTGAAATAACTTAATTTCAACAACGAACAAATTTGTTCCGGGACTTGTGTTGTGTGAGGCAAATTAAATGAATGAAACGACTTTTTCATAAATATTTTATATTTCAAAGGAATAAAGAACAAAATCAAATCTTTCCATGCATGATGAATGTCGTTTTTGGTATAAATTTTACATAACCAGAAGAGTAAAAGGAAATAAGAAATCTGAATTTGTTTTGGAATAATAAAATTGTTGTAAGAACGAACTGATATTTAAACTTAAACGATTCTTCAGCAATTGTTTTTAAGTGTTTTGTATATTGCTTTGCTAAATTAGTTAAAAGTTTAAGAAAATGGAATCGAGATTTATAGTATAAAAACTACAGCTATTTGCTCAAAAATAGATATAATTTTGGTTTATATTTGGGTTGTGCATTTACATGTAAAGAATAATTCTTTACTGTTTTACGTAAAGAACTACTAAACGATAATAGTTATTGTTCGTAAAGAATGCTAAATGTTAATAATGCAAATTTTACGCAACGTAAACAACAACATCAACAAACATGTAAGCAACGTAAACAATGTAAGGAACGTAAAAATGTAGACAATGTAAACAATATAAACAATGTTATCAATGTAAACAATGTAAACAACACATTTAAACACCTCCTCAAGTGGCATCTGGAACTATAATTACATCCGCTTCTGTGGAAAAAACTTGTTATACGATATGCCTGTAAAAATACAGTCGTATACTTCGTAGCATGGCAGATATCACATAGGCGAAACAGAGATAATTCAATAAAGAGGCACAGTTGCGCCTAGCTAACAATCAATAAAGGGAATCAGGAGATAACCTGAGCGAGACCCAAATGGGTGTTCACCACGCCTTAGCTGTGTCAGCATTGGTGCCTGGTGGCCAAATATTCACTGAAAAAAATCTGGGACTCACGCCATAGTACAAGAACCCGACTTGCTTCACATATATGGGGTGTATAAGAAGCTAGGATAGTATGGGATATCAATGCAAACTCGAAAAAGGATGTCCATTTTGATTAGAAAAATTATTGTTTACACATAAATTTAGTTATTATTTCCGTGAAAAATCTTTTGCACTGTGTTTAGTCCCTTGTTTTTAATCTTTGATGTTTTTTGTTTTATCTGACTATATTTTTTGTAGTGGTAGCGTTAAACTACTTCATAGGAGACGAGATGCATATGCCACCCAAACAGTTGGGAAGTGGTGTAATACCTATACAGTTATCATGATATTCCTTGATTGATTCTATTGCTTCTGTTTTTGATATCCAGGGTATCCACACCGCAAATCGCTAGACCTAAAAAACGACAAACCACTATATTTGGACAAGAAAATTAAGCTAAAAAAACGTAAAGCGCGACCCGCGAGAAAAAATGTTCATGCGCAATCAACTAACAATCCCTCGTTTTTACTTCATCAAAAAATGTTTAGTTAATTTATACTTAAAATAAGAAAATTGTTTGTTTATTTATTTATGTGCAAGGGAAAAATTGATTTACTTAAAGATATTTATATATGTGCAAAAAATAATTGATTTACTTAAAAATTATTTATTCATGTGCAAAAATAAAAATTGATTTACTTATGTGCTAGGAAAAATATTGATTTACTTAAAAATTATTTATTCATTTGCAATAAAAATTCTTGATATACTTATATAGCTTAAAAATATTTATTTGTTTGTTTATTTATTTAAAAAAAAACATTTATTTATGTTTTGGTAAAATATTTATTTATTTATTTATAAATTATTTATTTATTTATTGGTAAAACCCAGTATTTGTTATTCATTTATTTATTTATTTATTTATAGTGCTAGAGTTAGAGATATTTCCTGGGCAGAGCCCGTACCGACTTGCCTGTATTAAAGAAAATAATTAAAAAAAAATCGTAGCAGAAAAGGTGGAGTGGAAGATCGAACTCGTGACCTCCTCCCAGCGATGATATGTGAGGCTAGAATGAAAATAGGTCTAAAATCCTAAAATATACATTCTAGTACCCTCTCGAATGATGAAAAGAAAAAACAGCATTGTTTTAGATTCAGCCTAAATATCTGTTGTCAACAAAATCAGATGCTGTGTTCTTTCATCCCTAAAACTAAGAAAAATAAGAAAACCTAACGCTAATATCATTGCTGAGAGCAGACCTGTATAGGGTTCCAATCCCCAGATCCATCTTCACTACTGAAATTAAATTTTCTATTATTAGCGATGGTGGATGGGTTTGACTCCATTAAAATTTTTGAAGGGAGGTTGGGTTGAGCGTTGGCTGTTCCCAACAGGGTGGAGATATGAATGCGGCTTCGCTTTTGTAAAGGAGTGTGCTAAGCGCTGGGGAAGAGATCCTGTTTGGTTAATTGAAACTAACACCAATAGGTATCTCTTCTCTTCTGCCAAACCACGTCCAGCGAAGACCGCATCACATCTCGGGCAGGAAAATGAATTGAATTTTTATTACTGTATAAAAAATCCACTTGGTCATCGCATGTCTAAAAGACAGAGGCAAATCTACCAACGAACCATGCTAAGGGGGATCTATGGATCCTTTTTTAGAGGTACCAATGTTTTTTCAATTCAAATTATAATATTGCATAATAAATCTTTGTTGCATCTTAACATCATAAGCATATCGATCAAAAATTAAAATTAAAATTAAAAATTAAATTACTTAATATAGAAAAACCCAAGCGTGTTTAATGTTAAAAACAAACCTACTTTTGTCACAAAGGCAAGATAAAAGGTGCTAGGTATAATGGGAGGCAGCACCTATAAAAAACAGGAGATTTTCAAATGAACCCTTCTTGTCAGTTCATAGAATAATTCTATTTAAACTAGGAAATCAAAACGCTAGGAACACGAAGTGGGACGTATTTGAGAAGAACTATAAATAAAATTTACAGGTAATAACACTTAAACACACGGTTAAACCCTATACCGCACTGTAACAAGGTGTAGTTGAGATAAACTTGCAATTTATGGTGGCTTTCTGGTGGAGCAAGGAGTAGTCAAAATTAAGAGCAGTTGTACGGACTCAGAACAAAACAATCCGGAAACTGGTAAAAATATATTGGGGTACTTAGCGCATATAATAAAGAAATCATGAGGGCCAAGAGAAAAATCTTCAAAACTAAAGCTGAGAGGAACATTTACGGAAAAGAGGTGTTCTTCTTTTATAAACACAGTTTCTAGGCGACATTAGTGTATTTGCAGTAGAAAATAATAATACAAAACATTTAAATACCAACACTAGAAGACTGAAAGGTAGCTGCCACACTTTTTACCAGAACTATGAATTAAATGAGCAATAGAGACCTTCTAGCCATACAAATCACCATGGATTGCCTTTGCAAGATAGTCAATATGCAAACAGAACCAATTCTTGTGAATAAACCATATGAAAGCAACGATGAGCAAACCCGTAAGAGTTCTGATGGTATGCAAAAGTCTTGCAGGTAGAACATGGGGTTGAAGTCGGACTATCCTAAGGTGCCAGCCACCAGCTACTACTTACAGAGCATGTTACATGGTACTAAAGAACTCTGGTCAACTTTAGAAAATCGAAGTTAGAAAAAGTTTAGAGGCTAGCCTATATCTACAATCTTCATAAAGGGAGATAATAAGAACATGTTGAACAACTACCGCGTCCGTTGAGATTCTGCAATGACTGGATCCACTTCCCTTGCAGATTAAAAGCATAGCAAGCTAAACCATACTGCGATTTAGCATGAAAAGGGTATGATCATCGAGTCTAAACGTTGAGAGAGCCATGTAGGGATTGGCGCAGGGATTTTAGCTTAGAACCAAACCCTTTGAGCCGATGCGCACCTACTCCAACGTCTTACAGGCTGAAATATGTGCAATCAACAGATGCGCAGATAGCTTGAGAAAAACAAGAGGATTGCCATCTTGTCGGAGAGACATATGGCTCATTAGCCATCACAATTAAAATAGTTGGCGACTCTGTGAACAAGCTAAACAATTTTGATAATGGTAACAATTTTAGCAGATAATAAAGAATCCTACAAATTAAACAGGAAGGGTGCAATGTCTTTTGTCGGGCCGGCCGGCTCTTTTGTGGACTAGGGACAAAATCTGTCTACGAAGAATTAGACTTCCCCGCATCTTCTTAAAGATTGTGAAAAAATAAAAGATGTAATTTTATTTCTATGATCACTCTATATATTTCGTCTTTTTAGGACATCCTCAAGAGTAATGGAGAATGGAGTCATTACTCCTGAGGATATCCTAAAAAGACGAAATATATAGAGAGATCATAGAAATAAAATTAAATCTTTTATTTTTTTTTTAAATTTATATTAACGTGCGTATAAAACAAGTGCTAAACAAATATGTTATTCAACGAATTACGCCAAGAGCTTACGACAAAAAGTGTAAAGCATAATTCTTTTTTAATAAAAAGTGCTGTGTAATAGGGATTACAATATGTGTCGAAAACACATAACAACACATAAATACCTTTTAAAAATTAGGTCCCACAACAACATGCGCTATGAGGAGATGGTGGACGCATTCTTTCTTTCGCATTCTAAAGCATTCTATTTGTACGATTTACAGACAAAGAAGTCCCTTTGCATTTTCTTACTATGACAGTGAGTAATCTCAACAGTTTGACTATTTGCACAAACCGATTGACGAGCAAAACGGGAAATAGAATATGTTTGAGGCATGAGGGATCTGATTTCGTCCGAGCACTGCTGGTGACAGTATTTATAAAAAGCAACAAAATCAGCAACAGTGTGACAATGTTGTAGTGAATCAAGATTTGATGTTAAAATTCGATCACCAACAATTCGCATAGCAAGTTTTACAAAAGAACCAGAATAAAAACAGATAAAGCGCCCGAAACTTGACAACATGGACGAATACATGGACGAATATAGGACTTATAAATTTTTAGTAATTAATACGGAATAAATTTTTTTTAACATCTATAGAGTAGGCCCAGTTTTCTTGACACGCTCCTTGCTATCGTCATTATATGGTCGTACCAGAGTAAGTCATTGGAAATTGTGACTCCCAATAAGAGAAATGCTTTCACATTCATCTATTTGTTCATCACACATACTAATTGAAATATTAATGGGATTATGTCTTTTTTATCTGCAAACAATCAATAGCTGTGTTATGGTGAATTTATAATTGTCACTCAAATCGGTGAGTTTTTCTAGGTCCTCATCAACGTTTATGGCGTAGCGTCTCTCTTGACGGCATTTTACCCATTTTCCTAAGCGGTTAATTGGGTTACTGGTGATTTTCAACAGTTCATTGATATAAATTAAAAATAGAGTGGGAGATTAAACTATGCTTTGGGGTACACCAGAATTAACTAATTTAGACTCAGGAGATAAGCCATTTATACATTGTGAAATGTATGGGTCAGACAGAAAATGTTGAATCAACTTCACGACTGCGGTAAGAATACCGTACTAACAAAGCTTGTTGATCAAGTTAGCATGCTAGATTCGATCAAATACTTTTGAGATGTGTACTGCGATAACGTACGTTTCACAACCATTTTCAAGTAGGCTGTTCTAAAGATGTGCTACATAGCTCAGTAGATCGGTTGTTGATCTTTTGTTTCTAAAACCGAAGTGCCTCTCAGATTTTAAAAAGCTGTCTTCCAAAAATTTGGATGTATGTGAATTAATATAGTGCTCGTATATTTTCGAAAAGACTGAGAGTAGGGCACACCACTGAAGGAAAGACACCAGATTTATAGGATTTATAAAAAATTTTGTTTAGAGTGAGTGCAAGGGCTTTTGAAAATGCTTTTAGGATAAAATTAGTCGGTTAATGCAAACAGTAACACTTTTGAGATCCAACGCTGTTATAAGGACAAAGTGGAAAAGTTTTAAAAAAGGTAAATCAACACCTCAGCTGTGTGATGGTCTTAAATTATAACATTTTGCAATTTCTAAGAGAAAATAAAAAAAATTTCGAATCGCCAAATTCAAGTGAATTGCAATTACTTAAGCTTTAATCACCCATAAAAATCTTTCTAAAATTAATATTGCAATTCCTTTTATACGTCACTTGTTATTGAAAAAAAAAAATGCTTCAACAACGTCACCTTCACTTCAACACCGTCACCGTTATACCTTCAACATTAATCATAACACCGTTTTAGGTAAATTCTCAAAACAAAACATTAAATTAATTTAAGTAATTATTAGACGACTCTAATTGATCTAATTGAAGTTGAAGAATGTTTAATAAAAATAGGTATTAGATTATTCGCAAGTTATAAGTGAGTATTAAGTTTGGTATTTAAGTTTTTTATTTGAATGATGAACGACTGCATCTTCAAAAAACATTAGGTATTAGTAGATCTAAACCAATTTACGTCTATTCACTATTTATTCTATTCAAATAAATTGAATTACAAGTAAATCTTTTGTGAGATCGTTAATATGTTATTTTATTTTATTTGCACTCTTTTGAAAAACATTTTCCTGAAAACTGTTTTTTTTCCTTGCTCTTAACCTAATAAAAATAAAGAATTATTTTCCTTTCACATCAAATCGATAATCCTTTCTCAATTGCAACTACTTTAAATTTGCATTTTCAAAATAAAGCGACGATGTCATTGATTAAAAAACAAAAACAGATTCCATAAAGTCCAAATTGAAATTTAAATAAAAAATAAATTTAATTGAATTTCACAGAATAAAAAAAAAATAAATAGAATAAAATTGAATAATTCGTTTATATTAGATCCAAAGCTGTTTACGTTTTCTGTATGAGAATTTATCATTTGAAAAAAATTAGGAAAATGAGAAAATCGAAATAAATTTATCTCATTAATTTGTTTAAGTTGATTGATTTTATTGACTTTGATTTAACATAATCTAATATCCGAACTTAGTCAAATTCCTTTTCTTTCCAAGACCACTAAATGATTATAATGTTTGTTAAAATAAGTTTTCCGAATTTAAATTTTCTTTGACATTTTAGTGCTTATAGTCTTATAACCTCAAATAAGAAAATTGCAATATCTTTTACATTAATATCACGTTTATTACTTTTTTTTGTCTCGTTCATGAAAAACTTTTAGATAAATTGAAGAAAATTATTATTTATTTTTTGTTCGTCTTATACGATTTCATGTTTGTTCTTCGACTCTTCGTTTTTACTACTTCGCCCTAAGTTTTCTTAGCGCTTTTTACAATATATATTTCCAAAGAGAGAACACCAACACAGACACAAAAAAAAAATAATAATTTCAGTTTGATTTTGACTTTTCATATTATATGAAATTGTTATAACTTTTTTTATGTTAGAAAATTAGAGTTTTTGTTTGAAATTGAAATACTTTTTGGTGTGAAAGTTTGAGGTATCAGAAAAATGTTTTCTAATAATTTCAATTAGATTGTTGTTTGCTATATACATAAATGTAATTTTTGGTTTTAAATAAAGACTTTTTAAAGGTATAAGCAGATCTCTGATAAATATACATCCACAGTAAATATGCATAATATTACCTTACCTGTGACAACCCCAACACTTCTTTTAATATACGAGTAAATGGAATACATTCCATTGGCAATAGCAGTGGAATATTACTAGTCAATATGATATCTTAGAAGTGCTGGTGAATGAACTATTTTCAGTCAATATATTGCGCTCGTCAACAACTAAAAACGCATGTTATTGTGTGAATCAGGTCTTAAAAGGTTTTGATGTATCGTTAATGAAATTCGGGTTCTCGCGAACATTCAAACTTTAAGTTAGGCCTAAACGATCTTGCAACTGTCTAGTGTAATAAACACTGAACCTGTCAGTAGCAGGAAGCAATCACGGGACTGCGTGTCTGGCACATTTGTAGTCCAACGAGCTTCAGCCATGTGTGTTCGAACAGTAATATCCTCAAGTTCAGTACAAATAATCAAATATCCACGCACGCAAAAGAGACTGTGTAAACGGAATTAAATAAGCAAAACAAAGACCAGGGACTCTGACGTCTCCAAAGATCGAAGAAACCTAGATCATCACACTAACACCAATACAACTGCAATTATTACATTTAAAAAAATTACTTATATGTTTCACTCACCCCATGATTGTTACAGAAAACCTAATTAACAGATCATCTTCACCAACTTAATCGTAATATGATGGATATATTAGAAATTTAATAACTGATGTAACAAAAATGATGTCGGCAATTGTTGAATTTGATAGAAATATAATAACTGATGTACCAAAAACAGATTTCGGTAGTTATTTAAGTTGTTGGTAATATATTAAACGAAGTATTATATTTGATAGTTTATTTTTTATTTTATTTTTTATTTAGAGCACCAGATAACATTAATATATAATAATTGTTATTGCTTAATTTAATTAAAACACACTTTTTTGATATCTATATATTTATTATCTTTTATTTTCATGGATCGTTCTAAACATAAGTCCTCAAAATCTTTTTGAGAATGAGTCTGTCAGACTTCTAAGAGTTGAGATTGAAAATAATATGAAGTAGAATTTTCATATCTTTAATCTGGCTAAGAATGCTGTTCAAAAGTTCGGCTTTTTAGGGCGATGTCGTAAGTTTTTCAATAGCGAACAACTTCTTTTGGTTTATAAATATTTTATACGTCCCTACATGGAATACCGTTCTCACATGTACAGCGTAGAGCTATTAAACTCATTGGTAACTCAAGTCTTACTAACAGTCTTGATTCTTTGCAGCATAGAAGAAATGTTGTTGATTTTACTATTTTTTATAAATACATTATGAATGAACGAGCTTATGAAGAGATCCAATCGATTTTACCTAAATCTGCAAACCTTTCGCGTCACACCAGACAACTGTAGCAGCTCATCTTTTTACGGTTGAAATCATTAGGTGTAGAACAGTAGCCTTCCAACGTGATTTTTTCAATAGCGTCTCTCATCTTTGGAATGCCTTACCTTCCTGGGTTTTATCTGATGACTTTAATCCTCAAAGGTTTAAAGTTAACGTTCATAAATTTCTCAGAGTAACTCAATTTGCATTTCATTTTTATTCTTAGTTGATAGCATGGTATATTCGGATATTGAGAGACGTTAATTTATAATTTATTTAATTAACACTAAACATGCCTAACTTTGAATAAAAAAACTACATTTGTTGAATTTGTTAGAAATATAATAGTTGATATAACAAAAAAAAAACGAATGTCGTCAATCATTCAAGGTGTTGGTAATATAGTAAGTAAATGTGTTATAAAATTGCTGAATTGATTGAAAATATAATAACTGATGTAACAAAACGGTATCGGAAATTGTTGAACTTGCTAGAAATATAATAACTGATGTAACACAAATGTTGTCGGCCATTGTAAAAATTGTTAGAAATATAATATTGTATTGTAATACAGCATACATAATAAGTTAGCAAATCAAAAAAATAACATTCCGGAGCAAATCAAGAGAAAATATGAATAAAAAAGACGATGAGTTGTATTGAATACAACGATTCGGATCGAACAACGTTGTTTAGACAAATGAATTTTTACGGGTTAAATAGCTTCGTAACATCAGAAATTAGTGTACATCTAGATATAGGAATATATATATATGCTGACTACATTTTTAATTGAGTCTGGAGCTAGCTATTTTCAATAGTCTTTAATTAAAATAAATATTCAAACGACCGCAGGAGGGATCGATTTTGATCGATTATGATCAATGTTGATCTACGGGTCTGACTACCCTGCGTACTCCAGTCCCTGCCATTGACATATGAGTTAGCGTGAGATATCACATACCACTGGCAATGGCAGGAGATGTCATTAGCCAAGATGATATCTTAGGGTGCTGGCGGACGAACTTTAATTAGTCAACGGCAGCACTTCCAGTCTTAGCTGGGCAGCGTTCCGTAGCGGTACCGCTCATTAGCTCTTCCGAGGAATCGAACCAACACGTAGTTATGTGTGGGCTTTGTGCCTCGATTAGGGTGGTGGGCGGTGCGTCTGGGGTGCGCTGCATCAGCTGGATTATTGGCATTTAGTTTTGTTTTGTTTTCTGCAAATTTCTCACAATTTGTTTTTCACTTATTGTTTTGTTATTATTTCTTCATCTTATCATGAAATATTGGCATATGTCATATTTTGTAGTATGATAGGATTTTTTACTTAGTTATGCATTTTAAAATAAAACACAAAAAAATAAAATAAACATTTTGATATATATATGGCAGTAAAACCGAAAAAAAATAAGTCTGCAAGTGGTAAAGCAAATTTGCGCAATCCACCCGCCCATAAAGCGGCATGTCCACGGAATTTGCAGGGACAAAACATATATGAATCAATAAAAAATTTTAAAATACATGTTCAAAACATCTGCGGATTGAACGCTAACCATGACCACGTGCAACATCATCTTGAGCACGACAAACCGAACATTCTATTCCTTACAGAAACACAAGTTTCTGAAGATTTTCTCTTTATAGAATCGCTTAATTCCAAATATAGGCTCGAATCAGCTTTCAAACTCCATCAGGGCGTGTGCGCATTTATTCATGAGAGTGTTGCGTACACGCGCTTTCCAAATTTTGAACTACACGGTGACGGCTTCAATACAATGGTTTTAAAGATTTGTCTTCCAGAAATGACTTTTTTTACAATAGCTTTATACCGGTCCCCCAACAAACGTAACCCAAACTTTTTTAATATACTGACAAAAATTATGGACGAGATTAGAGCAAAGTCCCCTAATTGTGAAGTTATCGTTACCGGTGACTTCAACGTCCACAAAAAATCATGGTTGGAATTCTCCAAATCGACCGACGATGTTGACAATAGTGGAAAACTGGCAGAAATTTTTGCCGCGTCTCAGGGCCTATTCCAAATTGTTAAAAGCCCGACTTTCACTCCCCGTAATGGCGGTGATAATAGTTTTCTACTAGATCTCTATCTTACCACAATGCCAGATATTACGAGTGTCGATGTTGCGAAAGGTAGTATTGGAAATTCTGATCATTATTTAATCTCATCAGTTATCAAAACTGATTTACTTAAAACTACAGCTCCCAAACCCCGTAAAATATTTCACTACTCAAAAATGGATAAGAGTGGCCTTCAATATTTTTTCCATGGTTTCCCTTTCGACCGTCATTGTTTTTACACTGACAATGTAAATGTTTCTGCTCAAAACTTTACAGAAACCATCCAATTTGCTATCAATAAATTTGTCCCTTTCTCCATAGTAAAACCCAAACAAAAATACTTGTATTCGAAAGCTGCCAAAACGGCACTTAGAAACAAACGTAGATCATTTAATATTTGGATTCATAACAAAACTCCCACTAATCGATCCCAATATCTAAAGGCCAACAAAATATCTAATCAGATTATCTCAAACGAAAAGTCCGAAATTGACAGAGCGAAAGCCTCAAAACTTACGTCTATGTCTGTTTCTGACAAAAGTTTCTACAGTGCCATTAATTCTTTAAATTCTGGTACAAAATTTTCTATTCCCCCTATTATTGATGGTGATTTAATCGTCAATGATCCCGCAAGAAAAGCTAACTTGTTCGCTGAACGCTTTGCTCTGAACTCCACTGTTTTGGAAACTCCTAAAGAAATACCCCAAATCCAGTCTTCAGGTGTTAATATGAATGAACTTCACTTCAAACCCAAAATAGTCGCTAAACTTTTAAAGGGGTTAAACATCAACAAAGCATCAGGAATGGACAATATTCCACCCATTATTTTAAAAACCTTTTCCAAAGAACTTGCACCAACTTTAACTAAAATATTCTACCAATCCTACAAATCTGGTATATTTCCCTCGTGCTGGAAGTTGGCAAATGTCCAGCCCGTCCCCAAAAAGGGACCAAAATCCGATATCTCAAATTATAGACCAATAGCTTTACTATCGGTCCTATCCAAAGTCTATGAGCATTATATTAATGCACATATTTCAAAATTTCTGGAAGAAAATCATTTAATATCCGACAGCCAATACGGTTTTCGAAACAAAAGATCAACTACCGATCTATTAAACTATGTAGCGCATTGTTGGAACAGCATACTTGATAAAGGTGGTGAAACATACGTTATCGCTTTAGACATCTCCAAGGCATTCGATCGAGTCTGGCATGCCAACTTAATCAACAAGCTCGTTGCGTACGGTTTTCATCCCAATGTTGTGAAGCTGATTCAAAATTTTCTATCCGACCGATACATTTCGGTAACCTTAGACGGATATTCTTCTGAGTCTAAACTAATTAACGCTGGTGTACCCCAAGGCTCAGTATTGTCCCCAACCCTATTTTTGATTTATATCAACGAATTGTTGAAAATCACGAGCAACCCAATAAATAGTTTTGCAGATGATAGTACTCTGCACAAGTCGTTCGAGCCCCTTCCTTCAAAAGGTAAAATGCACGAACGAATTAATCCTGCCCGGAGAGACGCTGCCATAAACGTGAACAAAGACCTGAATAAAGTCGCCGACTGGGGTGACCAAAACCTTGTCAATTTCAACTCCACCAAAACACAGCTGTTGATTGTTTCCAGATTAAAGACCGAGTTCCCCAAAGATATTTTATTTAGTATGTGTGATGAACCAATAGGTGAATGTAAAAACATTCGTTTATTGGGTGTCACAGTTTCAAATGACCTACTCTGGAACGATCATGTAATGGCGATGGCAAAAAGCGCGTCTAAAAAACTCGGCCTCCTAAATAGATGCAAAAAATTTTTCACTCCATACCAATTGCTCCATGTTTATAAGTCCTATATTCGTCCCTGTATGGAGTACTGCTGTCAAGTTTGGGGTGCTGCCTCTGTTTCCATCTTGGCCCTCTTGGACTCTGTTCAAAAGCGAGCTATACGAATTGTAGGTGATCGAACTTTGACATCAAAACTTGATTCCCTACAACATCGTCGCACTGTTGCTGACCTCGTTGTTTTTTACAAATATCGTCATCAGCAGTGCTCAGATGAAATCAGCGGCATCATGCCTCAAACTTATTCTTACCCCCGTTCCACTCGGCAATCGGCTGCCGCAACCAGTGAAACGGTAAAGATCCCGCGCTGTCATACTGGCAGATCGCAGAGAGACTTCTTTGTCCGAACTGCGTACAAATGGAATAGTTTGCCGGAACACTTAGTCTCAGGTGGCTTCAACCCACAGATGTTTAAAAAAAGCGTTAATCTACACCTCAGAACGCCAGTTGTTGTGGGACCCAGGTCTAGACCTAGGTCTTAAAAGGTATTTATGTGTTGTTGTGACACATACTCTAAACCCTATTACACAACACATTTTATTAAAAAAAAAAAAAAAAAAAAATAAAATTATCTTAAATTATGCTGAAAAAGCAGTTATTAGAGATATGGTATGCACAATCAAACAAACAATACATTAGATATAGTAATAGACACAATATCAAATAATTTTGTCCCAATGAACAAAAAAACTAACTAATTTTTTATTTTCATTCGTAAATGCAGAACCAATTCAAAAAGATAATAAATCGATACAAAACCATCGTCCAGCTATTAAAGTTATTTGTAACAATACTGAAAAATACATGTTTTCTATTTCCAACCGAAATGCAACCTCGCCGCGCAAGCGCATATGGCGAATCGAATTCCGTAATTGATTCAATAGCTGTTCAAGTACAGAACGGTGTAGTTGAGACAACCACACGTAATATGTATCTAAACATTCTATTTCCAATTGAAATGCAGTTGTCCCAACCCCACCGCGCAGGCGGATATGGCGAATCGAATTCCGAAATTGATTCAACAACGGTTCAAGTACAGAACGGTGTAGTCTAGACAACCGAACGTAATATTTATGTGAAAATTAAATATATAGTACAATTTGTGTCAAATATGTGCTTCTATTTTGAAAAGCATATGTTGAATTAATGATATAAGGCAAAAGTAAACTTTATTTAAAGAAATAGTTATCAACTTTATTCAACTACTGTTATATTGCATGTGACACCCTATATTGTAAATAATACCTTATTTTGTTGTCTGGCTACTGTTGTTCCAGTCACCATGAAATTGTTTGCTAGTATTTGTTGTTTGTTTGAATAATAAACTTTTAACTTCGAGATTAAGTTGTCATTTGTTTATTTTTTTTTTTTGTGAATGAATTCAACAAATGGACTATAATTGTGTTACTTCTAAAAGGGAGTGCACTGTAATTGATTGAATATAATTTAAAAAATAAATTCAAAACAGTACTAAATCAGAAACTTGGTAGGCTAGGAGAAAGTCAAGTGGAAGAAGTTATGACAACTTAACTAGAAACAATCGTTAGCTGAATTGAATAAAACAGAACCAAATCTATCAGTTCGTTGTTCTGTAAAAAGAAGTAGGCATGAGTTTCATTTCAGCAATGCATACGACTTGAAGTCTCAGAGTTTTGTGCGGAAAAACAAGCAACGGAAAAGGTTTATTACTGATGTGTATACCAAGTTCAAGGTTTTGTCAGCTTGAATAGAAAGTCATAATTCAAGATTTTGATTAACTAAAGCAGCAGTGCTGATTTGTTTAAACGACATATACAAAGTAACATGGATTTAAAATTTATTAAAAACTGCAATTTTTCTTAAATTTGAAGTTCTTGGAAATACCACTGTACTCAACTGGGTAATAAAATCGCCTTTGTCTTGTAGAATACAAGTTATTTGAATTTACTAGATCTTGAGCTAAAACATCGTTTTCACTAATTTGTTCTTCTTTAAAATTGAAATGAATTAGAAGATGTTCCCAAAGCACACATTTTATATTTATATATCGACGACTACAAAGTAGCTTCATGTATCCCCATTTTCGAAAACTTGCAAAGAAAACGTTTCATTGCAATTAAAAACAACATTGAAAACAAATTTTATTTTTTGCTGGTGTTTATGCTCCATTTAGACGCGTTGCTAAGCTAATCAGCTTCGAATATTCACCACAACATAATTCCCATGGCAGCCGATTTTTTAAGGGCGTTTATTACGTCCATCTCTCTTTGCAATCGTGGTCTACCACGCGGTCGCCCACTCCCTGGGGTACTTTTAATTATTCAAGACTGTGAATCTGCTTGTAGAACATGCCCAAACCAAGCGATCTTATTGGAACGGATACAAACTATTATATCTGGACCCTCAAGAAGGTCTCTGATCTCAAAGTTATATCGCGCTCTGTGCTCTCCATTGTCTGTCTTAAGGTGAGTCAAAAATGTAGCGTAGGATATTACACTAAAATTCAGATAAATGTGATTCGTCATTTTGTGTAGCGAAAATCCGAAATTCTACGTCCACGCCGTGCTACCTGGGTAACGCTAACAGTATTAGATTGATGTAGTTGAGAGGTGCAGAGTAAATACTGCTTATACTCAATGATTCTGCACCATGGCGAGTCATTGGCGCCATAAAACCAATGCAATTCAAGCGTCTGTTCTCCATGCTAGGGGCGGCTTTCAGCGGGCGTCTATCAAGCTGCTCAAGCGGCTCGCTATTTAAACGTGTAAAAAGGTTGTTTCTGGTGACCTTAAGATGCAGAACGAACCTATTCACGAAAATTTGAGTTGGGCGAAGGGATTACACCTCAAAAAATTATTGTCATGAATTCTGTACACAGGCCTCAGAATATCTCGGATTCATTATTGGAACGAACTTGGAAACTGTACCCGGACTATGATTTAAAAATGGGAACCTGGAACGTGCTAAGAAGTCCAGGAGATCTCCTAAAACTCATTCAACAAGCCGAGAGCTACACACTGGATATAGTGGCATTACAAGAACTAAGATGGCCAGGCAGTAGAATCCATGAAACAGCGGAAGGATACACTCTGTATTATTGTGGTCATCAAAACGGAGGATGATTTGGGGTTGGCTTTCTTATACACCGTGTTGTGAATCAGCATGTTATCGACTTCTGCCCAATTAATATGCGGTTATTATGCACACTGAGAATCCGCACGCAAAAGTTCAATGTAACGATCGTCAATGTTCATGCTCCTACTGAAGATAAAGCAGATGATATTAAAGACCTGTTCTTCCTAGAACTCGAAGCAGTCATCAATAATGATATAAAAATCGTGCTAGGTGACTTTTATGCTCAAATCGGAAGGATAGCAGAACTTAAAACACATATCGGCCCTAACAGCTTGCATCATACCAGCAAAAATAACGGTTTTCGCGCAGCCGAGCTGGCTATGATGTATGATCTAGTAATTTCCAGCACTTTCTTCCCTCACAAAAGAATTCACAAGGCAACGTGGAAATCAAATGACGGAAGAATGGAAAATCAAATCGATCACGTTATGATCTCTAAGAGACACTCTACAAGTATAACTGACGTTCGATCATACAGAGATGCTGATATGGACACCGATCATATGCTTGTCATCTTTAAGTACAAGTGCAAATTATCAACTACATTTAACAGACAAGCAAAAAAGACAGTGCGCTGGAATGTCGAAGCATTTAAACATCCGGAAACGCTGAATAGATAACAGGAAATAATAACACAAAACAAAGAAGAGCTTGACATCTCTTCTGAGATGCCATTAAACATACAAGAAGAATGGCAAACGCTTCAATCAACCATTATAGCCGCAGAACAAACAACAATCGGAAAATGACCACCGAAATCACACAACGAATGGTTTGACGACGAGTGCTGCCAATCCGTTGAACATAAACAAAAACTGTGAGAAAAATGGCTAACAAGGAACACCCGAAGCTCCCAACCTGATTATCTATGCGCCAGGACAGCCTCAACCAAATTTCTAAAAAAAAAACGGAAACACATGAAGAGCTGCATCGAAAACTCCGACCAATATGCGGCCAAAGGAAATTCAAAAGAGTGCTTTGCCAATGCACGGAATCTGACAAAAGCTTTCCACCCAAGATTTACAGCCTTCAAAAATGAAAATAATGAACTTACAACAAGTGTCCGTGATGTGCTGGCAGTGTGGCGATCAAGACCTACTGAATAGGACGAATGAAGTTCATCCTATTCGAGCAATTGCTTCATCAACTGAGGAGATTTTTGTCCCTTACCCAGCAATAGAAGAAGTGGAAGCTGCCATCAAAAATTAAAAAACTGAAAAATGGCAAATCACCAGGTTTCGATGGAATTCCCGCAGAACTTTTGAAAAATGAAGGAGCAGCTCTGGTCTCACGTATATACGATCTGATTCTTGCAATCTGGGACCAAGAAGAACTACCTGCTGAATGGAAAACAGCTCTCATTGTTTCACTACATAAGAAAGGTGACCGTCAAAAGTGTGCGAATTATCGTGGCATCGCACTGTTGAACACTGCATATAAAATACTAGCTAATGTCGTAATTGCTCGACTCATCCCGTTCGCCGAATCTATCATCGGTGACTATCAGTGTGGTTTTCGTCCCAACCGGTCAACCACAGCTCAATATTTTACCTTAAGGGTGATTCTAAAAAAATGTTGGGGGTACAATATCAGCATTCACCAGCTCTACGTTGATTTCAAGCAAGCATATGATAGTATCATCCACGACAAACTTTGGTCCGCACTCATATGCCTTGGGTGGAGGTAGGGGGCTGTAGCTATTTTTCCTTGTTCACCAAGGTGAACAGGATTAAATAATTTTTCGTTTGATATTGAAAGTTTGATCCTTTATAACTTTTGACCCCCCATTTCCGCAATTTTTTTTTAAAATAAGAATGCAGAGGACCTAATCTTTCTATTTATGTAAAAAAATCAATTTGTTTAATAATTTTCTATAAAAAACTAAAAAATAATCAAAGGGGGACCAAGGTAAAATTAAAAGTTTGATCCTTTATAACTTTTGATCCTTTCATTTCTGCAATTTTTTTCATAATAAGGATGCAGAGGACTTAATATTTCTAATTATCTAAAAAAAAGTCAACTTTTTATTGACGGGGATAAAATAGGATTGTACCAATTTAATATTACGAAAGAATTGTTTCATAAAAAATATAATGAAACCAGCCATTTTGGAAAATGTATAAAAACTTTTAAAACTTTTTGCATTCTTTCATTCTATATGCTTTTGTTTATTATTATTATCATTCGGCTGAAATTTGTGTGCATATATGCTAAGGGGTTTTACAACATGTGCACGATATGGTGCAAATCATGTGCATGATATGTATTATGCACGATTTTGTAACATGCACAAATAATGCACATTTCATGCATTTTTCAAAATTGTTTTACGGGATATATCATGGTGTGCATATCCGAGCATCAGACAATCTTTTGTAGATATCATAAACTGTTGTTTTTCTTAATTCATTACAATTTTTGTAAATGATATGTAGTCCTCAACAAGAACAAAATACAGCTTACAAGAATTATCGATTTTTCTTTTCTAACATAGATTTCAAATCCATTTAATCATTTATTAGACATGAACTAATTGATTTCAATTAATCTTACTTTATCACATTAGAGTCTGATGAAGTTATGCGTTTTTCTTATTTTAGGGATATTTACGTAAAATGCAAACGGTTGATAAAATCGGTATAATATCTTACCGAGGTGAAATCAATTCTCTTAATTATTTTTTAATAAAATTCTCTAACAATTTTCACCTATTCCATTAAGAGAAGCATAGTGAAATCACAACGTATCGGTTTGATCTTAATGAGTTGTGCATGAAAAGTGCGTAGTGGTAGCAGTCTCTGCAACCTGATCTAAACTAACTATATAGATTTGAACGAAGAAATTATATTATAACACGGTGAAAAATTTCGGTTTATTTTTAAAACTTTGGGTTTCAATCAATGGTTTAAACTAAAATATTAAACCAAATTATCTAGAAAAAAGAATTTAAGGGGTTTTAATTACAATTTTAGTTTTGTTTTTAAACTTTTGGTTTACTTTACAGATTTAATTTCATTTTTAAACAAAAGTAGTTTAATCTTTTAGACTCTTAAAGCTTTATATGAAATAAACCAAACATTGCAAAACAAATTTTAACATTTTTGTTTAAATCTTAAACATTTTTTATTACTTTTCAAACCTTTAGGATTGGATAATTTTTAAAAATATTAGTTAAACTTGAATGGACTAAAAATTAAACATCGAGTTTGAAAAAAATTTATAGAACAAAATTTAGTAGGTTTCGCATCTTTATGTTTAAACTTTAATCATTGTGGTTTAATATTTTAATAAATTTAAACTTTTTGGTTTTAATCTAAATTATTTTACATGGACCTAACGGGACTTTTTATATTGCATTTAGAGTTGTATTGTCGAAATGAGAAAAATGTAACCATTTCATTTTAAATGACAACAAACTTAAAGCGTACATGGTAAAATTTTAGTTGGAATTTTGCTTAATTCATTTATTTAGATAGGACCAAATCCCTTAATAATATTTACATTTCTATGCTACTGTGTTTTTAATACAAGTACTATCATGTTTAATTTGCACACTACTTAATGTTAAAAAAATGGTTCAGTTTTGAACAATTTGTTTCAAATTATTCTTATAAAATAAAACATAAGGTTATTTTTTAACCTAAGCAAAATTCAATTATAAGTTGTTTCTTGAAAATGTCAATTGCTGGCAAATTTATTCCGGTTGTTTTTGAAAAACAAAACATCCGAAAATATGTTTATTTGAGAAAATTTAGCCAAAGTGAATACTTCGAATTTGAAGATTTGTTGCAATCCGGTGAGTACAGTTTTTTATATGTGATTTTTTTTAAAACTAAAATAAATGCGTGTTGAATTTTCATCTGTTCAAACTGGTTTTATATGGTTTGATAAGTGTTTTTATGACTATCTGCAGCTGAATTCTAGAACCGTGAAGTACTGAAGTGATATGTTGCAATCGTAAAAATGTGTTTTATCATCTATGTAGTTAAAACCGCTTTTTGCGGTGAAGTGTAAGACTCATCATTTTACCGCTTCACAGTTACTAAATTTAGCCCTTGTTAGTAATTTAAATAAGTGATGGCATGTTTTCATAATTAGGTATATTATTTTCTTAAAAAATGGAGTTGGTTGATATAGTTTATGTTATACTAAAATAAATGTATGCCCAAGTTTACTATATTTGTTAACTAAGACCAATGATAAATTTTTTAATATTATAGTGCAATCATACACGTCAGACGTTTTTCATCATTTCGAAGATACAAAAAGAACAATAATTCCAACAGAAATTATTGTGCAGTTAATTGAGCAATACAATTTTAGTGCTTCGTTTGAGTTAATTTATTGCTCAAGTAAAGAAAATGTAGAGTCTGAAATAATATTAAACCAGCAGAAGAAGCCGGTAACACCTGAGGTAAGCTTATTAATACATGCCATTGAACATAAAACTATATAACTGTTATCACAGCTCTTAAAAACATATATTGAAGAAAACGGGGGGAAAATTATTTTCCAAAATTTTAATGAAAATCAGGTTCTAAACGACAAAAACAGAAGGCTTCTTGTAAGATTACTTGGAAAGTTTATCGTAGGTTGGTTTGGTGAAAAACCTTCCAAACCAGAAAAATTAAAAATAAGTTCGTTGGCTGTGTTTTTGTTTCCTTGTTTCAAAACTGAAGGACAGTATGGCGGTGCTGTGAGTATTTTATGCCGTTTTGTTTTGTTTACATAATATTTACAAAGTTTTTGTTTTATAGGAGTTATTTTATGATCCCGATACAAACAAAGGGTTTTTGGTTAGTCAATTAAAAAATCAAGCTTTTGCCAAAAAAAAATTTGCTTGTTACGAACACCGTCAAGAAATCTTAAATCCGGATATTATTGAAGAAGACTGTGAAACTCTTACAGAAGAAATATTTAGTTTTTTTAAATCAGTAATTATTCCTCAGGAAAAACCCAATTTGATTGAGAAATTACGCCTTACAGCTGCTTCTCGTAAAATCTATTTACAGAAGCCTCAAAATATATTTCTCGACTTTCCTTTTTTTTTTGTAGATCCTGAATTGGTAATTTGAGATAAAAAAGTTACTTTATTATATAATTATTTTAAAATTATTGCATTACAGATTTTAATTGATTTTAAAATTCAATATCCGAACATCAAGGGTCAACTCATTGACAAATGGATTAAAATTCAGCCTTTTATTTTAGATACGGTCAAAAATAAAGGCCATACACTTGAGACCGAAGAAGGTACATATATAATTATTGCACCAACATTTAAATGTACTTGAATAAACTTTATTTAAATGTTTTTCAGGTTGGCGAATAGATATTCTGGATTTTATTGGATTAATTAGACTGCTTCCATCACCTCCTGGACACACTGTTAAATCAAGATGCAATTTCACACAAACAGTTAAAAAGTTTATTGTTTTTTTTCAAGACAACATTCCAATAAATGAAATCATAGTTGAATGTTCACAGCCAGTTATAATTGCATTAGGAACGGAGAAAGCCATTTTAACGCAGTTTTTGATTTGCGTTGATAAACAGTTCTTGTCAATTCCTAGTCACTACTCATTTCAGCAAGTATTTGATATTTTTTTTAAAATATTTTTTATATTTCACATTCAATACGATAACAACCTAAATCTATTTCTTCGATTTTTTGAAAAATATATATTTGAATTCCCCAATTGTAATACAACACCACGAATGTTAGATATTTGGTCTTCACTAAATAATATTTAGCTTAGTTTTTCATCAAAAGTTGGATCGTGTTTAGTTTAGAGCATTATAACAAAAATAATATTAAAATGCCAATTGAATATTTATTTCATTTTATAACTTTTGAATTAGAATCTAATTTTAATTACATTTGAATTTTATTTTCTAAATACTTTAAATAACTAATAATCAATTGAAATTGAATAATTTAATTTAACTTTATCGCAACCCATGCACCTAAGGAAAATGACGAAATATATTTGCTTTATGTGCAAACAAATTTTTTATAACGTAAACATAACTATATGTCACTTAAAACATTTCCATTATCAAAAAAACAAAATTAATTTAAAACTCAGATGTATTGCATCGATAAAATGCACAAACACTTTTACAACATACTGTGGTCTTAAAAAACATGCACTGGTTTGCCAGAATGAGAAAAGTAATCCATCGCTTTCGAATAACATTATATCAACCTCTGCCGAATGTTTAGTTTTAAATAAAAATACTAACACGAATCCTTCTTTTGTCGAAGAAGAAACTTGTGCAAGCGAAAGTATGCCGATATACACTAATTCTGACGTTTTTAGGAATTCAGACTTTGAACCAATTGAAAGTTCCATTAAACAAATTTTCGAGCTTTTATCTGTATTCCATGTTTCGGCCGATGGCGTCAATAAGATTTCCGCTTTTTTGCAGAATACTGTTAAACATATTTTTTCTGAAATAAAATCTTCGGATTCATTAAACTTTTGCAACATAGAGTTCAAAACTTTATCTAGTCTACAAAAATACAGTTCGTCTTTCAAACGAAAAAAAAACTATAAACAATCGAAAGAATTTATTTCACCTCAAGAGATAACGCTAATGCTTAGATGGGAAAAAGTTTTAAACTCAAAGAGCAATTTATATGAAAGCATTCAAAAGCCATGCACATTTCAGTATATTTCAATATTAAAAACCATTACCAATTTATTTACTAACTCTGGTTTTACATCTGCTTATTTTAACAATGACCATACATGCACAAGTGAAAGCTTGTCCAAATTTTGCTGTGCATCTAACTTTCAGCACAGCAATTTTTTTTCTGGAAATTCAAATGCAATACAAATTCAGTTATTTTATGATGATTTCGAAATAGTATCTCCATTAGGCAGCAAAACATCTATTCATAAATTAGGTGGCATTTATTTTTCGATTCTTAACCTGCCATCATATTGTTATTCTAAATTAGAACATATTAACTTAGTCGCATTATTTTATGTAAATGACATTAAAGAAAATCCAAATATTATCAATAATATTCTAAAACCAATTTTCAATGATATAAGTTACCTTGAAAGCACAGGTATTTTCGTTAAGGATAAAAACATAAAAGGCGCCTTGACAACCATTACATTCGATAATTTAGGAGGTAATACACTCTTAGGATTTCAACAATCTTTTAATGGTAATTACTTTTGTCGATTTTGTGAAATGTGTAAAAGTGACACATCCAAAAGCACTGTTGAAGAATTAGGTTTAAAGCGAACAAGTAGTAAATGTGAAGCGTTATTAAAAAATGAAAACCCAGAAGCAAGAAAAGGTCTCAAATTTCATTGCATTCTTAACGATTTGAAATATTTTGATATGAATTATAATGGAGCAATCGATGCTATGCATGACATTTTGGAAGGTGCTGTTCCTTTCGTTTTAAAAATATTTTGTGAACATTTAAAAGAAAACCGTGTTTTATCATTGCCTAAAATTAATAGCAGAATAATTAGCTTTAACTATGTACGTCTTGATAAAAAAGACAAACCAACCATTATTTATTTAAATAAAAAGTCTAAAACATCTGTTGGCTTAAATGCTAGTCAAAACTGGTGTTTAATTCGGTATATACCGTTCATTTTCAATGATTTTTATTCAAAAGTTAATGAAAAAATCTGGGTACTAGTTACAAGTTTATTAAAAATAATGCAAATAGTTTTCTCAGACCAAATTTCAAACGAAATGCTTAATTTATTGAGTAGTTTAATTAAATCACACTTACAATTAATCATAGACCTTGGTTACAATCTATTACCAAAACATCATTTAATGACACATTATTGTCGCATAATTAGACAATTAGGTCCGCCTGTTCATTATTGGACAATGCGCTATGAAAGTTTTCATAGAAACTTTACAAAACCAGACCGATATTTAAATAATTTTTGTAATATTGCAAAAACTTTATCTGAAAAACACCAAGAAAAAACAGCATATAATTTTAAAACTCTAGAATATTATCCATATCTTATTGTTAATACCTATGATGAAGTTGATTTATCAAGCCATCCATATTTTAATTTACTTAAGGAAACATTTAGTACAAATGTGTATCGAACTATTCAGCTAACTTTTGGATTTTTATATAAAACAGGTTTTTTTTTGTTAATAAATGAAAAGGATGATCATTTTAATCCAATTTTTTGTAAAATAACCGAAATCTTTTTCAATGAAAACTCTGAAGTATGTTTTCTTTGTCAAATTTATAAAACAGAGAAATTCAATGAAAAATATATTGCCTATAAAATAACGACGATGCAAAAAACAATTTTGTTGGAGTTAAAAACATTAATTAATAAAACCCCTTTTAATGCAATTAACGTTAAGGCAAAATCGTATATTATTTCAAAAATTAAAATAACGTGAAATATATTTGGGACAAATGAATAAACAGATTAAACACATAATTAAATAGATTGAACAAATTAAGTGAAATAGATTAAACATAGAATAATTATTATAAAAACTATTATTTTATTTGTTGTATTCATATTATAACTTTAATAAAAAATGTAAACGAAAATTGATGTCTTTTTAATTCTATAATAATTAATTTTACCAGCTTAAAAAACAGGAACAAAGGAGTATGGAGCATTTAGAAACAAAGGTATAATGTTAAGCAAACTAATTTATTAATGAAACAGTAAGTTAAAAATTGTAAATTAAAAATTAAATCATAAAGTTTAAAATACAAAACATTTAAATAGTTAAAAATAATACTCTGGAAGTTTAAAAACGAAACAAAAAAGATATAGAAAATTAAACCATTTAGTTTAAATTTTAGACTTTCGTGTTTAAATTGACGTTTTATAAGTTTGAAAATCAAGCGAAAAAGTTTTAATATAAAACTAAATGAACTCTAATCTAAACCTTATAGTTTAATTTAAGCATGGCTAAACATTTTAGCTTAAAATTAAAACATTATTTGTTTAAATTGTTCATAATTTTAAGACTAAATTACGCTGATTATAAGTCTTTTTGGTTTGAATTTAAGTTATTTTACTAAAATATAATCTTTTTAGTTTAAATTTCGAATAATTTTATTATTTTTTAATCTAAGCTTAAAACCTATAAATTGTAAACTGATTTTAGTTTGGATGTATATAGAAACTCTTAATGTTTAAAATATAAACTGAGATTTTTCACCGTGAACATATAACATAAACGATGAACATTATGTGTGGCATATATCCACTGTAAAAACATAAAACTATCGTCATCACAATTCTCAGCGGCAAAATACAATTATTTCCAATTAAAACTAAAAAATAAAATCGAAATTATTGTATTCCCAAATTAATAAACGATAATAATACAGAAAAAAATTTAGTTTTACACTTTAACTCCAATTAAAACTTTAGAGTTTAGACGAGACCCTTATTTCTCATCGCTTTAAAACAAAAAATAACTATGCGGAATACAATAAAATAACTTCACAAAAAATGTCTATAAAAAACTTTAGCCCTAAAAAAGAAAATAAAAGAGATACTCGTAGTTAAACATATCATTACGATACTATTAATATTCGTATTAAAATGATAATTGGTAATTAAGATTATTATTATTGTCTGTCTGTACATCTTTAAACTTGATATGAGAAGTCCGGTTACATCTTCAAATTTTATTATAACTATACCAATCTTATATCAGTACTTTCGTGACCATTTAATTTAGTTATTTAAACAAAAAATTGTTTTATTTTATCATTAACAAAGCATAAAAAATACTAAAGGGTCGATCGTCTTGAGTTTATCTAAATGTAGTTAGGAAGAAAAATAACTAAAATTCGGTTGTTGGTGTTTTTTTGTATTTTTTGTATAGATAAGTATCGGAATGTATAGGAAAAGAGGTTAGTACTTTGATGGGCATAAAAAAAAATTAAATTTTTTTTCGAACTGAAATCTTTTGTTGATTTTGTTGTGCAAGATTATTTCCGAAAGAAAGGTGAATGAGATTATTCCAACCAACAATATTTCCAAAAAATAAAATTTCCTTTATTCACAAAAATTATTCATAAAAGTTATTTTTTTATTATCCTTTTTTTTGGAAAAAATATATTCACTGTAATTTATTTATTTTCGAAATCCACTTTATTCCCTGAGATGATGACGATCCATTCAGTATAATTTTCAATACGGATTGTATAAGTTTATGTGGTTCTCTACAGATTTATTTTTTTTTGTGATTTATATATTAAATTTATTTATAAAAATTATAATGTTTTGTATAATAAAAGCATTTTCATGTTTGAAGAATGTTTTCCCTTTATGTTAATTTAAGGTTGATGTTTGGAAATTAATTGGGTTATTGGGTTTTGAATAAAGTTTTGAAATTTGGATTTTTGAATTTTTATTTTATACTTTTAAGGTTTAATTTATACTTGATATTGTATTATCTAACATAGTATTTTAATGTATACTAACTGATGTATTATAAAGGACATTACATGGCCTGGCCGCCATTATAGCTTATATCTTAACCAAATTGTTGTTAACTCGACAGACAGGAGCCTACTATTTATCAAAGTTAAGCAAAGCTGCATGCACAGTTTTAAGAAAAATAATTAAAAGAACTACAACCGACTTAAACTTAGAAAAGTGAATAAAATAATTATAGGCAAACGCTTGTGAAGAGATATGTAAAAGCTACTCCCACGTTATTCAACCTCAGTAACGTTAACAGTATTAAATGGGCTGTTATGAAGAGGGGCAGAGTAAATACTACGTATGTTTAATGTGTTATGAACACTGTAAGTTCCTAATAATGGCATCACTATCAGGAACTTGAGAGGAATTTCTTGCCTTGAAGTTTTTAATTTCCGATTAGCTTCAATCTGTGAATTCGAATATGCATTTCCTCAGCCCAATACAAATGTTGAATTGCACGCAAAAGTTTCACAAGAAGACGGATTCAAACGAGTAAAAAATAGGGACTAAAAAAAACGTGGTGATTATTGAATGACATAGTTAAATTAATTATTGTTGCAAACAATAGGTGATAGTTAAATATATTACCCAGATAATATATTTGTTGCATTAGTACTTCGGTCTGAAAGACCTAAGTATTACATTCATGAGCTCAAACGTAAAAATCTTTACCCCCTTTTTCTTTTGGCATTTCTCGACGTTTTAGGACCAACTGATTCTAAAAAAGCAACAAAAAAATGTATGTCTGTCTGCCGGCCGGCCGTCCGTCCGGTCGTACGTCATTACCTACGCTGCAGGGAAAACCGCTGCAGGGATTTCAATTTTTTTTTTGTAAAAATAGGTATACTCAAGGGACAGGTCCGAAAGGACGCTGTGTTCAATAACTGTCCCGGAAGTGTGTCAAAAAATCATTATATATGTCAAAAACAGCCAATTTTCATATTTTTGGCTTAACCCATTTCGAACCGAGTTGCAGAAACTATTTTCTCGGACAAAACCAAATGCTTTTTTACAGTAATTTGATGCTCCCAAGCCCGAATCTGAGATATAAAATAAATAATATCTTACCGTTTTCCTGGAAAATGGAAAAGATTACTGTTCGTTTCATCGAACGCTGGCGCTGAGTCTACATATATAAAAACACACCAAAAATTTTTGTTTTAAATAATTTTATGATTTAATTTAGATTTTTATTTATATTAGATTTAGATAAAGTGGTATTTATTAAAACAATGTACATGTATATGCTTATTGCATTTTTCACACATGAAAATTGTGGGTTTGCCACATGAAAATTGTGGGTTTGCCACATCCTTTTAGTTGACACCTACGAGGCTTATTTTCACGTTGACGCACAATAATTGACGCACCAGAAACGTCTGGTAAATGACGTGGTCTCTCAAACTCCTGGTCATCGTCCATATTTTCCATATAGTCATTTGTTAATAAAAGGCTTTGTGTGACCATTACCTTGAAGTCAATTTGACTTAATGTTTTTTCATTCTTAAATTTTACGATGAGACAGTGCAACTTCCAAGCATTTGCCATTGAAGAATTAAGTGTAGAGATCAATAGCGGCCAAGACCCCTTCTTACCACAAATGTTTACACGGTAGTTTTGAACACCAAAATCATGCAGGCTCACTCCTCTCATACCTTTATGATAGTTATAGAGCATTGCCGGTTGATCGTAGTGTATTTGTTTTGACTTCTCATTTGATTTTTTTTGTTTCTGGTTTTTTCCAGCGGATAACAGAACGTAGAGGTAATATTTGGTAATAATTTGTAGCCATTGTGACCTCTTTGTTGTCCTGCCATCGACACAAAGTAATTTTATTAGTCGAATCAAACATATAGTCATGTTGACCACGAGGTAAAGCTGTTCCAGTTTTTAAGTTATTTCCTCCAACTGCAACATGATTACTACGAACAGTTCCAGTGGCACATATTCCTTTTTAAGCCAATAAACATAGCAAATGATAGCTTGTGAAGTAATTGTCAAAAAACACCTCGTGATTCTCAGGAAACTCTACGTTTTGAAGTAATCTCAACACAACATCCGCACCAAGTCCAACATAAGTATTATATTTGTCACTTTGTCCACAATAAGGTATAAAGCTAAATAGGTAGCCTTCAGCAGAGCCAGGACACCATAGCTTGTAGCCAAAAAGAATTGGTTTGCTGGGCAGCAAAACTTCATCATCATAAAACTTGTTGAATAATTCAATAGGGGATAAATCTTTTAATTTTTCACCTAGTTCGGCTTTCATATCAGCTAAAGGTGCAGAGTTAGGTGCTATATTATATTTAAATCATTTTCGGTTTCGGTTTCTGAACCATTTTGGTTTACCAAAAGAAGTTAATGGTTTATAATCATATTTTGCTTTCTTTTTTCTTGGTTCTTGATGATTAGATGGTCCAGGTTGGGGTTCTTCAACGATGAACTCACTTTCTTCAGTATCTTCAACAGGATTTTTTGAAGTTTCAACTTCAACACACCAGCCACATCGCCAAAAATATTACAATTAACATCAGGATTCAAAAGTATAAAATGATCATCAATATCTTCTTCATAGCTTAATTCATCAACCCGATCAGGTGGAAGAATGTTAATATTAGAAATATTATCAACTTCTTCATCTCCGTCACTCCAGTTATCAATAATTTGTTGCAATTCACGCATTGTCAAAAGCTTTCGACGCGACATTATATAACTACAAATAATAAACATACGATGCAAAGAATGAACGTTAAAACAAATGTTCTGTATAAAATCTCTACTTACCCTTTTTTATGTATACTCAATTTTAACAAAACAAAATCACACGAATTAATAAACGTCTATTTTCTTCAAAATAGCGATAACAAATGAGAAAAAATTTCATAAAAATGATGAAATGCAATTTTAGTACAAAATTTGATTATTCTAGGGTTCGTGCCAGTGTTCGATGAAACGAACACTTAACTTAACGTACATCTGGAAGCACCCCAGTGTTTCCAATAAATATGAAAACTGTTTCTATGAGTAATCTCATCCATTGGCACAAATTCGTCATCATTAGTTTTTCGATTTTTGTTCGTTTAGTATTTTATATAATTATTCAAAAATATGTCTAAAAACAAGGGTGTTTTGCAAGAGGGGTTGTGGTAGGAAGGGGAGTCTTGAGCCACCATAGAATTTCTCTGTCGAATACACAACACATTAAAGGAGCTAACCATACTAAGCTCACCATTAATTACTATTACCATCATAGATAAAAAATTTTAGAAAAAAAGCAATTTCACTGTTCGATGAAACGAACAGAGGATCGAAATGGGTTAAAAAACGTTCATTTTAAGTGATTACGAGTAGGAACATTGAATTTGGAGAAATCTTGATGGTAGGGATTGGTATGTGAGATCAAAAACTAGATTATTGCATTATAAGTTTATCAGAAAAATGTGGTCAAGTGAGTCAAAAGAAAGATTTTTATTTATTTTTTTACCCAATTTTTTGAAAAAAAAAAATAAAATTAATTATTTGTTTGTTATGAATTTTTATTATTATTATTGAGAATTATGGCATTATAAGTTTGTCAAAAAAATGTTGTCAAGTGTGTCAAAAGAAAGTTTTTATTTATTTTTTTGCACAATTTTTTGGAAAAAAATTAAATTAATTATTTGTTTGAAATGAAATTTTATTATTATTATTGAGAATTATGAGTTTGTTAAATACAATTTAAATTGTTAAATAATACATACAGCAGTATGTATTTAAGTAATTTGTTAAATACATACAGCAATATAACGATTTGAAGATTAAGGAAAAAGCTAGATCAAGGAAAAGATATGTTTGCTTGTGAGATCCCTTTAATTTTTTTTTCAATTAAATAATTAGTAAAATGTATAAGCTAAGTTGTAGTTAAATTTATAGTTTAGTGAGCTTAGGCAACACTGTAACGAAAATTTAGACTTTATCAAATATAATACTCAAAAGCTATATATTACAACGGAACACTGAATTTTTGACAAACCAACTACCCTTTGGAAATCTTTCATTTACATTACTTTTTCACTAATTCACGAAACAACAATTTAACTATCAGAAAAGTAATAATTTAATACCAAAAAAAGGAACTAAAATACAAAAATTATATACATCAAAATAAAAGAGGCTTACATTAATTTAGCTGCTGTTATTGATGATGATTATGTTGTAATTGCTGTACTATCTCGCTTAGTGTTATTTAGATTTGTATTATTTCCGATAGCGGTTTGTGATAAATATTTTTGCTGTCGCGGCAGTAAATAAAAGCAGAGGAATAATGATATCAATAGTAACAAAAATATTATTGCACATTCAATTAATATTCCCCAAACAATGATTGGTAAATCCAAGAATACATTTCAGGGAAGTTCTGCTTTTTCAATAGATGGCCACATTCGAACTGTTAGTGTTACGATAGACTAATGAAGTAATAAATTTTGACCATTTGTTTGATTTAAATTCGATGATATTGATGTCGTCAAATCGTTTACCACAAATTTCTTTTCTTTTAGCCATTTAAGTTAGAAAAGGTTGTATCCAAAGCAATCAATAAATGACAAAAATTCTTTATATTATTTCCACCATTCTTTCTTCATTTGCAAAACTTTAAAGAAAACAATATATAACTTTTTATCACAATAAATGAAATAAATGATACACCAATTTATTCTTTCGATACAAAAACAAATAATAATCTTTAAACTTTTTAAAGATTAAAAACTAAAAAAACACACATTTCACATTAGAAACAAAACAACAATAATCTTTTTCTATTTTAATTTTAAACTAATCAATCCTGATTAAATTTATGTACTAATTAATTGATTTAATTTTATATTTTAATTGATTCGATCCAAACAATTTGATCGTTTATATATCATATTATCGATCTTCTGTTTCCCTTTCCAATAAGCAATTCCCTTGTTTTTCAAAAAAAAAAAATCATCTATGAACAACTTGTATTTTTAATTGAAATTATTTAAATCATCAACAAAAAAAATGTTTAATTGTACAGTGGTACAAATAAATGTCTACGTTTATTACAATTGAAGAAAATTAATGAAATTATTTTTGAATTTGAAAACCATTATTTTAGAGTAAAAATTGAAAATAGTCTGTCGTTACAACATTTATTTATTTTATTTAAATTATATACTTGTATATTTAGAAATACAATATAATGAAACTTATTTATTTTATTTAAATTATATAATTGTATTTATAATGGACATTTTAAATTCGTTAAATTAAAACTCGAGTTGACTTAAGTTAAGTTGGAAAACGAATGTGTATTTTCGGGTACCGTATTATATATTGTTGTTTTTTGTTTTTTAGTGTTAGATGATTAAAATAAACATAAAATAATGTTATAATTTTTATTATAAAATATTGTTATAATATAATGTTGTTGCAGTGTTGGAATTCAGCAAATTTTGAATTTGAATTTTAACGACTGCATACCTCTTCTCTGTTTCTGTTTTCTTTTTGCGTGCATATCTGTTCATTTGTGTTGGACAAGGGAGGATATTCCTACTTAAACGAGACTGAAGGTTGTCGGATTACAACCGCAGTTTTCTCGTTTGATTCCTGCTACCAGATTCAATGTTCATTACATGATGTTCTTCATCGCAAAATAAAATCTTGTTACATCTATCATGGATCGTTTGGCGAGGTGACACTGCTTTTTCTCCAAATTGTAACACTTTCTCTACCTCTACCTTACTTCATCTCCAATTTGTAACACTTCCTTTACGTTTGTGATACTACCGGAAGTACTTTGTATGTCTGGCTTGATCTCTTTCGCCTCCCTTTTTCTGTCGAGACTGATGTTACGGTAGTTCTTAACACCTCTGAAGGCGATGATGATATTAGTGCTAAAAACAAACACAACGACACTCCTCCATTTTGGCCACATTTGGCTGCAATGGATCATGTCCGGTATTTACCAAATTTGTAGTTGAAGCCCTCACCTTCAAAGCGCATTTCCCTCATTCCAATATTCTAGCACTTGTTTGGTCCGCACCGTCGAACGATCGGCAAATAACAGGAGATATAGAATCCATATATAGAGTCTGGAACCTATAAGAGAATGCAAAAAAGTTAATCCTATCTACCAATGATTCATTTATGATTTATCATAGAATGACATAATTAAACCAACATTTACCTCTAAGTTTAAACAAAAAACCAAACAATCTGTTAGCTTGTCTCTTTAATATATTGCCGTCGAAATAATATTTTTTTTATCAATTTGTAATTTGGCAAATCGTGGAAAAACTTTATTTTTTAATTTCTTTTTTTTTTTCATTTCATTTCTATTTTTATCATGAGAAATTTTCATTTAAATGATAAAATAAATGAATAAAAAAAATATGTATTACAAAAACATTTATAAGGTTTTATTGTTTGTTGATAAATTCTCATTTAATATTTTGTTGTTGCTGTCATTTTTTTCTGAATTTTTTTTTTGTTTTATTAAATTTGGCAATTTTACTGGAAAACTTGTTTTTATTTCAATTTAAAGTTTATTTATTTTGCTCTATGTGATTGTTTTTGTTGTTGCTGTTTTATTTAGTTTATGGTTATACAATTTAATGTTGAATGAATTTCATTTAAATTAAAGTTTATTGTTGTTTATAGTTTTGTGTTATATGGTTCACTTAATATTTAATAAAACGAAGAACAAGATAAATGTTTTACTTTTTGAAATGAATGAATCAGTTGTAATTAGATTTTGTTGTTTTTTGTATTTTTGTTTTGCTATATCGGATGAGTAGCAAAGTTTATGATTATTTTCTAATTCGCCCAAATGTTTCTCCAAGCATCGATCAAACCATCGATCGTATAATATAAAAGAAAAAATTAACCTACTATAAAATCTTATTACAAAAGACCTTCAAATTCAATTTGATATTTCTTACATTTGTATGAAATAATTTATGATCGTCCATGTTTGTCATTTTTTTTATTGTTATCACTCCTAGGATGATGTAAAGTTTGCATAAAAAAAATTAAATAAATAAAAACAAAACTTCACTGCGGAATAAAGAGAGAAAAGACAATCATTTTTAACTTCTTTTCGTTTTTGTTACTATTTTCCCTAACTCCCAGAAGCATATAGTGAAAATAAATCATTTTGTTGTATTTTATTTTATATGAAATTGTTTTTTATTGTTGTTATTATTCTTTTGTTTTGAATACAGAAAACTAAATAAATTAAAACTGAGGGAAAACTAAATTTTCACGTATTTGCCACGTATTCCTACCGTAATTTTATTTGTTGTTGTTTTAAATGTTCACTTGTGTATTATGTAACGTGTTTGGGTTTTAATGTGAATGGCCTTGAAGTTGAAATTGATCAAAAATTACAATTGGGATTCCTTTACTTGTCCAACGATTAAACACTGCAAATTAAACTAATTTGCTTAAATATAATTCTCGTCTGTTGGTGTGACAATGTAGGGTTCGTTCTAAAACATAGTCCACGGCTTCATTTCATGACCATTTGGGTCATACGGGGGGGAGGGGGGATTGGGGGTCCAAATAAGCAAAAAAGTGTTTGTATGTTGAAACAAATTCGAAAACTACTGTACCGGTTTTAATATTTTTTTCAAAAACCATTCGTTAGTTGAATGTGGCCATCTACAAACCTTTTTGGGGAGAATGTGACAAATTGGCCGGACGTGAGCATTTTCTGAGCAACTGTATATTTGAAATTACAATAACTTTAAGTTCTATAATTAAATTTCGATGAAACTCGGTAGTCGGTACATATACTTACTTTTAGTGCGGTTTCATATGGCTGTGAATCCTTTGGTTAAAAGTGAGAGAGATGGTTTTAATTTTTTAAATTTAATTTTTTTTATTAGGTAGATTTTGTTTTTAATCAAATCATTTTATTCAAAGCGATACATTAACAACAAGGAATCAAATCACTTGCGCCATTTTAGAATCGAATCGCTTGTTTTTATTGCTTTGGAATTTAATAATTTATTGTGCTTTATCCTTGTCAATAATGCAGAGACGACTGATAGAACTAGTCGCCTCTAAAGTACCATTCTTGAACCCAACATTTATGGAATAAGACTCTTGTTGCTTCAAGAGACGTCACTGAGTCAGATGCTGCCATAATGTGGCTATGATCGTAGCTTGTTTTCATTTGTAAACATTTTCGAAGAGCCATAATACATTTAAAAAAAAGCGTATAAGCGAATAAATTTTTTTTCGAAATTTCAAGGTCACGTTATTTAAAAGTATTTTAAAATTACGTTTTTAATGAAAAACGTGCAAATCTGGCAACAATAATTAATAAAATACAAAATACGAAAATAATGCCAACGTTTATTAAAATCAACTGAAATGCAATAAAAACTTCATTTCAACAAAATATAAAACTAAAATAATATAATAGTATATTATGCAACGATTATGTAACAATCCATAACCATTTCATGAAAGTGGCATACGCTATTTTTTCTACACCCGATAAATAACGAAGAACTGTAAAAGAATTAATCATCGACTACTCCACACATATCGGAGAAAACCGAAAACGCAGTACAAAATATTTTACCCCAAAAATCTATGGAAGTGTACGAAAAACTATATGAACAATTCCAACTTGGTAGAATTTTTTTACAGAAATACGAGTAATTACTGTTATTGTGTTCAACCCAAATCTATATATATAAAATTCTCGTGTCACAGTGTTTGTAACTAAACTCCTCCGAAACGGCTTGACTGATTTCCATGAAATTTTATGTGTATATACGGTAGGTCTGAGAATCGGTCGTAAACTATTTTTTATACCCTTAAGTGATAAGGGGGGCCCATTTTTCAGACAAAATTTTTTATTTTTATTTTTTTATGATTTGACATTAAAAAATACATATAATCCTTAATTTTCCCCCTTCTACCACCAACTCCCATTTTTTAATTGCGATATTAGTACTGGAATACTCTTCAATTACTCCTCCGAAACGGCCTGACTTATTTCCATGAAATTTTATGTGTATATACGGTAGGTCTGAGAATCGGTCGTAAACTATTTTTTATACCCTTAAGTGATAAGGGGCGCTCTCCCCCCAAAAATTTTTTTGTATTTTTCAGACGAAATTTTTTATTTTTATTTTTTTATGATTTGACATTAAAAAATACATATAATCCTTAATTTTCCCCCTTCTACCACCAACTCCTATTTTTTAATTGCGATATTAGTACTGGAATACTCTTCAATTACTCCTCCGAAACGGCCTGACTGATTTCCATGAAATTTTATGTGTATATACGGTAGGTCTGAGAATCGGTCGTAAACTATTTTTTATTCCCTTGAGTGATAAGGGGAGCCCTCCCCCCCCCCAATTTTTTTTTATTTTTCAGACAAAATTTTTTTGTGATTTGACATTAAAAAATACATATAACCCTTAATTTTTTTCTTTCTACCACGAACATTTTTTAATTGCGATGTTAGTACTGTAATACCCATCAACTCTCAGGCGTCTCAATTTGCAGTGCTAAAATTATTTATTCCCATTTTATTAATAATTGCTGAAGATGGTTCTCACGTTGAGTTAATTAAGTTATCTTCTTCTTCTATATATATAAAATTGAAAGTATGTATGTTTGTCGTTTATGCATTAATAAACCTTTCATCCGATCATCATGAAACTTTGGGAAGTTGTTGTGTACACTTGCGCATAGGTAACAGGCAAATTTTTTTTTTGAATGGAACCCCAGGGCCATTATAATTATCTTAAGGGGTTCTGCCTAAATGTTGATAATAATTTAATTTGTTTTTTCTGTAAATATCGTTTTATACGGTTAGATTCCTTTGATCAATTTTTTTTGTTGAACATACTTTAATGAAATTGAAAAATGAAAGTATAATCTGAAACATTGACATTTGTTTATCCAAACTATATGTATTTGAATTAAACACATAATAATGTTACATATTTTATCATCTACACTAAATATGTTAAAGGTTTACAATTGTATGTACATTGGTACATGCATGCAAGCAATTGTTGTACATGTTTCTTCAACTTAGAAAGATAGTTGATAACAACGATTAAAAGCTCAAAATTACGAAACGGAATTCGCACAAATACTATACAAAAAGCATAGCTTATGTATAATCAAACATGGATAGCAAGTATGATAAACAAACTAATTAAACATGTGGCCCTTAGCTGGCAACACGTTTGCAATAGTGATTTGCAAACAGTTACAATGCATTAATACCAATGAATTTATAATATCTGCCTGCCCGCAGGAACATATGTAAAATTTAAAATTTTAGATCTATGGATGTGACAACGTAAGATATCGTATACTACTGACAAAGGCAGTAAGATATCACTTATATTAAGGGGATAAGTGATATTTTATGGTTGCTGACGGATGTACTTTTTTCAATCAACGATAGTACTCTTAGTCTTAGTTATGGAATATTCTTTGACGATAACGCTCTATTTTTAGGTAGATTTCATATAAAAATCTACCTATTTTTAAATAAAATGTGTTGGGTAGTAGGAATTACAATGTGTGTCACAACAACACTTAAGAACCTTTAAAGAAAAAGGTCCCATAACAACATTCTTTCTAAGGTGTTGACGGACGTAATCTTTTTATTTTTTAAAAAAATGAACTTTTTGCTTGCTCGAACAAATGAGCTTCCATATAACTATTATATATGCTGGCTTGAGGTAAATAATGCGTTACATGATCTTTGTATATGTTTCTAGCATTAGGATAATTAGGAACCTAATTTTAGCTTTGTTCCTGCAAATTTTAAAAAAAAAGTATATTGTTTTTATTTCCTCCATCCTATCATAAAATATTGCCCTATGTCGTACATTATTATGTGAAAGGATTTATTATTAAGTTTTTCGTTCTTTAAGAAGAATATAAAAAAAAAAAATTTGCGTACATCAACGTCTTAAAAAGCATTATGTTGTAGAAGCTAGGTCTCAAAATGTTTTTATGTGTTGTTGTGACACATATTGTAATTCCAAATATGTCACATATTTTGAAATTGCACAAACTCTTTTGAACTTCGGTGAAAAAGATGATGAACAATGTCGTTGAAGCTACAATTTTGAGTGGAAAATTCGAAGAGGAAGTTGTAGTGTTGCCACGACAGACAGGCCACATATTTCAATTTCAGATTCAAACGTTTAATTTCCAGTGGAACTCGCTTTTGCAATTACCATCAACAAAGCACACGGACAGTTACTGCAAGTACGTGGACTAGATTTGGAGAATCCGTTCTTCAAACATGGACAACTGTATGTGGCTGGCACAAAAAATATTGTGTGAGTACACAATACTCGAATAAACAAATAGAATTAAAACGACATTTTGAAATTCGTTCCATATTAAAATAAATTAGTTGCAATAAAAATGACACAGTGTAAATTTAATGTTATCTTTACGAGTTTTCTCGAGTTTTCTTTCTTATGAGATAGCGGCAATATGCGACCGATGTTGAATAGACAAAACTATTACGCTATTTAGTGTAAAAAATAAAATTTTGAGAGATTTTGTGAGTGATTAAGATCAAAGTAATTATTGTAATTCACTTGAATTTTGCAATTTGACAGCATTTTTTATTTTCATTTCTCAGGAAACTTCTTTAGAAAAGTTTTCGTGTGTTTCGTGTCGGGTACAAATACAATGCATGAGCACTGTGAACATTTGTGAATGTGTTTTTGTTCTGTTTAATGTTCTATATAGAGATGAGTGTTGACACACCTCTACTAATTCAACAAGTCAAACAAATTTTTTTATTGCTTACTCGAAAACTTATTTGATCGCCAATTTTTTATATGTCCGAAGTGATGAGCTAAAGTACTGATTATTTTTCATTCATATTTTGAAAAACAAAAATTAAAAACTACGCTATCATTTCTCATTACTACTTTTTGAAATCATTGCTACTACGTCAACAAAATGTCTGTGCACAAACTTTATTTATAAGCGTAGCAAAGCACGCCGGGTCCTGCTAGTATAAATATAATATTTAAGAAAGAATTTTTTTTAAAGAAACCCATAGTTTTTCAATCAAACATGCTGTGCATTTGCCGTTTGTTGAAATTTTCGTAGAATATAGTTTAGCTTAATTATATTATCAAAATGTCTGATATCAGCAATATAAAAGAATTTATTTATATTGCTGACATAGAAGTTAAGCTATATTCTACGAAAATTTCAACAAACGTCAAATACACAGTATGTTTGATTGAAAAGCTATGGGTTTCTTTTGATTAAAAATCTGTATCGTTATGAAAAATCTGTATCAAAATGGATATTATTCTGAAACGGATTTTGGCCACATAAGTGTATTTTTATAGTACGGGTGTAGAATAGTTATTTACATATCGAGGGCTGAAAGTAGAAGATTACGCCAGCGGTTCAAATGAAATCGAATTTTCCATATCAGATTCAATTGATAAATCTGCTTTCTATCGGACATCGTTGAGCGTAAATATATTTTAATTCGTTTTAAACACGAGAACGAACGTTCCGATGAACAATTGGTGACAGCCATTGATTTGTATATTCTTAAACTAATATCAATATTACCGCCTACGAAGATTTGCCACCGTAGACTACAGCCTAGCATGCCTATTTAGAAATCCGCCACTGGAGCCTTACATATATGATGTGAGTATAGCGCAGCATTTTTTCATCGTTTTCGTTGTAAAACTTTTTGATCTGTAAAATTTGACTTCATTTTGTGACTTCTCTAGATTTATTATGGAAACAACCATCATTTTTGTCAATTCCAATGGGAACGTAGACGAGGCTGAAAATTGATTTGCAAAAATATTGGCATGGTTGGCTCAGTCCCATATGATTTAGACCATAAGAACTAAGAACTCGTTTTGTTATGTTGTGTGAGAATATTATGTTGCTTTTGAAGTTATAGGATATATTTGATTCTTTCACTCACAATGGTGTTGAGTGTTGGAAAGTGGTTTGTGAATTGTTTCAGAATTTAATGTAATGTTTAGGTGAGGTTGGAGATTTTTGTAATCATACGCAAAACGTTTTCAATCGTTGGTTTTTCGATTTAGAAATTGGAGAGTTCAGAGTATACGTTCCAACTAATTATTTCTAGAGATATAATTAGCATGTGATTTGGTCAAATAAAACAATACTTGAATATATATTATATGTTTTTATTTAACAACGATTTCGGAAATTTGTACCCGGACATCCTCATCTCATTCAACATATATTATTGATTTTATTATTATTTTTGTTTCAGCATTGCGGTCATATGGAGAGTAAAAATAAAACGTTTTGTTTAGGTCAATTAATAATAATTCTTGATTTCTTTATTATTTAACATAAACCAAAATTTATTCTTATCCGTTAATTCATGTATGTAGTTTATCGACGTTTCGATGTATTCTAAACATCATCATCAAGGATCTGTTTGTTCGAAATTATTATAAGATATTACTCTACATAAATGGTAAATTCTATAAATAGTTCTATGTTACTTACATAATCCACAAGATCTAACAGATAATTATTTTAGTTTATTTAATAAATTATTTTTATTAAAAATTTTTGTTTTTGTAAAATTATTTTACATTTTTTTGGTTTAATTTTCTTTGTGTAACTTGATTTGATTAAACTAAATAACACATTAAAAGTTGATTTGATTAAAATAAATAACATATTACAATTTTGAATAATTTATGGCACAAATAATTATAAAACATGCACTTAGAGATTGAATTAGAAGTATGGTTGCTAACTAATTTAAGCAATCGGTTACATATAGAAATATTTCAATAATTTTAAATTAGTTAGCAACCATACTTCTAATTCAATCTCTAAGTGCATGTTTTATAATTATTTGTGCCATAAATTATTCAAAATTATAATATGTTATTTATTTTAATCAAATCAACTTTTAATGTGTTATTTAGTTTAATCAAATCAAGTTACACAAAGAAAATTAAACCAAAAAAATGTAAAATAATTTTACAAAAACAAAAATTTTTGAAAAAAATAATTTATTAAATAAACTAAAATAATTATCTGTTAGATCTTGTGGATTATGTAAGTAACATAGAACTATTTATAGAATTTAACATTTATGTTGTAGTAATATCTTATAATAATTTCGAACAAACAGATCCTTGATGATGATGTTTAGAATACATCGAAACGTCGATAAACTACATACATGAATCAACGGATATGAATAAATTTTGGTTTATGTTAAATAATAAAGAAATCAAGAATTATTATTAATTGACCTAAACAAAACGTTTTATTTTTACTCTCCATATGACCGCAATGCTGAAACAAAAATAATAAGAAAACAATAAAATACGGTCAAATCAAAAAACAACAATAAAATATATTATTGATCTTTGCTGTGAAAAAAGACGCGCAACAATATTGGAATATATGTTTTTTTTTTAAACAAAATATATAAGGCGGGAAAACCCAACAAAATAAAATTAGTACAACTGTAATCGTTAAGTAAATTGTGGATATACAAGCTACGAGTGCAGCTGATATTATTCATGGTCCTTCGAGCCGGATTTTGCTGCAAATAAAATCGTGAGTACAAGCCAAACTATTCTTTTATATATATATAAAAACTTTATGCAAAAATAATACTTCAAAACGGTGAAAAGTGATTATTGAAACGTGTCATTGCTGCAGTAAATCTATATAGTGATCACGTTATACGCTGATGTGAATATTTATAAATCCTTTGTGCGAAAATTATTAATTAAAACTGCGAAAAGATTATTGAAACGTACAACTGAAGTAAATATATATAACTGCAGTAAATGTATATCGCAGGAAGCATCATTTGACTCTGCACTCAGAAAAAGGTATTACCAATCCACGGAACAATGCAAATTTTAACGGAAATGCATTGAATAATACTTTGGAACCATCTAACTCAGCCGATGTTCAAGCAAATGCAGCAGCCATACCAAATTTTCAATCTTTACTACCAACAGCTATAGGTCTAGTAGCTGACAAATCTGGAAATTCTCAGAGATACAGGTTACTGCTAGATTCTGGATCACAAGCCTCCTTCATCACAGAAGCTTGTGCACAGCGTTTGAATTTACCATGATCTCAGGCAAATGTTGCAGTTACAGGCTTAACAGCTGAAAAAGTAACCACCAGGGGAATAACATCGATAAATATTAAATCATTGTATTCTTCAGAGGAATCGATTCAAGTTGATTTTTTGATCATAAATCAACTGCCAACTCGATTACCAAGTTTCAATTTCCAGCACCAAGACTGTCGTTTTTTGGACGATTTAAAACTAGCTGATCCATCTTATAATCAAGTATCGGCCGTTGATATCTTGATAGGGGCTGACAGATTTTTTAGCAAAATCAAAGATGGGTAGCTAACTAACTCAAACAATTCAATAGTCGCACCACGCACAAATTTTTGGTTGGATTGTGGCTGGAGTTACCGGTGAAGAAAACGTCATTAGAATAGACAACAGCCAAGAAAGTTATTGCACTTTAAATTTACATTTAGATGTACACATCGATAGAACATTAAAGCAATTTTTGAACAAAAAGAAATTCCCAAATCCCAATGTCCAGATTATGAGTCAAGATGATGTCGAGTGTGAAGAATATTATAAAAAAACGCACAAGCGAGACGAAAGCGGTCGTTACACCGTCTCTATTTCCTTCAAAGATACTAACGCTCAGCTGGGCAGTTCCATAAATATTGCCAAAAGAAGATTTTTAGCATTAGAAAGGAAATTTCAATCTAGTCCATCACTAAAACAAGAATGCGCTAGATTTAAAGGTGAGTATCTAAGTCGGGGGTACTTAGAAGGTGTTTCTGAAGCTGATAAAAAAATTGAGCAGTCTAAATGTTATTATTTTCCTCATCATTGTGTGATAAAACAATCGAGCGAAACTACAAAACTAAGGGTAGTATTCGATGGATCAACGAAATCTTCCCCTCGGATATCCCTAAATGAAACGATGTTAATCGGTCCGACTATTCAGCCTACTTTATGGTCAATATTATTAAGGTTTCGAAAACACAAAACTGCATTCGCAACCGACATTGAGAAAATGTACAGTCAAATTTGGGTTTGTGAAAGTGATACTCAATTTCAACGTATTCTATGGCGAAGCGAAATAGCTGATGAACTTAAACATTATAAGCTAAATACAGTTACCTTTGGTTTATCTAGTTCTGCATTTTTAGCTATTAGAAGTCTTCATCAGTTAGCGTATGATAATCAAACTAGTCATCCAAATATTATTGATCATCTTATAAATGATTTTTACGTTGATGATTTTATCCCTGGTGCTGATAACATTGAAGAAGCGACGAAACTAAAAGAAAAACGAATGAATTGTTAATAAGCGGTGGTTTTAATCTAAGAAAATGGAAATCAAATGTGCCTGAACTCACAGTGAATGGAGAGACACAACAAACCACTTTGTTTAATAATTCCCAAGAATCAAAAATATTAGGTCTACAGTGGAACGCAGCGGAAGATATTTTTACATATATACTCGATTTGAAGGAGAGTGGTGAGTCAACGAAACGTCAAGTTATTTCTGAATACTCAAGGGTCTTTAATCCGCTAGGTTGGTTATCTCCTTCGATCATTTTAATGAAAAAAGTATTTCAAAGGCTTTGGCCACACAAATTTTGATGGGATGATCATCTGCCAGCGGACAGATCAGAAATATACAACAAAATCCGTGTTGAGTTGAATGATTTGGAAAAAATAAAGCTCAAAAGATACAGTCAGCAAGACGGTAAGACGGAACTACATGGTTTCTCCGATGCCAGCGAAAGTGCGTATAGTGCGGTGATGTATTGTAGGGCGGTTGACAACAATGGTGTTGTCTCAGTTAACTTGATGGCAACTAAAACAAAAGTGGCTCCAATCAAGCAGGTGTCTTTACCACGACTTGAACTATGTGGTGCTCATTTACTCACAAAACTTATGCGTCTTGTGCAAGAAACAGTTAAGATGCCAGTGAAATGTTTTGCCTGGACAAACTCCACAATTGTACTATCGTGGTTGTCGAGTCATCAAGTCAGGTGGAAAACCTACGTTGCTAACCGTATGGCTGATATCATCAACCAGGTACCGAGAAAATTCTGGAATCAAGTGCGATCTAAACATAACCCTGCAGATTGCGCGTCTCGGGGGATATTGCCGTCTCAATTAATAAAACAAGACCTCTGGTGGTACGGCCCAGCTTGGTTAAAAAATTACCAATCGACTTCTGCTAAAGATGATGAATTTACGGTGAATGAGGAATATTTGAAAGAAGAACGAAAAATAACCAAGCTTTTAGTTTCCAACACCCATTGCAAAAAAGATGAAATCAGCACATTAATTCAAAAGATGTCTTCTTATACTAAACTGAAAAGACTTTTTGCTTACGTTTTAAGATTTATAAATAATATGAAAAATAACAAGTTGAATAGAAGCTCAGGTTTTCTTACTGTGACTGAACTTCAGAAGGCCAACCTAATAATCATCATATATGTACAGAGAGAAGCGTTTGCAGATGAGGTTGATTGCCTTCAAAATGATGTAGATATTAGAAAAAACAGCAGTATTATAGCATTGGCACCATTTATAGATGCAGAGGGAATGTTAAGAGTCGGTGGCAGATTGAAACATTTGGATTGCCAATATGACTATAAACATCCAATAATTTTACCAAAGGGTCACGAACTAAGGCAAATGATTGCAACCCATGGGCACAAGAAAAATCTTCATCCTGGTTTGACTCCAACATTCCATCTAATAAGGCAACAATTCTGGGTAGTAGGGGGCAGAAGCAGTGTCAGAAATATAGTGAACAAATGTGTGGTCTGCTTCAGAAAAAACTCCAAAACATTTAAGCAACTAATGGGAGATCTGCCATTAGCAAGATTGAAAGCTAATAGACCATTCTCATCTTGCGGTGTAGATTATGCGGGTCCGATTGAGATTGCAACAAAAAAGGGAAGAAGTGCCAAATTTATTAAAGGGCATATTGCATTATTTGTTTGTATGGTGACCAGAGCTGTACAGATTGAAGCAGTAACCGATATATCTACAGATGCGTTCATAACATCGTTAAAACGATTTATCTCAAGGCGAAGTGCTCCCGCTCACATCTACAGCGACAGTGGATCTAACTTCATTGGAGTCCGTCTAAAATTAGGCGAAATGTTTGAAAAAGTTAGCAATATTAATCACCATTCTCTAATTACAGAGTTCTTAGTACAGGATCAAATACGGTGGTACTTTATTTCACCTGTATCTCCAAATTTTGGGGGTTTGTAGGAAGCAGCTGTGAAGTCAGTAAAGTCACATTTATTTAAATATTCCTCACATACTCACCTACCTTTGAAGAGATGACAACTATGCTTACTCAAATTGAAGCCATTCTAAATTCAAGGCCACTTTACGCGACAGCTGATGATGATGCTTCTATTGATGTTTTAACACCAGCACATTTCTTTATTGGATCAGGAAATTTTTATATACCTGAGGAAAATATCAGTGACAATTTAACTCATACTAAATAAAGTTTCGATAAGGTCCAATAAAAACGCTTCATTTACTATTTTTTAACAAATCAAAACGAATTATATCGATTATTTTTCTCTTGTGGGAAGGAACAGCGAATTATAGTGAATATTTTCGGCCTACTTAATATGTTAATTTAAAACTAGAGATATTGAGATAATTTTTTTTGCTTAATGAGATAATTTTTTTTTATTTATAAGTTTGTTTAAAAGATAATTATTAGTTTCTGAATAAAATTTTTTCTACAAATTATTCAATAATACAAAATTATGTAAAAATGCAATTTGCAAATAATAAGAATTTCCGTTTTCATTCATAAATGATTGCATGTTTATGTTTATTTGTCAAAAATAAATTACAAATTTATAACATTTATGCGCCTACTAAGATGAAATAATATTTAATTTTGTTTGACAACAAAGGATTATGTTGTATGAAATAATGTTACTATTTCTGTTCGTTAAATTGTCTGCTAAATACAATTCGTCATCAAATTATTAGTCGATTATTTTTAAACATTACCACTTATGCTATTTGAGGTTAAAAATTTCCCTTGTGCGCTATGCGCACTCGCTACCTCAATCATTAATCATTAATCATTAATCATTATGACATTCGTAATAATGATTATGAAAAATAATCGACTATTATTTGACGACTCGTGATATTATATATGAAAATACACCGACAAGCAGGCTTTCTAGATGGCAAAATGTACAACAGCGTGTTCAAGCCTTCTGGCTAAGTTCCAAATTTTTTGGAATAATTTTTTATTGCTTTATATTTTTAACAGTGAATTGCGTGCTATATAATTATATACGCGACTTATTGCGCGTGTACTGCTCAAGTTACGATCTCACAAAACAATTTCATTAAATAAGGGTTGTGTATTTATGTACTTTTGTTTCGGTGGCCGTGAATTCCAATGAGTCACTACAGGACTCCTCCCCGAATGAGGTTTTCCGAAGGACAAGCAAGACCCATAACGCAATATGGACTGTTTTTCTAGGTTTGATTTCTGTTGTTTGTTTGGCTGCTGATAAGGATCTGTATGCTGGTTTCAATCTTTCAATTGTAACATTGTAGTTTTTGCCTTTGATTGATATAATAACGTGTGTGCGAAATTTGCGAAGTACTTTGTGAGGACCTTCGTATGGGGGTGATAATCCTATGCGCACGTTATCTGACCTAACGAAAACATATTCACAGTTGTCTAATGTTTTAGGAAGAAATATATCATTCTGTTTTGTAGGGCGTAGAGCAACCTATTGGAATGAGGTTTTGCTTAGTATTACGCAGCTGATTGATAACTGTGTCTGTAGTTAGCATAGGTGAAGCAGGATTTTTAATGCAGAACTCCCAGGATAGCTTGATGGTTTATCTGGAAAAAAATTCAGATGGTAAGATGGTTCTTATTCGAAAAGATCTTAAAGATGGTTTCCACTAAAGAAATATAAAAATACAAAAAACAATAAAAGAGAATATAACGTAAGCAAAGTAAACACGTAATAGGAACTTTTTGTTTATACTATAAGAAGGTAAACGCAATCTATTAGAGAATAGGTAAATAAACAAATTGAAAAGAATAGATCTCACACCTATGTGTCAATATTTGAAGATCGTGTTATTATGTTTATGTTGATAAAGGAAGGTTTGTGTTCTAGAATATTGTCGAGACTATCGATATCGAGGCTATTTCATGTAGTATATATAAGAGGTTGTGTTAGAGGACAAGATCAGTATAAAATTGTCAGCGATAGAAAAAGTATAAATTTTTAACAGTGATATAAGCGAGTTAAAATTAAGTGTTACAATTTGAATAAGATAATTGTTAGAAATTACTATAAGTGTAACAGAGTTTTATAAGTAAAAGATTATCGTAAGTGAACAGTTAAAAGTGATATTGTTAACAATTGTAATAGAATTATAAGTGGTGAATGATTGTTAGTGCAAGGACAATTAAGGGGAGTGGTAGTAGAAGATTTTAATAATAAAATCTTGAACGAATAAAATTATAACGTTTAGAAAATCCATTGTTTTAATTTCCTGATTTAGTGATCGAACTAAATAATTGTAACTCGGCTTAGAAACGTTATAACTGGTCAGAAGTAAAATCTGGAAATAAGATGGATTTTAATGGATTAAAAGTTCAAGATCTCAAGAGATAATTGGAGAAAAGAAATCTTTCAACAACGGGAGCCAAGAATGAGTTGAAAGAACGATTAATAAAAGCTATGGAAGCAGCTGGATTGGATCCAAAAAAATATTGTTTTGGGCAAGAAGAAGCAGATAAAAATAGAAGCAGATGCAGGAAATAGTGAAGATAAAGATGGTGCTGTTGAAGCAACGAGGCAAGTCGTACCAGCAAACAACGACTTTGCACAGTTAATGTCTATGATGGAGCAAATGAGTTTCAACATGAGAGCAGATGTAAAGGCAAACATGGAGGTCATGAACAATAAGTTAGATTTGCAAAGTAACAGCATGAGTAATGAAATGAAAAAGTTAGATATAAACATCGATCAACAATTAGCTACAAGTCGAGAAGAAATTAGCTTGGTTAAAACACACATCGACGAGAAACTTCTACAGATGGCAGCGAATCTACGCGTCGAAGTAGAGAAAATTGTGGATGAGAAAGTCGAGAAAGTGCAAAAAGTTGAAGTTGAAGTTCTGGAACAGAAAGTACAATCGAAAGTAGATGACTTTAAAGTAGAAGTAGAAAGAAGGCTTCTAGATGTTGAAATAATAGCTAAAACATCACATCCGGTTCAACAAATACAAGGTATGAAGCTTAAACCTCCACCATATGATGGAACATCATCATTTGGATTTTTCAAATTCCAATTCGAAACAGCAGCTGATCAAAATAATTGGAATGAAACACATCGTGTTGCAGCTTTAATAGTGGCACTAAAGGGTGAAGCTGAAGAAACAATCCAAGCAGTTCCTGTACATGATCGACGGAGCTACAATGAAATTATGAAGGCCTTGGATCGTAGGTATCATAGTGACCACAAGCGGGCGATATATAGACTTGAGTTGAAGGGTCGCTACTAGCGAATTGGAGAAAGTCTGCAAGAGTTTTCGTCTGCGATCGAACGTCTTGTACATATGGTACATGGAAATACATCACCAGACTATATGGAAAGAATGAAGATAGATGTGTTCATCGACGGCATAAGAGATCAAGAGACGCGGAAGTCAGCTGTGATGACACCTAAAGCTACATTTGCTGAAACAATAGCTTGTGAGTTGACTAGTGAGACAGCACAAGCAATTGTCAAACCAAAAATCAAAGTACGCCGTGTAGAAATGGAAGAAGAGGATAGTTTCAGGCCTTAAAGAAGATCCCGAGAATTCAACAGTAGAATAATATGTTGGGTATGTGACAAACTTGGTCACATATCTCGAGAATGCAGAGAGGCCAGACGAAAACGGGGATTATCAACATCACCAATCAGACGAAGATCATCTGAAGAGGAGGTTTAAGCGAGAGAGGATGGTCAAATAGCATCGAAACAGTTAAACTAAAACGAGTCAGCTATAAGGGGCGTAAGCTGGCTCCCACAACCGAATGCCCCATAATCTCCTTCCCTATTTCAAAAATCGCAAGGAATGGTGACAGTCTAACGATTCGAGCTGAAATTGATGACAACAACTGTACCATTACACTAGTCACTGGAGCAGCTCGCACAACAGTCCGTACAGATTTACTAAAAGGGGAATTCCAACCAGCAGAAAAATATCAAATACAAACAGCAATCGGGGAAAGTGCAACTATCAGGGGAAGCGAAATTTCTGATATAAAAATAGGAAATACGCACTTTCAGCATGAAGTTCTAGTGGCAGACATCGAAGATGAAGTAATTTTGGGCATGGACTTCATGAGGCCGAATGGATTTGTAATAGACGCTGGAAATGGAGTACTCAAGTATGGTAACGTAGAGTTGACTCTTCAGATGAATGGTGCAGAATCAAGTATGAGGCGAATAATATTGGAACATCGCGAAAAGCTGCCACCTAATACCGAAACAATCGTCTGGGGAAGATTCGTTGGTTGTGAGTTGTGGAAACTGGAAGCCAATGAAAATAGTCTATAAAATCAAGAGATCATTATAGGGAAAACAATAGTTGTACCAGATGAAAACTTAAGAATACCGATAAGAACAATAAATCTGTCAGACAAAACAAAAACCCTCAAGAAAGGAACAATCGTCGGTAAATGTGAAGAAGTAACTACCGTTGTGAAAGTCGAAAATCAAACGCAACGAAAATGAAGAAAGAAATACAAAATCAACTACAGAAGTGGACAACAGAGCTTACAAAAGAACTAAAGAAAGGTCAACGAGCGAAACCAAAAGTCGTGCATCTTGAAAATTGGCACACCTTACAGAGGAGGAGATTTAGATTCTGTTCAGGACGTACAGAAATAAGTGGGGGAGAATGTGACGATTATGGAATACGATAGAATACAACACAATAGAACATCTTTCGAGAAAATACTCTTTAGAGAAAATAGTTCCACTAAAGAAATATAAAAATACAAAAATCAATAAAAGAGAATATAACGTAAGCAAAGTAAACACGTAATAGGAAGTTTTTGTTTAACCTATAAGAAGGCAAACGCAATCTATTAGAGAATAGGTAAATAAACAAATTGAAAAGAATAGATCTCACACCTATGTGTCAATATTTGAAGATCGTGTTATTATGTTTATGTTGATAAAGGAAGGAAAAAATGTTTGTGTTCTAGAATACTGTAGAGATATCGTGGCTATTTCATGTAGTATATATAAGAGGTTGTGTTAGAGGATAAGATCAGTATAAAATTGTCAGCGAGAGAAAAAGTATAAATTTTGAACAGTGATATAAGCGAGTTAAAATTAAGTGTTACAATTTGAATAAGATAAATATGGAGGGGCTGAAATCTCACAGCTCTGAGATATCAAGACTTCGGTCTGGGTTAAGGATTTTGATATAGTTTTCGGCAAAAAACTTTTATGGGGACATGGTTTTTAGTTTGGGGCAGCGATGTATATCAAACATAACTCTTTATTAAAGTACAAGTATTTTTTATCTTTGTTTAAAAATTTATTACACAACTAACACGAAACATCAATACGTTGCCGGAAAACTATAATCAAAATTCCAAAAATATTGTTATATTAAATAAAATCAAAATTTTTCAAAATTCCAAAAATTATAATAAAATCAAAAATTTAAAATTTTTCGAAATTCTAAAAATATTCCAAAAATTCTTACATTAAAAAATTAAAACTTTTTCCAAAATTCTAAAAATATTGCAAAAATTATTACAAAATCAAATATACGAACTTTTTCAAAATTCCAAAAATATTTCAAAAACTATAACAAATTCAAAAATTTCCATGTCCAATTTCATTTTAAACTACATTTACGTCATAAAAACAGCTACATTTTTTTCCAAAAAAATTGGCTAAAAAATTAAATGAAATCATTTTTTGACACACTTGACATTATTTTTTGACAAACTTATAATGCCATAATTCTCTATAATAATAATAAAATATCATGTCATACGAACTATTAATTTTATTTTTTTCTAAGAAAATTGGGTAAAAAATAAATAACAACCTTTCTTTTGACACACTTGACAGCATGTTTTGACAAACTTATAATGCCATAATTCTCAATACTCATAATAAAATTTCATTTCAAACAATTTTATTTTTTTCCAAAAAATTAGGTAAAAAACTAAATAAAAACCTTTTGACACACTTGACAACATTTTTTTGACAAACTTATGATGCCATAATTCTCAATAATAATAAAATAAAACTTCATTTCAAATAAACAATTAATTTTATTTTTTTTCCAAAAAATTGGGTAAAAAAATAAATAAAAATCTTTCTTTTGACACACTTGACAACATTTTTTTGACAAAGTTATAATGCAATAATCTAGATTTTGGTCTCACATACCAATCCTGACCATCAAGATTTCTCCAAATTCAATGTTCCTACTCGTAATCACTTAAAATGAACGTTTTTTAAGCAAAAAATATGCAAATTTCCTTGTTTTGACACACTTGACGATTTTTTTGACACACTTCCGGTACAGTTATCAAACACATCGTCCTTTCGGCTCTTTCCATTGAGTAAACCTATTTTTAGAAAAAAAAAATTTTGAAATCCGTCCAGTGGTTTTCTAGATTTCGTCGGTTGTGACGGACGGCCTGACGGATCTTTAAGATCTTTTTCCACTATTGTGCAAATGCCGAAAAGTCCCATTGAAATCTCAAACTCAAATTAACCTCGGGCCATGAAAGCAGCTTTAAGCTGTCGATAAAAGCGTTCGAATGAACATATAGCTGGCTTGCGGATGGAAAACCGACAGCCGTGGTACGTATCTGATGAGATCCGAAGAGTTGTGATAACTTTTAGAAAGTGTGCTCTCGAATTGTGTTCCTTGATCTGTTATAATATGGAAAGCAACACCGAATCGTGGTATCAAGGAGCTTATAAATATTGTGGAAATGGTTGTTGCATACATATTGTTTATGCAATAAGTTTCGGGGTAGCAAGTATTGTAAGGTTAGGGGTAAGGCTAGTAAGTATTGAAAACCGTTTGAAGGTGGAAGTGGTCCTACTATCTCTAAATGATTGTGTTCAAATTGACCGGGTGATGTGGTATGACGTTGAACCTTTGAATGTTAACAGGATGAACAAGAGATCGCCAACTGGGTTACGTTCCTGTTTACACTAGGCCTAAAATAAAGTTCTGTGATTAGCTTACGCGTAGCATGGCCACCAGAATGTGAACAGTTGTGTAATGTTTTGAAAATTGCTCGATGTAGTGCTTATGCGAAGTTTGGGTGGAACAGTCAGAAACAGTGAACGTTTCTCAGGTTATTTATAGGCGAGGTAATTTGAAAAGCTTCAATTTCATGTTGGAACTAGTGTGACACTTGGCACCAGAAATTAAATTTTGTAGTTACACGTCTGTTTCTTGTGCTTAAATGATTATGTTGTAGTCTAAGTGGGTCTTGACTGTGGTCGTTTCTGTTTCTGTAGCGCGGAAGAATTTGTTTGCCACTACATTATCTTTGCCATGGACGTGTTGAATGTCCTTTGTAAATTGTGAAATATAATCAAAGTGACGTGATTATCTTGGATTGCGTTCTGTTTTGAATTGGATAGTTCATGTCAGAGGTCTATGATCTGTGTAAATAAAGAAATCTCGACCTTCGACAATGATTGGCTTTCTACCGGGTATTTTATTTTGGTTTTCTCCATCCTATCATAAAATATTGCCTATGTCGTATTTTGTTATGAAAAGCTGTATAATATACGATGTTACCGGACATTTTCGAAAAGTTGAAAATTTAAGTTTACAATAAAAATAAATTTTTTAAATTATATAAAAGATTTGTTTGTCTACATAAATGATCTGACAGTAGTCTGCTTTAAAAAACCTTTCCATTTCCGACCAGTGTTCGGGCATTCCTTTTGTGTACGTCACGAGAATTTTCCATATCCTTTGTTTGGGTTCTTATATCCCTCTCATGTTAGGGTTTCAAAATCCGAAGTCTTTAAATAGCATTATAATAAAATATATCCTTATTGTATCAACTAAAATAATATATTCTATAGTTGATATATATTTACTTAAATTAATAACAATAATAAAAATCCACTCATGAAACTTATTAGGTAGAAATTTTCATATCCTTCCCCTATAAAACAAATAAAAAAAATTTCCTTGAAATAGAAATAAATAACTTCCGGAAAAACATCATAAATTTTATGTATACCTGAACACTCAAAATACAATACAACAACTACAACTACAAAAAACACGAACAGAAAATATTGTTTTTTAAATTTTTAAATTTCACTGCAGTTTTTCTTTTTTTAATTCTGTTTTTTTTTGGGGTTGGATAATTTTTTCTGCAATTTTTGTGCCATAATTTTTGCTAGCTGGTTTTATAGTTATAGAGTTTTGCTTTGTTTTTAATTGAAAAACAAATTTTAACAATACAGATATTCACTATGTTGTATATTAATTAATTTTTGTTTGTTTTGTTTGTTTGGGAGTGAAGATATCAAGATTCAAAAATTTATTGTTTTTTATTGTTGAAATTGATTTGCGCTTTACATCGAAACATTTAATTGGTCTTTGAACTTTATTTGTGAATAAGGTTTCACATTTGATGTTAAATCAGCAAATACTTAGGCGTATATTTGAACTCCTTTGTTTATTTTTCAGAACAATTTTGCTTGTTTTGTGAAGCACTGATAAGAGAAGAAAAACTATTGCTGTTTAGAAATAGTTGATAAAAAAGCTTTCTATCACTCTAGCCGCTAGCGTATACAGACTGAGAAGAAGATTTTTCTGCACTATCAATCGCACAGTGAGACACTATCTAGATTGTATGTTGAGTAGCCTAGTGGTTACAGCGTACTCGCATTCGCTCCCGTCTCCTAGGTCAAAGAGTTTTTAAGCAATACTATCAACACACCGGTTTTCCAATTAACCGAAAGTCAATCAATATGGTTTATAAATTGGTGTTAATTTGTTGGCAAAATGTTTTAAATTGTTAAAAAACATATGATAAAATTATTAAACTTATCGCAATAATGCTGAAAAATTGTTACGGCGGCGACAAAAAAGAATTATTCAGAAATATAAAAACAACACAAAATAAGTATGTTTTTATTCATTCACGAAATTGTTGAATTGCATGAAATTTAGCTTAGCTACATTTGGCTATGTCATCGATGGACGCCTATGAGCTAAAATATATTTGAACGTGAAGAACGAGGGCGCTACTTCAACTGATGAACTAGACACAGATACCATTTTTCATACTTTATTGTTTGATCGATTTGCGTTTTTTCATAGGAATTTACGTCGGGATTTTTTCCAAAACTGTTTCCAGCAAACCAGGCTTAGGCCAAGTCTAGCAAATAAGACTTGGGCGAGATCTACCAATCCAATTTTTTTCCAGACCAACCCAAATGTGTGGAAAGAGGTTGTGGAAAGAGTAATATATCTGAAAATAAAGATAAACATTATATGGTCTGTACATGTTTACAATGCACTAAGAGTGGTTAATAACGCGTAATATAATAAACGGAACCTTAATTCAGCCTATGCTTTTACAACTGGTCCAGACCTGGCCCAAAGCTAACCAATACTGGCCCAAGATTGGTTCGTTGTTTAACATTGGCAGCTCCTACCCGGGATTTTAATAGATAAGTAATTAGTTAGATGCAACTCCATAAACGAACAGGAGGTATATCAAGATATAATTACACAATTAACACAAACAATAGCAACAAAGGCATTAACTGTTCATTAACTGTTAAACATATTTTAACTTAACTGTTTCTAGAAAACACTGTACTGCTATATAACGAGGAGGTATTACGTTTTGTAAGCTAGTACAAAACAAATGCCATGATCAAAAATTATTTTTTCTAAATTTCTACTAAAAAAATTTGGTTTCGGTTTAGCAAAATCCTTACCACCGTGAATTTTTTGTAATGTTCGTAGATAAGGGGGGGAGTAAAAAAAATGTACATTTGGCATATAAGTCGTAAGCTGTGCTTTCAAAAATTACAAAAAAACTGTTTTGCACTACAAAAAAAATCACCTTTCTTATGACACCCCCCCCCCCACAATTTTTTTTAAAATTTCTACTTTAAACCCCCTCTAATGAACATTTGAAATTATAACAACCAAAAAACAACTTGGTTTTGATTTAACAAAATTCGTACACTCATGAATTTTTAAAATTTTTTTCTTTTGTAATGTTCGAAGTTAAGGGGGGACAAAAAATACCACTCGTTTTTGGTAATAACTCAAAAATTAAGTAGCCGAAAACTCAATGAAAATTTTTATTGAAATACTTCCATTTTTTTCGATTTTTCTAGAACAAACTCGATTCCGTAATAAAACTTTTGTTTTACTATCTCCTTATCTATGTCCATAAAATATAGATGAAAACAAATATTTGAAATTTCTTTATTATCATCAGGTGAGGAAAAACACATTGAATAACTGTAGAAAATGTCAAGTTGATAGCAATTATAGTTTGTGAGTAAATTGATTACAGTAATCCCTCCGACTGCGCGGGTTTTAACTGCGCGATTTCCACTGCGCGAGATGAGTTTTCAATACTAATTTTCGCACTGCGCGATTAAAATTTCAAACTGCGCGACGTTTAAAAATTTTTTTTAGAATATGTAGGTGAATTTCGTACAATTCATTCTTTTACAAATCGAACAGATTTGAACAAAATCTGACCGACGCATTTGTGATTTGGCTTAAAAAATTTTTTATGGGTATGATATTGAAAAAAATATACCTGCTCGAGGATTTTTTTTTTGGAAAATAGAGGCGATCTAAATTTCGAGAATTTCGTTATTTTTGGCCTGACGGCTTATTCTTAAAAATTCGCAGATATGAATTTATTAATGATAGAAGCTTTTGTTTTATTTTATTTTAAAGTTAAGAGATACAATTTTAATAAAAAAATATATTCAATAAAAATTATTAGCAAATTCCGATTGTTATAAACAAATAAAATGTTAAAATCGATTTTTAGTGATTGCCCAACAAAAATAAAGAGTATTTGATTTTCTACGTTAAATGGAGAAAATAGTTTTACTGTTAGAAATAAATTAATTTATCCAGCGCGGGACAACAAAAATTTATGGAATTTTTTGTCTTTCCGCGCTCGATAAATTAATTTATTTCTAATGCTACTCGTACACGAGAGAGCAAAATTGCAGGTGTCAGAGAGAAAGTGTCTGACTTATTGCTAAACTGTTTACACATAGGAATTTGTTAATAATTTTTGTAGATAACAATTTTTTTTAAAGTTCATCTTTTAGCTTTAAAATAAAACAGAAAAAAATTTCTATCATTACCAGAACCGAAGTTATGAATCTTTGCAAATAAGTCTTCCAGCAAAAAATCACGAAATCCTCGAAATTTAGAACCGCTTTATTTTCGAAAAAAAAAATTCTCGAGCATATCTTTTTTTCTTGGGAAATGGGAATTTGGGAATTTTCCTATATAAAAGCCCTAAAAAAAATTTCAGCCAAATCAAAAATGTTCGGTTTGTAAAAGAATGACCCATATATGTAGCAATTTGCATTAGAAATTCAGTTTATTTTTAACTGTATGGCTGGAACATTCAATATGGACAAATTCAATTTCAAGCCAGTAAGGGTAGAATATTCTAAACAAATTCATATTATTAATATTATTTTTTTAAATTTGAGTTGTTTTTTAAAATGTTTTTATGTTAATTTATCTGTTAACTTATGAAGTGTTTTCTTTTTAATAGTTGTCGGAGTAATACATGTTTTTCAGGCTGTATATATTCATTTTTGTTTAATTATAACTTTAAATTATTTTTTTTTTAATTTTTTTCAAAATTTGGAACCGAACTCCCCATTTTCATAGAAAATAGGGTTCACATTGCGCGGTTTTGTATTGCGCGCTGTTTTTCTGGAACGGAACTACCGCGCAGTCGGAGGGATTACTGTATGTAGAAATTCAGACGGTCACCGAAGTCTCACCTGCAATAGGGTACCGTTTTTACTTTTTCAAAGTATGGAACCCTAATAAATACAAAAAACATATTTTAGTGACGGAAATTTTAGAGATTTAAAAAAATTACTATATTTTTAAAATATTTTTTGTTTGCCTCGTTTCATTTCGGTATACCGATATGTAAATTTACTTTTTTATAATATTAAATAAATTTTGGAAAATTAATATTAGTTTCTACACATAAGTCAAATATTTACAGTTTTTGAATTTTGTATATTAAATTTTTTATGATTAAAAATATCGACGCATCATTTACAAATGCTATCAAACGCATAACTTTTCAATTTACAACTAAAAAATACGACAGCTATCTTCATGTATGAAAGAATACAATCTTATGAAATAGATATTTCATAAATTTCATAGATATTTAAATTGGTCAAAAATTAAATGATATATCACCTAGTTTTAAATATAAGTTTTAACAAAACTAAATGTTTGAAAAATTAAAATAATGTAGTAAAATTTTATAAATCTATATATGAATCATACATTTTCAACTCATATAATTTAAATTAGATGAAAATGCGACTTTATTTTAGTATGTGTATTGGAGAAAAATCAATTCCAAGTTCAGGTCAATTCGACTCGTACTCACACATATAGTGAACGAAAACCAATTGGTTTCTCTAGACCTATTAGAGACGGTGAAGAAAATACCCAAAGCTAAAATAAATCTATCAATTCCTCTTCAAAGAGCTTCAGCCAATTTGACTCGTTTCCATATCAATCGAAACTGTTTTTTCCTATGAATCTTAGAATTATGTCCCATCATTTAAACTCAATAGGTATGAATATCCCTTTGTTGATCGTTTTTTTTACTAACGTTTGATCTAGTTGTCATGGTATTTTCGGATATTCGAAGATCCTTGTTACGCACAACAAATTCTGTTAAATAGACATTTTCTTTTAAAAATTTTTAAACCAAACAGTCTTCACACTGTTCAATCTATATATAACACATTTTTTCGTGCTATCAATCAGCTTAAAATCATTATTATAAACCAATTCATTTCAAGTATACCTTGACGTTTTACTATATTTTTTCAAAATATTTGACTTATTTTGGATGCGTCGAATGCATGAAATTCTTTTTAATTTTTATTTCTACTCCGTCAGTATGAAATACATTGTTTTTTGTTTTAAAACAAAACGATATACAGAATTATGGGCAGAAGCATTTATCTTAAGAAGGCATTTCATAAAATGAGATCTGCTAGCAAAATCAATGATTGATTAAATAATGATTTGCCTTATGTTTTTTTTGATATGGTAGTATGGTAATGATCTTTGTTAAGTTTTATTGAATACGTGGTAGATTTGCGGTGTGTAAATGAAATGTTGGTTCATTGCGAATAAGATGTATAGCACCAAGAGGGATGGATAGATGTTTTTTTTTATAAAATAAAGTCGATGATTGATTAATCTCAATTAAGTTTAACCTTACAAAAAATAAAAATAAAAATAAAAAGGGTTTAGATCGATTTTATAAAGTTATATAAAGTTATAAATTAGATAAATTATTAGCAAAAAACTTTTTTTGGATTAAACTATTTAATTAAAACAATACTTTTTTGCTGTATATGTGGTGGAAGTCGATGGAGTAAAAGATATTGTTTCATGGTCCATTATAAAAAAACTTAAATTTCTCCCGTCTAAAAAAGGGACATGAGTCATGACTAAAATGCTAGTTGTAAACAGTTACTGCGTATTGTTTTAAAATTTTGCAGAAAAAAAAACAAACTCGTTTATCAGAAATATAATGATAAATTAATAATATATAGTTGTAAATTCGGAAATATAATTATAATTAAGTGGATGGATTGGAAAATATAATAAATAGTGGTAGGCTGCATTGGCCACTGGAAAAAGAGTTGTTAGAGAAAAGTCGCAGAATTTTGTGGATCTATTGGACTACAATCAACTCTATAAGCTAAGTTTTTTTATTTTCGCTTTATTCTTATATTCTTTCATTTTATATATACATTTTTTTTGAGGTTTTGGGTCTTTATAATAACCAATAAATTTAAATTTTCTTAGAGATTTTCCTGGGGCGGAGGCCACTTGTTGATTTAATTTTAATTGTTAAAATCCCGGTATAAACAAAACTTGTGTATAACTCTTAGTAATGATTATTTTATATTTAGTGCGCTGAACATGTTTAACTAATTAATACAAAAAAAAATAATCAAAATAATTAATCAACGACCAGGTCTTAAAACACACATTACGAAAAACGCATAGGAAAAGTGGTATCCGTTGGGAATCGACCCCGGCACTCTTGAGTTACAAGGCTACTACTTTACCGTACAAACTCTTATATTGCAAAACATTAATATGATTACGCTCTAATCTTCGGAAGTGAAAATTGGAAAAACACTGTTGCGGTAGTATATAGTCATATAGGGGTCACCAATCTTAAAGATTGTGCATTACTCAAGAATTTTCAGATATGCTAATTTAATACTGGACGTAAACTCATTTAACTTTAGTTGACTTTTCAAGCAAAATTAAAACGGTTGTTAGGTTTTTATAAAAATTTGTTCATATATGTAACCGAAGTTTCAATATAGTAGTTTGTATCCTATCACATTGAAGAGCAGAAAAAAGCTTTCAAAAACTTAAACCCATTCTTTCTTAAATCATAGAAAAATCAACCACCACATTATATTCTAAAATACAAACTAAACTAAACATCCGTTTAACATCAACATATCAATTTATACAATAAACTCGTACCTTGTTTTCATTATTATTCTTTTCCATCCATAAATTGCATTCAGACACGAAATGTTAAGTTTTCTGAATAAGAATAGGAAAATCAAAATAACAATAAAAAATATAAATCTCAAAATACAAAAAAAAACGTAAAAGAAAATTTTAGTATAGAATTTTCTTTTTATTTATTGTATAACAAAAAAGTACAAAAGGAAAGCGGTCGGTATGTTCCTATATCACTCATATTGTTATAACTATAAAGGTGTTTTGTGTATGTGTGTGTGGGTTTTTTGTAATAATATGAATGAAATTAAGGATGAGTGGCTTTATTTAAATCAAACCAATTTGTGTAGAGGATTTGAAATATATATTCAAAGTTTTAGGGAGGGTAAGTGGGTTTCGTTTGTAGTTTGAAAGGTATTTAAGGTAAAAATGACAAAAATTTGTACAGCATAATAGTGCGTGAGTTCGTCATAAAGTTAAGTATAAATTATAGCATGATTATTTTCTACGATATTAAATATATGTTGGTAGAAAAAGCATGATTATTTTAAATTGTCACGCAGACTATAAACGTAAAATATGAAATAAGTTATATAAATTTTATTGCTAAGGTAAAGCAAATTTTATTCTCAATATTATTTTGTGGTTAATTTTATTGAGGTTAAGTAATTTATAGATTAAAACAACAATCATCAAATATTAAACGAAAGTTAACGAACTATATTACAATTGGTTTCCACATTTATCTTATTAGATAATTTTTTAAAATACATCAAACAAAAGTATTGCTTAAAATAACAGATAGCTGCGGTGAAAAATTTATCAGCTACTAGCATAGCATCCATAGTCTTTTAATTTCGTTGATACCTTGATAAGTTTTCGTGGCTAAATTAAGGTCTCTAAGATATCTAACTCACTTACTAGTTGATCAGATTTTCTCAAAATGTCTAATAGAAACAGTTGCAGCAGACCATCACATGTAAGATAGCTCATATAGTAACTACGGAAAATTGAACTTTAAATTTCTGCTGCTAAATAATATTGTAGTAATTTCAACGTGCAAATTTCGCTGATGAAAAAAATATTGCCACACAAAATTAAAAATTTTCAGGCATTAGCTTCTTGATGGTTCCAAATCCTAAACGAATACTTAACTTGACAAGAAATTGTTGAGATGTGTCCTTCATTGCCTTTTAAAAAATACTACCAGGTTTATTGATTCGTATGAAGCAGTGAAAGTAGGTTTGGGAGCCTAATTCAAATTCTGGAGATATTGAACGAATACATATAGAAAAAATGTTTTTTGATACAACAAAAATGTGAGAGATTGAATATTGACAATTAGAAATCTGGGAACCTCAATGATACTGGAGCGATGTCGCTTCCACGTCCCAATCACGAAGATATCTTAAAACAACATTTCCTTTACAAGAAATTTTTGAGTAAATACAAAAACCTAACACATTTGTTGAGTGTCTTAATTAGCTTTCCTAAATGGGTAATTCTTGTATTTAGGAGTTAATTTTATAATATCTTAACGTTTTAAAACCATCTGAGTCTAGAGTCTAGTTCTCCTTTTCTACCGAAATCGGTTATTTTTTTCATTTGTTGCTATGTCAGATCCATTTTATCCAAAATTGATTGCCATTCGATCTAAATCAGTATACATTATAATATAAATGACAAAATATATAGCAAAACAATTTATTGCTTACCTGACAAACATTCTTTGCATGGTGCACGAGTCTAATACACATTTGTGTATATTTTAAGTTTATTTGAAGTATAAAAGAGTTTGAGTGCTAACGCCATACATATTTGTTTTATTTTAAAATTTTTAAATCATGTAAACATGCATACAAAATGTGCACAGAACTTTCAGGCATAATACATTAATATCAATTGATGCATATTTTTTAAATCTAGGATCTTCTAATACGTTATAAATCTTTACTAGACTAACATTTTTGGTAACGTCATTACGACAAATGAAGATTTCAGTCGTATTTGAAAATGTATAGGCATGATTGCATTTGTAAATGAGTAGTTCATTTTTTAACTATAAAATTTAAATAAAAAAAACAGAATTCAAAAAATTTAAATATTTACCTGAAATATAAAAAATAATATTAATTTTCCATAATTTTCTTAATATTATTAAAAAAAATTTTAAATATCAGTAACCTGTAACGAAGTGGCTTGGTGCTCGACGAAGCAGTTAGATAATTCCCTATTCACTTTTTTCCCATATACATCAAATTTGCATTGGCTGAGACTTTCATATCTTAAACCCAATCCATAGTCGTCATTTACTATAGTTTCCATTACAAAAATTTATTAAAACAGTTGGGTAATATTTGTCAAATGTAATTTTCCTTTTTCAAATTGTATTCATGGTTCCGCTAATCTATATAGACTTCCTATGATCGTCTATTAATTAATAATATTTCCTACTGTAGTTTCCTAATTTTGATTTATAACCATTAATCGAGGTGAAATTATTAGAAAAACGGTTGTGTATTATCATTAATCCATAATCATGTTTAATTCGTTCAATTGTTTTGCAAACAATGTCTTTCTTTGAAATCTTTTTCAATTTCTATTAAAAACTAGCAGTCCGTACTTCTTAATGGGTAAAAAAATTAACGATATAATGAAAATAAAATTTCCCACAAAAAACTACCTTATCGATTCGTTATTAACCGCATATAAATAGTGGTTGACTGTTAGCCTCGCTCTGTTATTATATTTTTAGTCTATTGTGACTTAGTCGATGATTAGTTTTTGTTTTGACGTTTGCCAGCCGGACATAAAAGAAATTTACTCAATTTAATGGTGGAAAAACTAGCACGTAGTGATTCTTTTTAGCAAGTTTGGAGATTTGGATACGGATCCCAGGTAATTCATTACGTTTGAAATTAAAAAGAATACGCGTATCAGAATGTGGTGATCTAGATATTGATTTGCCATTAATCAACAAAACAAAGGATAAATGTTTGGTTAGTCATTTTTGGCTTGATATGTGTTGTGAACAAAAAGTAATTACACTAACCAAACGATTCAAGCACAAAAATATATAGCAAAAATATATACAAAAAATACCAAAGAAATATAGCAAAAGGTTTTTGTATGCACCTAATTCTTAAATTTACAAACTATTCATAATTATATAATCATTTTTCGGCTTATTTAACCTATGAAATCGTTCTGAAGGCTGAAAGTGTCATGTTTTATTTTTGATAATTTACTTTTATTAGTCATCCATTAGGTTAATAAAATAAAACAAAAAAAAGTAGTAATTTGTTCGTACTTGTGATAGTGTGGTGTAACTTTTTTTTTAATGTTAAATTAACTTTTGAGTAATCATGTATTAAATTATTAAAACTAGTCAATTATAATTAAAATGTGTTAGTAATACTTAATGTTAAATTGTATATACTTTCGATTAATCCTTTGTTAAATTATTAAAACTAGTAAATCAGTATTAAAAGGTGATGTTAATGCTTAATATTAAATTAACTTTTTGATTAATCCTTTATCAAAGTATAAAAACTTAAAAAATAGTAAATTATCAGTAAATATGTTAGTATTGTTAAATTCTAAATTAACTTTTGATTGGTCATTCAATAAATGATTGAAACTGACAAATTATTCATAAAACTGATAGTATTGTTTAATTTTTTTTTGAATGGATTGAACGAAAGATCCAGAATTGAAACGGTCTGGTATCAAAGTGAAGCCTGATAGATTCGATGAATATGCTTGGTCGTTAAATTTGTCTCGAAGACTAAAGCATCTGAAGCATTTTTTTTGGTGTTGATTCGTTAAAAATGGAGTTGTGAGGGTAGAATACGATCGTCACAAAACTTGGAAATTGCATACCCACAGTTTAAGCCACGTAACGTTCGTCGTTCTTCAACGATCACTGGATTTATTGGCCTTATCTTGGCTCATCCGGGTCAACTAGTACCGACACGGTTAATATTCAACCGGTTTCACATAAATCATTGCATATAATTCAGTCCACACGCATCTTACAACACACGTTTTATTAATCCTGGCATTGTTCTAAATCCATTCGACAGCGCATGCTTTAATGGTTTGATAGTAAAACAATTACTCATCATACTTCAGCCTCACATAATTCAGCAGTGATATACCTAATTGCCTATAATTCGGACCACATTCATCCACCAGTGCATGCTTTCCGAACTCTGTCTTGCTAAACTTCAGTCCACGAGCAAGTAATTCATCGATTGCATACAATATACATCCGTAACTGCCTGATTTGCAAGTTTGATTTACTTTTACTTTTATTTTTGTTCTATTTTTAGGTATGAATGAGTATGGATGCGTACGTCTTTATGTGTGAGCGCATGGGTGTATATTTAGGAGTGATTGCATGTACGTATGGGTGAGGCTGATGACGTGTGAATGTAGGGAAGTATGGATAGATTGCCATTTAATTTCATTTATAAACTTGACAACCTAAACATGTTAAATTGGTTAATTGAATTGTTAATTTTTCTAAACCGCGTTAACGAAACGTAAACAGTTTAATTTTATAATAATTTTCAACTCAGCTACATCACTGCTAAGTTTATGGAATAATCAATTTAAAGATATTAAAGTTATAGTGATTGTAACTAATAACATATTAATTATATTAACAACCAAATTATAAATTATATTCGATGAAACTGACTCAGTGGAATGAATTATTGTACATTTATGTTTATAATACTTAAAATTATAATGACTCATATAATTTAACAAAAAAAAAAAAATAACGTAGAATATTTTTTTTTCATACAATTAAAGTACAAACCTGCGATAAACATATATTTAAAAGAAATTTTGACAAAATTAAATTATAACTAAGATAATGATGTAAATTTATGGTTAACTGAAATTTTGAATGATATTGGATTGTTTCAGGTGTGTATGCATGTGCGCATGGGTGTAGATATGGGTGATAGTATGCATGTGTAAGAGAGAGAGCGAGTGTGAGTGTGGGGGAGGGTGCGATAGTGTATGAGGTGTGAGAGTGTGAGAGCATGTGAGTAAATGTGGGGTTGGACGGGTTGATCGTGGTTCTTTTGCCTAGGGGGTCGCCAGAGTCTCATTCTTTCACTTGCTTTTTTCTCATTTCCGTATATATCATGTATTTCGCGTACATTTTGTTTATTTGTGCTGAAGTAGCAGGATTTCTTACTCGATCCCAATGATTGAAGTTAGTCAAGGGGCTATAAAAAACCTCGCTAGGTACGCGACCTGCAAAGCCTCTTCGTTGTTCCACAACGAAGAAAGCGCTGCATTACAAACCCGATATGCAAAATGACGAACAAATTCATATTTTATTATTCTTATCATTAAATAAATTTCGTTTCGCCTCGTTTATTATGTAACGACGGACTATTTTCAATTTTTACTCTAAAATAATAGTATTCATATATAAAGAAATTCGCTAAAATTTATTAATTTATTCTCCTCAATTGTAATAAGCGTGGGGACATTTGCTCGTACTACTGTGAACATTTTTTTTGTTGACGGTTTAGTTACGTCACTCGTTTTAATAATACATGTTTTGCATAAATGATTGTTTAATTTGTTAAAAGTAGAATTGTGGAGAGAGAAACAGGAAACCTATAATATGTGTATATAAGCGATCAAATTGTTTGGATAGAAGATTAGTATATAAATTTAAATCGAAGATTAGTGATGCATTAAAATTAAACAAAAAATATTATTGTGTAAGTTTGAAATTAGAAAAAAATGTTAGTTTTTATTATAAAAAATTAAATTATTTATTTTGATTGTGATATCGAAGTGTTTAATTTATTTATTTTTGATGTAATGAGTTTTAGTAGAAGTTGTTAAATCATTTAGTAAATAAAATAAAAATGAATCTAAAACACAAGTTCAAATACGAAAACGTGAAAATAGTTATTCAGGTGAGGTAATAACGAAACCGTTCAACATACTTTTTATTCTTAACGGTTACGGTGACGCTTCATTCCAAGCCGTTACATGTTAAATGCAAATATTCATAAATTTGATGTCAATCAGCAAGCGGCTTAAAAAGTTTATGATATTGGTGAGTCTTGAAATACAGATGTGTAAATAAATTCGATCAAACTATGAGGGATATATTTCAAATTGACACATCTAGTTTGGTTTTATCATTTCTTGATGCTTTTAATTAAATTACGTTTAGTAAAATAAATTACCAGCCTACAATCAAGATCTGTTCCACAGGGCTGGTTTTGGGAAGAAGACAACATACAAGAAATAAATTAATGTAAGCTTTTTTGTATTTTGATTTATATAATTTTGACTTTTGTTGATTCATTTTATACTGCTAAATTATTTTCTCTGTTAGCTAATTATTAGTTTCATTACATTATTCTGTGATAAGAGATTTGCAAGTGTAATCCGTTTTGTCATAGATTCAGTTTTCTGGTTTAATTTTACAGTTTGATTATTTCTGTAAAAAGTCCAAAATCCTTATAATTATTATTCGTGAAACATGCGGCTAACATATGTGCTAAGGCGTTTCACGACATATGCACGGTATGGTGCACACTGCACATCATGTGCATGACATTTATTTTGCACAATTTTGTGTACAGGGATTTTGTTACATACTAAATTAATGCACATTGCGCACGAACTTTTATCAAAATTATTTTACGGGTGAGTTATCCATACTTTAGCAAAAAATATAAAAACCGAAAAATACAATAATTTGGGTCCATCAACCTTGGACTTTGATCCTAAAAGGTTTTTATGTGTTGCTGTGACAGATATTGTGATGCCTACCACACAACAAATTTTATCAAAAAAAATACAAAAAACTACATAATTAGCTGAACTAAAATAAATTGGTCATGACAAATTTCGCCCTAAATTTTATTATTACACATTTAATTGAAAAATAATTTTTGTCAGGTGAATAGAATTATGACAGTTAAAGCAGAATATGTTACCGTGAATCGAATCACAATTAAACGTTAAATAAAAATTATTGCGAGTAACAAATAAATTGTCGGTTCGAATCCCAGATTGTGGAAAAATAATAATAAATTTTAAATCGTGGAAACATAACAGCAAATTTTAAATTAGCGGAAAATAAAGTTATAAGTGAATTAACAACCTATTTGCAAAGAAAAAGGTAATAAATGATACTAAAATTGCTTATTTTGATTGAAGAAAAAACAAACAAACAAACAAACATAAATAAATAAATAACAAATTATGAATATGGTTTGCCAGATATTAACATTTTCACAATTTACCGTTATTTTATTAAAATGACGGCGTTGTATGTTATCATTTTGGATATATGGATGTTAGTTTCTTAAATAACACACAAACTCTAATGTAGCTTCAAAAATTGATAATTTTTGAGTGGTTAAGAAATTTTTCACCGTCCATTAAAATTTCATGCATCCCATTCTTTTAAAATAAAAAGTTTACTTCTTTAAAATACCGTAAAAGCTCTAAAGATGTTAAAATTTACATTTTTACTAATAATAGTATATTCAGGTAGTTTAAACTATACAAAAACCCCCAAAAAGTTTATATCAAATTTTTATTAACTATAGTAGCTAAAACTGAAAACTATAAAAGAAAATCGTAAATCTAAATATAAGATAAAAAAAAAATTTTCAAAAATATAACCTAACAGACATCTTTTCTTTTGTTTCAATTTGATATTGTAAAAGTTCTTGCACATAAAAATTTTTCATAATTTAATCAGGTGTGGAATTTATAGCTTATGTTTTCTTTTGTCGAAGAGGTTTTTTTTTTGTATATATTTTCTTATAGGATATGTTTTATGTATAACGGAACAAAATTTATGAATTCAATTTCCAATAAAATTATAGATTATTATGATTTATACACAAACCTTGGTGGTTTAAATTTGAATTAAATTCGTAAACAATATTGGTTTTATAGGCCAATAGCTTTACTTTCGGTTCTATCAAAAATATGTGGATAGTGTTGGAAGCCTATTGTTTGATATATGATAGTAAATAATAATTATCCGTGTGCTACAAACTGATTGAATTGAATATTTAACGGAAGTGGTAAAACTTAGGTTATTGCATTAGGCTTCTAAAAATCTTTTGATTGATATTTGTACGCCAGTTTGTAACGTAAATTGGACCTTTATAACGAATAATTATTTTACATCACACCGGAAAGCTCCTTAAAAATATACGAAAACTGAATCTACGACAAACTAATTACACTTGGAAATCTCTTATTATAGACTCACAGAAAAATTGTAAAGAAACTTATTAATTGGCTAACAAATAAAATAATTTAGTTAAAAAAAACAAATCAAAAATTATATAAAATAAAATTCCAAAAAAAAAAGCTTACATTAATTTATCTTGAATGTTGTCTTCATCATGTTTTATTTTGCGTCTTGATTAATTCGCTGATTAATTAAATGTTGTATTATATCAAGCAGAAACTAATCCGTTCCTCCACAAAAAGCAATACATAATGAAGTCACTGGACGAAAATTTCATAAACGGACTTGACGATTCATTTTACAAATAGAATTAGACACTTTTGTGTTTAGCATCTCGTACAGTAACAACAGCATGAACTTCTTCAATTAATTTTTGTTTTTCATTATCATCTCCCAAAAATCACCTTTGTTTGTTAAATTTCGGTTGTTTTTTATATTATTTTATCATTTGTTTTTGTTTTCTTGGGTAGGTAGAAGAATAGGTACTAGAATAGGTACGTCCATGACTCACAGACATCTTTAGTTCGTCCTACCATCTCTTTTATCGGTACAGTCCCTACAATTTTGTTTGGATTTTGTTTCAAACTGGGTTTCCTCCCTTCACTAGGTCCGCGGTTTCGATTTTGTTTGTTCTGGCCTGGCTAGCTCTGTCGGTATAGCCTAAGAGTTTTGATCTTGGTATGTGGGTTCGAGCCCAGCTTCCATTTTGCTTCTTGTTTTTTGTACTCTCAGGAACAATGTTATCAGTTAGACTTCCTCTTATTTCCCTGTCCTGTAATGGAGAAGACATTCTGTGTCAGTCGTACTACCATTGTCCGTTCTCTTTACCTATAGTAATATACTATAGCATTATTTGAAAATGTATATACAAATTTTCAACCCACTTGTTTGTAAAAACCTAAATATTTAAAATATTTCGAATTTCATGTACTGACACTTCCCGACGGCTCGTACTAAATTCTTTTTTACTTTCTATTCATTTTTCGCCTAATTATGGAAAACTAAAAAATAAATTATGGAGGGGCTGAAATCTCACAGCTCTGAGATATCAAGACTTCGGTCTGGGTAAAGGATTTTGATATAGTTTTCGGCAAAAAACTTTTATGAGGACATGGTTTTTAGTTTTGGGCAGCGATGTTTATCAAACATAACTATTTGTTAAAGTACAAGTATTTTTTATCTCTGTTTAAAAATTTATTACAAAACTAACACGAAACATCAATACGTTGCCGGAAAGTTATAATCGAAATTCCAAAAATATTGTTAAATTAAATAAAATCCCTTTTTCAAAATTCCAAATATATTCCAAATATTAGAATAAAATCAAATAAACTTTTTCTAAATTCCGATAATATTCCAAAATTTCTTAAAAATTCAAACTTTTTCCAAAATTCTAAAAATATTGCAAAAATTATTACAAAATCAATAATTGAAAAATTTTTCAAAATTCCAAAAATTATAATAAAATCAAAAATTCTAAATTTTTCAAAATTCTTAAAAAATTTCAAAAATTCTTTCAAAATCAAAAATTGAAACTGTATTCAAAATTCTGAAAAATATATAAAATTCAAAAATTTTATATTTTCCGAAATTCTAAAAATATTGCAAAAATTATGACAAAATCAAAAATTCAAACATTTTCCATAATTCTAAAAATATTGCTAAGATTACTACAAAATCAAAACATATTGTAAAAATTAAACGAAATCAAAAATTCAAAATTTTTTAAAATTCTAAAAATATTACAAAAATTATTACAAAATCAAAGATTAAAACCTTTTTCAAAAATTCTAAAAATATTGCAAAAATTATAACAAAATGAAAAATTGTAACTTTTTCAAAATTCTAAAAATATTCCAAATATTAGAATAAAATCAAATATTTAAACTTTTTCTAAATTCCAATAATATTCCCAAAAATTCTTAAAAATTCAAACCTTTTCCATAATTCTAAAAATATTTCAAAAATTATAACAATATCAAAAATTCAAACTTTTTTCAAAATTCCAAAAATTATAATAAAATCAAAAGTTTAAAATTTTTCAAAATTCTAGAAATATTCCCAAAATTCTTACAAAATCGAAAATTGAAACTTTTTTCAAAATTCTAAAATTATATATAAAAGAATCCATTTTTTTTCAAAATTCTAAAAATATTGCAAAAATTATAACAAAAACGATTTTCCAAAATTCTAAAAATATTGCAAAAATTATTACAAAATCAAAAATACAAACATTTTTCAAAATGCCAAAAATAAAAAAAAAGTATTACAAAACTAACACGAAACAACGTTGTTGGAAAATTATAACAGATCATACATTAAAATTATTTAGTGAAAAGATTATACAATCAGCAAACTACTCAAAACCTCACCATTTAGCGTTTCGAGAAAATATTGAAAAATCACAAATTCATATTTCTTTAAAAATTCCAAAAATATTGTAAAAATTAAATAAAATCAAAAATTCAAACTTTTTTCAAACAAAATTCTAAAAATATTTCAAAAATTATTACAAAATCAAAGATTAAAACTTTTTAAAAAACTCTAAAAATAATGCATAAATTATAACAAAATCAAAAATTGAAACATTTTCCAAAGTTATAAAAATTATAATATAATCAAAAAATTAAAATTTTTTCAAAATTCTAAAAATATTCCCAAAATTATTACAAAATCAAAAATTGAAACTTTTTCAAAATTTTAAAATTATATATAAAAGAATTCTATTTTTTTCAAATTTCTAAAAATATTGCAAAAATGATAACAAAAAAAAATTAAAACTTTTTCCAAAATTCTAAAAATATTGCAAAAATTATTACAAAACCCAAAATATAAACTTTTTCAAAATTCCAAAAATATTTCAAAAACTATAACAAATTCAAAAATTTCCGTGTCCAATTTCATTTTCAATTACATTTACGTCATAAAAACAGCTACCTTTTTTTCCAAGAAATTGGCTAAAAAAATAAATGAAATCATTTTTTGACACACTTGACATTATTTTTTTGTCAAACTTATAATGCCATAATTCTCTATAATAATAATAAAATTTCATGTCATACAAAGTATTAATTTTATTTTTTTCTAAAAAAATTGGGTAAAAAATAAATAAAAACCTTTCTTTTGACACACTTGACAACATTTTTTTGACAAACTTATAATGCCATAATTCTCAATAATAATAATAAAATTTCATTTCAAACAAACAATTTATTTTTTTTCCAAAAAATTGGGTAAAAAAATAAATAAAAACCTTTCTTTTGACACACTTGACAACATTTTTTTGACAAACTTATAATGCCATAATTCTCAATAATAATAATAAAATTTCATTTCAAACAAACAATTTTATTTTTTCCAAAAAATTGGGTAAAAAAATAAATAAAAATCTTTCTTTTGACACACTTGACAACATTTTTTTGACAAACTTATAATGCCATAATTCTCAATAATAATAATAAAATTTCATTTCAAACAAACAATTAATTTTAATTTTTTCCAAAAATTAGGTAAAAAATAAATAAAAATCTTTTTTTGGCACACTTGACAACATTTTTTTGACAAACTTATAATGCAATAATCTAGTTTTTGATCTCACATACCAATCCCGACCATCAAGATTTCTCCAAATTTAATGTTCCTACTCGTAATCACTTAAAATGAACGTTTTTTAAGCCAAAAATATGCAAATTTGTTATTTTTGACACACATAATGATTTTTTTTGACACACTTCTGGTACAGTTTTCGAACACAGCGTCCTTTCGGACCTGTCCCTTGAGTATACCTATTTTTAGAAAAAAAATTTTGAAATCCCTCCAGCGGTTTTCCCTGCAGTGTAGGTAATGACGGCGGCCTACCGGCTTGCAGACAGACATACATTTTTTTTTTTGCTTTTTTAGAATCAGTAGGTCCTAAAACGTCGAGAAATGCCAAAACAAGTTGGGGTAAGAATTTCACTTTTGGCTCATGAATGTAATACTTAGGTCTTTCAGACCGAAGTAATAAAATGAAAGAATATACGAAAGAACCAAATTATTATGAAAATTTATGCTGATGATTTTTTTTGGGTCATGTCATCGGATTATTTATAGTTTTTAAGCAGATAATGAGTTGGGCTTTTATAGTGGAGTCGGGTGTGGAGAGTTGTACCAAAGAGTACTGTTCGGTTTGGATGGATGGATGGTATCATTAGAATTGAATATTACTAGATCTTTACTATACATTATTAAACCTCGGTGGCCTAGTTGAATAGTAGATCTGCTGAAGAATTTAAGTTATGTCACTGATGCGGTATAGGTTCGAATCCCAACCGAAACAAATATAAGAAAAAATTGAAGTTTTTTTTTTAAAAAACTTCAAAGTAAACTTTCGAATTGAAGAAACTCAAATAATTAATCACATGGTTTAAGTGCTCACCAAAAATTCTTACCAATTCCAAACCTATTCAAAATTCAAATGTAGTGAATTACAAAATAATCTAAGCCTAAATTTAAACATACAAGTTTTACACATTCAAATAAAATCTATAATACAAAGTAATACTTGCGCGTTTGATTTTTCAGTTAGAATGATTGAATATTGCAATTGAGTCCCATAAAAGTAGAATTTTTGGGGTAGTGAAATGTGATACACTACTCCACAGTGTTTTATCACCATCTCTTAATGTTTGGCCCACAATATCTTTTCCAAAATTTTACATATAACCCATTATTTCAATTCGTTGCAAATTGTCTATGCTTCAAGAATAAAATTTTAACAATCTATAAGTAGTACATAATAAGAGCGAAGTTTGTTATAATATCGGGTACGGCGTCCAAAAAAAATAGATCTAATGCAACCAATTTTAAAGCAATCTAAAAAAATATGATTTTCAAGTTGTGCCCTAAATTCGTCAAACGAGAAATATTTTACTCTGTTGGTAATGTAGCGTATAACTCGGCTGATGAAATTGAAAGAACGCTTGACCACTTTTATGAAAAGGTAATAACAGCTAAGTAACGCATAGGTTGCATTCTCTCTAGAAAAACCCGTCCATGAACCATACATCAGTAAACCGACATCAAACAAAATATTTAATGCTTTTTTTAAATAGCTCAAATTAATTATTCAAAGTGGCCGTTTGTTTTTTATGTTTGTTTTCGTCAAACGAGAAATCTTTTACTCTGTTGGTAATGTAGCGTATAACTCGGCTGATGAAATTGAAAGAACGCTTGACCACTTTTATGAAAAGGTAATAACAACTAAGTAACGCATAGGTTGCATTCTCTCTAGAAAAACCCGTCCATGAACCATACATCAGTAAAACGACATCAAACAAAATATTTAATGCTTTTTTAAAATAACTCAAATTAATTATTCAAAGTGGCCGTTTGCATTTTATGTTTGTTTTCATTAGCTTTACAAACAAATTTCTTTCGCACATAATTTTAGATAAGATAAAATTCATCAGTTTATTATTTTAAAGTCATATTATCTCATAAAAAATTAAATGAAACCAGTCATTTTATAAAATAAAAAAACACCTTTTCATTCTACATTTCTTTTCTTTTGTTTATAATTATTAGCATTAAATAAATTTCGTTTCGCATATGTGCTAAGACGCTAAGTCGATTTACGACATGCATGGCGCACAAAATGAGTATGACATGTATTTTATGCCAAATTTTGTGCACCGAGAACTTGTAACATGCACAATTAATGCACATTTCACGCATTAAAATTTAATATGGGTTAATGGTTATCAAATAAGATATATTCAAAAGTAATAACAGATTCACATTATGTTGTTTGAAAACTTACGCCAAGTGCCAATGTGTTGTTGTGTGCCAGAAAACTTGGAATACACGTTTTTCCTTGGATTGCGGTTTTAGCCCGGACCTAGTAATCTCTAGTAGGATGCCTTTCAATACCTTCCTCAGTTGATCTTTGTTTCATTATTACCTTTAATCTTTTGCATTATAGTTGATCATATTATTACAGGTTTTAATCTTCATAAACCACAAAACTTTTAAATTTTATCAATGTGAATAACAAAACAGTTTTCTTAAAGCCACAAATTGTTATAAACACAACAACTAAAGTATTGCCCTATTAATAATTCATACATAAATGTATCTTTATTCTCATGTGCATTTTCTCAACAAATACCAAACTATGTAAAAACAAAATTGCAAAATTATACAAATTCGACTAAGCTGTAGATTAAAAACTCGAAGACACATATTACGAACTAATAAATTTTAAGATAAAAAATATTAATTTTTGTTTTTTCTTATTTAAATTATAAGAGAGATAAAATAATTTTCTTTGCATTTACGACGGAACGATATTGTAGAGCAAACAACCATAGAGGTAAAAGGTAAGAGTAGAAAAAAATTGTTTCTTAAATATTGTCACCATGTAGATAGACTGTTATTCCGACAAAGAAAACTATGACTTGTTTCGATGTTAGCAAACAATAGCAAAATTAAAACAAAATTGTTTTCTATATCATAATATTATAAATATTGTCAGAAAAGCTTTTAAACCTTTAGGCGATACTACTATTATTATATTTTTTATGTTGATCTTGTTGTTACAGTGTTTGATTTTCTATGTTTTTAACTAAAACTTTATCCCAGAATTTCTTGTTCGTGTTGGAGTGGGAGTAGGTTAAGTGGAATATTATTTATTAGAATATATAAAAACATAAAGCTCATCATTATAAAAACAAAAGTTCAACACAATTTATTCGATTCAACCACATCAGCAAAAAATATTCTCCGAGACTAAATCAATTCTGTAAATTACATTTTTTTTTACATTTTCCCAAAACATAAAATGCAAATTTTTTATGTTTTCGAAAATACAAGATATGAAAAATAAAAAAACATATTTCGTGTTATTGTGTTGAGAGATGCTATTTTATTTGAATTTTATATCCACAATTTCGGTTGAATTTATTTTGTGTTTTAATTTTTTCAACATAAGAAAATTGTATTTGTCTTGTTGCATTTAAAAAAACCAAAGCTAAACAAAACAACAAAATATTTATTTTTGAGATGTTTTGAATACATTAAATTGTGATTTGTATAGTATGACAGAACCGAAAAAAACCCGACCTCTGAGGACAATTTTGTTGCTATATTGATTAAATTTAAAATTTGAAATTCAAAGTTGTTGGCCAAAGCACATATTAATTCAATGCTTATACGATTTTTAACGTAGGACGTTAAATTTTCTAGATAAAAGCGATTTTTTCGAGTTTTGCATTTATGTATAAAGTAAACAATAATTGTTGAAGTAAGGAATGTAAAAAATGGAATCCAATTTAAGTATGAGATTTCTACCAATGAGAAATATTAGTTCTTCAAAAGAGCCGATAATGCTGCGTGTAATTTTAACTATTAATACTAAATTTCAGGTATGTTTGATTTTCACGAAAAATTTAAATTAAAAATTAAAGGACGGTATGCTGCTGAAAAAAAGTTATTTTCCCTAAACGAAACCTATGTAAAAAATAACAAAAGAAAAGACAACGAAAAAATATCGGTTTCTATTTCGTAAGTAGCAGCTGAAAATCAGCAAAAGTGAAAAACGGACTTGCCAATAGATGTCGCTAACTACCCGTGGTGTCTCTTATTTGCAAATTATCTAGCAAAATAAATGTAGTTCCATTTATTTATGTAGAGTTTTTTTAAATTTATGTAGATTTCTTTGTAGCATACGCTTCTTAACTGTCTCCACTCGATAAACAAACTCATGGACATCCAGTGAATGACTATCACCAGTGAAAAGAGGTAACCAATTTGAATAGTTATGCTTAAATTGTTTCTTCATTCCTCTCTGTGAAGCCAAGGGTGAATTATTAAAAAAATCTTCCGTACTTAAGCTGGACTCAAGTTTGCACTTGCGAAAACCTCTCTCTTTGGACTCGGCTTTTGCAATCGTAGTATTTTTGATGGTTCTTGTCTCTGTCGTGGTTGTTTTATATGTCTTAACTCACGTAGTGCTTTCGTTAGAGGCTGTATGGCTACACACGTGAATCTGCATCTCTCCTGTAGGTCCTCCTGCTCTTTAATCTGGTCGCTTTACCTATGTAATGCCTAATCCGGTAAATGAATTCTGTACAATGTGAGATTCCGACCGGATGTCACAAACCGTTCAACTCTCTAACAAGAATTATGCTTGCAGTCACAATTATTTTAAGATTCAGCATACTTCCGCAGTTCCTCTACTAAATTGTGTTTACCCCACATTGGTGTTCATCCTTCTAAGTAAACACTCAATCACTAATTCAGCGTCCTCCAACCCAAAATAAGAATGATCGCTTAGCAAAACGACCGGCATTTAAACAAACAACACGACCACGCAACGAACTCGAAAAAAACCAGTGATAAAAATAAAACGAAAGAGAAATGACTGCTGACATACCAAAATCTACAATTTATCACCTAATAACTACTCAATTTATTAAAAAAAATTATGAATTTGTTAATATATCTAGAAAATAAGTATTAAAAAATTTTACTTATCTCTGATAGAAAATTTTTTATTCTGTTATTTATTTAAAATATTTTTTAATCTATAAAAATAAATGATTTATCTAAAAATTTGTTTATTTATTTATTCAATGAGAGAATAAGAGAATGCCAAAGCTAAAATCGTCTGATAACATAAAAAAACAAAGATGATATTGATCATCATCGTAAGATTAGACTGAATTGACCCCGGATGTGACCCAAACGAGCAAATTATACCGACCCAGCTATGGTTTTTCTACTTAAAAATAAATTATTATCAATTAAATTTAATGCTATGCCTGACGAGCGCTCCCGATTGCCAGACTCTAAGTCTCTAGGCTCCCATGGTTATAGTTACTACTTCTATTTAAAGAAAGATAAGAAAAATTCAATGAATATTGAAAATGGTGAAGCTCTAACCAGAAAAATAAAATTGGGCGCCCACTTCACTTCATCGAAGAAGTTCATAGAGTTGAAGAATGCTACTACTGGCGAGCACTGTAGATGATGTCTCAATAGTGACCAGTTCTTTCCAACAAAAACCTCTTCTAAGTGTAGTGGGGTGTAGCCAATCGATTGCATATCCATTATGAAAAGAGGCGACTTATGACCATCTGTAATGTTAAGTAGTGAAGCCCCATTTATGGTTTTTAGGCCTACCATTTCAATAAACATTTCATTAAAAACACAAAAAACGTTTATCAATTAAACTTCAATTAAACCTGTTCTGGTTGAGGTTGAGCCACTAGGCCTTGACTGGTGGATGCTTTGGAGGCCACTTCCCTTTGTAGCGGTTTCTACAACATTCTACAACATAACCTTATGAAACTCTTGGTAGAATCTATAAAATTAAAACTTGTTCTTAACCACATAAATACTGTTACAATAAATATATAAAGAATGTATTTTAAATTATATAATTTAGAATTAGTAATGACTCTCACTCGGTATTGAACAGAATAAAATTGGTAAAATAAATTATTGTTACATAAAATGTTGAAATAAAGATTTATTGTTTAAAATAAAAGTTCAATGTTTAATAAAGTTGTGAGTGTATATTTAAAAAGTTATTAGACGAAACTATAGTGCACATTAAGTGATAGCAGATTATAGTGCTTGATACAACTATAACGGCCATTACACCTTTAAGTTGGATAAGCGTAGCCTCAGTCTCTGGCTTTCGTCTCGATTTTTTAATCGCTTTTATTTTTCCCCAGTTCCGTCTGGCCCTTCTTTACTTTCTGGGTGTCACTGTCTCAGGTAGTGGCTGTTCCATTTCTTGGCGTATCACAATGCTGCTACCTCCGTTTAATGAAAAACATTATAAATTTCTTCAAATTTGAAATAAATTTTCAAATTAAAAATTTAAAAAAATAAAATAAAATAAAAATAAAATTTTATCAAAATCAAGTTATCCAAAAAATTATTAACAAATCTAACAATTTATTGAAACCAAACCGGTATTGCTTAGAAAAAAACCAAAAATAACTGTTTCCTGTTTCGGCGCCACTTATTGTTAGATCCCATCCATAAAAATCTATTAAACTATTAGGGCCGGTTGTACAATAGCAGTTTAGCTAAAGCTTAGTAGAACCCTAAAGGAGATTAGGTTAGGTTACAAGTTAGGTTAGTTTCTTGAACCGCACTTGAACCAACCAAATTGGGCGCTCAACTTGAACCCTGGCTTAAGCTCATACTCGCGACTAAACCGCAATTGTTCAACGCGTAACTGAACAGAATATCAGGTTTAGCATAATTTCAGCTTAAACCTCGACTGAACTGCAATTGTACAACCGGCCCTTAATCTATTAAAAATCTTTTAATCTACAAAATTTTAATACATCCATAAAAATCTATTAAACTTCAGAATTGCCTCCAGGCGATTCCGATGCGGAAATCTCTGACCTTTAAAAAGTTTACTCTTTTGTATAGAAAAACCAAATTCATAACAATATATTTATCATTTAATTTATTTATAATAATCTTTTACATAAATAATTTGTTTAATATAACAAAATGTAACTTAATAATTATTTACCAAACGTTTTTTTAATTAATAATTCATTAACATTATAATTGTTTTATATTTTTAATAACAAATATGTAAATAATAAATGAGCAAAATTAAATTTTTGTTTCTAAACCTAATGGCGGATGGCCTATTTAAAATTATCATTCTAATTTTGATTATGATTTAATGTTTTTTTATTCAAATTGTTCTAAATTTAATTGATGATGGATCAAATTCAATCTGAGGTGTTTGTTTTACAAGAAGGATAATGTCAACCCTGAAGTATATCTTTTTCTCTTTCTTCCTGTATATTGGATTCAACAAATTTGATGTTTATTTTTAACATAGAAGCCGCTTTACCTGATAACAATTTTTTTGTTTAACAAAAGTCAGGTTAAACATTTGATAAATGTGTAGCTACACTGACGTCTTGAATTTAGAATTGTATTCATGATGATGCCAATGTATTCTAAGTACCTTATCATCCGTTGTGGTTTTATCAAGCTCGTTTTATGTCACTATGAAATCTGATGATATTTTTATTTCTTCTGGATACTTGAGTTAAATTTTAAGTTCTCTTTCATAGATTAAAGTGTACTGATGACAAAATTTGGTGTACCAGTTTTTGATTGCAGTGCAGAATCTCCGTCAATTGCCTTTGTTAACACATATGACGTTATATTGGTAGTGGCGAAGCACTTTAATCCTCTGGTAGCCAAAAACGGTACTGAAGATGTACCATAGCTTACAGTTTGGAGCTGATATTTTTGCATTGGTTTATATTTTTCTCGCCAAAGTATAGATTGATATGACTGATGTTGTATAAGTCTACTAATATTTAGCGAAATATTTGTGTCAATTTTATGATATCCATGACCCGTTTCTTGTCGTGTATCCTTTATAACGGCCTGGTGTGTTACAAAATATTCTTTTCCTGAAAGAACTTTGAATTTCTATATTAATATTTTTCCATCGCATGCAGCCGGTGGACAGCTATGAAACAGAATATCCAAGTTGTGTTGGCGCATCTATTCGAAATTGTACTACATATTGTTCAGATGCTTTTTGCTAAATTATTGATGTGTAATTAACAGATCTGAATGCAAAAATTGGAAAAGTTTTTAACATTTTTAAAATAATTATTTTTAGTTAACATTTATGTGTAAAAATTTTTAGCGAAGATTATGAATACAAACATAAAAAACAAGCACTTTTAAAAATTAATTTTAGCGATTTATGAAATATTTTATTTTTTTAATCAATTTTGTTTGTCTTGTTTCATGTCGGTTTACTGATATTTAAATTTCTTTTTTCATAATATTGTTAATAATATTGTTGATAAATGTTTCTTGGTCCAGTTTGACTATGTTGATTATTTAGTGGTTTTTTCTTGATGCATTAGATCTATTAGTATAATATTTAAAACTTCTAAATTTCAGTGGAGATGTATAATAATATTTGTATGTATATATGTTACTGTTTATCATTTTTTTTTATATTGTTAGATTAACCCACTTGCAACTTTTTTTATATTTAAACGGATTAATTATTTATATAATAAAAATTTTTTTTTGAAAAAAAAAATATTTTGAGTGGAAAGCTTTTTAAATGTTTAGGTGATTTTTTGTTTGTTTGAGGCTACTGACGTTTCTGAAGTGGATGGAAGAAAGTATTAACCTACATGTTGGTGGATGATTGTAAACATACACCACTGAATAGAGAATACTGAAAAGAAGGCCTGGATCCAATTGTTCTATTACACCATGATTCATCCTAGATCATGATAGTCATGCCCGAACGAAATACTATAGTCATGCCCGAACAAAATATTATAGTCAAGAGGACTACAAATAGTTTTCGCGTTCCAAATGATTTCATTGTCAATTGTTATCTGTTTATGTAAAAAAATAAATATAGATTGAAACATGTAATCTTAAAGTAGTGCAAAATTTTCTAACGTTGTATTTGTATTTATATTAATATTTATAAAATTTACTTTATATTTTGGTTTCACTTATTTTGGCTTTACTAACATTAGTTTATTACACAGAAACACAAAAAATTATAAATTTCGAACAATGAGGACTTTACGACAGGACAAGACACCTTTGATTTTAACGTAATCATATTTTTATTTTCAATTAGTTGTGCAATTCAACTGTCCATAGTTTATGTAATAGAAGTATCAAAACACCTAAAACAATCAAACTTCATAAAAGCCTGCTCAGTGTGAAAGTTAACCATGTTGTCAATATTTCATCAAATCTTTAACATCTACGTATTGTATTCATGAACTAATTACATCTTATATCAAAATCTTAATTACAATCTCAAAAATACTTCCCATGAGTATATAACAAAACAAATTTTATTATAAAAAAAAACAATTATTTAAATTAAACATTTTCATTTGTTGTTTTTTTTTAACCTTTTCTTAAATTTCCACTTAATAAAAGCAAAACAAACAAAAATTTAAAGAACAATTATATATTAATTTCTTAATCCAAAAAGAAAAAAAATACCGTTTGATTATAAAAAAATGAAAAATTACAATTAATTTTCTAATTAACTGAACGAATTAATTATAATAAACTAGAATTATTTATGTAATTTGTGTATACGTGTAGATTAAATTCGGATATGACTCAGATATTATTTGAAATGTGATTTTTGGTTATATTAATATTGATGAAAAGTTTTTGATAATTTTCTTTAATTTTTCATATGTTAATTTATGTAAACGAATTAGATATTTAAAAATTTATCAAGATGAAAAATATGCTTCAAAAAAGGTAGACATATCACAAAATTATATATGATGTGTGTGTATGTTGTGTTCCATGTCAGTCATATTTATTCTAGTTGGAAATAATTTAATCAAAAAAAAAAAATAAAATGGTCTATGTCGTTCTAAGACAGTCGAACAAAAGTCTTAATTAGCAAGGATTGGCCGAAAAAAATTTCCCATACAACAAGTCTTTGTTACATAATAAATTATTTCTTTCCCTTAGAATTCATTATTTAGAGGATGAAAACAAGCTTCGTCTGGTTTTTATTGTACAACATTAGCCTATTTAATATAAATGTTTCCCCAAAATATAGCAAAATGGATTAAAATTAATATTATATAGTAATCGCCATCCACAAATATTTTATAACCGTTTACAGTTTATAAAAAAACGATTTTTAAAATATGAAAACTACTCTCTAGCATTCCCTGTTTCCTTCTTCAATGGATCAAAAAACTAACAAGAATTTGAGCTAGTCAAATTGTTTAAAAAAACTATTCGTAGAATCACGCCTTTAACATTTATCTTGCCTACTGTAAAATAAAAATGCCAACAACAATAACATCAACTCTTATTATAACACACAAAACAAAATTAAATCACCAACGAAATTATTATTGTTACGTTTTCCTCTTGTTAGAAAAAGTCGGAAAAAACACAAATTCACTACACTAAATGGAGGAAAAACTAAAGAAAAACCATGTTCTTTGTCATATAATTTTCTTTAACATTTAACATATTTTCATTTATTTTTTTTTTGTTTTGCTACATTTTTGTTTGTTTCTATTTTTCTTTGTTTTTCTTACATTGGTTTTCTTAAATATAAAAGTCTGTTATATAAAAAAAAAAATAGAAAAAACAGAAAATGATTATTATAAAAACATTATACTTTTTATGTTTGAAAAAAAAAATATACGGAATTATAGCGAGTGTGGTTAAATGTGTTTCGTAGAACAACGGTATGTAGACTAGATATTAAAGGAATTGTATTAAATGGTTTTTCAAAGCATGCTTTTGGTTACCCAACAAACACTGTGGCGACCCAATACTAGAACAATGCGTTCACATGCGTCATGGCATGTTGTTACATTGAAGTCCAAGTGCATCCGCATATTGCTATCATAGTGCCATTATCGCGTGACGGCAGATGTGGTGGCAAAAGGTACGCATTTGCTATTTATTTTGTGGCCATTATGACACTATGCGACATGCATAACACGTGTTTTCACTTCGTTTTTATTATTAATGTTGGTATAATAATAAAAATCGAAGTGAAACGAATTTTATTTAATGATGATGATAAGCTAATAATAAATTCAAAGAATAAAAATTGAGAGTGAAAAAGGAGTTCGACATTTTTTTAAATGACTTTAAATGACTCATTTTACTTATTATAAGATAATATGACTTTCGTAATAATAAATTGATAATTTTCATTTTTTCACCTAGATTATGTGCGAAAGAAATTATTTTGTGAAAGTAATGAAAAAATACATAAAAAACAAACGGGCTCTTTAAATAATTAGTTATAGTGATTCAAAAAAATTATTATATTTATTTAATATTTTTTGTTTGTCATTTCTCATGTCGATTTACTGATATTTAAATTTATTTTTGTAAAATATTAAGAAAATTATGGAAAATTAATATTATTTTTCATATTTAAGCCAAATATTTAAATTTTTTGAATTCTGATTTTTTTTTCATTTAAATTGTATCATCAAAAAAATGGCGAAAAAATGGAATACATTTTCATTCTACAACTTTGAAATACGTCCGGAATCTTCATTTGTCGCAACGACGTTACCAAAAATCCCCACAAACACTGTGGCCGAACAATGCTAGCACAATGTGGTCACGTTCATCATGGAATGTTCTCACTTGGACGTTAAAGTGCATCCGCATGTGGTTATCATAGTGCCGTCATTTTTTAACGAAACAGAGTGGCCAAAAAATGTACGTACACCGAGCTCAAAGATACGGCGTAAAGCGTTAGCACGCCATGGCAATTCCATGACGCACGCGGTGTTTGTTGGGATAGTTTGTAGTTTCGACTTATGGAATTTGACAGACACTTTGAGTCCCATTGAATATTTATTTAGAATTGAAATTTCGAAATAAAATTATTTTCGAAAAGCTTCAATTGTGGACCATCTAGCGGCTTTTAGAGGTTAGGGTTCAATATTTTGTCACCATTCTTTAGAAGAATGTGTACGGTATCGTTCACAAAAACATGTTTTTCGTACAACAAAACATCCTTCCAACATCTTTCAACAAGATTCCTGTGTAACATTGGTGTAAAAATGGATTAAAAAAATACTCATAATAATGATATACGCTAGTTGAAACCATAAACTTTGATATTAGATATTTAAAATCATTGTTTTGACATAGTCTTCGAATTCTGCACTTTTTTACGTGAAGTACGCGCACATATCTTCCTTGTTGAAAATGATCTGCCTGTTTGCCCGTTAAGAATATAGAAACATTTTCAGTGACTTCTTTATTAACTGTTTTTATATCTTTGGGTTTGTATACTATCGATTTTTCTTATCTTACTTTTACATTTTAGTCTGAAGCAGAATTTTTTAAATTGTATTTTTCTTCTCAACTAAATCCAAATCTTTTAACATCTTAAATAAAATGTTGTAAGGGTATTACAAAATGTGCCTCTACAACGTAAAGATACCGTTTAAGATGCATGCTATTGCTAGCTTGAAGAAACGCACCTTCATAGAATTAATTATGCATGTTGTTTTTTTAACCTTGAGAAAGACAGTGTGTCACATGATCAAGGAATATGCCACTTGCTGCATCAGATCAACGACCTGATATTTTTCAACTGTTCCTTTTATTTAGAAACAGAGCAAACTGAATAAACTCTAAAAATGGCCCATTAGTCAATACAGCTTTGGCAGAAAAACAACGTTTAATCAGTCTTAACATGATATTTTTCATGTGTTCCTATTAGTTGGGAGAACTGAAGCCTGATTCACTCACATTTCATGTTCAATTTCATAGTTCAAAATCATTCTCTTGACACATTTTACGATTTTTTTTATACGAGATACATATAATACATACAGATGCTAACCATCAAAACTTCTGCCCATTCAAATTTACTTTTCATTATCACTGAAAATAATCATTTTTTGAGCAATATTGTTACAGTTTAGAGCAACATTAACAAGTTCCTAAAAAGAAAAAAAATATTAAAATAACAACTTACGTAGGACTCCAGGTAGAAGCCTTCTTTTTCATTCAACGATCTGTAATTCAAAACACTCCGGTATTGAATCTAAAAATTAAATTATTTTGTTTGTGATTTACTATAGTATACAATCGTATAAAATTAGCTCGTTTTATCTTACTTGATCTGTAAAAAAATTCGTTGGCCCAAATTGATTCTTGTTGGATTGTTTTGATTTTGTCAAATAAAGCAACATTTTTCAATTAGTGTAATTTTTTGCCTAGCATCCTGAGGTCACTCCCGAAATAATATCTAGAAGTGAGAAGACCGATGCCACCGATGGAAGGTGGTGCCGAAACAGAGACCTGAAGAAAATATTTCACATTCAAATTTTTTTTTGAGAAATATATTTTTATCAAATATGGAGATTTATTTTGAAAAATGTAGATTTACTGTTTTTCCAATTGTTTATATGTTAAACCTAAAATGTTTTTCCCTTTTCTTTTTATGAAATGCATACTGACGCAGATAGTCAGTTATTAACTAAAGGTGTTGACGATTTTTTACCTCCAAGTCAACCCAAAGTAGTGGTGTCTGGCTGTTCGAAATCTTTGCAATTGACAGCGATAACTACCACAGTCAGTTAAAGCTAACGACAGCTGGGATGGAAGCTTATTCTGTTGTTGTTGTTGTATAGACAGTTTTGGTGCTTATCCTCCGGCTCCATGTACAGGTTCAGGAACTCTGCTACTGCCCTTGGGCGGTACCACAAATTTTCCTTCGTCAAGTTTGTTTCATTTTCAGGACAATTAAATAGGTGGTCTACATCGTGTGGCGTGTCCTCACATGCGGGACACTTGTCAATAATTTCAGAATCAATTCTACTCATGTAGTTGTTTAGGATGCGTGACCAACCGGATCTAAGTTGAGCAAGGATGGATCTAGTGCTACGGGGCAATTAAAGCTTATTCTGATCGCCATTGCCTATTCTCATATTTTCTACCATAGGTAGAAGTTAGTGTAGTTATTTTTAATTAGAATGTTTTTTTCGTGGTTCGTGTGTGGAATTGGGTTACGAACCAATGATCAGTATTCATGGAGGTGCAATTAGAGAATTCGCGTTATAGATGATACGTCCAATCATTGCCCCGTTACTAGCCAACCCCGACCACGAACCGGTCATTTCATCTCTTCCATAGTTGACTTGCCTGGTTTGCATTACATACAGATGCGGGGAGCTTGGCTTTCTCGACTCTAATACCTAGTAAAGCCCTGAACACCACCAAACCCACTCCATCTGAGCGAAGTATTTTCGGCCGTGTGGGATTGGATACTCGTCAAAGATCGCTATTAAATCGAAACAAAAATATGGTGAATATTATGAAATTTTTATCAGACCAAAATAAAAATATAACTTTATTGATCGCAAGGTAATTATTTTAGTAAACAATTATTAAACTGAGAAAAAGCTAAAATATTCGATTGAACCTGCTAACAATTAAACATCTTATTTGAGAGTGGAGTGTCCAATGGAATTGGTTTCTTCGTAATACGGGGGTTGGTTGTATCCATTGTTACCAACCATGGATGCCTTACCTTTACAAAAGAGGAAATTTTAGGTAGCCGAGTACAATATGTTTTATTTTTTTCTGTTTATTCATTTGTTTACATTAAACCTCCCTGCAAAGGTTTCTGCTGAATTTTTGAATTGATCCATCATTGCAATATTGTAGTTTAATTATTTCATCTCCAAACTTCTTCTCGAGTAAAATTTTTTGGTGATTTAACTAAAACTTCTTGTTGTGTAACATGGACAAAATTATGAGGCAGTATCTTTGGACTGCGGAAGCCATCTCTGAAAATATATTCAAGGTTAAATAAGTCCAGTTTTGAGACACACGTACGACACATGAGCCTATTGTCCTTTTGGATCTTACCATTCACAGAGCATTTATTTAAAAATAAAAATATTTTACACCAAACGTTCTTTTAGACCGAAGTAAATGATAATGAAAGAAGACCTATTGTTAAAGGTAACAGTGTTGCTTTAAGAGACTTGAGTTGGTGGATCAGAACAGAAGCAACATTAAATTAATGTTGTGGGTTGGGTGTTTCAGATATAAAATATGAGGATATGGTAAAAATTACATTTGGTGTATTGAATCGTGTGTTTTCTAACTAAATTGTACAGTTTGAATTTTGGTTTCTTGATGTTGATGTAATAAAATTTTACAGTCAAACTTTTAGGCTGGTTTTGTAAATTTTTTTTGTTGTTTTTAGGAGATTTTATAAAAATTACTTCAGTTTGAAAAACCTAAGTATTACATTTTCGATCCAAAAGTGAATATCTAGCTTTAACTTTTTTTGGCGTTTGTCAACGTTTTAGAACCTTTTGATTCTTAATTATTGTGTCTGTCTTTCCGTCAGCCGTCACCACTATCGTTACTGAGAAAACCGCAGGATAGATTACAAAAATTTTTGTTTCTAACGGTAGGTTAACTTAATGGTAAAAGCCGAAAGGACAATGTGTTCGATAGCTATACCGAAAGTGTGTTAAAAAGATTGTTAAGTGTGTTAAAACAAGAAAATTTGCATATTACTTCGGTTTTGAAAAAACCACAGTATTGAATTCATGAGCCAAAAGTGAAATTATTTTCCCTTACCCGACCGTCATTACCTACGAAATCTAGAAAACCGCTGGAGATTTTTCAAAAATAGTTTTTCTTAAAAATAGATGTACTCAAGGGACAGATCCAAAAGGACGATGTGTTTGATAACTCTACCGTAAGTGTGTCAAAAATATCATTAAGTGTGTAAAAATTAGCAAATTTTCATATTTTTGCTTGGTATGTGACATCAAAAACTTGATTATTGCATTAGAAGTCTGTCAAAAAAATGTTGTCAAGTGTGTCAAAAGAAAGATTTTCATTTATTTGTTTAGAAAAAAATAAAATTAGTTATTTTTAGAAATGAAATGTAATGAATATGATATTATTATTATTGAGAATTTTATTGCATTATAAGTTTGTCAAAAAAATATTGTCAAGTGTGTCAAAAAAATGATTGCATATATTTTTTTAGCCAATTTTTTGGAAACAAAAAATCTAGCTGTATGTATGACGTAAATGCAATTATCCATGAACATTTTTGAATTTGTTATAGTTTTTGAAATATTTTTGGAATTTTGAAAAAGTTTGAATTTTTGAATTTTCAAGAAATTTTGGAATATTAATAGAATTTAGAAAAAGTTACTTCGGTCTGAAAGACCTAAGTAATGAGTAGGAACAAAGTCGACCTTTTTAACTGATTCTAAAAAAGCAAAAAAAATGTATTTTTTTCTGTCTGCCGGCAGTCCGGCCAGCCGTCACAACCAACTAAATCTAGAAAACCGTTGGACGGATTGCAATATTTTGTTTTCTATAAAAAGGTATACTCTATAGGAAGAGCCGGAAGGACGATGTGTTCGATAACTGTACGGAAAGTGTGTCAAAAAATCGTAAAGTGTGTCAAATCAAGGAAATCTGCATGTTTTTGGCTTAAAAAACGTTCATTTTAAGTGATTACGAATAGGAATATTGCATTTGGAGAAATTTTGATGGTCGGAATTCGTATGCGAGGCCAAAAACTAGATTATTACATCATAAGCTTGTCAAAAAAATGTTGTCAAGTGTGTCAAAAGAATGATTTTCTTTTTTTACCCAATTTTTGGGCAAAAAATGAAATTAATTATTTGTATGACATGAAATTTAATCTCATGTTCGATTGAACATGGAAATTTTTGATTTTGTTATACTTTTTGAAATATTTTTGGAATTTTGAAAAAGCATCAACTTTTTATTTTGTAAGAATTTTCGGAATGTTTTTAGAGTTTTGAAAAAGTTACAGTTTTTGATTTTATTATAATTTTTGGAATTTGAAGAAAGTTTGTATTTTTGATTTTGTCATAAGTTTTGCGATATTTTTAGAATTTTGGAAAAAGATTTTGGAATTTCTGATTTAGAAAAAGTTTCAATTTTTGATTTTGTAATATTTTTTGAGTTTTGAAAAAAATTTGTTTTTTCGATTTTGTTATAATTTTAGAAATCTTTACGGAATTTTGAAAAAAGTTTGTATTTTTGATTTTGATATAATTTTTACAATATTTTTAGAACCTTGAAAAAGTTTCCATTTTTGATTTTATTATAATTTTTGCAATATTTTTAGAATTATGGAAAAAGTTTGAATTTTTGAGTTTGTAAATTAAGAAATTTTGCAATTATTTTAGAATTTTGAAAAAGTTCAAATTTTTGATTTTACTATAATTTTTGGAATTTGGAATTTTGGAAAAAGTTTTTTGAATTTTTGATATGGAAAAAGTTTCAATTTCTGATTTTGTAATATTTTTTGATTTTGAAAAAAATTGTATTTATGATTTTGTTATAATTTTTAAAATATTTTTGGAATTTTAAAAAAAGTTGGTATTTTTGATTTTGTTATAATTTTTGCAATATTTTTAGAATTGTGAAAAAGTTTCAATTTTTGAGTTTTTGAATTAAGAAATTTTGCAATAATTTTAGAATTTTGAAAAAGTTTCAATTTTTGATTTTGTAATAATTTTCGGAATATTTTTAGCATTTTGAAAATGTTTAAATGTTGGATTTTATTATAATTTTTTGAGTTTTTAAAAGTTTGTGCTTTGTTTTTTTTATAATTTTGGGAATATTTTAAGAATTTTGAAAAAAATTTGAGTTTTTAAATTATGAATTTTTAAAATTATTTTTAAAGCCTTAATAAATTTAAATGTTTGATTTTATTATAATTTTTGTGATTTGAAAAAAATTTGTATTTATGATTTGGTTTTTGCAATTTTGTAAGAATATTGGAAAATGTTTCTATATTTGATTTTGTTATAATTTTTGCAATATTTTTAGAATATTTAAAAAAGTTTCAATCTTCGATTTTGTAATAATTTTTGGAATGTTTTTATAATTTAAAAAAAAGTTTAAATTTTTGATTTAATTTCAATTTATAGAATATTTATGAAATTTTGAAAAAAATATGAATTTTTGATGTTGTAATATTTTCTTGAAACGCTAAATGGAGAGGTTTTGGCGTAGTTTGCTGGGTGTGTCATCACTAAGTGAACACAGATCATAAATTAATATAATTATTCACTAAGTTATATTAATTTATGATCTGTCATAATTTTCTGGCTGATAAAAAAATACTTTTAATTTGACAAAGAGTCCTATGTTAAATATACATCGCTGCTTAAAACTAAAATCAATGTCCTCATAAAAGTTTTTTGCCGAAAACTATATCAAAATCCTTAACTCAGATCGAAGTCTTGATATCTCAGAGCTGTGAGATTTCAGCCCCTTCATATTTTAAATGTTTGATTTTATTCTAATTTTGGAATAATTTGGGAATTTTGAAAAAAGTTTCAATTTTTGATTCTGTTATAATTTTTGCAATTTTTTCAGAATTTTTGAAAAACGTTTGATTTTAAATAATTTTTACAAAATTTTTGGAATTTTGAAAGAAATATGAATTGGTGATTTTGTAATATTTTCTCGAAACGCTAAATGGAGAGGTTTTTGAGTAGTTTCCTCGTGTTAGTTTTGTAATAAATTTCTAACCAGAGATAAAATACTTGTACTTTTACAAAGAGTTTATTGTTTGATTTAAATCGCTGCTGATAACTAAAAACAATGTCCTCATAAATGGTTTATGCCAAAAGCTATATCAAAGTCTTTAACCAAAACCGAAGTCTTGATATCTCAGAGCTGCGAGATTTCAGCCCCTTCGTATTGTTGTGATTGAAAACGTTCATTTTAAGTGATAAAGACCAGTTACCTTAAATATGGAGAAATTTTGATGGTCGGCATTGGTATGTAAGACCAGGGGCTTGATTATTGTATTATAAGTGTGTCCAAAAAATACCGTAAAGTCTGTCAAAAGAATGATGTTTTTAGGGTTCCGTTTTTTGTACGGAACACTATTTGTGGGACTACGATGTCTTTTTGTATTAAAATCGGTTATTTCATAAACTATAAATCCTATGAACCTGAAATTTAAGAGGAGTATAAAACTTACATATCCTTGAAGATGACGGATACAAGAAAATGTAAAGTGGTTTCCATTTTTTGTTTTACGGCTGCAATGTAAGGCCTTCAGTAAAATACTCTTTTTATCGAGTCAAGTTGGGTATCATATGAAAGGGCTTGAACTCAGTATCCCTTAAAAATCTATTTTACTGTTTGTTTTAATAAAATTTATAACAATAGCGTTTTTTCATGATTCCCTTCCCCACTTAGTTCCGATCCTATTTAATAAAAATACTTCAAAAGATTTTAGGCCCATAGAATAACGGAAAAAGATATGGCTTACGTGTTGTTGTCGGTTACAGGTCAGAATTTTTTTTAACCTTCAGAGGAGGGTACTCACATAATGGACCTGCCGAGTCCACTCGCCAGGAACCTGGGGGCTGGAGTTAGTTATTCTACAAATTCGGCTGGAAATGTTGTTTTGCTTCCTTGTAAGCGATGTAACTCGTAATTGGTGCACTTCAGGATACTGTTGCCACGAAACATTCTTGTTTCTTAAATGTTTTTTCATAACTTAAAAAAAAAAATTTTGTTGCAAATTTTTGCGAAAAACTGCGAAAAAATGTCAAAAAACGATATTTTTCAATTGAATTTAGTTATTTGCAAATAATTGTTTATAATATATTTGACCATCTTGTAGCTGAAACCTCAACAAAAAACTAAGCTTTGAAACATTTCATTCGGTCTAATAGTTTTGGCACAATTCCATTTTGCACTTATAATGTCTGAAAAAAAGTTGTTAACTTTGGGCAGGCCCCAAGGTCTGAGTTTTTATCCGAATTCAATATGCTTGACGGCAGTCGAAAGGATGAATGTCAGCTTTAATCAGCAATTGTGTTGTCTATACTGCCTATACCCATATCCAATATTAATAACAATTACAGCGGTTCAAACATCGGCGAAATTTCCTTAGTTGCAAAATTAAATTTTTCAACGAATTTTTAACTTACGAGATGCGGTTTTAAAATTTGCAAAGTGCTTAGAAAACCGAAGATTTAAAAAAATACACCTTTCTAACATGATTTGGGACCGAGTTATGACCCATTTTCATATGCTCTTTTATATGACTTAATTTAATTTAAGAAACATTATAATTTTTTTAGAATTTTACGCTGCACAGTTTTGGATTATTGTCAATTATTATTGAATTGTTATTTGAATTAATAATGTATTCTTTCCAATTTAAACCATACTCATTTTTATACGCCTATGGTCTAGCAATATATAAAAACTTTATTTAAATTATTTTTGTCAGTTTGTTCTGCTACGTTCACGGAACCTACCCGAGGGTTATATTCGCATTTGACCGACTTTTTATTTATTTTTTACCCACAACAGGAACAACTGGAAAGAAGTTTCAATTTTTGATTTTGTAATAACATTTGAAATATTTTGGAATTTAGAAAAAAATTGTTATTATTGATTTTGTTACAATTTTTGCAATATTTTTTATATACATATCAATTTTACTTTGAAAAAGCTTAAATTTTTGATAATTTTGTTTTTAATTTAATTTTTGCAATATTTTTAGAATATTGAAAAAGTTTGTATTTTTTATTCTGTTATAATTTTTTGAAGTGAAAACTTCTTTAGGCCCCACACACAGATTTTTCCTTAGGTAGTAAATTAAACTGAACCGTCAGCATTTCTATCATTTATCAATTTATCAATCTATCATATCTTAACGTTTCAAATTGAGTTGTGGATATCGTGCTCGACTGATGTGCTGTAGGTAGTGAGTTCAACTCCTGGTATGGTACAGATTTCTTATTGTTTTTTTTTTAATTTTTATTATATGCCATTAAAATTATTTTTTTTTATTTATGAATTCATAAAAATAAAAAAAATTTCTTTAAACGAATTTTAAAAAATTGATCTATAACGCAGTTTTTTAAAGTTATATTGCTACTGATTTTTGCAATTTGCATTTGAGTCATCATGCTAAATAAATATTGAATATATATAAAATTGAAGGTATGTATGGCTGTTTATCCTTTATGCATTAATACGTTAATCATCATGAAAATTTATTTTATTTAACCATTTAACTATCGTTTTAAACGGTAGTTTGCTTTGATCAATGTTTTTTTTGTTGAACATAAGTTTTATGAAATAAAAAAAATAACGTAAGAAATATAGTATACCTGAAGGCTGAAACAATTACATATGTATATCAAAGTTATATGTATTGGAATTTTATCATCTTCACTAAATATGTTGTCGGTTTAGAATTGTATATAATACATGTTTCTAAAATTAAGTGAAGACTTAAGACTTGTAACTTGATACATGAAAAAATCGATTATATCGATTAAAAGCTCACAAAATTACGAGACGGAAATCGCATAACTTCTATACAAAGAATGATTAAATATGGATGGCAATCATGATAAACTAGGTAACCAATGCAAAATGCAATTGATAAAAAGGAGCGAAGCAAGCAATTTTCCCATTGAAAGTCTATGGGAACCGTTTTTCGGTGATTATTACTCCGTGGTATGTCTAATTTTCAATATTTTTTTTTTGTAAACCATCTATGGCTAGATGTCGTCTTACATACAAAATTTCATTTTGATATCTTTAATAGTTTGGGAGGAGTATGTCGTCAATCAAAAGTCCGAATCGGGGAGGAATGGAGCTACGCTACGCTTCACTAAAATAATTAAAAATGGTGGCACTTAGCCGATAGTGATTTGCAAACGGCAACAATGCGCATTAATACCAATGAATTTGCTTAGCTATCCGTAGAAAGATTTGTAAAGTTTAAACTTTTTGATCTATGGGTGTGACAACCACGCGTACTTTAGTCCCTGCTATTGGCATATGAGTGCTATTTTGACAATTATTTGGTTTACATTGTGAGGTTAGTGTGTGTAGTTAGCGGTTTATCGTTTTGACTTGTTTCTCATTTATTCTACTAATACGATCCAAATACTACTAATACGATATCAATTGATTGCGATTGCCAAAGAAAGTTTTCACTTCTGCCGTGCGGTCTTAAGCACACTCTCTGTTTTTTTTTCTTGTGCTTTTACAAAGAATTTTTTGTTTAATATATATCGCTGCAAAAAACTAAAAACATTGACCTCAAAAAGCCTTTTGCTGAAAACTATATAAAAATCTTTAACCCAAACGGAAGTCTTTATATCTCCGAGCCTTGAGATTTGAACCCCTTCATATTTTTAAGTTTTAAATTTTATTACTCTACAATCAAGTGGCCTTGAAATACATGAAATGTGTTTTTCTTCGCCTTGAACAAAGAAGTAAACCATATATAATTTAAAAACAAAGAAATAACTACTTGTATTGATCACATGTAAAATGTTTTTGCTTTTGTGTACTTCTCATGATACAAAACGTCAAGAAATGTTAAAACGGGTGGGGTAGGGTAATCAAATTACTTAAGTACAAAAACACTTTCGAATTCCTTTTAAATCAAAGGACGCTGTGCCAATGCAGGAACTTGTTTTGGGAAATTTGTCTGATACAAAATTAAATTTGAGCCAGCATTGAAACTAGACTACTAGAGCATTCAATACCGAAATTTTTTACTCCAGAAATATCGGCAATACCGTTTTTCACTGTGACTAAATTAATATTCAATACCAAAACTGAGATGTTGAAAGCTTTCTCAAATCCAAAAACAAAATACTATAGATTATTTTTAAAAAATGTTAAGTTATTAAAAAAATTACGACCATTATTAAGAATAATCTCAATATGTCCTGAATGCTCTGTTGTCGTGATTTGATTATATAGGTAATACTATTTTAATACATACTTAGGCTACCATAAGTAATATTCTGGCTGGGTTACAATTTTACAATAGTCACAGTCAGCTGTGTCTATCAGCACTACTTCCATTATATTTTTATCATTCCATTCAACATCTGTTTCAACAGGCTGATTTTTTATTACTGGCCACAAATCTCAGATTAATATTGAAAATATGTGCAAGTTTCTGATCAATTGCAAAATTAGATTATAACTTTACTTATTTTCTGATGAACGAAATAGCATGAATTTATCTGTGACTGAAATAAATCCTAGTTATGGGATTTTATGATTGATCTATTATTCATATTTTGAAGTTGATATAATTACCAGGGTAGTTGATCGAGATGCCCGGGTAATATTTGTCATTGCATACCCTTACTAGGCAGTGTGCCAATGCACACTAATCGCAACTTCCACCTTTAACTATGCATGGCCTAATTATGCATTGCAATCGTGCTAAGAATATGAAGAAAACTACCTTAATTTGGTAGTACAACTTTGCACACCTGCACAAAATGCAATAAACATTTTATAATTCTAAAAAAATAGTAGATACTACGAAAGCTTTTGTTCTATATTAACTATCTATGATATTTAATAAAAGAACATAAACAACAGATAAATATATAAATAAAACATAATAAAATTTTAATAAAAACCAGAAAAAAACTCTAAGCCATTCGACGATTTTTGAATTCTATTTCTTATTTAAATATAAACAGTACAAAATGAAACGAACGAAAAAATGTTTACGTAACATAAAATATATACTTTTTCCAGTTTTAGAATCGAATTATTTATGAGCCAATTTAAAACTATAAAATTTATTATTAACAAAAAGCAAACGAACTGCTACTACTAAACTTTAGTTCATTCAATTTAGAATCGAGATAACCTTATTTTACTTTCGGTTTATATATTCCGATACTTTATCCATTCCTATAACCCAACAGCGACCCAGCCACCTTGACAATATCACTCCTTCTACGTGAATGTGTACTTTTTTCTGAATTTTTTTCTATCTTTTTGTATCGAAATTTTTAGAAAGAAAAACTACAACGACAAAAATTGAAAATAGTTAAATAATAATATTATAATAGAAAACATAAAAAATACAAAAAACTAAAAGATATATATTTAAGATTTTATGTTTGTCGTAACTCGTATTTAGAAGGAAAATTCATCCTTGAATACGAGAATAAAAAGAAAATTTGTATGAAAAATTTATTTTAAGATAATTTACTTAAATATTTCTTCATGATGATTTCCTAACGTTTTAGTTTCTTTTTATTACAATTGTGTTTTTATTTACTTGCATCCTTCTGTCTGTAAATAACAATATTGAGTCTTCAAATTGATGATATTTGAATATAAATTAGAATTTCACTTGCTTCTATAACATGATAATCTTTTACGAGTAAAAAAATTGTTCATTGGATATGTGCAAATAACTTGTTATAAAGAATATATTCAACTCAAACATTTCGAAGCACCACCTATTGTTTTCTACTTAATATATCCAACAAAAATTTTCTCCAACACTTTTTTTTATCACAATATAAATTTTGAAGAAAAACCAATAAATTTTAGTTTTCATTTTTCTTTAAAACATAATTGAAATTTCCAAATTTGTAAGCCACAAGAAAATTTAACAAAAAACCAATAACTTGAAAGGCGTAAATTATAGTACCAAAAACCAAAAAAAAATAAATATAAAAATATTTTGAAAATTATAAAATTATATACGAAAATAAATTTGTTTAAACAAATAAAATAAACGAAAATTTCAAGAAAATCAAATGTGAATGAGGGAATTTATTGGTGCATTATAATGAATATGGAAAGAAAGTGTCAACATTTTATTTTAACGCGAGTGCTATGGTGTGGAATGATTAAAGAAAATATTCATCATCCTAAATGACCAATGCCGATCCATAAGCATCGTTAGAGAGACTGAAAGGCATGCGAACGAATATATACAGATAACAACTTGGTACAGTAAATGCAGTGGGAAAACCTCTAGATTCTATTTCCATAGGGATCTGCCAGAGCGTATCCTTCAGATCATGACTTTATATAAATTTTGACTTCGGATAATCGATTTTAAACTCCTTCTATTTGGGGTATAGAATACGTTAATGGTTTAGTGACTGCCATTAACCTTACGTGAATCCAGACAAAGCCGTACCTTTAGTGGTTTTTGAACAAGTTCTACCAAACTCCAGAAACTTGTGGAGACTTCGATGATCTCTAAAGGCAACATATGTTCCAACTCCTCTCTTATTAACTCCTCGATAGCTGGAGATATGGGATAACGTCCTGGTTTTATTCTATGCACGTCACCAATGTCGATGATGGGTTCCAATAAATCAGTTTTCCCAATCCTCGTTTCGAGAAGGACGACATAAGTTGGATGGCATCTTCCGGCTGTTGTTGTTCAACTGTTGTCAGATTAGATAACAAAGGTTTATTTTTTTTTCACTAAAAAACTTGCAATAACTTCACATCCCCTTTTCAGGTCCTTGTTTCGGCTCCAATTTGGTTGCACCCGCCTCGGATTTTTCTCACCTAGCTTTTTTTACGGGTTAGCTTCAGTTGACTATGGATTATTACTACAGCCTGGTTGCAACAAAAAGCTACATTGTGAGATAATAATTTCATTTGTTTCAAAAAACATAGGGTCGCGATCACTATATTTATAACTTAAACTTCGGAATACTTTATCCTTTAATTTAGTTTGAATACAAAAAAACTAATACTTAAAAATAATTATACAAAATGAAAATTTTTTATTTAATTATCAATTATCCCCAACCCTATTTTTGATTTATATCAACGAATTGTTGAAAATCACCAGCAACCCAATAAATAGTTTTGCAGATGATAGTACTCTGCACAAGTCGTTCGAGCCCCTTCCTTCAAAAGGTAAAATGCACGAACGAATTAATCCTGCCCGGAGAGACGCTGCCATAAACGTGAACAAAGACCTGAATAAAGTCGCCGACTGGGGTGACCAAAACCTTGTCAATTTCAACTCCACCAAAACACAGCTGTTGATTGTTTCCAGATTAAAGACCGAGTTCCCCAAAGATATTTTATTTAGTATGTGTGATGGACCAATTGGTGAATGTAAATACATTCGTTTATTGGGTGTCACAGTTTCAAATGACCTACTCTGGAACGATCATGTAATGGCGATGGCAATAAGCGCGTCTAAAAAACTCGGCCTCCTAAATAGATGCAAAAAATTTTTCACTGCATACCAATTGCTCCATGTTTATAAGTCCTATATTCGTCCCTGTATGGAGTACTGCTGTCAAGTTTGGGGTGCTGCCTCTGTTTCCATCTTGGCCCTCTTGAACTCTGTTCAAAAGCGAGCTATACGAATTGTAGGTGATCGAACTTTGACATCAAAACTTGATTCCCTACAACATCGTCGCACTGTTGCTGAACTCGTTGTTTTTTACAAATATCGTCATCAGCAGTGCTCAGATGAAATCAGCGGCATCATGCCTCAAACTTATTCTTACCCCCGTTCCACTCGGCAATCGGCTGCCACAACCAGTGAAACGGTAAAGATCCCGCGCTGTCATACTGGCAGATCGCAGAGAGACTTCTTTGTCCGAACTGCGTACAAATGGAATAGTTTGCCGGAACACTTAGTCTCAGGTGGCTTCAACCCACAGATGTTTAAAAAAAGCGTTAATCTACACCTTAGAACGCCAGTTGTTGTGGGACCCAGGTCTAGACCTAGGTCTTAAAAGGTATTTATGTGTTTTTGTGACACATATTCTAAACCCTATTACACAACACATTTTATTAAAAAAAAAAAAAAATATTGTGACTTGTTTTGTTTTTCTTGTTGCTTTTGAGTTGGGCATTAAATCCTGAAATGATTCAGTAAAATAGGTTCAAGTCGTTTTAGATGTCATTGTTTCAACAACAGGCCTTATCTCAGCTCATAATTTATATTGGAAATCAAAATCAAACACAAAAACAATAAGTCAATAAACAAATTTTAAAAACATTTTCTCATACAATAATTTAAACATTTCTGTGTGAACTAATACATTTTATGAATTAAACTTGTTGTATGCTCATACAATTGCAAATCAATTGATTCGTTGCGTCACATGTTCATTTTTGAAGTATAAACTTCTTTAGGCGCGTTGTGCGATTTTGAATGCGAAAAGATTTATATATTCGAGTCATCGTCACGCTAAATAAATATTAAACATAAAATAAATATTAAAAAAGAATGAGATAAATTGAAATAATTTATTATTTTCTTATTTCTTATTCCAATTTCTTGATGCATAATTTGTCTTTTTCTTTGAATGTGGTTTGATTTCGGTTTATAACAGTGTGTAAGTATGGTATAGTAAGCAAATATTTTGTTGTATTTTTAGGTAATATAAAAAAAATTATTTTTGTCATATTTGATTTGTGTGTTTTTCTTTATACTTTTTAATAAATAAAACGCAATTGGTAGTACGAATAACCTAAGTATTGTTGAAATTTATGATAATATATTGTAAATAATTTGATTTTCATTTTCTTGACTCATATTTTGGGTTTTTTCTATTGCATTGAATTTTATGTTTTTTTCAGTTAATAACAGTGTGTAAGTGTAGTAAAGTATGTAAAGATTATATTGTATTTAGACGATAAAAACACAGTTATTTTACAGTTTTAAGTTTTCACTTCAGTCGGCTGTTCTCGAAACTGCCTTATTTTTTTACTTGTATCAAGAATAAATACTGGGTCATTCAAGTATTATGAAAGTATATATCAACTTTTTTGATGATGAATTATGGTTGTTCAATATTTATTTTTTGATTTTCATGTTACGGATTTAATTTTCTTGTAGTATGATAATTTAGAAATGGTATAACTAAATTGTGCATTGAATATACAAGTGACCAAGGTATATAAAAAAACAATGGATAAAAAAATCCAGTTATAAATCTGATCAAATTGTGTGATCGGAATATTAGGATGATTTAAATAAAAAATTTAACATGGTCATTAAGTAGTGTTATCGTGCTACAATCACTGTAACAGTTACAAAAGTGTAAGAAACAGTTACAAAATATTACCGGTCTACGACCTGCATCAGATTGAAACGCCAAAACTAAATTAATTTCATTTATTCTTTTTTATTTTTAGAAGTGAATTATTTTTCGTGTTAGTGTAGCTACAAAAAAATCATGCATTAAGACAATAATTTGTATTATTTTTTTTCGATTTACTTGTCCAAAATCACATAACTTAATTGAGCTTTATCTCTTTATTGATATGTTTGTCTGCAGCTCGGATGTAAAAAGTTTAAAAAAACTAGAAAAGTTGGAAACAGAACTTGTTGAGAAACACGTTTTACTGTTTGTACGGTTTCATATATTTTCATTCCGTAATTTTAATATAAAATATGTATTGAAAGTTTTCCGCTATGCTATTACATAATTGAAATTGTATATATATTTTTATACGGTTTTGTGTTTGTTACTAGATATAAAATATGTATTTATTTAAGATGATGATTTTCTTTTACTGTTTGTAAACCGGCGACTAAGTATAGCTGTCGTAAAGTGCTTATTTTAGTGCTTATTTCGCACAAATGACGAACAAATAATTATAAAATAATAAATAATAATATTTATTTTCGATCTTTTTGTTAAAAATTATCAAAAACTATGTTAAAAGAATTTGGGCAGCAGAGGCAATATTGAATATACCAATATGCCAATAATAAAAATTTTTAGCGAATAAGAAAGAACATCTCCAAAAACTGTTAAATAACAAAAATTTATTGTCCTAAAAACTACAAAAACAAACGTTATAATACACGACATAATAGTTCAACGAAAACCAAAAATTTTAATTTCCTGCCAGCTTAATTTTATATTGATTATTTTTCTAGGAAGTTTTCTAAAAAATTTTCATCGTTTTGCATTATATGACAATTTTCAACTTTTTTCCTCACAATTTTCCAATAATTTATTAATTCCTATATTTAGTGTTATACAGCCGACGTTGTGCATTGGATGTTTTCCACATATACTCAAACCAGTTTTTATGATATGCCTAGATTAATAAACGTTCATTAAATAGATATTTTCTTTGGTTTAATTTCCTTTCCATATACCATAGTAATTCGAATATCATCAAAACTTTAATAGAATTCTAATCTTTCGTTTAACAACAATCGATTGTCATCAATTGATACGATTGAAAAACAAAATTTTGAGATAGCACCACTTCTCTCATTGTAGCAAAAGAATCGTTTAGTATGTATAGTATACAACAAATGCATCGATTGTTTTTTAATCTCAAACCTCATCTTTCAAAAAAAAGAAAATTATATTTAAAATAATCGAAGAAGTTTTGGAGTGAATTTATATTTGAACTGGTGAGGTAGCTTTAGAACTTTCATCAATATAGAAATTTTCTTGAAATTCTTTCTTTTGTTTTCCGTTATATTTTCACTTTGAATCATATGCGATTGAATTTTCATTTTAGTTTCTTCTTTAGAATATATTAAAAGTTTATTTCTTTTAATCTGTGGGAAAACTTTTAAAATTACAAGAACACACAAAAGTAGTAGAAATAATAGTAGTTGCTGTAAACTTTTCTTTATGTAAAAGATTCAACAAAAAATTGCTTTCATATTGAATAAATTATGAACATTTTATTAATATATTGAGAATTTGATTATTTATTGTTAAATTTTCAAAAGAAAAAAAAAGGAGTGTGTACGACGAGTAAAAAGAACATGATTGTTGAAAATGTTATATATTTGAAAGTTTTTGAATGTGCATAAATTAAATTGAAGTGAGTTCGTTCAAATAAAATTAAGGAAATGAAGAACATGATTGATTTCTTATTATATTGAAAATATAGCAGAAGTAATTTTTATTGTAATTTTAGATAAATTTTGGTGTTCGTAAACGTTTTAGGTTAATTGAAATATAGTGAAATTAACAACAAAACGAGTTAAATTTTTATGTTTTTCAGGGTTCCGTACTTTGAAAAAGTAAACACGAGATTCACTCACAAGATTAGATTTACTCACAAATGCTATCAATTTGAAATTTCCTACAGTTTTTAAATGTATTTTCGCACGCCTGCTGATAACTTCAAATATTTGTCAAAACTTCAAATATTTGTTATTATCTATATTTTATAGACATAGGTAAGGAGATAGTAAAACAAAAGTTCGAGTTTGGTCTAGAAAAATCTAAAAATAAGGAAATATTTCAAAAAAAATTTCAAAGAATTTTGTTTAGTTTTTGAGTTATTGCCCAAAACGAGTGTCTGTTCCACCCTCCCCTTAACTTTAAACAATACAAAAGAAATAAAATTACAAAATTTCAAGGTTGCAGGAATTTCGCATAAAAAAACCATTATTTTGGTTCTTATAATTTCAAATGTTATATATGAAGGGGCTGAAATCTCACAGCTCTGAGATATCAAGACTTCGGTTTTGGTTAAGGATTTTTATATAATTTTCGGCATAAAACTTTTATGAGGACCTTGTTTTTAGTTATCGGCAGCGATGTATATCACACATAAAACTCTTAGTAAAAGTACAAGTATTTTATCTCAGAAATATAAGATTCACCCAGCAAACTACTCAAAAACCTCTCCATTTAGCATTTCGAGAAATATTACAAAATCAAAAATTCAGATTTCGTTTTGAAATCCAAAAATATTCCAAAAATTATAGTAAAATCAAAAATTTTAATTTTTTTTTCAAAATTTTAAAAATATTCCAGAAATTATTGCAAAATCAAAAAATTAAATTTATACAAAAAATTTCAAATTATTGCAAAAATTATAAAAAAATCAATAATACAAACTTTTTTAAAAATTCTAAAAATATTTTAAAAATTATAACAAAATCAAAAATTGAAACTTTTTTCAAAATTTTAAAAAAATTCCAAAAATTCAAACTTTTTCTAAAATTCTCAAAATATTGCAAAAATTATTACAAAATCAAAACAAAACAAACTTTTTTCAAAATTCCAAAAACTTAAAATTTTAAAAATATTCCAAAAATACAAACTTTTTCCAAAATTCTCAAAATATTGCAAAAATTATAACAAAATCATTTAAAAAAACTTTTTTCAAAATTCCAAAAATTATAATAAAATCACAAAATTTAAACTTTTTCAAAATTCTAAAAGTATTCCAAAAATTCAAATTCAGTATGAAGTAACTTTTTTAAAAATACTTTTTATGATACTTTTTCCGAATTCCAAAAATATTTCAAAAATTATAATAAAATCAAAAATATAAACTTTTTCAAAACTCTCTAAAACTTTTTCAAAACTCTAAGAATATTCCGACAAAATCAAAAATTGAAACTCTTTCTCAAAATTCCAAAAATATTCCAAAAATTATAACAAAATCAACGATTGAAACTTTTTTCAGAATTCTAAAAATATTGCAAAAATTATAACAAAATCAAAAATACAAGCTTTTTTCAAAATTTTAAAAATGTTCCAAAAATTATTACAAAATCAAAAATTGAAATTTTTTTCAAATCAAAAAACTTTTCTTAAATTCTAAAAATACCGCAAAAATTATAACAAAATCAAAAATACAAACTTCTTTCAAAATTCCAAAAATATTCCAAAAATTGAAACAAAATCAAAAATTGTGCCTAATTTCATGTTCGATTAAATTTCATGTCTTACAAATAATTAATTTCATTTTTGCCAAAAAATTTGTTAAAAAAAATGAAAATCATTCTTTTGACACACTTGACAATATTATTTTGACAATATTATAATGCAATAATCTAGTTTTTGGCCTCCCATACCAATCCCGACCATCAAGATTTCTCAAAATTCAATGTTCCTACTCGTAATCACTTAAAATGAACTTTTTATTTTGACACACTTGACAATTTTTTTGACACGCTTCCGGGATAGCTATGGAATACATCGTCCTTTTAGCTCATACCATTGAGTATACCTATTTTGAGAAACAAACATTTTTGAAATCCCTAAAGCCGTTTTCTAGATTTTGTCGGTCGGCCGCACATACATTTTTTTTGCTTTTTTAGAATCAGTAGGTCGTAAAACGTCGAGAAATGCCAAAAAAGTGGGGTAAGAATTTCACTTTTGGCTCGAGAATTACTTTGGTTTTTTCAAAACCAAAAGTAGAAATTTAGAAAAAAAAATTTTTGATCGTGTGAAGTGGGGTTATGATCATATGAATGGTGATTTTTTTTGTAGTGCACAACAGTTTTTTTTTTAATTTTCGAAAGCCAACTTTTCGACTTATCTTCGAAAATGTAAAATTTTTTATGTCCCTACCTTTATCTGCGAACATTACAAAAGAAGAAATTTTAAATAATTCACGGGTGTGGGGGTTTTGCTAAATCGAAAATAAAATTTTTTTGTGGTTGTTAAAATTTCCAATGTTCACTGGAAGGGAGAAATTTTGAAAAAAAATTATTTTTGATCATGTCTAGTGTCATATGAAAGGTGATTTTTTTTAGGACAAAACAAATTTTTTTTGTAGTTTTCGAAAGCACAGTTTTCGACTTGGTATCGAAAATTTAAATTTTTGTTTGCCCACCCCCTTATCTACGAACATTACAAAAGAAAAAATTTAAAAAATTCGCGGGTTTAGGAATTTCGCAATAAAAACTTATATTTTTTAGTTGTTATAATTTCAAATTAAAATTGGAGGGGGGTTGAGAGCTATAGAAATGTCAAAAAAAAGAAGACAGTGTTAAGGACTGTCGACAGAAGTGAAAACTTAAATCTGTAAAATAGCTGTATTTTTTTGTATCTTCCAATTATTGTAGCATTGCAAATTAAAATTTCAGAATGTTTAAGTTAAATTAATTAAAATTATTCTGGGCTTCACATCTATCAGCATTCCAAGCAACTATTATATAAATTTTTATATTCAAAATAATCAAAACATATCATATAAAAATTTGCATCTATCAACACCTTAGAAATCAGGTTGTTGTGGGACCTAGTTCTTAAAAGTTTTTATGTGATGTTGTGACACACCTTGTAATTTCGACTACCGAACACATTTTATGTAAAAAAAATTGCGTATCATCAAAGAATATTCCATAACTTCGAGTAAGGGATGGTATCGTTGATTGAAAATACTTCATCCGCCAGCACCCCTAAGATATCTCCCTAAGATATATCCTAAGATATATCTCAAAATAACTCATATGCCATTAGCAGGGACTAAAGTACGCGTGGTTGTCACACCCATAGATCAACATTTTTAAATTTTACAAATCTTCCTGCGGGAAGCTAAGTAAATTCGTTGGTATTAATGCGCATTGCTGCTGTTTGCAAATCACTATCGACTAAGTCGACCACCATTTTAATTAGTTTATTTATCATGATTGCCATCCATGTTTAATCATACATAAGCTATGCTTCTTTGTATAGAATTAATGCAATTTCCATCTCGTAATTGTGAGCTTTAAATCGATATAATCGATGTTATCAACTATCAAGTTACAAGTATTAAGTCTTCCCTTAATTTTAGGCACATGTATTACATACAATTCCAAATCAACAACATATTTGGTGAAGATGATAAAATTTGTAACATGTGTTGAATTCCAATACATATAATTTTGATGTACAAATGTAATTGTTTCAGGTTATGCTATCTTTCTTACGTTATTTTTAATTTCATAAAAATTATGTTCAACAAAAAAAACATTGATCAAAGCAAACTACCGTTTAAAACGATAGTTAAATAAAAAGCAAATCAAGTGTACACAACAACTTCCCAAATTTTCATGATGATTAATGTATTAATGCATAAAGAACGAACAGACATACTTTCAATTTTAAATATATTCATTATTTATTTAGCATGATGGCTTGAATACAAATTGCAAAAGACAGTAGCAATATAACTTTAAAAAACTGCATTATAGATCAATTTTTTAAAATTCGTAAAAAGAAATTTGTATTATTTTTATGAATTCATGAATAAAAAAAAATGATTTTAATGGTATTTAATAAAAATTAAAAAAAAAACAATAAAAAAATATTGTACCACACCAGGAATTGAACTTACGACCTACAGAACATCAGTCGAGCGCGATATCAACAACGCAATTTGAAACGTTATGAAACGATAGATGTATTTCATATTTTAAAAATATCTTTTAGTTCTTCAAAAATGCATATTAAAAATGATGACGCAAATATATAAATTTTACCTCATACAAAATTGAATAACGCGGCTAAAGAAGTTTTCACTTCAAACAAATTATTTTGTATCATGTCAAGTGAAAATTTTTTTTGTAGCGCAAAACACTTTTTTTGTAATTTTCGAAACCACCGTTTTTTCTTATTTCTAAAATTGTGTTTTTAGAAGATATATTCTCGTAGAATAATATAAACACGGAACCCTCGACGAGCGAGTTATATTCGCACTTCTCCGACTTTTTCTATTGTTTCCAACTTTGTACGTTTAAAATGTTTAGCGTTGACAAACACAAATGATAAAAACCAACTATTATTTTAATATTTATATATCTAAACTAGCCACTGATGAGGACTAAAGTAAACGCAATAATCTTACTCGTATTTGACATAAATACATCAGGTGGTGAAACTATTCTAGATTGTTTCATCTTATTGAGATAGTCTGGCAGATTGTACTTAGTCCAAAGGTCTTCTGGCTTTGTATAAAATAAGGAGCGATCGCGTTTCTCTGCGTTGTGCAAATAGGATTGTTACCTTTTTAGAATATTAAGTATGACAAACAAATTGTTTTACAACTGATCTTGTTTTAGATGCGAAATACTTTCCGTTTTATTTTATTTATTTTACCAAATAAGACTAGAAGAAATTTTTGTTCCAGGTTTTATTGAATGTAAATTTATAATTGCAATGAATATGAAATGTTAAAATTATCTGGTTTTATGTTACTATTATCTGAAATTCGAATAGATTTTTGCATGAATTAAAAGGAACGTGAATAAGTTCTCGCGGTTTTTTCGGGAAAATGATCGCTTTATTTCAAAGAATTTGTAAAGAGAACATCAAAAATATTCTCCATCGCTACCTACTACTTTATCCCATATTTCTCTTAGGTCTAAAAATACCAACAGCTAACACATTAACTAAAACTAAATATGCCATATTAAATAATATTTGTGCATGACTGATTTTTTTTTAGGTAGATTTCATATAAAAATCTACCTATTGCAATGGGCTTCATCTCGGAATTTCGGAAAAATTTTGATGCCAAACGACTATATGTGATAAGCGGAGACGGGAAAAAAAATTATATATATATATATATATATATATATATATATATATATATATATATATATATATATATATATATATATATATATATATATATATATATATATATATATATATATATATATATATATATATATATATATATATATATATATATATATATATATATATATATATATATATATATATATATATATATATATATATATATATATATATATATATATATATATATATATATATATATATATATATATATATATATATATATATATATATATATATATATATATATATATATATATATATATATATATATATATATATATATATATAAAAATCACGTGTCACGATGTTTGTCCGCGATAAACTCCGCAACAACCTAACCAATCTTAATAAAATTGTGTTCAGTGTGTGTATGATAGTCCAACTTGAGAGATAGGATAGTTTTTATTTTGATTAAACGCCTAAATATTTTTTAATTACGAATTAAATGTTAAATATGGATAGTTCATAAGCAAACTTTCAGATGGCGGCGTAAATTAATTAATTTACTGTCAAACCTGCTTTATCGACTTTTCAATCATCCATTAGGGCCCATATAGACTATCATATGTTATTGAGCGATTATTTTGTTCCGGTATTTGCTGCAATGGCACTGCAAAAGGGGGAAAAGAAACGAAATTCAATAAAATTTATATGGGATTTCATACAAAACACAACTTGAATAATTTTAAAATTATCTATGAAATTTCTCATTTTGCTACAATTAAATAATTGAAATTTCTTTTGGCGCTGCAAAAGGGGGAAAAGAGAATAAATTCAATAAAATTTATATGGGATTTCATTTAAAACACAACTTGAATAATTTTAAAAATTATCTATGAAATTTCTCATTATACTACAATTAAATAATTTAAGTTTCTTTATGTACTATTACTGACAATTACTGACAATATTGAGTATCTTTTTATATATATAAAAATCACGTGTCACGATGTTTGTCCGCGATGAACTCCACAAAAACGTAACCAATCTTAATGAAATTTTGTACAATGTGTGTATGATGGTCCAGCTTGAGAAATAGGATAGTTATCATCTTGATTAAATGCCTAAATATTTTTTAATTACGAATCAAATGTTAAATATGGATGGTTCATATGCCAACTTTCAGATGGCAGCGTAAATCAATTTATTCAATTGATAGTAAACTTCAACTTCGTATAAAGCCATTATTAGACTATCAAATATGTTTTAGTAAAGAAAGTTTTATTTTATTTGATAATAAACGAAAAGCATATTATGCTAAGTCAAATACGTTACCAAAGAAATTATTGGTAATTTTTTGCACGATCAGGCGATTTTGCATGTTTGCTGATTCGTAAATAAACATAGTAAGTTTCATTTACAAATCACTGGTCGGTAAGTAATTACTTTCCAATCATGCAGCCGGTAAGTAATTACTTACAAGGGAGACCTCAGAGTGTGAATAAAAACGATTATTAGTTAAATAATTGTGTACGTCTATTCACTAGCTTCAAATTTAAATAACATTCATTTAAAAATATTGCAATTAAAAGATTTAAAAACAATTAATTTTGAAAATATATTCGATGGAATTAAGTTTTGCAACAAGAAAACCTATAGAATTATGATGAAACGCAAAGCTTACTATTTTGAAATGACATTTTAAGAAATTTTCTTTAAAACATTCAAACTCGAATTTTGTGAATGAATTTTATTATGTAAATAATTTTAATTGAATTTTTATTAATCGTGCAAAAAATGTAATAAGCATTTTAGGCATTAAGAGTATTACCGATTTCGGATATATTAGTGATCTCGACTTCGTCTCGATCTCAAAACATATATCCTCAATCGGTAAAACACTCTTACTGCCCTTAATACTTAAATAACTATCGTGGAGGTTACATTATTAATTATAGAAGTGTTAAAAAGTATCGAAACCTGTAAAAAATTTATTGTATTGGTTTTTATAAAGTTTGAATAAAAATAAGAGTAAAAATTAAAGAAAACAACAATTTAAATTTATTTATTTATTATTTTAAATTTTTCATTGATCTTCAATGTTAATTTACAAAAATCAATATCAAATTGAAAAATACTCTTATTTGTATTGCTAATTAAAATATAACGATTAGAGGTAAAAAAAATTGTCATCAAAACTGGATGAAAATCTAGGTAGCGAAGTCTATTTTACAACGTTTGCACTCTCCAATTTCATGTCATATTTTGTTTATTGACCAATATATTTGATAGTATGATATACGCCTCATAAATTTGGGTTAGCCAATAGATGGTGCCGTTTTTGTATTTATAATGTTGTTTTTAACGTTGAAGTTTGTGCAAATACACTACGATTTGCTTTTTCAAATTGTGGTGTATTATTTTTTCATCGGTGATTGGTGATAATTATTAATTATTGGTTTTTTGTTTAAATATCGGTTTATGCGCGTAGTTTGCTTTGATCAATGTTTTTATAGTAATAATTAAAGAATTCAATAACGAATTAAATATATACTCCCGCAGGAAGATTTGTAAAATTTAAAATTTTTGATCTATGGGTGTGACTACCCCGCGTACTTAGATTCCTGCTATTTGCATATGAGTTAGCTTGAGTTATCGTATACCACTGATAATAGCAGTGAGATATCACTAGCCAAAGTGATATCTTAGGGATGTTGGTGGATGAACTTTTTTCAATCAACGATAGCACCCTTAGTCTTAGTTATAGAATATTCTACACGTTATTTCTTTTAAAATAAAATGTGTTGGGTAGTACGAATTACAATGTGAGCAACAACAACTCATGACAACCTTTGAAGAAATAAGGTCCACAACAACATGCGTTTTAAGGTGTTGATGGACGCAAATTTTTTATTTTTTTATATTTTTTTAAAAAATTAACTTTTTCGTTTGCTTGATGAAATGAGCTTCCATATAACTATTAAATATGCCGGGTTTAATCCTCCAGTAAAGCCATGTTTACGTGATCTTGGTATATGCTTCTAGCACTATAAGGATAATGGTAACCCAATTCTGCTTTGTTCCTACAAATTTGAAAAAAAAAGTATTTTATTTTTATTTCCTCCATTTTATCATGAAATATTGCCCTATGTCGTTTATTATTATGTGAAAGGATTTATTATTTAGTTTTCCATTTTTTAAAATGAATATAAAAACCAAAAAATAAGAAATTTGCGTCCATCATCTTAAAAAACATGATGGTGTGGAACCTAGGTCTTAAAGGGTTTTATGTGTTGTTGTGAGACATATTGTAATTCCAAGTATACAACACATTTTATTAAAAAAATATTTCAAATATTTTGAAATAGCACAAATCTTTTTAAAAATTTTTGGTGAAAAAGATGATGAACAATGTCATTGAAGCTACAATTTTGAATGGAAAATTCAAAGAGGAGGATGTACTGTTGCTAAGCATAACAGAAATGGCATTTGAATTCAAACGTTTAGTTTCCAGTGCGACTCGCTTTTGCAATAACCATCAACAAAGAACAAGGAAAATTGGTGCAAGGATGTGGTAGATTTGGAGAATCCGTACTTCTCACATCTGGACAACTGTATGTGGTCAGCTAACGTCGGAATACGTTTTGATTTATTCGTGTACGCATCTAGACGGAAAAACACAAAATATAACGTAAGCCCACAAGCACGAACAAAGAAATAGAATTAAAACGACATTTTGAAATTTTTTCCTTATTAAAATAAATAATTGTTGTAATAAAAATGATACGATGTAAATTGAATGTTAGGTACGTTTAGTTTGACTGAAATAATTGAAAAAACAACAACAACTGTATTAAATGTTTCGTTGTTTCAAATGCTTCAGTCAAATCGAACACGGCTGTTATCAGAACCAGTTTTCTTGAATTTCCTTTCTTATGAGATACCGACAATATGCGACAGGTATGATGTTAAAGAAACAAAAGTTTTACACTATTTGGTGTAAAATAAATTAAGTTTTGAGAGATTTTTAGAGTGATTAAGCTTAAAGTAATTCTTTTAATTCACATGAATTTTGAAATTTTAAAGCATTTTTTATTTTCGCTCAGAAAAACTTCTTTAAAACAGTTTTTGTGTGTTTCGTGTCGGGAACAAATACAATTTACAATTGTATGATCACAGATGAAGAATTCAATTCAAATAAATATGAGATAATGAAGTTTCAATTTAGAAATTATCTGAACATGAAAATTAAAATATGTTTTATTGTTGTTTCATCCACTGTGGAGTCTGTAAGATGGCTTTGAACTATGATGTCTCTGATGAGTGTGAGTTCAATCCCGACAACAATTACTTATTATCGGGAATAATACTTTCAATAATTACTTTGAGCAATAATTGCTCACAAAATCGCCCAAAAATTAATATTCCATTAACATATATGCCAATATATTGACCGTGTGTAAGATATTAGTTTCGCATTGATTTGCAACAATCAATAATGACTTTAAAATGACTTAGGATGTTGACTAAATAGAAATATTTCTCATCCTATGAATTCACATCTATACCTTCATCGAATATATTGTCGCTATTCTTACTGCCCTTGCTGATCATAAAATCACATAACGATCAACATTTTTCGCAACGTTTTTAGTAACCTACCACAGGTAAAGAAAGCGTATATTAAACCGCATGAGCACTGTGAAAATTTGTGAATCCATTTTTGTTCCGTATGTTCTAATGTTCTATATAGAGACACACCTGAAATCTTATTTGATCGCGTATTTTTTTATATATCCTTTGTTGTATATATAATACTATTTTTTTTATATTTTACTGATCAACTAGAATGCTGATCCTTCTACATTCATATTTAAAAAAAAATAGATCATTTCTCATTACAACTCTTTGAAATTATTGCTACTACGTCAACAAAATGTATATACACAAACTTTATTTATAGGCGTAGCAAAGCACGCCGGGTCCCGCTAGTATATATATATATATATATATATATATATATATATATATATATATATATATATATATATATATATATATATATATATATATATATATATATATATATATATGTATATATATATATATATATATATATATATATATATATATATATATATATATATATATATATATATATATATATATATATATATATATATAACGATATGAGGTATAACGGAATTTAGCGGCACTCTCACGGTCGCATTTTTCGACCTACACCAAAATATTTTTCTGTGTATGTTTCGGCAAATAATGTCTTGGACAAGTTCGTGAACTGGCCATATCTGGGTTCCCGTTTTTGCGGCTAGAGCTTAAAAAGTCGAATAATCTAGGGCGCTATAACTTCCGTTTGAATAATAATATTTTAATAAAATTTAAAAATATTGAATATTTGAACCTTTTTTTATCATTTTTATCCAGATGACAACCTTGACGTTTCAGGTTCCTCAAAAATCAGCTGTTTTAAAAATTTACTAAACTTTGCTGTCCTTGATCTAGCTGGCCAAGCTCATATTTGAAAACTTTATCTCAGGTACTTAAAATACAAATCTTTTCAAAATTTAAAAAAAAATAGTTCAAGTCTAACGGTTGAGACCCTAAGGCTGTTGAAATGAAAACAAACGCAAAAGGCAATGCTTTCATCATGTTTCAGTTTATGTTATTTAAATTCATCTTTACTTTTAAACATACTTTTAAACTATAGTCTCGAAAAATTTCAGCTTTCTAACCCAAAAGGTTCCATTTTTATAAGCGTTATAATGAACCCCTTACAAGAAAAATATCAAGCCATTTAATACCATAGAAAAATTATCAAAATCTCTTTTGTTTTTACTTTTTTTTACTAAGTAACCGTTTGAAAAACGATTAAATAAGAACAAACAAATAAAACACAAAGATGATTTTGAAATAAAATGGTTTGATAATGTTTGATTATAAATTATGTGTGATGGTATAATTGTAGTTGTGACGTAGTTCATTTGATCTTTGGTGGATTTAATATGTTATTAAAAGTAGTTTAAACCAACTTAAATAAAACTGTTCCGAAATTGTATTGATGGAGTTAGTTCGGATAATGTATTTAATTTGGTTCGATAATTTTTTTGAATTATTCTGTTTCTACTTATATTTTTTATTTAAACTAATCTGACTTATCTACTTTTATATGGACACAAAACCGTCTGACCCCGAAATCTACCTATTTCTAGCGGATATACCTACCGCTGGGATTTTTTTGAATAAAATGTGTTGTGTTATAGGGTTTATAATTAGTGTCACAACAACACATAAATACCTTTTAAGACTTAGGTCCCACAACAACTGGCGTTCTAAGGTCATGATGAGCGCTTTTTTTAAACCTCTTCGGGTTAAAGTCACCTGAGACCAAGGATTCCGGCAAACTATTCCATTTGTATGCAGTTCGGACAAAGAAGTCTTTCTGGGATCTGCCAGTATGACAGCGTGGAATCTCGACTGTTTGACTGGTTGCGGTAGCCGATTGTCGAGTGGAACGGGGGTAAGAATAAGTTCGTTGCATGATGCTGCTGATTAAATTTAAAATTAGGTTATTTTGTCTAAAACATTTATGAAACCATTGTGTGAATTCGTTTCCTCATTTTAAAATACCTCCAATACAGGTTGTAATACCCCGGATTGTTTGATTTTTATATTGTAAAACCGGCATTGAATCCCTTGGCATCGTAGGTAACACTTAGACAATACTGGAGCAATGGTTCGACTTAAAATATCGGCATATGACTTTGACAATGGTCTCAGTTATACAAAACCTATATATTATAGAACAATAATGTAAATAATAACATCCATTATTGATGGTAGGATATTGAAGAATAATTGCACAGACGACTTAACCACACCAAAATATGTACAAACCATAAGATAATTGCCCAAAGAAAGACAAAGAAAAGTTATAAATTATAGTTGTTATGCAACTGATATTAGTAGTAAGCGCTCGTATATGCTACACTAATAGACGTATTGCTTAATACGTAAATGTTCTTAATAAAGATAACAAGCACCAAAGCCACTTCTTAACCTTTGCCAATCCAACTGCCGTGGCAAATAAATAATCAATACATCAACCAATATATTAATATAATCAATATATCAATATAATCAATCAACTTGAAACAAAATACTTAATAAGTTATTACTGTCAATAAAAATATTAACTTTCAATATAAATCAATCATAATAATTTTATGACCATAATCATCAATTTAATTCTCATTAAAAAAATTACATTTGGTTCAATGGGATAACGACCTGTTCAACGAAATTTATTCTTTCAACACCAAAATTAATTCTAACTATAATAAAAACTTTGTTTTTTCCTGTTATCTAGTGATACACATACACTTAAAATGTATATATTTATTATTATTATTTTTAATAGAATTATTATTATTAGCAAAATATTACAATACAAACTTGTAAAAAATGATCAATTGTTTATGTAGAATTTAATTTAACACGACACGTTCTCATTTCCCTCTGAATAGACAAAAACAAGAAAAAAAAAAATTCCCGAATAAAATTTAGAAAAAAACTGAGTGATTAAGATCATGGTATTCTGAGCATGAAACTATAAAAGCAAATAATAATCGCAAAATAGTTTAGTTATAATTGAATAATATTAATAATCAGTGTCAACAAATTTTAAGCAATGAATAACAAATATTTGTTAGTGATTGGATCATTTTTAATTAGAGCGCTAGGCTATGAATTTGATGATCCTGTGTATAGTCAGTATATTATATTGTTTGAATTTAGTTCAGTTTTGATATCGAAATTTAATTTTTGTTTATTTAGATAAAATATTGCTCAACGATCTTTTAGATTCGTATGATATAGATAGTGAAACTCAATATATAATAAATCCACTATCTCGTGTTCGCCGTCATGATAGTGGACCACCAGGAGGGTGTCACAATGGTCCACCACATGGTGGTAGAGATAAAACATGTTGTAATGATGTCATTTTTAATGAAGAAGCTTATGAAAACGTAAAACAAGTAAAAAAAGAATGTTTTCAAGAAGTAAGAGCAAACAAAACAGGGGCGGATGGAAATCCTCCTGATATGATGTCTTGTGAAGGGCTCCACCGCGGTAAAGGAGAAATAGCATGCGTTATGGAGTGTACAGCCAAGAAACAAAATTTGGTGAATATATTTCAAGCTGTTCTATCCTAACAATTATTGTAAGAGTATAAAAATGTATATTCTGTTTAGCTAACTTCAAACGGTGAGGTCGATACAGACGCTGCTAAAAAACATCTTAAAGAAATGTTAGAAATCCAATGGGCAAAAGATAAATCTGATGAAATTGTTGATAAATGTTTCGAAGAACTGAAAGCACCTGATTCTGGACCACCAGCTGATTCAACGAATAAAACTGACGAGCCAAAGTGTTCTATTGATACACTTAGATTCAGTCATTGTGTATATCGTGAAATTGTTTCATTATGTCCCAAAGATAAACAAAAGGATAATCCTATGTGTGAACGATTTAGAGAAAATGGATTTAAGGGTGGACCTGGAGGACCTGGTGGACCTGGTGGACCTGGTGGACGTGGGAGACCTAAGGGATCGGATGAACCTAAGGATTAAGATAATTATTTTTTAATTTTAATACTACAAATGTAATGTTTCTACCTTAGTTGTGAAATGAAACAAATAAATGTTTTAAAACCTTTTATCAGTTTCTAAGCAGTTGTTTTAGTTTCAGAAAAAGGTCAAGAGATAAATCACCAATCGCTTATATTTGCTGATACTTTGACCCAACACTAATTATATCTTAAATCATTTTCATTTGAACTTGATAATTAAACACCCTTAAACCTATTAACAAAAAAAAACCATAAAAAATAATAGAAATCTCCATTTTTTTGTTAATTTTGTTGTTATTATTTCTTGGGCTTTGTGGTTTTCATTTCGCCCAAAGCCGATAAAGTTTATTTCGTAAAAATTTGTACATTCATTTCCTCAGATTTTGGTCAAAACCGGAATCTTTAAAAAAACAGAAACTTTTCTTTATTCTTTTCAAGACAAACTTTTCATAATTTCCTGTTTGCATTGTATTTTAAGGAAAAGAAAAACGAAGAAAAAAAATGCAAGATCTTATTTCTTATGAAAGGGTCAAGATAATTAATTCGGGTTTTAACTTCTTTTGAGTAAAATGAATTTAATTCAAATTATTTTGCTGCGCATAAAGTACAGGAAATAGGTTTAAAAACATATCGCTACATTTGTTTGGTAATATAAATTCAGTTTTTTATTTATGTTTTAGCTTAGAGCTATATGTTTTCTAGTTATAATAGAAACCAAGGATGTGAAAATGTCATTATTTTGTATTTATATGTTTGTAGTCAATGTGCCACTGTAGTTTATTATAATTGAGCCCTGTAACAATCTTTTTTAACTTAGTCACCGTATTTATAAATCATCCACGCAAAAACTTAATTATTTTATTATTGATTAAATCTTCTTTGAACTATTTTATTTCATTATAATAAAAAGTTAATTGTTTCTTTTGAATGCTAGTATTATCGATATATGTGTTGGTTTAAATTTGTGCTGAAAATGAATTACAATGGCTATTAACTTTTTTATCTATCGTAATTAGACTATGAAAAATAACTTTGGTAGTGTAAATTATTTTGAATGAAAAAATAATATCTGCTTTGTAATCAAATGCAAATAGAACTATAAAAAAAGTGTATATTAGAATTTTTAGTCGAACTGAAAATCTTTAAATTAAATATCTCAAGAAAACGGAAAAACGCCAATTTGTAAATTTGACATATTTAGAGTAAGAATAGAACTATTTAAAAAAAAATTGAAATCAGGAACATTTGAGGAATTGTGTGCCTTGAGATTTAAATATCCGACTGAGTGCAGTCTGTAGGTTCGAGTATGCCTGTCCTCAGCCTATCACAAATGCTGAATTGCACACAAGTTTCGTAAGAAGATGGATTCGAATGAGCAAACAATAGGAACTCTGACGACCCCAAAAGCTGGAGGAACCAAGACCATCACACACCACATCAAATATAATTATTACATTTAAAAATTAAAATGTTTCCTTCACCCCCATTATGTGAATTTGATCCATTTTTTCATGCTACCACCACACTAGCCAAGCATAGTGAATAACATACAGTAATCAATCTAATAAAACCATCGGTTTAATAATAACAATCGGTTCGCCAATGATAATGGTGATTGCTGAATATGAATAATAATAAATCAATATAATAGAAATCGTTGCGCCAATGGTACCGGCAAATATTGAGTATGAATAATAAATCAATACAATAGTAATCGTTGTGCCAATGGTACCGGCGATTATTGAATAAGAATAATAATAAAGCAATATAAAAGATATTGTTACGTCAATACCACAGGCTGAACAATGTCAATAATGCAATATATTAAAATTCGTTGCGCCAAAGCTACTGGCGATTGTTGAACAATAATAATAAATCAATATAATAAAACTTGTTGCCTCAAGTTAAATAAGTGAAAAACAATATACACGAAACGTTACTTCCGAATGAACTGTTGGTCATTTATTTTATTTAGCATATTGTTTTTTCCGTGAAATATAAACACAAGAAATTAAAACCAATAAAACTTAAAATTAAACAAAGCATGTATGTATACATATTAAATGAGCTTACAATTGATTTGATTTATCCGTCTTTCCAATTATCCAACAGATAATTTTTTGTTTATGTAAAAACTAATCGCGCTAACTTAACACTAATGATAATTGTACAGATATATAAAAAAATTATTATAACATAAATTTTGTATATTCTCCCCATTATTTGTAAGTTAACTATACATACATATTTTCGTTATAGGTTTTAGCTAAGAATCAATATTGCTTAATTAGGAAATTTTGTATTTTTGGTGGTGATGAATTTTCGCGCCCTAAAAACTAAAAATTTTTTTCTTTGATTATTTTCTTTTAATTTACAATGTTACAAGTAAAAAAAAAGCAAAACATATGATTACAAAATATATCATCATACTCTACTCATTTATTTCAATAAAAACAACACAAAACAAATTTAATCAGTTATATTTTTATTTTGAACGCGTCGCGTTTTTAAAAAATTTTCACGATCGAAGTTCTACCAGCGTTGACAATCTTGTACACTCTTTCAAGTAAATAAGCTAAGGAAAAAAGAAAAATTAAAGAAAACGCAAGAAAAAAATGTGACAAAAACCCATTAAACTAATTGTTCAATATGAAGAGAATGATAAAAATTATATCGACGGCGTCGAATCAGTGAAATACCTTTTCAACGCTGATGAAATTATTCCAGGCACAACTGCTTCGTAACAAGATGTTTAAAATATCTGCTTCCATTCCTCTAACCCTGTCTTCCTCTTCTTATACATCGTGATTATGGCATTTTTATGAATATTGTTTAGAAAAATAATCGACTGAATTGTTATTCAACATCAACACCAACTGAAATGAAAAGATTGAATTACCCCAAATTTTCAAAGCGTGAATTGATGCGAAAAATCAACACATAAAACATAAGACCATGAAAATAAAAGTGTACTGGTAGATCGCTGTTCGCGAAAAAAATAGCGATTACCACTTTTGCTTATATACGCTGAACCTAGTAGACATAACCTCAAAAAAATGTTTTGATCTAATGTTTTCCATCAAAGCGATGCGGTTGATCGCTGTTCGTGAAAAAAAATAGCGATTACCACTTTTGCTTATTTACGCTGAACCTAGTACACATAACTTAAAAAAAATGTTTTGATATAATGTTGTCCATATAATATAAGCTTATGGCGACTCGTTTAACTTAAACTCACCTTTAAATATTAATATGAAATGAATTTAATACACATAACTGTAAACAAAATTTGTTAAAATATAACATTTTGAAAAAAGTTTTGAGTTTTGAGAAACTAATGTTAAAATAATTTTTAAGACAAATAAGTTTCATACTGTCTTTGGATCCATCTATTGAACGCTTTTTACAATCAACAAAAAAATCAACAAATGTCAATTTTACTCTGATTCTGTTGTTAAGAAAAAAATTAGGAAGGAAACTGCCATAAAAAGTTAAAACTTAATTTTCATTTAATTTTACTCTGACTTTGGATAAAAAAGCTAAAACAAATAAGCTAAGAGTTAAGCCCAATTTTAAAAGGGAATGTATTTGGTTTGTAGTGTGACATACAAACATTACATAATATAATTTGTTCTTTAATGCGTATGACAGAATAGAAATTCATCGTGTTTTCCAGCATTTTTGAACATTTATAGGGTGAAATATGTGTTTTCGTGTATTTTCGGACATTTATAGGGTGATTCTGATACTAGCTAATAAATATTTGCCTACAAAAAAATCATTTAATTTTAGTCTGATTTTTGCTAAGACAAATTTTTAAAAAAGGAATGTATTTTGTTTGCATGTTGACATAAAAATACATTACAATTTGTCATTTTACTGCGTAAGACAGAATAGAAATATGCGTTTTTATATATTTTTGCACATTTAGTGGGTGATTCTGATACTAGCTGATATGTATCTGCCTATTAAAATATCATCAAATGTAAATTTAGCTCTGATTCTGTGTAAAAAGTTCTTAGGTTAAATTTTATTTTAAAAGGTGTATGTTTAGGTTTAGGTGTGTTGTCATAAAAACATTATTATAATATGTTATTTTACTGCGAATGAAGAATATTTGGGAAATTTTTTGGGATCCACTTTAAATTAACTTCGTGGAAAAAAACTATACGGTAATCCGTAATGTGCTAATCATTAGCCCCTTTTAACAAAACAGCGGGGTATATTATCTAGTGAATTTGTTCCAAATAATTTTTTTCCTGGATATTTTTTCCTAAAATTTTACTCTAATTCTACGTAAAAGGTTTTAACAAGACAATTTTTTTTTTAAAGAAATGTGATAAGGTTTAGGTGTATAGGTTGTCATAAAAAATTATTATAGTTTGTTTTACTGCCGAATGACTGAATATTTCCAAAAAATTCTGGGATTCAATTTTAATTAAATTCGTTTAAAAAACTATTCCGTAATGTGCCAATAGTTAGACCCTACAACAAAATATTGGGGTGTATTATTTAGAGCTTTTGTCCCAAACAATAATTTAAAGTATGCAATCACTTTTTCTAGAAATTTTAAATTATAGAAATTAAGGTTGGTGTGTCCGTTTTTATATTCTTCAAAAATATCATTAAGGGCCGATTGTATGAATGCGGATAGAAAATAAATCCTCGGATTAATCGTCGTTTGTATATATACAAACGACGATTAATCCGAGGATTTATCTTCTATCCGCATTAGAGCATTCAAATCCGAATATTCGACTATTCGAATATCCGATTAATTTGGGTATATTTTAAGTATTCGTTATTCGAATATTTATACGCGAATATTCGAATATTTTTTATCTCTTAAAATTTCATTTCTTTTTCAAACTTCAAAACTAAGAAATTTCAATATTTTAAGGGAAATAATTTTATTACAAAATGTGCTTGACGTATAAACTCCGCTTAATATTGCAGTCAAAGAACTTAGCGAAAAAATTCAACACTTATGACAGCCGAAGGCATATGCAAATTCTTATTTACTTTTCTAACGGAACTGAACAGTGATTTAATTTTTTAAATCTTACTTAACAATTTTTCTCTTAAAAATTTAAATCTTACTCCACGAAATCAGAAAACGAATGGATCATAAAAGACACAAAACAACCTTAAACAACCTCTATTGACTATCAGCCCCACTTTAACAAAAACTGAAAGAAGTTTCTCTACGGCGGGATATCTGAAATAAGAAGGAGCCAAGAAGTAGCCTAGTAGAAGTAGAAACTTAAACATCTAAACGCACTTCTCTTTTTTAAATGTGTATTTCAAGAAAATAAATAAAATAAAATGCATTATAAGTTAAATCTGTTTGATTTTATTCTTCTTTCTTCTTTCTTATTCGTCGTACTTCTTTTACTATTCGAATACTAACCGACTATTCGGATATTTAAAGAAAAAGTTATTCGATATTCGGATAACTCAAAATGTCGAATAACTGAATGCTCTAATCCGCATTCATACAATCGGCCCTAAATGAAATTTTACTATGATGATTCTGGTCTTGACTAAGAAAAATTAGAAAGGAAGTTGTCATAAAAACATTATTATATACCTTTTTTCTTAAACATATGTATTTGTTGATATAATTTAAATGAAATTAAAAACTATACTGTAAAGTGCCGATCACTAGATCCCTACAACAACGCGTGTGATATTTAACGCTTTTGTCCCTAATAATGTTCCCGGGTATACAAATACTTTTTCTAAAGATTAACTTTTATAGCTGTCAACATTTTTTCAAGTAGGACAGCAAATTGCATAGTTTCAGTCTATTTGCAGATACAAATAAACAAAAATTTTCACCGTAACAAGTGATTAAACGTTTGTTGAATCTTATTTTGAAATATGAAACTACATACTCTGAAAATTATTTTAATTCAAAAATAGTTTTATTAAAATTAGTTTCTAGTTAAATAAAACACAAGTATTTGTATACTGAAAAATCACATTGAAATTAATCTTAATATAAAAGAAATTTGAAATTAATATTAAAGCAATGATACTTGAACTAAATCTATTACTTACATTTTTTTATAGTTCTAAGCCATGTTTAATATTGAAAGTTCATCTGAAGGCGATAAACAAATTATTGTGGAATCTGGACCAAATAGCAAACATGAGGAGACTTATATTTTGGTTTTACATCATATGCTTAAGCAATTCTAGTATACTCCTTAAAATGTTTGGTGCCACTAGATAAATCTTGTGTGGTACTGTGATAATCTGGTACTGTGATAATCTGTGAAAATCTTGTGTGGTTGTGTGATAAATCTTGTGTGGTCTTGTGTGGTACCACTAGATAAATCTTTAGCTAAAATTATATATCTTGCGGATTATTGGGGATGTTGTTTTTATAAACGCAGAAAAATTGGAAATAATTCAATCAATCGTTAAAGTTGGTATACAAATAAATCGAAGACAGAAATTCAAATTGCTTATATCAAAATGAAATAATTACCTATTATTAATTTTATTATTTATGTCATTGGATTAAGCTCATAAAATTTATTATTTGCTACAAAAATTCGTGATATTAGTATTTATTAGTTAGTATTTTATATTGTAGACCCTAGTTTCTACATTAAGAACATGTTATTTGAACAGCATTTCATTAAAGTTATAATCTGTTAGTCCTGAGGTTTCGTGATGGTTCTGCACTTCTCTCGATTCAGTCGATCGTATAAATATCGCATTCCACATTTGCATTCGAATATAAATAAATAAATAAATATTATTTTGTACTTTTACTTTCACTAGAAACTTATGTTTTAATACCTAGTTAGTTGAAGTTGTTTCTAATTCTAATCTCTAATCCGAGTGACAAAGTAAGTATTTCAAATCATGTAGAACACCTAATTATTTGGAAATGTTTTGCTTTACACTCGTTTCTACTTGACACAGGATATCACTTTTTTTTGTACTAAACAGATAGTTTTGACTATTAAACTTTAAACTGCATCTTTTTCACGAACTAAAATTTACATTTTTGATGTTTTTTGTAGCTAAAATAGACTAAAAGTGAGTCTATTGCAAACTTCGTATTCAGAAATTTTTTGTATTTACTTTTATTAAAGATTCAATAACAATGACAAACACAAATTTTAAGATCGGTACCATATACCGGCTCTGTAATTAGATCTTAGAAAAATTATTTGAACTTCATTGGATTCAAACCATTTACCCTTCTAGGATATAAGGATTGAATATAAAAAATCATAATCATGATCAAAAAACAAATCGTAATCATTTTTTATCCGAAATATGATTAAAAAATGTTTGAAATTCAAGAAAATAATATCCAAAAAGATAGAACAATACAAAACCAGCATCAAAGCCTTTTATTAGAACTTCGAAAATTGCATCGAAAAATATTTATGTAATCAAGGAGGCTTTGTGGTTTTAATCCAATTTAAATTTGAAAATATAAAAAAGTGTTAACCATGACAACAGCAAACGTCATATAAAAAACAGGATGCTTTAATTTTTAAATAATCATTCTTTATGCTTGAAATCATAAGTTTGTGTGCATTCAGAAGAAAACTATTGCATGCTACTAGTATAAGATGGCTTGTCCAAGCTTGTGTGATGGCTGCTCACTGTAGCTCGAGCAACTAACTTGACAGGCATTTGGAAAACTATAAACACGATATAAACGTTTGCGTTTGTTCAGTAAAAAATGTTTGGTGGGCGAAGAAAAAAAGGAGAATTGTTGTATCTGTCAGAAGTGATGGGATTATCGTACATTTTTTTATATTATATTAACATCTTGAATATTTTTTTAACATCTTGATAGTTTTAATACTTACTGTATTGTAAATATTGTAAACATTATTCTATCAACAAGTGGAATCTCGCCAGTTTGTTTAAAAAACGTTAAAGTGTAATAATCGCTTCACAATTTCATATTAAACTGACAAAATAACATAGTAATTGTTTTTTTTCAAATTTTATTACAAATAGCTGACGTAATGGCACACAAAACCATAGGTCAATGACCTTTTAGTATTATTAATTCTCATTATACTTGATAAAGATGATTTACAGTTTCTTCGGAAATCAATAACAAACAAACAAACCGATTTCGGTAGAAAAGAACTGAGCTCTCAGTGACGCTCAAATACATTCATTGGACCATTCTCATTTAAACCGAACTATCTATTGATGAGAAAGCCTTGCAAATGTTTTGGTCCTGTTTCGGTATGTTTTTATAATTTGTTTTAATAGAATTCAAGGACGTTTAGAATTTTAGTCAGACAAACCATATTATGATCTGGGCAGAATCAGGGTGTAATAAGGCAATCCATAATAAGGTATTTACACCCAACTCTTATCAGAAATCATGTATGATCATCATAAATCATAAATAGAGACTGTCTTATTTAGCCTAATGTAAGCCCTATTTCAATAGGCAAAATTTCATTAACCTAAATCTCACTTGACTACTTGAGTAATATTCGTTTTAGAAATATAAAGTTTCAAAAATTTCACTTATATTACATCAGTCTGAAAGACCTAAGTATTACAATCATGAGCTAAAAGTGAAATTCTTACCCCCACTTTTTTGGCATTTCTCGACGTTTTACGACCTACTGATTCTAAAAAAGCAAAAAAAAAAATGTACGTCTGTCTGCCGGCGGTGACAACCGGCGAAATCTAGAAAACGGCTGAAGGGATTTGAAAAATTTTGAATTTTAAAAATAGGTACACTCAATCGTAAGATCAGAAAGGACAATGTGTTCGATAACTGTACCGGAAGTGTGTCAAAAAACCGTCAAGTGTGTCAAAACAAGGAAATCTGCATATTTTTTGCTTAAAAAACGTTCATTTTAAGTGATTACGAGTAGGAACATTAAATTTGGAGAAATTTGGATGGTCGGAATTGGTATGTGAGATCAAAAACTAGATTATTGCATTATAAGTTTGTCAAAAAAATGTTGTCAAGTGTGTCAAAAGAAAGATTTTTATATATTTTTTTACCCAATTTTTTGGAAAAAAATAAAATTAATTATTTGTATGACTGAAATTTTATTATTGTTATTGAGAATTATGGCATTATTATCAAAAAAATGTTGTCAAGTGTGTCAAAAGAAAGATTTTTATTTATTGTTTTACCCAAGTTTTTGGAAAAAAATAAAATTAATTATTTGTTTGACATGAAATTATAGTATAATTATTGAGAATTATGGCATTATAAGTTTCTCAAACAAATGTTATCAAGTGTTTCAAAAGAAAGATTTTTATTCATATTTTTACCCAATTTTTTGGAAGAAATAAAATAAATTATTTGTTTGACATGAAATTTTATTATTATTATTAAGAATTATGGCATTATAAGTTTGTCAAAAAAATATTGTCAAGTGTGTCAAAAAATTGATTTCAATTTTTTTTTAGATAATTTTGTAGAAAAAAAATTTAGTTGTTTATTTACGTAAATATAATTATATTATATAACATAGAAATTTCGGAATTTGTTATAGTTTTTGTAATATTTTTGGAATTTTGAAAAAGTTTCAATTTTTGATTTTGTGAGAATTTTTGGAATATTTTTAGAATTGTGGTAAAATTTTTAATTTTTTATTTTTTTATAATTTTTATAATTTTGAAAAAAGTTTCAATTTTTGATATTGTTATAATTTTTGCAATATTTTTAGAGTTTTGAAAAAAGTTTGTATTATTGAATTTTTAAGAATTTTTGGAATATTATTAAAATTTAGAAAAAGTTTAAATATTTGATTTTATTCTAATTTTTGGAATATTTTTAGAATTTTGAAAAAAAATAGAATTTTTGTTTTATATATACTTTTAGAATTTTGAAAAAAGTTTCAATTTTTGATTTTGTAAGAATTTTTGGAATAATTTTAGAATTTGGAAAAATTTTTAACTTCTGATTTTATTATAATTTTTATAATTTTGGAAAAAGTTTCAATTTTTGATATTGTTATAATTTTTGCAATATTTTTAGAATTTTGGAAAAGTTTGAATTTTTGAATTTTTAAGAATTTTCGGAATATTATTAGAATATAGAAAAAGTTTAAATTTTTGATTTTGGCTGTATTCTAAACGACGTCTTATTTGAAACTTATTTATGTAGACTTACTTATTTACCGCCATTTTAAATAAGTATTTAAAAGCTATTCTAAACGATTTAGCTTACTTATTTTGATAGCAACAAAAAGCAAATTCGAAAATAAATTTAATTAAAACGATTCATTTAATTTGATCAATTAAAGAGTTTTCAAAACTATTTTTTTCATCACAAATTATTACATTAATTTTATTAGGGATCGAAAAAGAAATTTTATTGTTTAAAATCATTTTGTAAACAAACATAAAAATATTTGACACTGTCAAACCGAATTAGATTTTCTTATGAAAAAAAAATTTCAAATAAGTCACCTATTTAGGTTACTTATTCAAATAAGTAAGTCTCCACAAATAAGTTTAAAATAAGTTTTGGATTAGAATACAGCCTTTATTCTAATTTTTGGAATATTTTTAGAATTTTGAAAAAAAAAATAGAATTTTTGAATTTTATATATATCTTTAGAATTTTGAAAAAAGATTCAACTTTTGATATTGTAATAATTTTTGGAATATTTTTAGAATTTTGAGATATTTTAAATTTTTGAGTTTATTATAATTTTTATATTTTGGAAAAAGTTACAATTGTTCATTTTGTTATAATTTTTGCAATATATTTAGAATTTTTGAAAAAAGTTTTTATTTTTGATTTTGTAATAATTTTTTAAATATTTTTAGAATTTTGTATGAAAAAAGTTTGAATTTTTGATTTTTTTTAATTTCTACAATATTTTTGGAATTTTAAAAGAAATATGAATATATATTTTCGCTAAATGAAGAGGTTTGAGTAGTTTGCTGATTGTATTATCTTTTCACTAAATTATGTTACTTTATGATCTTTTTTTTTTTTTTTTTCAAAGTTAGGCATGTTTAGTGTTAATTATAATAAATTATAAATTAACGTCTCTGAATATCCGAAGATACCATGCCAACTAGGGATAAGAATGGAATGTAAATTAAGATTCTCTGAGAAATTTATGAACGTTAATAGTAGGGGAGCCCGGGATGTTAAATTTGCAGTTACTAGAGCGTCATAGGGACTTATTGGATTGTGAAGTTTACGTTCTAAAATGAAAAAAGTTTATGTCAAGTTTTCCATTTTAGTGGGGGGGAGAGCGTGTAAGAATTTTTAAAAATGTATAAAAAAAACAGTCACATAAAAATACTCGAGCGCGTCAGATATTCATAGAGTATATGCGCTTTGTCTTTCTAATAACCGATACATATAAATCTGACGATTAACTAAAGGGAGGTGGGCGTATAGAGAGGTGGAAAAACAAAAAAAAAAAGTTATTCGAGCGTGTCAGATATTCAAGGCTTATGTTAAGTGAACTCAAAAAAGTGTCCTATTTAAATGACTGACGATTTAAACGTGACCAAAAGTCATGGCTGATTTTGAAAAATGTAAAAATAAAATGTGACCTTGAGATACTCGAGCGCGTCAGATTTTTATGCAGGGGAATCAACTTGATGTCTTCGTCCTCCAGGATGATAATCTGACAATTATATGGAGGGGTATTGTTCGTCTGACAATTTTAAAGTGACAATTATTTGTCGTTTCTATTTCTATGTAATTTTTTTCAAAAACAGTATTTTTAATCTACAACTGTAGTAAATTTAATAGTTAAAAAGTCATAATTTACCATTTTGTTTTATGTTACTAGGATTATCTCAGTTATATCAATGCTTTTGGATTGAAAATTACGATTACTACAATTAATGTAATATGAAATATTTGACAATTGATTTTTCCTGCAATTAAGCGAGCAAACATTTACTAGATTTTGGAGTGTTTTTAATTTATTTTTAAACAGTGCACGAAATTCACAAAATAACTTATAAATATAACAAACAAATCAAAGCGTCTAGCAACCACCAAAAACGTGTACACTATGGTGATCAGCTGAGATGGCGTCATGCCAACAGACGCTCTAGTGGAATTGGGGCGAGAGAGTAAGAGATAAAGAAAGAGTGAGAGAGAAGTGAGGCGCGGAGTGGGGAATACACAGCTCTCAGCATCTGTACGCTCCATCTTTTATTGACGATTTTACCTGAATCGCCCCATGAAAACTGTCAGAATATATGTTTTCCGTAATCCTGATAGGATTACCTTCAAAATTAAAAAAAAGTTTATCGCGCTCGAGTATTTCAAGGTGTCGTTTTTTTTTTTACACCTTTGTGACTCGCCTATTTCCTTATGTCACGGTCAAATTGTCAGATTATTGAAATATGCACTTTTCTGGATGTATTTAACTTACCTTCTCTTAATCTGACGCGCTTGAGTTTTTCTGACGGTTGATTTTTTTTTACTAATCTGACGGGTTGCCCTCGACGCACCCCACTACATTAAGGGTTCATATTTGGTAGGAGTACATTACAGAATGCAAGTTTTCTCCCCATATGATTTTCTGACGCACTCGAGTATCTCGCAAAATCCCCGCTTGGGCTCCCCTACTATAACTTTAAAGCTTTGAGGATTAAGTTCATCAGGGAAAACCCAGGAAGGTAAGGCATTCCAAAGATGAGAGAGTCTGTTGAAAAAGTCACGTTGGAAGACTACAGTTCTACACCTAATTATTTGATCTGTAAAGGGATGCGCTGTGAAATGATATCTCAGAGCTGTGAGATTTCATTTCACCCCTCCATATTTTTACTTCTCACTTCTTGACTAATCTTTCAGATGGCAAGTCTGCCACGATAATAGTGATTGGTGGGTTGACAGGTTGTGACAGGTGGTTTATGTTTTAAATATTTTTTATTGGACACTTATTTTATTTTAATTAGTTTTTATTTAATTTATTTAAATTAAGCTATGGTAATTTTTTATATTTATTTTTTTGTTTTTATGAATTGACAAACAATTTAACTCAAAAATATTTTTTAAACCACATGACAAAATATATTTTCGGTTATTTCTCAGTCAATCAACGACATGACATTCAAATAAATTGTTCATCTACAATTTAAATGAATCAAGTAAAGACCTTTTCTTTTTATCGCCTTTCAAACACTATATTTTTTAACACTACTATTTCTTCAAACACTATTTTTATCGCTTTTATCAAAACACTAATCCAATTTTTTTGCATACTGCAATGTTTATTGTTGTTTTAATGTGGCATCAATGAATCAGGCTTTGAAGAATATAGGTTTTGGGAGTAGTGAATTTCCTATTTGAATTGATCTGGCTCTGATAGAGATACCTTATCTGGTGAGGATAGTTTTAGGTGTTAAATCACCAGGACTTGATCAGGCTGCCTGATTTGACTCCTATTAGTGATATCCGACTGAATGCGACCCTGATCTAAGCCCTAATATAATACTAGTCGGGATGGCCAACTTGATCAGGTTCTGATCTGGCTATCTCAATCAAAGCCTGTATAGCCTTTCGCTATAGGACGAAACAAATTTCTGCTCGGGATAATACCAATCTCACAAGAATATAGAAGTTTTATTGCAGATTTAGTAAAGGAAAGTTTGTAAAGTCTGGGTTCAAATTATCACTATATCACCCTGTATTTCTAAGACTTTGTTCTTTTTAGTTACGTGTCTTCAAGTCGTTTAAAATCTTTTACATTTGTTATGAAAATAAAGAAATTATGTTTCTGAAAATTTAATATTGAGGTTTAATATTAATTTAGGTATAAAGAAAATTACATCTTCATTTCTACAAAATATTTGTTCTCGCAAAATTAAATCAAATGAACACATAAAATTTTCTTAGAATATCAACAATTATATTGGTATTAGAAGAAAACTCAAATTTAGAAAATAAGCTAAACAAAAATACTCGTATATGTATGTTATATGTATTTATTTTGCAAGAAAAGAAAAACATTTCCTTCCGATTTATTATCCTAATTCATTTTATTATGTAATCAAATCAGTATCACGTTTAGTCATATCTTTTATGATGTTTGAATGGGGACTATAAAGGATACACATGGACATATAATTTTGTGGTAAATTAGATTATTGGACATATTATATGATTTATTGAGAATGAATGGAAATTAATTACAAAATAATTACTAGAAATCTTTAAGCTTTTCTTTATTCACAATTTAAAAGCTCAAAACCGCGAAACGTGGACTTAATAAAAACAAAAGTACGGAAAACCATTTCTGTAAAAAGTTAAAACTTAAAAATTAATCAAGTGTTATAACAAGCTTTAACGAAAAGTTTTATTTTTGTCGACATTTATTTATATTTGATTCAACTTTTATTATTGTTACAATTAGCACTTGGAAATTTGTTTAAAGTAAAATACAAAAACAAAATAATTTTGTTTATTTAATTACCCTTTGTTCAAAGTTAGGAGTTGGAAAAAGCAATTAAAGTTAATATAAAAGTTTAAACTTTTAATGCAATTGTTTTATTTCGTTTCATAGTCAACAAATAAAAAATTATTTAAGTTGAAATAATTTTGAACGTTGCATGAGTTTCTGCAAAAGATTCTTACTTGAATTTTGATTGAAGCTCAGATTTGATTGAACAATCAAAATATTAAATAATAGAATTTCATGAGTTGTTATATAACAATTACTTATCTATAATGAAAATCTTGTATGTTGGTTCAATTCTCATAAAGCTTTACTTTTCTTAAACATATATTATTAAATTCAATGTAAATTTGCAATTTTGTCCTAAATATGTAAAACAAGTTTATTTCATTTTCATGTAAATAAAACAAACATTATTGTAATATAATACAAAGATGTTACTGTTTTATTTGTACAAAATTTACATCATGATATTTCTTTACAATCTCTGATTCAATCTTAGAAGATGAATGTTTTTAAATAAAATTGATTTCTTGTCTAATCTGAATAATATATAAAGTTAAGCATGTTTGGTGTTAACTTTACTTTAAATAGAGAAGCGGCATAATCAGAAAAACCAACACTGTAGGAATTCTCAAATATAAAAATTGCGATTGAATGCTTAATAGCTTGGTTGGATGGTGCTCTTAAGCTAGAAAAAATTTAGTAATTAAAACGATCTTGGCTTTAAAATACATGTGAACAAGAATATATTATATTTTAATTCAAGATTGCAGGTTAAGTGCGTAGCTAACACACCTGCAATAAAATGGAATTGTAAAAAATTCGCTTTGAGAAGGTAAATTAAAATTGCTATCAAAATCTTAAAATCTGTTAAAAATTGTTTATGACTTTTTGCACCGAAGTTGAAAGAAAGAATCGACAAATCGTCTTTCTGGAACAGTTTTTATAGTTAACCATCGCTAAATCGCTTTTACAGTAGTGTTACATTTTAAATTGGTAAAATGAACTGCCAACCGAATTGCATGAAACCGATCTTTTTTCAAAATGAATTGTAGAGCTTTTTATACAAGCTAACTATTGTTTACCAATTTCTTAATCAAAAGCAATTCATCTTATCGAAACAGGCGCTAATTCCAAAGGTTCATTTGGCATCATTAACCTTTTCAATACAATGGCAATAATCTCAGATTCAGTGAAGATAACGAAATAACCATTTTGATAATAACAGCTGTTTTGTGAGGCACAAGAATAATTACTTAAAGCAGAACGAAAGAGTAAGAATCCTACATCTGATAAATATGGACGGGCCGAAATCTCAAGGCCCTCATTAGATAAATTCTTTTTTTCAATAATTAAAACTGACATCACCAGATATTATCTAACCCTACTGTTCTTAATAGTTCAGAAAACATTTTAGAAAACCTCTCCATTTAGTCTAAATGCTTCTTTTCGATAGTTACAAGTTTTAAAAAAAAGTGATAGTAAATATGAAACTAATAATCTAATGTTTAGCAAGGCAACTGTTCTAATAAGTCCCAAAAACTTCTTAGAAATCTTCTTCATTTATTCAAATTATTTATGTTCAATAATTACAAATTTTGTGACAAAAACTACATTTAAGCTAACACGACCTGATATTATTCAGCTAAACTGCTCCTATTAGTTCAATTCAAACAGTTTCTTTATTTAGCTTAATTGCTTCTTTTTAAAAGTTATTTAATTATGTTAGAAGAAACTATATTTAGTCTGCAGCAAGCTGATATTTTTTAACTGTACCATTCAGTCATCAGTGACCACTGATTCAAAAATCTACTCATAATACTTTTTGGTTAAGCATAAATACAACTTTTAAATTATTACATCTTTTGGAAAAAACAATATTAAATCTTAAACCTGATATTTTTCATCTGTTCTATTATTGATAAGTAGTCGACCTCGATGGCAAATATAGTGTAATAACAATTATAGTGTAATAACGATGAATTAAATAAAAAATGTGCACTACAAATAACGAAAGATAAATCTGCGCTTCAAATAATGATGAATAATTTGTGTACCTCAACTGCAATGGCTTTGCGTGTTTTTTAAAATAATTCGATGAAATATTGCGCCCTTGCAATGGCGTTGATGCAAACTATAAATACAATATAGTTATTAACACAATTCCTACCGTCTGGTCAGTAGTCAAATGACTTTTTTCAAACATGTTTTTAGAATTTCGTAAAAATAACATTCTTAAATCACGATTCGCTTCCACAACTTTTTTTGAATATAAGAATCAAATTGTTTCACGCTTTATCTATTATGTACTTTTTAACGAAAAAAAAAATTTAATTTGGCTTCACTTCCAGAAAGGGTCATTGAAACCCTGGGTTCATTTACGTGAAATCATGCAGGTTTAGATATGTTATTGTGGACAAAACTATTGCATTACATGTTTTTGCTATTGCTTCATCTATTTTGCTGTATTACATCATATTTATTATTTGGTGATAAAACAATTAGAGAGAGCAGTCTACTCTGAGCAAAAATTGAATTTTACTTCGGTTTGAAAAACCTTAGGATTACATTCTCAATCCAAAAGTGAAATTCTTACCCCCACTTTTTTGGCTTTTCTCGGTAGTTTTTTGTGTGATACAACGACTTCTGAATAACAGGAACAGTTGGCAAATAAGTTTCAATTTTTTATTTTGTAATAGTTTTTGGAATATTTTTAGAATTTTGAAAAAGTTTAAATTTTTGATATTTTTGATTTAATTACATTATAATTTGTTAAATATTTTTAGAACTTTTTAAAAAGTTTGTATAGTTGATTTTGTTAAAATTTTTGCAATATTTTTAAAATTTTGGAAAAGGTTTGAATTTTGAAAAAACGAAAACTGTTACAAGCCTTGGCTACATGTAACTTTCGATGAACAGCTTTATCCAAAAAAAGAAGTGTGGAGATATCTAGTTTATGCCAAGCAAACCAGATAAGTTTGGAATCAAATTTTATTCAAACTGTGCAATCAAATAAATTGTTTATTGTGTTGAGCTGATTCGCGCTACCTAATTAATTTAACAGCCGCTTATATTATTCTGTCAAGTTTTATAACGCATAAACTTATGGTTGTGAAAAAAACAAAAATAAGCATATAAGAATAGGCTTATTTTTGTTTTTTGTCGAAAAGATAAAATATTTTTGTTTTATGAAAATTGAAATAATAATAATTCGAATCACGAAAATGTTTACCTACGCTTTAGACCATATTTTATGAGTGATCATATGTTCATGGTCATTGTGTTTTGTACTTTTTATTTTCTATATTTTGTTTTAAAAAAAGTGGTGCAATCGGAATTACAATATTGATCACAATACACATTGATCACAATACATTCGGTCCGACCTGGATAAATTTTTTTAAACTGAACTGAGCAAGCAATAGCGCGGCATCACAAAGGCATATTCCATTACTAAGATTGAGAGTATTTTGTATCCGCCAGCAAATCCGAATCCGAAATAATCGATTCTACGCAGTCGATATAATTCGTCGAAATATTTACGGGAGTTCGTTATATTCATGCGAAATAATAAGTTCAGTGGTTATTTTTCTTTTATTTTTTTGTTGTCTTTTCGTAGAGTTTTTGACATATATACTTGAACGGGGATAAAGATATTCATTCGGGAGCAAAAAGTTTTAAATAGTCATAACCGTTTATTTAAATTTAGTTCAAATATTACTTAAAATTATTACTCGAATTTCTAAGATATGTAAATGCGAAATATTTGTCCTTTTGGTGATGTTGTGGTATTAGCACGATAAATGTTTTTTATTTTGTCCGTACCATATTTTCTAATTATTGAATACACAAAAAAATATTAATATTTGTTGTGATTGTCTTAGAGCTAACAAAATAACAGTGAGTAAACGCTATTAAGAAATTGTTTCTAAAAAATATTAGTCAATTATATAAAAACATTTCTTTGTGTGTTCTTGTGATAAAATGTTAAGAAGGGTATCAGTTCAGTGCATTACAGTTTCTCTCAACAAAGTTAAATTTTTGGTGTGATTACATTTGGTGTGACTGATTTAATTAAAATTATTGATTTTTAGACTTCAAATTTATTAGTCAAATAAAATATTAAGGCAATGTATAGCCGAGTGTGTTAAAACCCTAGTCCATACATCGTTAGGGTCGACGGTTCGAATCCAGTCAAATCCAATATGGATTTATTGGATTACAATTACAGAGTCGATTTAGATGTTAAGTATTGGTGTTGGGTAGTATATAAGTTACTTCATAGGGTGATATGGGCCACCGCCTAAGCCAGTTAGTTAAGTAAAATTGAAAAAAGAAAAAATATTATGGTTATTAACGTAATTAATATAAAACTCGTTTTGGTTAATGGTCTTGAACCCATATTTTGCTAAAAAAGTAATTTTTTTATGATAATTTAAAACGAAAATTACAAAAAAAAATTCCATTTTATACAGTAGATTTTGGTCGAACGTCTATAAGTGTTATAAACAGTGTCGATTTTTAAAACTAATTTTAATAAGATAAAACTTCGATAAGATAAAATATTAAACTTTGAGACGTAAGTGAATCTTTTTTCTAAGGTAATATCAAAGAAAAAAATCTATATACATTAGCATTACTTGCTATTTTTCTGGTTGTTTTGTTAATTTTCAATTTTCGAAAATATTAATTTTGTTTGACGGCTTGATGGATTTATATTAGACCAGAATAAATAAAATCAATTCACGTATAAATTCATTAAACATAAAAAAATATGAAGAAGTCAGAAATGGCAAAAAAAATTCTAAACGAATTCCCTTCGGCCGGGTATAAATTATCATAATTTTTTAGAATATTCCCCAAGCAAGGAATATATAGTAGCCCTCGGTATACGGCCTCGAACTATTATCAATCAACTTGCTTGCATCGTCCATGGAAATTTACTACTGAAAAGTAGATTAAAAGTTGTAATGTAGTTAACTTTTTATTTACAAATACTGTAAACACCGGAAGCGGGAGATGTCCATTCGTGAATGAGATGTGGTTGTACACTTTGTTATGCCGCAATCCAGCGTGAGTTGGGACCAGTAGCATTTGTAAAAGAGTCTACCCCCCCTCCAGAATGAGTTCGGGTTCTGTACCGGTGAATTGGAGATAATGTATGTTTTGGTAGTGAGGTTTTAATATAACCAGCGAGCAGTCAAAAATACATTCCCCACAAACCGCTACACTGTTCTATTTTTTTTCTCTTATAATATAACTACTTGGTATTCTTAATATCATCATTCGCAAGTACACATAACATCAAACATAATATTATCAACATTGTTCATTGTTCGTACAACTAACAATCAATATAAATTAGCACGATCCTCACAATTCGTATTGTTTCAGTTCGTAAACAGATTCTTTTACTTTATCTCTGTTAAAAACAAACATAAGAAAATCTAAATTATCGCTAATATTCTCTGATACGATCTGATTTAACCTTGTTCACCTGAAATGTTAACGATTTATTATCATTTCATAATTTATTGTCATTTGATTTTCTTTTCTATAATTTTAATAACTGAAACAAAAACCAACACAATATATCGCTACGTTGGAAGAATACCGGCACAACTTAAAAATTATGAATATTTACTTTTCTGTATAAAATGCATTAAATGATTGACTTTTCTGCATAAAATGATCGTAATATCGTCCAATTTTTATGTGGTAAAGTGTCACAATTTCGCCTCACTTACTTTTTCAGGGCTTCATAATTAAATTACAATTTAATTAAAAATTTTGATTTTCATTATCTTAAAATTTCTATTTTCAGTTGTGCCGGTATTCTTCCAATGTAGCGATATGTGGTTGATCCTTTCCATTTATAATTGACGATGATGGGATGAACTAGAATGACAATCCTAAACATGTTTTCGTATGCAAATTTTTTTTGTAATGAACATGGTTGTTCTCCAATTCTAGAAAACGGAAACTGAAAATACTAGAAAGAAATATACGAATGTTTTTCAACAATCATCTCGCTTCTACACCTTTGTTTAGGATACTTATAGAATGCATTTTATACAATGCAAGTCAGTACAGTTTTATTATGAAATCAATTAAATCGATTTTTGGATTTAAAAAAAAACATCAAAAAAAAATTAATTCGTGGAGTTCATTTTGTTAATATTAAGTCAAAAAAAAAATTGATTAATAAAAAAAAATGTATATTTTTGGAAGTTATTGTTTGATATTTAAATCAAAAAAAAACATTTGATAAAAATTAAAATTGAATTTTTCAATTAAAACATTTTGTGATGGTGAATTTGTTTTTGGTAAAAGTTTGTTTTAAACTAAAAATAAAAAAAATTTATATCTTGAAGAATAAATTAATCCCAATTTGTAATTGAACTGTTTCTTTTGGGTGTGAAATAAAGTGGAAAATTAAGAGTTTCAAGCATACCTAATATTTAATATTAAAGAAAGCGGAATATATATATTTTTGGACATGCAATTAAAAATGCGTGCTATGCAAGCGTACGTTGTACGTTTGAGTACATTGATGATGTAGTTAGTTGTTCAAGACCATCAATGGAACCACCATTTCATTCAGATAATAAACTACTAACTGAATGATTCGATTTAATTGTGCATGATGTTCGATTTAATTGTGCAGAACATTATGCAGAACAGGGTGATATAATAATCGCTAATTCCAATAGTGCAGAGTCATAAACATAATTCAAAATTGGATACAATGATGAAGACGATGGAAACAATATCGATGAATCCACTGATCTAGACAATTTTGGGAAACATAAAAATAAAAATTGAAAGTCAACAATCTACTAAAGGTTAAGGTTAGATTTTAATTTTATATATAATTTTACTAAATTCTTTGAATTTTTTTTATGGATTGTATTATGACCAAAATGGTCTGTTAAATTAGAGTTTGTTTATTAGAGATTTTTCTGGGTAGAGTCCACGCCTGATACGCACATTGGTGTATCATTTTTAAATATTTCATAACACCCTTGGATAAATAGATGTCTTAGGCATCTATTGTTAATTTGTAAAGTCCAGGCTTTACAATTTGTTAGCCGGAGAAGTGATTTAATAATTGGATGACGACAAAAGAAGTTTTAATACTATTTGTGGTGCATCAATAAAGTGAAATAGAAGGAACCACCATTTTTTTTGACAAATAATAAAAATTTGGAGCTGGTAATCTTAGTTGAATTTAATAAAATTTGTGAATAGTCGAATTTAAGGTTACTGAATGGAATTGGAGTTAGTCATCTAATTATTGATTTTCCTGTTGCGTGTATTGGCAATAAAATGACAAAAAAGAGGGGAAGAACATATTGAGTACTTTTATTTGTTATATTTAATTTTTTTTTGTAACATCTAATGGAAACAACGGTTTTGCATTAGTTTTAATAATTCCTGTAGTGAAAAGTAGTGAATACATTGATATTATAGTTTTAAATTCAACAATTGCCTGTGGATTTGGCGCAACGAGTTTTATTATATTGAAACATTATTATTGTTGAACAACCACCTGTGGCTTTGGAGCAACGAGTATTATTATATTGATTCTTTACTGATATTCAACTCATCGAAATTTATAGTACATTACATTATTGATGTCATTATTTTGATTCATCAATCGCAGATACATTATGCGCATCAATATTCATATTATATTGCTTTATTGATGTTATTATGCGCAACGAAATTTACACTTTACTGCATTATTAATGGTATTGTTTTGTTTCGGAAATCGAGGTGTATTCCTTTATTAATTGTATTATTTTGATTCAACAGTCGCAGGTACACTATGAGCAAAGATATCCATATTATATATTCATATTAATGTTACTATTCACATTCAATAATTGCTGGGATCAAAAACGCAATGTTTGATTATTTTATTATATTAAATTTTATCATTAAAATTGAATAAATTACTGAGGCAAGAAGAGTTGAATCAACGGCCAATAATAGGGTGAGTGAAACATTTTAATTTTTTAATGTAGTAACCGCAGAAGAAATGGTGTGAGTGATGGTTTTGGTACCTCTGACTTTTGGAATTGTCAAAGCTTCTGCTTTTTGTTCATTTGAATCTGTCTTCTTGTGAAAGTTTGCGTAAAATTCAATATTTGTACTGAGTTGAGGGAAGGCATAATCTAATTTACAGACTATGCTGTTCGGATATTAAAAATCTCATGGCATGCAAATCCTGTAATGTTCATTATAAGGATTCCAATATCAGGAATGCCCAGTGTTTATTACAAAATTGACAACTTATCTTTTGACGCAGATAAGAAAATGACTTCAATTACAATAGTACTGAAAGTGACTTAGTACTATTGTACTAATATTTAAGTTTAATGAACTTAAATAGCAATTCGGCTATTGCGGAAATCATTAAAACACAAAAAACAAATTTATTTATAAAAATTCATTTTACTTTTCAATTTTCCTTCTCACTACATTTCTTCAGAAACAGGATAACTAACAGGTCAAACATTTGTTAAAAAACTTTTATTTCTGATTTTTTTCATTGGTTAGTTGCAGCATTGGTAGTTTCAAACGTACAATTCCTATTTCTTTCATTTAGCCTAAAAGAACTCGGTTCAACACAAAAAAAAAGGAAAAACTTATTTAATGCAAAAAAAAATGGTGAAATAGTAAAAATCTAAAAGTTTTACTTTACGTTTAATGACACTTTTATACGAATTCTTTTATGTGCTTTTTTTTTACTCAGTTTTGTCATCAGAGTTTACTTTTTATTTTCTCTTATTAAAAGTTGTGGTAGTTTTTATAATAAAATGAAAAGTTTAAAACGTTAAGAAAATAGAACGATGAAGTGAAAAGCAAATTTGTTTATCTACAAATTTTGTGGTTTATAAATTTCCAAAGCATTTATCATTCTCTACAACTTCAATATCATCCTATTTTCATAAATAACACAATAATTTCAAAACAATTTAATTCTGAGCCATCATAATTTATGTAGATACACAGATATCTGTTGATTAAAAAATATTAAATAAAACAAATCCCATACTATAACCATCACTTCGATCTTATATAACAAAAAATAAAAAGAACAAAAATAATCTATAAAATTTATAAAACAAAAGGAAATCAAAACTCATAAATTTTCTACATTTTCATTTTCAAATTTCCCTCTACACATATATACGTTTTTCTTTGGTAGCTTTTTTCTTTATTTCCCATTAATTTTCTTTATGCAAATCAATATCACACAATTTAGAAAATAAGAAAAAAATGGGAGTAAAAGAGGAAATAAAAATTTTCTATTTTCCGACTTTTGGATATTATAAATAGAAATATGAGCATCATCCATTAGAAAAATTGTATAAAGTAAATGGTCAAAATATATTCAATACAACCCTTTCAATTTAGTTGATAATTTTTTCGTTTCCTTTTTATTTCGTTTTAGATTTATTTAGTCGAGATCTCGGTCCACAATCTTTTGAATGGGAATAATTATATTCTTATATTTTTGGGTCGGGTTTTTGTTGCTAAAACGAATTGAGCGATAAAATGTTAGTAAGTTTGTATAATAATCTATTGCACAATGCTGAAAAATTGTTTAGTGAAGTACAAACGACCATTGTCTACACAAATTCGCCTTCTTTTTGGGTTGCATCGTTATCCCTAATATTTCTATTTCAAACGAAAATTACCTAACCTTTTGGTTGTGACAACATAAAATATAATGTGTTGAGTTAGAAAATTCTTACGCTAACAATTTCTTTATTAACCTAGTTAATCAAAATAAAAAAGGGAACAACGGTCAGACGAATCAATGAATTGACTGTGAATTCAGCATAATTTTTTAGAAAGGATAGTAATAATTTTTTAATCTAGAATAGTAGTTCAACATTTGTAATTAGAAATGTCACAATAATTTTCAATGTATTGAATATTTATTAAATCTGAAATCCAGATAAAAAATAAACTAACTTAATATAACAAATAAATGAGAGATATAACAAATAAATGAGAAGTCAACGGTCTGACGAGTGTGGTGAACAGTTGTGGTTTAATTATGAGTCAGAAGGACAGAGGCAAGCATTTTTCTGCTCTCCGTTCCCTGTAAAGCTAAAGACAACACCGGAACACCCTGTGTTGAGAATAAAGAGGTTCAGGCATAGCGCGAACGACTGGTAATTTCGGAAATTCGTGGTTCAAACGACTTGATATTTCAAGATTGCGTTCAACATAGGACTTCCAGAGCGAGCATGTTCGGGTCGGTTTGGTTCAGCTTTTAGTATTTTTTGTGTAATTAATTTTTAGTTTAAATAGTTACCGCAAAAGTGAGTGTTTGTTCTGCAGACTGGTGCTTATCCGGAACTTACGTTCCTATGGACTCTGAATTTTGGATCGAGGATGAAGTTTTGATTCGTTTTGAAAGTGAGAGTGGTGAAGACCTAAAAAAAGGACCTTGTTGATCATTGGTGGTTTTTATCAGTAACGTCTTGTGATGTGTGGTTTGTTCAGGTCTTAGGAAGTCGAGGGGGCTAGGAACTTTGCACATCAATGCTCAATACAATTTTTTATTCCATAGTCTTTGTTTTAAATCATTGGGGCATAGCCGGATAGAGTGTTGTTGGGTATTGCAAGCCTGGTTGATACTCGGGATGTTATTTCTTATATTCCATGCACCGTTGTTGCAATCGATTAAATTATATCACACCAAAGATATACCTGATTGAAAGTTGTCAAAACATGACGACCATACACATAGTTATCAATTGTATTTAAATCATTCAATAGCACGTGCTGTTCTAAGTCATCGCTTGGTTTCCCATAAAAACATGTCGAACATTTATGTTTCTGGTTGAAATAAATCCCGTTTACTTAATGCGAAAAAATTTTGAAAAGTTAGTTTTACATTTTAGGAACACAATTTCTTACATCCAATTCATAATCATCCTTTACATTTTTTTTAACCATAATCGATTTTTTTTCTAATAACCGGTATGGTAAAACAACGGTTTTGCTTTCTTTGAAGTCGTTTTCTAAGACAAAAGCGCTCAAATTTTAAAATGAAAAAAAATTGTTATTTAATAAATTTATTTAATAATATTATTTTATAAATCAAAAATATTGAAATTTGTATTTTATTTGTTTGCATTTAAAAATTGTTGCCAGTTAAAATCTTAATACAAAAACCTAAAAAAAATGCCACGAAAACTTAACTAATTTAAAATTTAAATTAATTTTACAAACTTAATTTGAACAATTAATTAGTTAAAACAATGTACATTAAAATCACTTGATACTCTTCCATACAAATTTCATTCTTACGAATCCAACAGATTGATCGTTGTTTTATTGATGAGAATCTTCCATCTTTGTTTCTTTTTTATATACATTGATCACTTTTACGCCTAATAACTATTCAGAACACATTCCCAGTTAAATTAGAGAGCAGTTTTTTCTCCATAAAAACAGGAGGTCTTATGTACTTTTTATATTCAAATCACAAAGATCCGATGCACATACCAACGCGAAAATCAAATACTACAATTTTACATTTAGTTAACATTTAACACATAAAATTACAATTTGAATTACTGATTTTCTTTTAATGTCCTTGCGTTTGATTTTTTTAGATATGTTAAGCTGTTTTTATGAATTTGTGTTTTACGTGGTTTTGATTCTTAGTTTAGAGCAAGAATTGAAATAGAGTCGATTGTTACATAATGCAAGTTTCATCAGAACATAACAAATTTAGTATATTCTTTTGGAATTCGGGTGATTCGAGTTATTTGTGTCGAGCTTTTGGAATTTGAAGTGCAAATGTGTTTAAGTCTTTGGTCTACTACATTGGTCTACCACAAAAAGTCTGAAATGGTACTGGTTCACAAATGATCTGAAGAGTTTGTTAAGATAAACAGAAACATTTTGTTGATTTGAAAAATTCAAATGATTCTCTTAGAATAATACGAAATAAAAATATTTAGATGTATGGTCTAGTGTGTTATTGAGTTGAGTATTAATTATACTAGTTAATCTAGATATTAATTCTAGATCTAAACTAGATATTAAATCATCGGACCCGGGCTCGATTCCTTTCCAGTTTGGTTGAAAAGGTGTTTTCAAACGAAACAATAACCACCATCAACACCTCGGATTTCTAGTTAATCGACAGAAAACCATTCTTGGAGCTGATCACCCATATAGAACTTAACTAACTATTAATCAGTTGAATTAGGTATTCAAACGAAATAGAAACAGAACGTTGATTGATTCGCAAATTTAATTTAAACGAGGAACACTTATTGGCAACCTAGGCCCCATGATATAACATTTATACACCATAGAGCCATAGATTCAATTTAAAAAAAAACACATAGAAAAAAAAAAATACATTTATAAAACTGTTGGTGTATCCGAAATCATCTGCAGCAGTTATAGAATTTATCAAAACCTAATAGATGTGGAACACGAGTTGAAAAGTGCTGTTTGAGATCAGTAGTTAAAGCGTCAGACCATGTCGTTATTGAATTATTCTGAGTGGATAGTAAAAAAAGCGATCAATGTGACTAAATTTGTTAATTCAGTTCGTACAAAAAGATACAGCCAAGGCATGTAAAATGGAATAAATATTTTGATTTATTATTTACTCCAACACAAACTTTTATAGGCTCAAAACCATCAGAAATATGTAAAATTAATTGCAATCCAATGGATTTGGTATGAAGTGTCTGCCGATTTACCTCAAAAAGTTTCCAAAGTAATCTTAGTGAAATTCGAAAAAGTTTAACCATTGAAAAATTAGCGTTCTGAAATCGTCTTACCATTTGCAAAATTTGGTCCATTGCGTTATATGAACACAGACTTTGAGAATAGGATTTTCTCTAGGTTGGTTCAGTTTCGGTTATTATTTGTTTAACGTAAAAACAATGTTGGATTTAGTTGAAACCATCTATTGGAAGTTATATTGATTATATTGCTTGAACGGAATACGGCTTGGTCGGTCCATAAGCGTTAAAAATGGTATAATGACACTTAACGCGTTGAAACAATTCATCTTCAATATGAAAATAAAATTGCGAATTTAAGCACAAATAAGTACAGTTACTAGAGCTAAAAATAAAACAAAAAAAAGGAGAATCTGTTTCCAATGTAGAAATATAAAAATAAGGGGATTTAATGTAGCACACCAAGTAATTGTCGAAAAGTTCAAACGACAATCATAAGAAAAGTTATGGTGCATGTTAGCGTTGTGGAACTCGGTGTCAAAATCAAAAACGACAAGCCAAGCAAAACTATGTATCAAAATTATAGACTAGATTAAAGTTTCTGAAGCAAGGTTTGTGCGTTGAGTAGCCTATAGGAGTTGGCATTCTTAAATTCAAATTAAAAGACGTCAGCTTAGTTCTCAGTTGGGCTGGGCGATATATAAAAATAAATCAAAAATATCGTTATGAAAAAATACCGATAATACCGGTTTTTATATATCTATAAATATCGATGTATTGATGCATCGATATATTTCGATAAATATCGATGTATCGAAAAATATCGATAAATATTAACATAGCGATAAATAAATGATAAATATGGATATATCAATATAGTGGTAAAAATCGATATATACCGATATATTTTGATACCTATCAATAGTTGTCGAAAGTCTTTTTTAATATCACCCATCCCTAGTAGCAGTAATAAAATACTTTTAATATTTGATAACATTTAATCATAATTTGAAATAGTCAGGTCGGGGTTTCTGGTTTAAGTTGTTTTTGCCTGAACGATAGGAAATGCTTTACTTATGGGCATGTGTAATGAGTTCGAGATAACCCACGGCCACTGTACATAGTTCGTAGCAAATAATTTTTTTACGCAAATGAGGGTTAGCCCTTTGGCCCAACCAAAATTTTTGATGATGTTTAGGTTCTAAAAAAAGCATTTTACACGTTCACACAGCGAGCTGCTTGATGCAAGACAGACGCCCACTCCAAGCCGTCCCTTACATGAAAAAAATCGCTTAAAATTATTGAGTATGAACAGTAATTTTATACTCTGCCTTTCTTAGCTACGCCAACCTAATTCTGTAAGCGTTACCCCGGTAACAAGGCGTGGATGTATAATTTTGGATTTCACTACCGGTTTTACAACACTAAAAACGGTTTTTGAAATTTTTATATGTGTACTATAAGATGCTACAAATAGTGCAATATATGTGCTAAATTAGAAGCTAGAGTTCTTAATGTCAAGCGATTAAATCAATCATTTCAAGACGATTATAAAAAATTCAATGTCAGATGAATAAATTTAAAGTGTAAACAGATATAATCTGTGCTTAGTTTTTGTACTATGTATGCTTTTAACAACGATAAAATAACGATATGCCATCTAAAAAGTTGAAAGTATGGAATTTACTGGCGAAAAACTAGACATAATCCTGAAATAATTGTTTAATTAAAATATTTTTCGAAATACACCAACATACCAACCAAAGATACTTTTTCATTTCAAACCGATTGAATATTTTTTATTCTCTTCCATTTATTAAAATGAGCTTTATTTGTATGTTTTTTCCATAATAATAGTATGTATTATTATATTGTTTTCTAACCTATTGCCTAATGAACTTAACCTATAGTCTAAAGTTATCATTATTCACTTAGTATGATTCCAATTGGTCAAATTTTATTGATTGCATTAAATATTATTTTTCAATTTTTAATCATGTATGCTTTTCTATATACTCTCAAAAATCAAATTAAATTAAATTCTCTTAGTTTTTTTAGTTGGTATTTTATTTTGTTGCTAAGTAGCAGAATATTTAACTTCATTTGTTGTAAACTAAATTAATAAATAAAATAAAACTAATTAATTCCCAAATAATAAAACTAATTAATTCCCAAACGGAATATAAAAATGTCAATGAACAATACAGCTGAAAATATATCTGGAACACCACCAGATATTACATCGGCGGCCCAAGTTGTATCGAATAATTTGTTACCGGAATTATCAAAACAAATTTATATAAGTACTTACAACAATTTTATGGATTGGCGACAGGAAAAGAAAATTACTTCATTTTCAGAAAACATTTTTTTGGTGTACTTTACAAAATTGGCTGAAAAATATAAGTCGTCTTCACTTTGGTCAACATATTCAATGCTTAGAAGCACTTTAAATATCGAAAAAGAAATTGATATTAGCAAGTACCATAAGCTACGAGCTTTGTTAAAAAGAAAAGGCGAAGGATACCACCCAAAAAAAGCAGCAGTTTTTTCCGCTGAAGAAATTAAAAAATTTATTAACGATGCCCCGAATAATAAATATTTGGCAACGAAGGTAAGAAACGGAATGAAATATCTTCCAATAATTATATAATTTCAATCCTATATACTTCAAGTTGTGGCTATTATGGGGATTATGGGAGCATGTCGCACAAAAGAAATTTATACTATGAATTATGGTGATTTGAAAAACATAGGTTCTGCGTTTTTGGTAACTGTGGGTAACACCAAGAATAAAACTACACGTCAATTTGTAATCACAGATACGTATTTTAATATTTGCAACCAATACATCAATCTACGACCAATAATGAACCAAAACGAAAATTTTTTATTTCTTAATTACCAAAAAGGTAAATGTACCAAGCAGAGAATTGGAAAAAATAAAATTTCTGCAATGGGCAAACAAATTGCATCATTTTTGAATCTTCCTGATGTACATAAATATACGGGCCATTGTTTTCGCAGGTCATCGGCTACATTTTTAATAGACGCTGGCGGTGACATCACATCATTGAAAAGACACGGTGGGTGGAAATCCACTACAGTGGCAGAAGGCTATATAGAAAAATCACTTGCAAATAAAATTAACACATCCACTAAGCTGACAAATGCTTTAAATTGTCAGCCTTCAACAAGTGCAATAGTTACCAACATGACTAATGCTACATGTAATCCGTCATCATCCAATAAATTAAATTTGGACTTACCATCATTCCAAATTACAGGCTGCTCTAATATTGTTATTAATATAAATAACTAAAATTATAAATTATTTGATTTAAATTTAAACTTCAATTTTTCAACCATCTCTTATTTTATTTATTTGAATTACTTTAACTGTAGTGAATTGCCAATAAAAAGAAAGTAAACAAAAAAATAAATTTCTTTCTTTATTTTATTTTTGTTTTTTTTTTATGTTTTTTTTATCATCATATAAACAAAATAGTAATTTTTTCTTTTCAATTAAAATAATGAAAATTTTTTGTTTAAATTGAGAAGGAAATGTTTCTATTTTATATTTATGACGATAAAAAAAATGTAACTTAAAACATCCTTCTCTGTCAGAGAATAAAGTATTGTAATCGATTCGTGAATAATGAATTTTATTCTCTCGCAAATTAAAATTCTCGCTCGTACCTCGCTCAAATTTTAAACTTTTGCTTGAGAATAAACTACTTCATTATTCACTCATTGATTAAACTACTATTATGTTTTTCCTTCAGAGCTTAATAACGACAGCTAAACCAAAAACAAACAGAAAAAAAACTTAAATAAAAAACTGATCGTTAAACAAGAATAATGTTTTTTGATTTTGTGTAATATATATGTGTGTACACATACAGACAAACAAAGAAAAAGGATGAAAATGCGATGGAACTAAAAAAAATTGTTTTAGAATTAAATAAATGAGAGAAAACCCATTAAACTTCTACGGTATATACATATATGTACACAATATTTTACTCATTCAATACAAAAAGAAAATCTATATAAACAATTTTTTCTGTTTATTTTGTTATTGGTTTTCCTCGGTCATAAAACGAAAATTTTAGTTTCAAATATAAGTTGGTTTTTCCTTTTTGGTGTTTATTTTTATTTGAAGCTTGCAAATGTTAAGCTTAAATTAATGCTGTAATATAGATGATCTACGAAGGATATAGTGGTTTGTTTCATATGGGCTAACTGAAGTTATTAAATGTAACACTGTTGCATATGTGATAAACATATGAGTGAAGATGTGGTTAGACACGTTGTTTGCTAAATATTCGGTGACTCAAATATTAGCAGGCATAGTGTTTTTCTATATTTTAAAGCACTTATTTTGGTATAATTTGAAAAGGAATTCTGAGCAGTTTATTTTTTTAATTTCTACAAATCTGTCACTCAAAAAAATGTCATAAACTTTATGAAAAAACAGTAAATGCTTAGATAATTAAAAAAACTGCATTCTGAATAGTTAAAGTAAGATAATTGCAATGCACGTAGGCTGAAATCTCTAGGAGTCTCATGGTTAAGGATTTTTATATAATTGCCGGCAAAAGGCTTATGAGAACATTGTTTTGAGTTTTGGGTAGTGATGTTTATTAAACATAAAACTCTTTTTAAAAGTACAAGTATGTTATCTTCATTTAGAAGTTTATTGCAAAACTGACAGGAAATCGAAAACACGTTGCTGGAAAATTATAGCAGATCATAAATTGACAAAATTTAGTGAAAAGATGATAAACTCAGCAAACTGCTCAAAAACCTCTCCATTTAGCGTTCAGCAATTTCAACTTTTCAAAAATATACAACATATTATCTACCAATACCTAAGAGTATCTATCAGTACAGAAAACTTTTTTGTTTATGTAGGTAAAAGCTTTTTATCAATAGTTACAACAGACACGAGCTGATATTTGCCAATCCAACTGGTCCTATTTAGTATTTATCCAGAAAATCGTTTCATTTAGCGTAAATGCTTCGTTTCGATAGTTAAAATTTTTGTAATAAACCACATTTCATATGGAATTACCTGATATTTTCCAACCCAACTATTTTTATTTGTTCAAAAACGGACTTAGAAAATCTCTCTATTTGTTCTATGCTTATTTTCAATAAATACAACTTTTGTGAAAAAAACGACATTTAATCTGCCACAACGTGATATTTTCTAACTGTTTCTATTATTCAGAAGTGCTGGCACCTGGAATAACACAAAAATTTTCAAAAAACATCTTCCTAATAATCACAATTTTTTAAAATAACGACATTTAGTCTACAACAACATAACATTTTCCAGCTGTTCTTATTAGTTGGGAGTTTCTAAAACTGGAAAGAATAATATTTTTTGACGAATTACTTCGGTCTGTAAGACCTAAGTATTACAGTCTCGATTTAAACGTGAAATCCGTACCCCAACTTTTTTGGCAATTCTCAACGTTTTAGGACCTACTGATTCCAAAAAGGCAAAAAACTGTAAGTATGTCTGCCGACCAGCCGGCCAACCTTTATAACCGTCGCTACAAAGAAAAACGCTGGAGCGGTTTCAAAAATTTGTGTTTCCATATAACCACATATAACCGTTTTGATTGTTAGTTAAATTGACAAGTACAACAAACAAAAAAGAAAGAAAAACTGTTATGCCCAACATTTTTTGCATATTCATTTATTCTTGCATAAGAGTCAAACATTCAAACAAAACAATGTCCTAACTTGTTTTACCTTTGTAGTTCAACAAAAATAATCATATAAAAATCTTGAGATTCACTGTGATTGGAACCTACGTGTATAAAAATATAAAAGTATAAATGAAAAACTCAATTTAAAGTTATATTTTCTTTATTTTTCTTTATTTTTTTTACTCAGCTGTGAGATTTTTTTTTTTAGTCGAATTTGGAATGATTCACCAAGCTTGTTTAAATGTGTATGTATTCTCGATGTAAAATTGAGTTTTTGGAAACACCTTATTGAGTTTTACCGTTGAATATACTATATAGCTTCATTAAAAGAAAAAACAGATGAAACAGATAATGAAGAGTGACACAGACTTTTTTTCCCTTTTTATTCCAAAAAAAAAAATAAACTGTTCTTAATAGAATTAAATTAATTAAGTTATAGATCTTCGAAAGATCTAGTCAAAACCATTTAAATCAACCGTGACAATTTTTTGTTGATTAAGTTTTTATTGATTGGTATAATAAATTAAGTTTTTTTGGGATCTTGAATACAACGATTTGGCTATCAAGCGTATTGTTTTTGGTTAAAATTAAAAGTTTGAAATTTGTACAGTTTTTTTTGATAGTGACATAAATAATTCAAATGTTCGGTATCGGTTCCTAAGTAGTCATATAGAAAAGAAAATGTGAATTAAAACTGCATGTTAGTTGAAAGTGTGTAAAAAGGAAAAAAATGATTGTAAAATGAAAAGAAAAAAAGAAAATCGGTTACAAATATATTGGAAATTAATTATGATTTAGTAAAAAAAAGCTTGTTTTATATTCTGTTATTGGAAATTGTAAACTTATAAATTTGTAGACGGAACAAAAAATATTCTTTATGTTGCTGTGGTTAAACAAGTGAAATAAGTGGAAAGCGCGTTTGTCTGTTTTTTTTAATTCCAAAATCTACAGGTAACACCGAAGAAGTAAGATACCAAGATGCCGAGAAACCGAAGAAATAAGATACCTTAAGATAAAACCTGAAGAATCGTAAGTGACCATATTATAATATTGAAATGGGAGAATTATTACTGTTAATGGTGCTTTATTAATGATTCGAACACATTATTGAAAATTACGGCAAATGCATGAAAACATATTTATCAGAAGAGAGTAAACTAGTCTGGCGTTAGTTATGAAGGTCTGAACCAAAGTTGTTAAGTTGTCAGTATTGGTAGCTGTAGAATATGGTGGTCCAGCAAATAATATAGCAAAGGTTATTGCAGTCAAATAATATAAATGAAGAAAAATAATAATCCCAATCAACTAGCTTACTATAACCTTATTCCTGTTAGTATTTGTTTTTACATTAATGTTTTTTGTCTTATATTTGGATATCATCTTTACTTATTACTTTTTTAGTTGTAATAGTATGCATCCTTAAATTTTAAAACTAATTAGAGATTTTCCTGTGCCCGAGGCCACATGTATATTCTTTTCTTACATATGTAAATCCCGGAATAAACGGATAAAACCGTTTATAATAAAACGTGAAAAATATTCGTAATTATTGATTATGGCTGAATTTTAAAATCTAACAACTATTAACTGCGAAAAGGTTGACATCTTCGAAGGAGTGGTATACAACAATTTTGGTGACTGAAACTGCCTGTGAAATTTGAAAATTTCTATTCAACATTTGGCGCAACATTTTTTAAAATACATCTTGTGTATTTCTTTGAGTGTTGCTATTGGTCAACATCGTCAGATATTTTTTTTGTTAGAAAATTAAATGGCCGACATTATCCACAAATGATTGCAACACTTTATTGGTCATTGCCGTCAACAATTTGGTTATAACAATTTTTTGAAAGACTTATGGGTCAACACAGTCAACAATTTGCTATAAAAACTTAATGGAAAACTTAGTGATCAACAACTTGTTAGAACAATTTATCGGGAAACTTATTGATCAACGTTATCAAAAATTTGTTATAACAATTTATGGGTTAACATCGACCACCATTTATTAGAATATTGCTTAGCCAACCATTTATTTACATAGAATGATGTACTAGATTAAATTAATTAGGCATAAAGTTTTGGATCTGGAACATACCAAGGGGTGAAGGAAACATTTATCTAATATTAGGTAGATTTCACATAAAAATCTACCTATTGCAATGGGCTTCATCTCGGAATTTCGGAAAAATTTTTGTGCCAAACGACTATATATGATAAGCGGAGACAAAAAAACAAAAAAAAAAAAAATTTATATATATATATATATATATATATATATATATATATATATATATATATATATATATATATATATGTATATAAACGATATGAGATATAACGAAAACGACCGGCACTCTCACGGTCGCATTTGTTGAGGTAGATCAAAAAAATTTTCTGTACTTGTGTGTTTTAATAATATCTTGGACAAGTTCGTGAATCAGCAAAATCCGACACGTGGTTAAGAAACTAGAGGCTTTTTTCTGAAAAAAATTGATTTTTTAAAACCGTTATAACGGCCGTTTGGATACTAATATTTCAAAAAATTTAACAAATTTAGAATCTTTGGAATCTTTTTTATCAATTTGTTTTAAATCTAGACCTCTGCAGTTAAAGGTTCCTGAATGAGCGGCTCCAACAAAAAATGTTGCAAAAAAAAATTTTTTTTTGAAACAACCGGCACTCTCACGGTCGCATTTATAAGGCCAGATCAAAAACCCTTTTCTAAAAATGTGCGTTTTGTTAATATGTTGGACAAGTTCGTAAATCAGCCCAATCCAACACATGGTTAAGAAACTAGAGGCTTTATACTAGAAAAAAACTCTGTTTTTTAGATCCGTTATAACGGCCGTTAGGATTCTAATACTTTTAAAAACTTCATAAATTTAGAATGTTTGAAATCTTTTTAATCAGTTTCTTTCAAAAAAAAGACCTCTGCAGTTGGAGGTTTCTGAGTGAACGGCTCCAACAAAAAAGCTTGTAAAACACAAAATGCGTTTGAATCAACCGGCGCTCTCACGGTTGCATTTGTGGAGCCAGATCAAAAAACTTTCCTTAAAAATGTGTGTTTTAATAATATCTTGGACGAGTTCGTAAATCAAAAAAATCTGACACATGGTTAAGGAACTATAGGCTTTATACTAGAAAAAAAAGTGGTTTTTTTAATCCGTTATAACGGCCGTTTGGATACTAATATTTTTAAAATCTTCATAAATTTAGAATCTGTGGAAACATCTTAATCCGTTTCTTATAAATATAAACCTCTGCAGTTAGAGGTTTTTGACTTGTTGGCTTCAACAAAAAAGTTTGCAACAATCCCCAATTACAATTTCCAAAAACCTTATAACAGTCAATGTCAACCTTATAACAGTCAAAAAATAAAAGATTTGAATAGAAGAAATTAATTTTTTTTTCTTAGAAATAAACTATTTTGATATTTTGCAGTAATTGCACGACATATGATATAGAGTAGGTTTGTGTCATAAATTATCACACACATGTTCTGTGGTAGATTTGATATTTGTTTGTTGCAAAATTGGATACATATAATTTTGCTTGTAGGTAGCTAATTTTCTTTTTAAATTTGTTCGATATCTGTTTGAAATTAGTTTGTTTTGTTTAAACTAATCTGATACATCAGATTCTACTGGCACACAAAACTGTCTGATCTCGAAATCTACCTATTTCTAGCGGATATACGTGCCGCTTGGACTTTTTTTTAAATGTAATAATTGTAGTTATATTGTTGTGTGTGTGTGATGATCTCGGTTTCTTCAACCTTTGTGTCGTCAGAGTCCTTGTTCTTTGTCTTTGCTTATTTTATTACGTTTACACCATCTCATTTGCGAGCATATCTGTTTATTTGTACTGAACTAGGAGCAATCACTTCTCGGACACACATGGCTGAAACTTGCTGGAACTAAAAACCTGGATAGGCACGCAGTCTTCCGTTTTATTTCTGTTGGGAATCACTAACAGGTTCAGTGTTCGTTACAGCAATAACCAGGTAGCATGGATGGATGTTGAATTTCGGATTTCACTTCCCTGCTACGAGTTTACTACCAAGTTCAAATATGGTAAGTAACCGTTTTATTGGTTATTGAGATAATTCAACTTGCTCATTACTTAAGATATGCATTTCAAACCAGATTTTGTAAACAAATAACTTTGATTAGGAAACACGAAACACGAAAGTGTTGATCAAACGGAAAACATATTCATTTTTAAATAGGCAAATGTTAGAGCTACAAAAGTAACGACTAATTAGAAATTCACAAAAACTTTTGACTCTGCGTAGATTTATTAGGGACGCTCGTCGCCAATTTAATGTTTATTGAAATAAATATTTGTAACTGTTCTTGATTTTTTCGCAACAGTTATCAACGATTAACACACTATATTTTAATATGTTATATCACGGTTTTATAACTATATTGCCTTTAATAAACATTTTAAAAACTGGAAATGTGATGATCACATTGATAATGAAAATCGTTCTCAATATAGACAATCTCGTCTACATATGTAATTCAATAAGTTTTTTTTTATTAAATTAAAAATTCATTATCTCAATCATAATCCCTTGTGTCGTTACTACAACTACTGTTGTTTTCATTTCGGCATCATATTTTTTAACAAAACCAAAACAAAGCAAATAACATTTACATTGCGTTGCGAAATTTAAAAAAAACGAATGTTTCTTTTATTTAGTTGTAATTTTATTTTTTCATTTAGATATTTTGCTGTCGTTGGCGGTTTTTTACATTTATTTTTGGTTTGTGGGTTATTTTTCTACGATGAATTGAAAACAACGAAACACCAGGCGAATAAAACTAAAAAAGGCAGCATTTTTTTATTATTATTTATGTGTATATATTTTTTGATATTTATGATTTATGAACAAGCAATAATAAAAAATTGATATAGTAAGATAAAATAAATTAAACCAAAATTTTAGTTTCAATTAAGTTATAAAATTCTATGTGATATGAGTTTGTAAAGTCCGTTTTTGTTGAGTTGTATTTTTTTATTTATCATCTACGGATGTGACCTACCCCGAGTACTCCAGTATCTGTTTCCAGCACACGAGTTAACGTCACAAACACCTGGCCAGATATCACATACAACTGGCAATAGAAGTGGCATGCTATTGCTTGCTTGATGAAACGGCTTCATATAACTCTCATATCAAGGCTTGAAATCATGGAGGAAGACAGTGCGTCAAATGATCAAAGAATAATCCACTATCTTGTTTATTAGATTATTTTATGTGATGTTTTTGTGGAACCTTGGTTGTAAAAGATTATTATGTGTTGTTGTGACACGTATTGTTATTCTTTATACTACACAACACGTTTTATTAAAAAAAAAACTCTTAAGCAGCTTGAAAAATTATCCCGACTAGCAATGTGTTCAGGTTTGCCCTTTTATGATCCGGGCCGAATCAGGGTGTAATAAGGTAAATCCTAATAGGGCATTTGCATCCGGCCCCTATCAGAAATCATACCTGACTTCACCACTAGGGCGTACCGTATTTGTCTCCATCCGTCCCGGATTTCGAAAACCTATCTCATCCCTAGTAGTAAACGCCGGACCAGGGCCGGATCAGAATCATATCTGATTTTCCAATTAAGGTATGTCCTATTTGTCCTGATCTGAGCCCTATTTAATTTTAATAAATTTCATTTGGTTAAAATTCACTAGAGTATTATCCATTTTAGATATACATAGTTTGCGAAATTTCACATATGCTTTAATTATCGCTTCTCTGCGTTATGAATACATATAGGTAAGTATAAAGTATATTTTTAAAAACATTTTGTTCTAATGTATGTAGTAGTAAATTTTCTAATGTATGTTAAAGAAAATTCCCTATTTTTAATGATCCGGTAATGGTCCGTTTTTAGTAGGGCTGCTTGATCCGGCTTGGATAGTTTGAGGCGTTACATTAATGATCAGGACCTTTTCAGTGCGCCTGATACAGTCCATATCAGTAGTAGGGAAAGACGTTTCCGGTCCAGATCTGAGCCGTTACATAATGCTAGTCGGGATACAATGCAATTCTATTAAATATTATTGTTAAACAAATTCTCATATAAACAATTAATTTCAATAAAACAATATAATTGTCATATTTCCTTTTTGATTAAAAAACTTTAAAGCTTTCTCATATCTATCATTCAGAGCTCGAAATTTTATTTTTAAGGCCCCCAGCGACAAATTGAGATATATGAAATTAAAATTTCTTCTGTAGAAAGAACGAAATAGCAAGAAAAGAACAATTTTAAATTCCAGATAATAAAATTTTACCAAAAAGGAAACGTTTTTTATTTTACTGTGTCTATTCTCAGTGGAACGATTTTTCAAAATTAAAAAAACAAAATTTTGGATGAACATTTTCAGATGTCTATCTATATGCTTATGGGTAACTAGCACCGCAAAAGGTTTTGGTTTTGGAGCTGAGGTTTTTCTAATGATTTTTAAAAAAGTGAACAAAGTGCTAAAAGTATTGTACCTATAAAGACAATTTTTAACAATCAATATGACAAATACACTCGTTAGCTTTTAAAGATAAAATTTTTTTTATAAAATATTGCGACAAAGACGTAATTCACTAGGAATGATAACATTTTGTCGGATTACATTTTTTCACAAATTCAATTCATCCGACGAATATAAAAATAAAATATATGAAGAAATAAAATGAGAATTGAAAAGTTGAATGATGGTCGTGATTTCAAATCTATTCTTGTTTGTTATTTGAAACTTTTTTTTTCCAACCGAATACAGAATGAATGACTTTTGTATAACAAAGAGTCCCATGAGTGAAATCTTTGGAGAGAAAAAATTGGTTTTCTTGGTAAGAAAAAACATTTTATGTTGGTTTTATTCTGATTGTGAAAAGTTGTTTTTTTTGCTATGGCTCTGATAACGCGAAATTTTATTGCTTTGGTTTTATAATTTAAATTTTTTGTTTTTTTAAAGTAATGGTAACAAAATAACGAGTTAGAGATATATTTAAATAAAATCATTAAATGTTTAACTTTCTTAACAACACAGTTTTGTTTATTACGCAAATATTTATAAGAACCAACTTTGACGATAAAGACGTAAATACAAAGGTAGAGGTGAAATGAATTATAAGATGTTTCCTTTTTTTATTCTATGTTTTAAGAACAATCTAGAAAAGCTAAAGATGTTTTCAAGCACATTATTTAAATTAATCGACATCAATACGAAAACAAGAAAATTTAAATCATCAAAGAGAATTGTTGCTACTAACAATTTCAATTTGACATTTCAATTTTAATAATATATATATAGTTGGTTTTATTCGAAGTTTGGGAAACCGCACTAATACCAATTATGTTCCAAACTCCATCAAAATCGAATAATATAACTTACACTTGTGAGCTTTCAAAGCTGGGGGCAATGGGCATAGTTTTGAAAGATTTTAGAAAAATGGTTTTTGCAAGCTGTTTTGGGATCCATTTACATGTGATGACTCCTACTAATGATGAGATACACTATCTTTCATGAAATGTGCATTGATTCTGCATGATACAGTGTCCCCGTGCACACAATATTTCATAACACGTTCATGCATATGAAATGCACCATACTGTGCACATGACGTAAAACGCCTTAGCAGATATATGCACACATATTTCTGTCGCATGTGTTACGAATAATAAAAAACGAAATTTATTTTACGATAATAATAATAATAAACAAACGAATGAAAGAATGGAAAGAATGGAAAATTATTTTTACATGCCATAAAATGGCTGATTTTACGAAACTTTTTGTGACATAATATGCCTTTCGTAATATTAAAATATGGAGGGGCTGAAATCTCACAGCTCTGAGATATCAAGACTTCTGTGTGGGTTAAGGATTTTGATATAGTTTTCGAGAAAAAACTTTCATGAGGACATCGTTTTTAGTTTTGGGCAGCGATGTATATCAAACATAACTTTTTGTTGAAGTACAAATATTTTTTATCTCTGTTAGGAAATTTATTACAAAACTAACACGAAACATCAATATGTTGCCGGAAAATTATAACAGATCATAAATTAACATAATTTAATGAAAAGATGATACACTCAGCAAACTCCTCAAAAACCTCTTCATTTAACGTTTCGAGAAAATATTACAAAATCACAAATTCATATTTCTTTTAAAATTCCAAAAATATTGTAAAAATTAAATAAAAACAAACTTTTTTCAAAATTCTAAAAATATTCCAAAAATTATTACAAAATCAAAGATTAAAATTATTTTTCAAAAATTCTAAAAATATTGCAAAAATTATAACAAAATCAAAAATACAAATTTTTTCAAAATTCCAAAATATTTCAAAAACTATAACAAATTCAAAATTTTCTATGTCCAATTTCTTTTTCAATTAGATTTACGTCATAAAAACAGCAAATTATTTTTTTCCAAAAACTTGGCTAAAAAAATAAATCAAATCATTTTTTGACAAACTTGACATTATTTTTTGACAAACTTATAATGCCATAATTCTCTATAATAATAATAAAATTTCAAGTCATACAAATAATTAGTGTTATGTTTTTTCAACAAATGGTAAAGAATAAAAAAAATCTTTCTTTTGACACACTTGACAACATTTTTTTGACAAAATTATAATGCCATAATTCTCAATAGTAATAATAAAATTTCATGTCATATAAATAATTAATTTTATTTTTTTCCCAAAAATTAGGCAAAAAAATTAATAAAAATCTTTCTTTTGACACACTTGACAATATTTTTTTGACAAAATTAAAATGCCATAATTCTCAATAATAATAATAAAATTTCATGTCATATAAATAATAATTACATTTCTCCCAAAAAATTGGGTAGAAAAATAAATAAAAATCCTTCTTTTGACACACCATTCACCATTCACTCATTTCCGCAAACTTTTTTTCATAATTATGAAATATTATGAAATACTACGTTTTAATTAATTTGTTTAATATTTATTATAAAAAACTAAAAAAATAATCAAAGGGACCAAGGTAAAATTGAAAGTTTGATCCTTTATAACTTTTGCCCCCCTCATTTCTGCAATTTTTTTTTTCATAATTATGAAATACTACGTTTTAATTAATTTGTTTAATGCTTATTTTAACAAATTTAAAAATAATTAAAGGGGGGGAACAAAGGTAAAATTGAAAATTTGATCTTTTATAACTTTTGATCCTTTCATTTCCGCAAATAATAAGGAGGCAGAGGACCTTATCTTTCTATTGATCTAAAAAAATCAACTTTTTATTACCGTTGATAAAATAGCATTGTACCCATTTGCAAATCGTTTTACGTGACGCGCCCACAAATGCATCATTTATACCACAAAAATCTTATAGATCTGGAGGTGACTAGTATTATGGAGTGTGTTTTTGTTTAAAATTATTTTATCGCAAATAAATATTTCTGGAGCATTGTTTTTCAGGTTTCGACACCTAAATTAATATTTTCTTAAACTGGTTTTTTCAGGAACGACCTGGCGAATGATTTTCAGGAACGACCTAGCGAATGTAATTTTTCCCAAAAAATTGGGTAGAAAAATAAATAAAAATCCTTCTTTTGACACACTTGACAACATTTTTTTGACAAACTTACAATGTAATAATCTAGTTTTTTATAAGAACTGAATCTAAAAAATTATGGTGCAAATTATGAAATTTTTTGCAATCCATACAATTTTAGAGCGATCTAGTGTCGAACCAATGAGAAAATTTTAAACTTTAAAAAAGTTTATCATTCTCATCAGGGCTAGCCGACTAGATAAACTCTACCAAAAAATGTCAATGCTAATGTATATAAACCAAAAATTAGGTTACAACTCTAGCGAAGTGTAAAAGAAGTGTTAGATTCAGTTCTTATATTATTCTTGATGGGAGATTTTCCATCGGGGTGATGTTATATCACAAATAATTTACTGAATTAATTGTTGATCATGTGTCAATAGACACAAGTGAAGACTAGTCATCTTCCTCTCACCGATACAAGTTTGTTATTCAATACTAGAATGTCTAGAGTATAACAAAACAGTGATCACCAGAGAAATTAATTGACTAAACCTGAATTTATTAAATGTATGTTTATGTAAATTTTTTGTTTTTACACTTCGCTAGAGTTGTAACCTAATTTTTGCTTTATATACATTAGCGTTGACATTTTTTGGTAGAGTTTATCTAGTCGGCTAGCCCTGATGAGAATGATAAACTTTTTTAAAGTTTAAAATTTTCTCATTGGTTCGAAACTAGATCGCTCTAAAATTGTATTGATTGCAAAAAATTTCATAATTTGCACCATAATTTTTTAGATTCAGTTCTTATATTATTCTTGATGGGAGATTTTCCATCGGGGTGATGTTATATCACAAATAATTTACTGAATTAATTAATCTAGTTTTTGATCTCACATACCGATCCCTACCATCAAAATTTCTCCAAATTCAATGTTCCTACTCGTAATCACTTAAAATGAACGTTGTTTAAGCCAAAAACATGAAAATTTGCTATTTTTGACACACATAATGATTTTTTGACACACTTCCGTTTTGAAATTTGAAATCCCTCACGCGGTTTTCTAGATTTCGTAGGTAATGACGGCCGGCCGGCCGGCAGACAGACATACATTTTTTTTTTGCTTTTTTAGATTCAGTAGGTCCTAAAACGTCGAGATATGCCAAAAAAGTGGGGGTAAGGATTACAATTTTGGCTCATGAATGTTAAGTTTTTCAGACCGAAGTAATTGATGAATTTTAACTTACTGCTATTTAAAATGATGTGCGAAAAAATTTTTTTGAGTAGGCAATAAAAACAAACTTGGATAATTAATTTTAGTGATTTGAGAAAATTATTACACTGTCTTAATATTTTTTGTTTGCATTGTTTTCTGTTGGTTGATTTTTTTTCCGCTTTCGGAGCATACCCAAAAAGATAATTTACCCTATTCGTGATTATAACCGTGTCATACGATAAGTAACTCAAAAATTCTAGTTTTTATATACGGGCTTAAAACCGTTGGGTCTACTTCGATATGATCTACATGTAGAAAAATGATTGGTTTGCGTTTAGCGCGAATACAGGTGTGAACCCTACCCTGGTGTCCATAAACAACATTTTGTAGTTTTAATTCTGAATCCTAGTGCTCGGTTGGTGGTTTCCTGATCAAGCCAACATAAGCAAATAAGTTTGAGCAAATAAGCGACAGTTATGTCTTGACAGTGGAGGATGTTGATTTGAAAAACTGTAGCATATTTGCTTCCCAACTCTTGTAGAGTAACAGCCGAATTTGAATTTGAATTAGTGAATAAAGCTCCGAATATGTGTAGCGTCACTATCGATAAAATTTGTATGATTTTGCGTTAACATTTTTTGTGAGCCAAATGAGCCAATTATATTCGTTGTAACTGAACCTTCACAACGTCACTGAAGATCCAAATGTGACCCTTTTGTCTTTGAAAAGCCCTTTGTATTTCTAATCTAACTCTATCTTACTTCCACTTTTATTTTTAATGTCGTATTTTTTTGTCATGAGTAGAAGCGTAAATAAACGTCAATCTGCAAACATTAATATTTCAAACAAAATACACCTAAAGGTACCTCGAGGTAAGCCTGGTATCCACATGGCTTTGTTTGATGCAGATTAATTAAAATCGGTCTTAAGTTGATTGTTTCACAGGTTCCATTTAACCTTGTAACGACGGACTATTTTCAATTTTTACTATAAAATAATAGTGTTCATTTTCAAAGAAATTCGTTAATAATTTGTTAATTTATTCTCTTCAGTTGTAATAAGTGTAGGGACATTTGTTTGTGTTTTTTTGTTGACGGTTTAGTTACGTGATTAAATTTCAATCAATAATACATTGCAAAACAGGTTTTGCATAAATGATTGTTTAATTCGTAAAAAGTAGAATTGGAGTGGAAAACAGGAAACCTATAATATGTGTTTATAAGCGATCAAATTGTTTAGATCGAAGATTAGTATATAACATTCAAATCGAAAAGATTAGTATTTAATTAAAAATAAAACAAAAATATTATTGTGTAAATTTATATATGGAAAAAATTAAATTATTTGTTTTAATTGTGATATCGAAGTTTTTCTATTTATTTGTTTTTAATGTAATGAGTTTTAGTGAAAAATTATTGTTTGATAAATTATTTATTAAAATGAAAATGAAAAAATGAATCTAAAAAAACACAAATTTAAGTACAGAAACGTGAAAATAGTTATTCAGGTGAAGTAATAACGAAACCGTTCAACACACTTTTTATACCCAACGCTGACGGGTGACGCTTCATTCCAAGCCATTACATGTTAAATGCAAATATTCATAAATTTAATGTCAATCAACATTCAACAAGCAACTAAAAAAGTTAACAAATTAATAAATTAACAAATTATTGGCGTGTGGATTCGATCAAACTATGAGAGATATATTTCAAATTGACAGATCTAGTTTGGTTTTATCATTTCTTAATGCTTTTGATAAAATTACGTTTAGTAAAATGAATTCCAGCCTACTACAGTCAACATTTGTTCCACAGGACTGGCTTTGGAAAGAAGACAACATTCAAGAAATAAATTAATGTAAGCTTTTTTGTATTTTGATTTACATAATTTTTGTTGATTTATACTGCTAAATTATTTTCTCTGTTAGCTAGTTAATAGTTTCTTTACAATATTCAAAGTGATTCATACATAAATAAGAGATTTGCAAGTGTAATATGTTTGTCATAGATTCAATAGTTTTCCGGTTTAATATTTTGTTTTTGTTTAAAAAGTCCAAACCTTATAACTTTCATTCGGGTCATTTGCAGGCATTTTCCTATTTTATCCACGTTAGTAAAAAGTTGATTTTTTTAGGTAAATAGAAAGATTAGGTCCTCTGCATCCTTATTATGAAAAAAAAAAAATTCATTCGCTCATTCACCATTCACTCATTTCCGCAAACTTTTTTTCATAATTATGAAATATTATGAAATACTACGTTTTAATTAATTTGTTTAATATTTATTATAAAAAACTAAAAAATAATCAAAGGGGAGACCAAGGTAAAATTGAAAGTTTGATCCTTTATAACTTTTGACCCCCTCATTTCTGCAATTTTTTTTTCATAATTATGAAATACTACGTTTTAATTAATTTGTTTAATGCTTATTTTAACAAACTTAAAAACAAGTAAAGGGGGGGAACAAAGGTAAAATTGAAAATTTGATCTTTAATAACTTTTGATCCTTTCATTTCCGCAAATAATAAGGATGCAGAGGACCTTATCTTTCTATTGATCTAAAAAAATCAACTTTTTATTACCGTTGATAAAATAGCATTGTACCCATTTGCAAATCGTTTTACGTGACGCGCCCACAAATGCATCATTTATACCACAAAAATCTTATAGATCTGGAGGTGACTAGTATTATGGAGTGTGTTTTTGTTTAAAATTATTTTATCGCAAATAAATATTTCTGGAGCATTGTTTTTCAGGTTTCGACACCTAAATTAATATTTTCTTAAACTGGTTTTTTCAGGAACGACCTGGTGAACGATTCGGACCAAATATCACATTTATGTCATATAAATTTTATAATCAAAATCACTTCCCACTTAGAAATTCAAAATTAAATGTTCATGGAGCAACAAACTATTTTCAATTTTTCCCAAGTATTTCATTGGTGTAAAAGAAAATGAATAAATCCAAAAAAAATCCTTTTCCATTACATTACAAGTTAAAACTTTCTTTTTATTTTATTTTTATTGATAACAACTAAAGTAATATATACGTTTACGTATATACAAGGAAACATCAAATTTAACTCTGTTTTTTTTGTTTGGAAAATTGCATCTGAAGGAAAATAAAAAAAAACGAAAAAAAAACGGAATTAAAAACTTCAGTTTTTCTATTTTCTTCTTAAATAAAATAAATTTTTAAAAGTTAGAGTCTTGATTATGTTTCGAACAGAAAACGATAAAATACAGACAAAAACTGGAATCTTTTTTCTGCTCGTGTTTTACTTCTTTTATTTGATTTAGCAATTTTCTAGTGATTTTATTTTTAATTAGAATTTAACACGTATTTAAATATAAGTTTTTAATCCACGTTTTGGAAACGATGTCAATATTTCAAATTCATTTTTTTTATTAGGTTAAACTAAAAGTAGTTTAGTTTGTACGTATCGTCTTGAAACCATTTCAATTGTGGATAAATAAAACTCCATGAAGTCAGTTTTTCTTTTTCTATACACAAAACACATTTTAGCAGTTTTTCTTCTATCTTCAATGATTTATTTCTTATAATTTCCGTTTTAACTAACGTCATTTTTATTTATTCATTTATTCTCATTTTTCTTCTAAGAAAACAAAGGATTTTTCTCATAATAGTGCTACTTTTCTTACATTTCGTTTTATGATTTTAAAACAGGAAAAAAAAATATTTTAAGAAAAACCATTACAACTGATGACGATTACTGTTTTTTCCATTTTAAAATGATAAATGAAAACTTTTTTTATTTGTCCAATTTTAAAAGTTTTTATGTAAGTTTAGCATTAGTTTAGTTTTTGGATGAAATCTTAAATAGAGAAAGTTTTTGTTTGCGATTGACGTAATGTTCAGAAAGCATCAGGGGATTAAGTGCAAATACAAAAGACTTATTCGTTATACAACGAATAAGTTTTAAACAAAAAACGGTTATAAAAATTTAAAACGATAAATAATTTGAAATTACAATTCCAAGTCAATTATTATAAAATATTTAGAATTCATATTTTTTTGTATACATATATGGTTATATTTACATACTAAACATTTATATTTTTCACTAGTGTAAACAGTAAAACTAAACTTACACATTTTTCCTTTTAATATTTTACATAAATCAACTCGATAAGGGTTAGAAATATTAATAACTTTTAAATTCTCCAATGAAATATAAACAAAAGTGAGAGAACAGTAGAAAATTAGAAATTGTAAAATTAAATGGTGTAGAATATTTTCATAATAAGCTATGTGAAAACGAAATGACGTTCAAGCTTTGTCGGTTCCGACGGGTTGTGGTTATATGTTTTTTAGCAAGCTTTCGTTTTCTTTGGTAGGTATAACCTTTTTGAATAATATATTTTACTTTAATTTTTAGGTAGATTTCATATAAAAATCTACCTATTGCAATGCGCTTCATCTCGGAATTTCGGTAAAATTTTTGTGCCAAACGACTATATATGATAAGCGGAGACGAAAAAATAAAAAAAAAAAAAAATATATATATATATATATATATATATATATATATATATATATATATATATATATATATATATATATATATATATATATATATATATATATATATATATATATATATATATATATATATATATATATATATATATATATATATATATATATATATATATATATATATATATATATATATATATATATATATATATATATATCATTCCTATATCTATATCCTATATATATATATATATATATATATATATATATATATATATATATATATATATATATATATATATATATATATATATATATATATATATATATACATATAAACGATATGATATATAACGAAAACGACCGGCACTCTCATGGTCGCATTTGCAGAGGTAGATCAAAAAAATTTTCTGTACATGTGTGTTCTATTAATATCTCGACTAGAGATAAATAACTAGAGCTTTTTTTCTAAAAAAAGTTGGTTTTTTAAAACCGATATAACGGCCGTTTGGATACTAATATTTTAAAAAAGTTAACAAATTTAGAATTTTTGGAATCTTTTTCATCAATTTGTTTTAAAAATAAACCTCTGCATTTAGAGGTTCCTGAGTTATAGGCTCCAACAAAAATGTTTGCAAAAAAAAATTTTTTTTGAAACAACCGGCACTCTCACGGTCGCATTTGTAAGGCCAGATCAAAAACCTTTTCTTAAAATGTGCGTTTTATTAATACCTTGGACAAGTTCTTGAATCAGCTGAATCCAACACATGGTTAAGAAACTAGAAGCTTTATACTAGAAAAAACTCTGTTTTTTAGATCCGTTATAATGGCCGTTTAGATTCTAATATTTTTAAAAACTTCATAAATTTAGAATCTTTAAAACCTTTTTAATCAGTTTCTATAAAAAAAAGACCTATGCAGTAGGAGGTTTCTGAGTGAGCGGCTCTAACAAAAAAGCTTGTAAAACACAAAATGCGTTTGAATCAACCGGCGCTCTCACGGTCGCATTTGTGGAGCCAGATCAAAAAACCTTTCGTAAACATGTGTCTTTTATAAATATTTTGGACTAGTTCGTAAATCAGAAAAATCTGACACATAGTTAAATAACTAGAGACTTTATACCAGAAAAAAAATTTGTTTTTTTAATCCGTTATAACGGCCGTTTGGATACTAATATTTTTAAAAACTTCATAAATTTAGAATCTGTAGAAGCATTTTAATCCGTTTCTTATAAATATAAACCTCTGCAGCTCGAGGTTTTTGACTTGTTGGCTTCTACAAAAAAGTTTGCATCAATGCATAACTACAATTTGCAAAAACCTTATAATAGTCAATGAAAAAAAAAAATAAAAATGTTTGAATAGAAGAAATTAATTTTTTTTCTTAGAAATAAACTATTTTGATATTTTGCAGTAGTTGGACGACATATGATATAGCGTAGGTATGTGTCACAAATTGTCACACACATGTTCTGTGGTAGATTTGATATTTGTTTGTTGCAAGGATAGATATAGTTTTGCTTATATGTAGCTAATTTTCTTTTTAAAATTTGTTCGATATCTGTTTGAAATTAGTTTGTGTTGTTTAAACTAATCTGATACATCAGATTCTACTGGCACACAAAACTGTCTGATCTCGAAATCTACCTATTTCTAGTGGATATACGTGCCGCTTGGACTTTTTAATTGCAACAGGAGCGGATATCTGAATCGTTAATAAGAGGTTTTGTCAGATAGTAAACTCGTACAACTAAACATGTCAAAACAAAGGATGGAATGAACCAGGAAATCTACAGTATTTACCACGATAGTCATATTTTTATGTCTTAAGGAAAAAAATTGAATTGATGGTATAGTTGCATCTCTCTTTAAAAATCTGTATTTGGGAATCAACATTTTTATCTTTTTAAACTTTATCAACTTTTAACTTAACATTTACGATAAGTACTGAAAATCCAACATTATGCTATTACCCTTTTTCGTCTTTCTCAAAACTAGTATTGAGGAAGTTTTTTTACTGTGGTACGTCATAAATACCCGTAACATTCGTTTGATACAACAGAGATGTTATCCTATATCTTTTGCGACCAGTTCCTGTAGCTCACCAAACGTTTTAGTCAGAAAACCAGGTAAGGTACAACTAAGCATAGTTGTATGTAAAATGAATAAAATCATTTTGTCCTATATTGAAGGAACCTAAGGATTATTACCCAAAATTTCAACTAATTTTCAGTGTTTAGCTTTTAGAAGTTTTCTTGCAAATTATGATAGAAAACTAATTTCCTTCTGAAAAGCACGGTTACTGTCTTGAGTAGAAATCTAATTCAAAAGGTCTGAAAACCCTTTTGGTCTCTATACTGCCGGTCAAAATATGACGATGCTTATGGATCGTATAACACTTCCTAACCTACTTGGACGACTTTCTTAATGTATTTTCTACATTTGATTTGCACCTCCAAGCACAAACAGCCAACACATAGGATACTTCTGAAGCTGTACTGGTAAACAAATTTCTATTAGAAACCAATCACTACAATTGTATTTATAAAAGAAAATTGTGTTTATCAAATTGGTTAGCGTTTAAGTGATTTGTTCAGGAATTTAACACTTGGTGATATCTATACTGTGATACATACTGTGTTATATACTATACTGTACTGTGTTACTTGGTAATATGTTTTTCTTCAAAAAAATAGAAGGCATATCTGTAGGGCTTACAAAAGCATTATGAAGTGAATACTGAATATCAAATATTAATCCTCCAAATAAATGTGCTAGTTCGATGATAGCATAATTTTCGTATTTGTCAAAACTTTTTAATCCATTAAATTACAATCATATGAATAATTGTACAACACGGCTAACTGTTATAAAGGAAATGTTTAATACCAGAAAAACAAAGAAAACTATTATCCCCTAAAACTTAATATAAACTATGATATATATGAATAGTAAGTTACATGTAACCCAAAAAATTTTTTGATAAAAATGAATAATGTATGCTCATAAAAATGTCATATAGTCAAAATTCATAAAAAAATCCAAATATCACAACCTTCTCATCTTATATCATTGCAGCTTTGGGATTTACGATAATGAAAGACAATCAAAATGAAAATAGAAAATTATACGACGTTTGAGTATAGTTAGTTATATAAAAACTTTAAAAAGGTAAAATGTAAATAGTAAATATTAATGGTTATACATCGTGGCAACTAAGAAGCTTTGTGTTCAACATCAAAGTTCCTAGAAAAATCATTTTATTCTGCTCGAGCCTTTTAGAATTAAATGAAGTAAATAGAATATCAAAAATGCTTTTTCACCGTCTTTAGTCGGGTTATTAGAAGAGATACAATATGTTTGTGTCACATAGAACACACTTTAACTAAACAAAAACTAAACTTAAAACTTTAAAATCTGGTATAATGAATGCTTTGTATTTCTTCTCAAAATATCAAACAAAAACAGCAGCATTAAACAAAAACGTAAACAGACATTAATAAAGTAAAACCCAGCATCCACACAATATTTTGACACATATAAAATCATAAAAGGATAACAATAAAGACTAAGAAGAAGAAAACTGTATACCAAAGAGTATAGATATAAAACAAGAAGATTTCTCAAAGGACATGAAAAGAAAATTTATTTATTTCTAGAAGTATAGTTTTTCCTTGTTGTTATATTCTGTTAAGGAATTTTTTGTTTTATTTTTATAAATGATCTGCTATGGTGAGAATTTTTTATTATTTTTTTAATCAAAAGTGTTTGGTAATGAGAATTACGATACGTCAACAACTCATAGATACCTTTAATACCGATGTTCTACAACAACATGCCTTCTAAGCTATTAGGATCAAAGCGACCGGATTATTTCTGTTTTAATGAAGTAGGATCTCGAGATTTTGGCTGATAGCACTATCTAGCCGACTGACCTATAAGATAAGGAAATAATTTATTTCAAGCATCAAGCATTTAGTATTGGCGATGATATTAAAAAAACAACGAGATTAGAAACAGAGCTATAACGGTTTTGTATGGAATAAAGATTTGATGTTTAATTTTATTTTGATTAACCACAAACCGTATATCAGACTTTTGGACAGCGTTAAAAACAGGAGAAAACATACGTTGCGTCACAGACATGACAATAATACCAATTTTTTGCCATCTATGCTCTATGCCCCATGCTCTATGAACTTGTGTTTGTAAAGAACTTTGGACTTTATTATGTTAAATAAAAAATGGATGAAAATTTGAATACCAAAAATGCTATAGAAATAATTGCCATTAATAATTGACTATAATGCATAATGCTACAGTTCAAATATGTGCCGACTTCCCACCACTGATTGGAACCAGATAAGGCCCTATTGCGGCATGTTACACTATAAACTATCCAGGTCAAATCATACAACTAGATCATAAGACAGAATTAGACAGAACCAGGACAGGATAGGTGCCGACTGTGGAATCTCCTACTGGGACTTGTCATAGTTCACCCTAATCCGGCCAGAATTTGTTTTAATTTATTAAAACAAACACCGCTCATGCAGAAATGTTTGCAAGGCATCAAGAGAATAGATTTATTATTTACATAACCGATTTCACAATCTACTGAAGCATTTTATTGATAGATATTTTTGGTTTATTATCGTTCATTAACGTCCTCCAACTCAACGCTATTATAATCGCTAACTTTATCAAAATCAACGCAACTTTTATGAATTTTGTCACCATCTAACAGGACACGTCTTATGGACTCGATGGGCAAGATAAGCTTCTTGTTCAATTCTTCTGTGACTTCCATAATTCTTGGGCTTGTCTGCGCTACAAATGTGTACAAAATGAGAATAAACATTAATTATGTGCCTGTTAAACGCTATGATTTAAAACATTGACCCACATACATGATATGTGGGTCAATGTTAATGCTTCTACCACATTCACAACCAGTACGAATGAGACGAAAATTTCTGCTTTTGTTGTATTTCTCTGCAAAAAGCCGTTAGTTTAAAAACAAAATGAATAGAAGGACCTTTCTTCGGCATACGACGACCGATATTACTCCACTATACGCTTTGAGTGCATTTATTGCACGCATATGTCTTCCGTAAACCGATATATTGCCTCTCTGTTTCCTTTTATTTATTAAAACAAATTATTTAAATAAACTTTTGAAATTTGTTAACGTTATTGTGATTTCCGTTGATAAACTTTTTGTATCCATTGCTTATCGTAATATTTGTTGCAACGACGAAACATAGCTGCATTAAAGTTATTTGCCTTTGCCTTAAGAAGATGGAAAAGCACATCGAAATCATTTATTAACAACGACAAACATTAAAATTTCCTATTAATCTCCATAGCAGCTTTATTATTGCGCAAAGATTTAACGAATCCATAAATTTTACTTGCGTTGCGTTTCACCGCCGGACAAAATTGAAACTTACATGCATATAAGTTTGCCTCCGGATGCATTTTCTAATCTAATTTATATTCGCCCATTTGACATACATACTTTGAATGTGGAAGTAGTTAAATAATTTCGTCAATTCAAAGTAATATGAGCAGTAATGTTGCGAATTATCGATGTCGATGCAAAGATGGAATACGAAAATGCAGCGCATGTGTATGTTGTTCGACAATATTTTAAAGGCGTCTCGCCGTATTGAAACTACAAAATACTAATGCATCAATTGTTAGCGATTTAGTGCAGGTAGTTGATAATACTACAATTGAAAATTTGTAATTATATGTGTACATAATTTCTTCGTAAAAAATTCTAGCTCAACTTCTCGAAGTGTTTTCGGCGATACCGGCATTGATATCCGCTGGCAACGATACGGATTGCGCTCCATTTTCAGTCAAATCAATTGAACGTGTTGGCTTATACCGAACAAAAATAATATGAATTTGTTTTTATAAATAAAAATCACTCGGAACAAAAAAAAACACTGGCTCCTAAGAACTGCGATTAATAATATTTGTGAAACATTCCCTCAACCCGTTGCAATCGCCTTTTATTAATGTTTTAACCACGATTTTGTCATACCAGGCTTTCTGGTCATATTCATGACTATGTAAACTTTTTACAAAACACTTTTGAGTCTTTAAATAAAAATAGCACGAGTCCCACACGATGTGATACGACCAATATCAATATCCTTTATCGCTATATCTGGTGCACTTTCGAAGCAATTGATTATCAGTTGACGTGAACAGCAACTTTGAATCGGAAAGTAAACCATTATTTATTATAAATGGTAATGCGTTAAATGATAATTAATCTTGCGTTAATTAATTGTCTTCTGATTCATCTGACGACATTTTGAATTAAAATAAATAATGCAAACTAACCAAAAATAATTTGAAGCGCATGTTAAAAAAACTAAACTTGAACTGATTTGAATTAGAGATGAGCGATGCAGTTTGCGAAAAAACAACGTTATTTTTTATGGTCAAAATTATTTTACATTTTGATTCTGTTTCATTTAATTTAAAAATACTATTTATGTATATGTCTTTCCCAAATAATTCGTAAGAGACCAACCATTCTGAGAATTTTTTGTTTCAAACTTCTAGGGGAATTACGGACATATACGACATATACACTAAATATCAATACGCAAATGAAAATAACGCCACTAATTCAGTTTAAATTGAAATAGCGCCGAGGACTCAATTTAAATAATTTGTGTAACAGCGCCGAGATTTCAACTCTTTACACTAATTCATTTCAAACTGAATTGGTACCGAGATATTCAATTTTAAATTTTTCTGACATAAAGCCAAGGTTTTTGATTCTCGGCGCTATGTCAGTGTAATCAAATTGAAAATTTCATCTTTTCGCTATTTCGAATTGAATGAATTTGAATTGAATTAGTGCCGAAAAAAAATTTCTCGTCGCTATGACCTTTTTCTCGGCGCTATTACAGTCGGCCCTTAGTCAGTTCACCGTATTGACGTCTCCATAGACAGTTTCTGTCTTATCAAATATGTAACGACGGACTATTTTCAATTTTCACTCTAAAAATAATAGTTATTGTGGAAAAAGTCCAGAGCCAATCCCCAACAAATATTTATATAATATGGTTTTGATTTTTGATTCAGTTTCGGCATTCTGTTATAACTGTATCTGTAAGATACGGTTATGCCAGGATTAAAAAATAATTTACTAAAACGAGTATGGTATTTCACCCAGAAAAAATCTCTATAAAGAAAGAATTTTCTGCATAGGATCTTAGGATCTTGATGAAACTTTGGCAAATAATACAGGTTCCCTTGAATATGGAAGATCTGGATTCATTTTAAATATGGACAAAATGGTGGGAGGTCTCCCGAACACCTCTAAGTATAAATCTTGAATAACTTCTAATCCCGGACTATGTTTTTATTGAAACTTAGTGTATAAGGTTTTAGTACAGATTCCAATATTTGTGCATACCAACTTCCAGTTTGTCACTTCCCGTTAAAAAGTTTTTTTTCCAGGTGTTTATCCCTACTGTAGCCTACAGTTAAAGATCGATTTTCACGTTGGTAATAGCTTTCAAGTAACATGAGAAAGATTTTATCAGCTCTTGGATTACATTGGATAAAGGGTTTGGGGGTCCACCATACAACAGGTGGTTTTTTCGGCAATGTTTTTCTGTTTGTTGGGAGCATAAAACATTCATTCGTGAATGAATTTTGATGACACTTTGGAAAAAGATGCAAACATGTATGACAAGGAATTGATTAGTTTTTGAGTGATAGTGAACAAATGGTGTTGGATCCCTGGAGCACCTGTTTTTTGAAAGCTCTATAACATCTGTACCTGATAATTGAATTGGATGAAACTTGGTACATGAGGGATGAAACTTGGTACATCCCAAATTCCAGTTTTTAAATTTCGGTAAAATTTTTTTTTTTTAGTTATTTGAAGTTTTTTTAGTGTCTTTATGTACACTACAGCCTCCAATAATGAAGTAATTATGATGAAACTTATGAAAATTGTTTCAATTAATGTTAGAAGATTATCATCATCTTTTTGGACACATTGATCAAAGTGGCGGGGGGTCTACCATACAAATGCTGACTTTTCACACTTTGTTTTTAAAAGTTGTTGGGAGCATACAGACTTCATTCATTAATCAATTCTAATGACACTTTTGAAAAAGATGGAGACTCAAATGACAAAGAACTGATTAGTTTTTGGACAATATTGAGATAAGAGGTACGGGGCCTCCCGAACATTTGTTTACTGTATCAACATTTTTCAATGTTTGTTGTGAGCACACAGCATTCGTTCGTGAACGAATTTTAATGACACTTTGGAAAAAGATGCAAACATGTATGGCAAGGAATTAACTAACTTTTGGACAATATTGGGATAAGTGGTGAGGGTGCTCCCGAACACCTGTTTATTGTTTCAATGTTTGTTGGGAGCATACAACATTCGTTCGTTAAGTAATTTTAATGACACTTCGCAAAAAGATGCAAATATGTATGGCAAGGAACTGATTAGTTTTTTTTAGCGATAATGAACGAATTGGTAGGGGGTCCTTCGAGCACCTGTTATTTTGGATGCTCAATAACATCTGTACCTGATAATTGATTGGATGGATCTTGGACATAGACATTTAGTACGGTTCAAAACAGTTCTGCATCCTAACTTCCAGTTTGTTACTTCCGGCTAAATTTTTTTTTTACTTTTTCTCGTACAACAGAATTTATGTTTGTTGGGATATTACTGCTTTCTTTAATATTACTTCGGTCTGAAAGACCTAAGTATTACATTCATGAGCTCAAAGTGAAATTCTTACCCCACTTTTTTGGCATTTCTCGACGTTTTAGGACCTCCTGATTTTAAAAAAGCAAAAAGAAAATGTATATCTGTCTGCGGCCGGCCGTCCGCCGCTGTCATTACCTACGCTGCAGGGAAAACCGCTGAAGGGATTTCAAAATTTTTTTTTCTAAAAATAGGTAGACGCAAGGGACAGGTCTGAAAGGCCGCTGTGTTCGATAACTGTACCGGAAAAAACAGCAAATTTTCATATTTTTGGCTTAAAAAACGTTCATTTTAACTGATTACGAGTAGGAACATTGAATATGGAGAAATCTTGATGGTAGGGATTGGTATGTGAGATCAAAAACTAGATTATTGCTTTATAAGTTTGTCAAAAAAATGTTGTCAAGTGTGTCAAAAGAAAGATTTTTATTTATTTTTTTACCCAATTTTTTGGAAAAAAATAAAATTGTTTGTTTGAAATGAAATTTTATTATTATTATGCTGGCATTATATGTTTGTCAAAAAAATGTTGTCAAGTGTGTCAAAAGATAGGTTTTAATTATTTTTTAACGCAATTTTTCTAGAAAAAAATAAAATTATCATACATACTACATGAAATTTTTTATTATTATTATAGAGAATTATGGCATTATAAGTTTTTCAAAAAAATAATGTCAAGTGTGTCAAAAAATGATTTCATTTATTTTGTTAGACAAATTTTTTGAAAAAAAAATGTAGCTGTTTTTATGACGTAAATGTAATTGAAAAAAATTGGACGTGGACATTTTTTAATTTGTTATAGTTTTTGAAATATATTTGGAATTTTGAAAAAAGATTGTATATTTGATTTTGTAATAAGTTTTGCAATATTTTTAGAATTTTGGAAAAAGTTTTAATTTTTGATTTTGTAAGAATTTTTTGAATATTTTTAGAATGTTGAAAAATTTTTAACTTCCCGATATGGGAAGTTATTGTTTTTGGGTCGATTTTCGATATCAGAATTTTTTTGATATCTTTACGTTTCATGACCTCCTGAAGCTGTTTAGACTATTTTTAGCTGGCAGTCTGTATGTGTGTGTGTGTGTGTGTGTATGTATGTATGTGTATATAGCTGTGTGGAGAATTTTTGCCCAACGCTTTCTCAACAACGGATGGGTCGATTTTAACAAAAATGGTCGCAATCAATGTATCTTGTCGTAACTTAGAGCCCAGTCCTTTTCTAGCGAAATTAAATCATTTGTTTTTTAGTGGTTTCCAAAAAACTGAAAATCATCTCTTGCAAATATCATAAGATTAATAAATAATGCTATCAAGGTCATGAAGCTTCCATATTGTTTGTCATCATGTCAGACATTTATAATGACATTTGTATAAACAATTGCTATCTTAGTTTTTGAGATTTTTAACAAAATGTGAAAAAACTACGTGTTATTTTCTTTATGCAAACGCATGATATCTGGTTGAAACTTTTGTATGTAAATGAGCTGCAACCGCATCCGGGCTTACTTGATTATCAAAAACCGGAGTTATTTTCTATATTTGACAAAAAGGTCAGAGGTTCGAGAGTAGATTGCCTGGTCAACTGTTTATTAACTTCCCGATATGGGAAGTTATTGTTTTTGGGTCGATTTTCGAAATCGAAATTTTGATAATATCTTTACGTTTCAAGACCTCCTGAAGCTGTTTAGGCTATTTTTAGCTGGCAGTATGTATGTGTGTGGGTATGTGCGTGTGTATCATCGTATGTGGACAAATATTTGTCCAACGCTCTTTCAACAAAGAATGATTCAATTTCAACTTCAACGGTCACAATCGATATATCTTGGCGTAACTTACAGCCCAGTCCTTTTCTAATAAAATCAGTTCATTTATTTTTTAGAGGTTTCCAAAAAACTGAATATCATCTTTTGCAAGTATTGCTAGAATAAATAAAGCTATCAAGATCATTTACCTCCCATTTTGTTTGTCATCATGTCAGCCATTTATAATGACATTTGTATAAACAATTGCCATCTTACTTTTTGAGTTTTTTTAAGAAAATTTGAAAAATAGGCGTTATTTTCATTACGCATGAGAACTTGATGAAACTTTTGAATTAAAATGAGCCGCTAACGCATCCGGTTTTATTTGAATATGGAAAATGTGCTATTTTGAATCACATATTTTCAAAATTTGGCAAAGGAGTCGGGGAGGATGTCTGTGGTTCGTTGAACAACTTTTTTTTAGACTTCTCAGTCATTGTGACATTTAATTTTGTTGAAACTTAGAGCATAAGGTTTTTGTAATGTTTATAGTAGTTTTGCAACTTGCTGCTTTTGTAATGTTCGAAGTTAAGGTGGGGGACAAAAAAATAAACACACTTTTTTGGAAATAACTTAAAAACTAAGCAGTCGATAATTCATTGAAATGTCTTTTTGAAATATTTGAATTTTTTTTGATTTTTTTAAACCAAACTCGATTCCTTAAAACAAACTTTTGTTTAACTATCTCCTTATCAATGTCCATAAAATATTGATAAAAAATAATATTCATAATTTTTTTGTTGTCAGGAGGCGTAAATATTGTATAACTGTAAAAAAATTCAAGTTGATAGCACTTATAGTTTTGAGAAAATCGATTATGTAGAAATTCGGACGGTCACCGAAGTCTCACCAATAGGGTACCGTTTTTACTTTTTAAAAGTACGGAACCCTAAAAATGGTGATATTGTTTGAGAAAAATCGAAAAAATTTTAGCAACGTTGACAAAGTAGACTTTAAGTAGACTCCACCGCTAGTTTTTTTTAAATATATGGTGCAATGAACTTTTTTCCGGTGTAACCAAAATATGAAAAAATGACGATTAATTGCAAGTCTTAGAAAGAAAATTTCAATTTATTAAAGTTTTAAGAAAATATCTTTATGTTACCTATTTAACTTAACGGGAAGTTCTTGGCGTGGCCGCTATGGTCACACCCTACCCTACTAGTTAATTTTTGATTTTATTCTAATTTTTGGAATATTTTTGGGATTTTGAAAAAAGTTGCAATATTTGATTTTGTTATAATTTTTGCAATATTTTTAGAATTTTGAAAAAAATTGAATTTTTGAATTTTATACATATACATACATAGAATTTTGAAAAAAGTTTCATTTTTTGATTTTGTAAGAATTTTTTGAATATTTTTAGAATTTTGAAAAATTTTAAATTTTTGATTTTATTATAATTTTTGGAATTTTGAAAATAGTTTGAATTTTTGATTTGTAATAATTTTTGCAATGTTTTTAGAATTTTGGAAAAGTTTTAATTGTTAAGAATTTTTGAAATATTATTGGAATTTAGAAAAAGTTTAAATATTTGATTTTATTTTAATTTTCGGAATATTTTTGGAATTATGAAAAAAGTTTGATTCTATTTAATTTAACAATAATTAATTTAATTTAATTTAATTTAATTAATTAAAGTATTTGATGGATATTAGCTCATTGTATATCCAGAACACTATGTTTCCAGAAGGTGAAGTCAGCATCAGCGTCGCAATATTTTTTTTTGGTAAAACTGTTTTTTGACGTCGTTAATATGTTAGAAAACAAAACAAATGGTCAGTTATGAGAAAAAAAAAATTTTATTTCCACTTATGCGCGTGTTTTAATGCGTTTTGAACCATCTTGCGGCGTGATTTTCGTGCCAGACGCAGCAAATATTTTGTGTTCATAGGCATATGTGCGAAATAAATATTTTTCGTTTATTTTATTCTAGAATAAAATTGGATATTTTTTGTGCATGTGTTACACAAAAACGTTGCTGATTTGATGATATTTTACAATTACATTATACGTTTGATATATCAAGTGTGAGTAAGTAAGCTCTTGCACTATGATGGTGAAGCTTACCGATCTACTTCCATTTATCTAATTCAATTTTAGAAAAATTTATTTATTTGTTTCATTTATAAACTAAACGTTTAAAAAGAAAGATAGAGATGAGGAAATGAGGAAAAAGTGTGACGAGGTGACGAAGCTTTTGAATGCGGCAGGAGGAACGTTTAAAGAAGGAAGAACTTGGAAAAAGGAAACCTCAGGTAAAATATTAAAGTATTGTAGAACGTTATTTTTAGAAATACATAGTCAATATATATTTATTTGTAGACTGTATGTGACAAATCGGGCAACTGAACTTAAATGTATAGCCGATAGAAATGGGATTAACGACATTCATCGAAAAAATCTTTAACTAATTTGGAAGAACAAATTATGAATATCATGAAATCATGGAATCTATTTCATGGAAATGCCTTTGTTGGCGATTTCATTTATATCAACAACTCGTTGAAAAGAAAACACACAAAACAGAGCCTTGGAAATGAACTTCAGTATTCAGTTCAATAAATGTATTAATAGTTTTATTTTATTAATTTTTTGTTTTAAAAGTCTTCTTCTACCACTTTTCGATTAGAACTTCTTTTAAATCTGGTTTCTGATAAAAATATTGTTGTGAATTCTTGAAAGAACCAATGAAATAAAACCAATTACATGGAAATTCTGAATGCAGAAAAATTCTGCAAAATGTCTCTAATTTTAATTTTGCTAAGCGGTGACTGTGCTACTATATTTCAAAATAAAATTTACTTATAAATAAATATGATTTTGACATTTTCACAATACAACTTTTTTTTTATCCTAAAATATTTATTCTCTACGTCTCGAGGGTTAAAGCTCATCATCGGATAAAACAGTAGTTTTATTGGTATAATGTAGGTATATTGTTGGACGAGCACAGAGTGATATGAATATTCTATGAGGTGTTAATTCATACAAGTAAATATTATAATTTTGTGCGAGCCTTACACTTTACTTTTTCTACGACCAAACTAGATATAAACTAATAAATAACTTAAAAAAAAATTAGAAAAAACTATAGTAAGTTTTTTTATATCATAGAAATTAAAATTTAAAATTTTTTGTTTGACTAATTTTTTATACACTGTTAATATGGTATTAGTTTTGGTTGTTATAAGTATTTCAGAATAAATTCAAAAATAAAAGTTGAAAAAATTATTGTACATAATTTGAAAAAGCAGCATGCAAATCTCTTCAAGTTAAAATTTATATATGTTATGCGCAAATTTTGAAATATTTATTATTTCATTACGCACTCTTGGGTAATGCATATATTACATAACAGGGGATTTTATCATGATAAATAAACAATGACAAATTGTCCTACATTAAATTACTAAACACTGAATCATAAGTCACAATTTATAATTAGGTTGTAGAAAAAAATATTACCTACTATAAAATGTTCAAAGCTTCGAGCTCATTTGTAAAATTCAGATATTTTAATTTGATCTTTTTTATTGAAACTCCTGGTCTTGGTGCTTGATAAATTGAACTGGATCAATTAATTGTTGACGACATCCCTTGTTTTCAAGTCACTTCAGCTAAATAAGAGATTATATAGAAACCTTTTGCTTTCTGTATTAATTTTAACAATTTTTAATGATGTTCCCAACTTCCCAGTTCAATTAATGTTTGTAAAAATGAATTTTCCAATATTTACGTAAATATAAAATGTAACAAAGAATTTTTATAAATCTTCAAACCAAATTTAATTTTTTTATCTCCATTATTCTTTTATTGATATAATATACATCCTTTAATTCTGGAATGTTCTTTTGTGTTGTGTGACAAAATCTTAACACGGAAAAAAAATTACATTTTCATTTAATATCTTTCAGTTTAAAATTTTCAAATTTTCTTTGTTGTCTTTTCGTTTTGTTATTTTGTTTTTTTTTTGCAATATAAAATGATATCCCGTTGAGTGGTCGAGGTTAGAAAATAAAAATAAAACAATTTTCTTTTTTTCTATATTTTTTTTAAACTGGGAAAATATGAAATGAAAATAAATGTTAGCGTTGGATGTTGTTGTTGGATGAATTATGAGATTTATTATATGAAGTCTAGAGGTGGATAACAATAATAAAACCGAAATCGTAAAAAAACGAAAACTTCATTATTTATTTAACGGTTGAAAAAAAATAATTATATATTTTTTTTGTTATTCTTTCACACAATACAGTTTACGGATTTGGCGTTTAAATCTTTGGGTTTTACTTTAATCTTATTTTCTAAAAGTTAATCAATTTTCGGTCGTGTATAAAAAATACTAATTAATTTATTCTCATTAAAATTTCATAACGCGTACGTAATTGTTAAGCTCATTTCTTTTCATTTCAAAAACTCTTTCGTTGGGATTGAACAAACATGAACATGGAATATTGAAAAAATATTCAAACGTTTTGTATTTTATAATAAACTTACAACGATTATTGTATTTCTGGAATATTTTGCAATTCTTACAAATTTTATCAAAGCTAATAATAATTCCACTAAAGCTTGTTTAAATTTCATGTAATCTAATAAGAAAACCCTCTAATTCTCTTCTTATATGAAAATTTTCATTTTTGCTCGTACAAAAGTTCTTTTTAATTTACAAAACAGACAAGTTGACAGTATTTTTCAAATATAAGTTAATAATATTAAAAAAAATTAAATATATTTCATAATTTAAGTTAATTTTCCATCTTTTATATTTCTGTTGGTTTCTTTTCTTTCTTGATAATTATTTTATCATAGCGATTTCAATTTAATTGTTGAACATTGATAAATTGGATCAAGTAAGATTTTTGATTTTTTGTTGTCAAATGTTGCTTGTGATACGAGCTTTATAGTTTGATTGAAATCATTTGATGTAGCTAGACACTTATTTTTTTTTTTGCTAATATTAATTGGATTATAATTTCTAACTTAAATTGATATGCTTAATCTTTGTTGTCTCAAATGAAAACTCTTAATATATCTATAAATAAGTCAACAAACATTAAATAGAGGAATTGTACATTAAAAGAAAGAAGATCAAAATAAATTAAAAGGATTAAATATAATCCTATATAAAGGATCACCTAAAGTGTCAATAAATTTCTAATCCAATATTAGGAAAATTTATTTCGAATTGGATTAAATCGTTCAAATTTTCTAGTTTATTTTTACGAAAGTTAGTTTTAGTTAGATTGAAAGAGAAAATTAGGTATGATGCTTGATTATTTGTATTGGTGTTATTTCGATAAAAAAAAACGATTATTTTGAGAGATGAAGTAGGTGATTTGAGAGGAGATAAGATAAATTCACAAGAATATGTTATAGGGAAAGCCACATTCAAACGACAAAAAGATATTGACATGTATTTAAATATGAGAAATACATCTATTTCAAACACTTGTGCTCACCTACTGTACTAACATTTCATCCAACAATTACCGGATTCATTTTCAATTATTAAAATTATCAAAGTCTTAAATGCAATTCAGCTATACCACAGGTTTCAGGAAAAGCTAAATGCAAAAAAAACTGTTGTTTCGGGTTTGCTTGAAAATAGAAGATCTAGCTTCGTTTCGAAATATGATAAAATGGGCAGGGTTTTCCCGAACACCTGTTTATTTGATTATTGAGACTTGGTGTATAATGTTTTAGTACTGTTTCCAATATTTGTGTGTACCAGCGCCCGGTTTTTCACTTCCTATTCCTACTATAGCCTTCAACTACAAATCGATTTGCGTGAAACGCATGTTTTTGGAATACATAAGGACATAAGGATCCATCATACAACAGGTGATTTTTTTCACTATGTTCTTATGTTTGTTGGGAGCATGCGCAACAATCGTTTGTGAATTAATTTTATGATACATTGAAAAGAACAAAATAAGGCAAGCGCCTGATTAGTTTTTGAGCGATATTGAACAAGGTGGTGGTGGATCTTCCGAGCACCTGTTTTTATGAAACCTCAATAACATATTTGCCTGATAATTGAATTGGATGAAACTTTGTACAAAAGTATTTAGTTATACGATTCACAACAGTTCCGATCACATGCCGACTGAATTTTCTCACTTTGTTTTTAAAGTTGGTTGGGAGCATAGAGAAAAACTTCGTTCATTATTCAATTTTGATGGCGCTTTGACAAAAGATGGAAATTTGAATGATAAAGAACTGGTTTATTTTTGGATGATATTGGGATAAGTGGTGAGAGGTATCCCGAGCACCTGTTTATTTGAAACATCAATAACATCAGCTTCTGATAATTAATTATAAGTGAACATATATACCAAATGCTTAAAGTATGGTTTGTTATAGCTCTGTATCCCAACTGTCGGTTTTCGTCCCCCGAAAACAGTTTTTTTACTTTTCTATTGACATAATTTTGAGTTTGTGACCATTTGAATTTTTACTTTACGCAATCGAATTTTGTTCTTTGTTGTGTCTTTTTCTTAGTTCATTTGGTATGTTACAATTGTTCTAATTTTGACATAAAATTGAAAGTCGTTCAAAATTAGAACAATCAGTACATTCCGAACAAATTGACGAAAACACATGTTTTTTTAGTTGAAAAAAGTAAGTTTAAAGGTTGCTTCTTTTTTAGCTATAGTATTTCCACCTTCTTAAAAAATTTGTCCTGCAGCGTGGAGAACTCTCGTTTAGTTGAATTTTCCAAGAATTGAAGATTATTCCACTTTTCATGACGCCTTTAAATTAAATTCACATTTCTAACGATTGACTTCTAAAACTTTGCTCCCATTGCTATTTTGTTCTCTTTCACTTTAGAAAATTGCTATTTGACTATCATATTTGTTGTAACTGTTTCACAATTTCAAACACATTTGTTGTGTTTACTGAATATAGAAATATCCGGTTCGACGGACCATGTTTAATATGTTTTATTTAGTTACTTACTGAACTAGATTTTTCATGTGGAAGTTGATGATGAGAAGCATCATGATATCTATCGATGGCTCCAATAGATCCATGAGAATATTTTTGGTATCAAGGTATTGTATGCATATGGTGGTCCGTTACTCGGTGCAGTAGACTCGATAACGGTAAATAATATATATGGTATGGTATATATGGTATGTTATATTAATGTTTTTAATGCAGTGTTAATGTAACTTATAATTAAATGTAATGTGAGTCGCATGTGACTGTAAATTACTGATTGACGAGGAATTATAATAATAATCCTTTATTGACTTTAAATTTTATAATACAGTTGTATACATTTAATAGTTTACTGAGATCAGCTTTTAATAGTAAGCTTTACAGCAGATGAAATTAATTAGTATGAGTATTGCGAAAAATAAATGAAAAAAGAATGTTTATATTTTCAAATGCAGTTCAGTCTGCTTAGTAACCAATAAAAAACTTATATTTACCTAACCTACTTAAATCTAAACTTAAAAGCTACGTTGCAAAAATTAAGCGGTGGAAAAGCTAATTGCGTTTATCAATTCATTTTCAATATGATTTAATTTATTTATGTATCTATCATTAGCTTCTCTAGCAACTACATTGACAAGCTTTATATTTAATTCGTTGTGCAGTCTTAAAGTGCTATAAAGTCTAGGGCGTTTATATATAGTTTTTAGAAATTTGTTTTGAATGATTTGAAATTTCTTTTTATGACACAAAGCAATATCCCACCAAACTGGCGCACCATAAAGTATGATATTAAGAATCACACACTTGTAAATTAGTGTCTTATTATGACTATTCAGTTTACTATTTCTGTTGAGTAGAGGATATAGACTTTTGAACAGTGTATTACATTTTTGTTGTATTTGAGTGACGTGTGTCTTAAATGTTAATGATTTATCCAAATAAATTCCTAAATATTTAGTTGAAGGTTTCCATTCCAAAGAAGAGTTTTGAATCAGAAAGGGTTGTTGTGGAAGTTTACGGGATGCTCTGCACCTAGTAAAATAAATGGCTTCACATTTTGATATGTTAATACTAAGTTTCCAGTTTTTAAAAAATTCGAGAATTTTAGTGAGGTACAATTGAAGCTTATTGATAATAGATACCGCCAGCTCATCTGACACAAATATTGCAGTGTCATCAGCAAATAATGATAATTTACATTCACTATCTCTTGGAATATCATTGATGAATAAACAAAAAAGCAAAGGACTCAATACGGCACCTTGAGGAACCCCAGCTGGAATGCTAAGTATAGAGGACACTAGGGGGTATCCCGCGGGCTCCGCCCCCCCCCCCCCCGCCCCTCCATCCTTTCCCCTCCCTACGCACACCAATACACTCTTGCTCTTTTCATCCGGCTTTAATACAACTACTAAGTACTATCCATCATAATCCAACCTCTTCTAATCTATTCTGTGTGTACCTTCTGCTTAACTATAATTCTACAAAAACCATCGTGAGGTTAACGATAAATTTTTATACGATCAATGACAAATGGTTGAAAATAATAATAATAAGAAAATACTGAAATAGCAGCTTTTGTTCTTCTATATTTTATTTACAGAAAATGAAGCTATGCAAAAATAATGATGGAAAAAAAATATTCTATGATTTTTAGCACTATCTGTTATATAAATAATTAATTTTCTTATTAATATCGCAACGATAAAAATTTGAACGAAACGGCTAAAAGACAATTAGAGCAATAATTTTGAAAAACTACATTATCGAAAAATTTAAATGCCGTAAATGGAATTTTTATGAAGGAATTTTTATGAAAAAGGAATAATTTTTATGTTCTATAAAAAAAATAAACCAAAACAATAAAAATAAATATAGGATTAGCGTTGAGCTCCGAACCTTTCTCACAAGCCCCTACATCGACAATGACAACGAAATTTCGTACTGAGTTTCTTAAAGTTCATTTTATCAAATCGGTTTAAATTATTAATGTTTGAAAATGTATATTATAACCTAAACTGTTTTTTGCATAAAAATATCAAATGTTTTCAACCTACATTGTTTTTAAAAATTGTTAAAAATCTATATTTTTCTATGCTGTTATGTTCGCTGTACTATAGAACAATTTTCTGGTTCTGCTCCTGCCATAATAGCGCTAGTATTTTACGAAATGTTGTGTCAAAAAGTGAGGAAATAGACCTTTAATAATGTACTTTCATCAATTTGTTTCCTCTTTTCTTTTTTAATAAACTTATTATAAAAACCATCTACCAACTTTACTATTTAATGTAAAAATTATTCCTTTAAAAAAAGGTTATTATTCCTTTAAAAAAAATTCCATCTATTTTTCATTATAAATACTACATATCTTGTGACTAATTCAAAATAAAAAAGGTTTTATTAATAAAACATCAACAAAAATTATAAATATATGTATTATGTAACTGAATTAAAATAAAATCCCTGAACGCATTCTAATTTTTATTAAAACTTAAAATAACTAAACAGAATGACGTCACACGATCTTTTATGATAAAGCTATTATATTGCAAGAGAAATACATACTCAAATAGTAGTTTTTGTTTTTCCTTAATTTAGTTCACAGGAATGAAATTATGGCAAATAATTATCGGAAACCACTATTATATGATTTTTAGCACTGCCTGTAAAAAAACTAATTAATTTTCTTGTTAATATCGAAATTATAATAATTTGAACGAAACGGGAAATGACAGTGCAATAAAATGCTATAAAACTGCATTATCGATCAAATTGCTCTATCGTAAAACGAAATGTATGTATGAATAAAATAAAAGTGTGTAAAAAAACAATAATTTCAATGTTATTTATAGTAGTTGTTGTTATTCTTAATATCGAAATGTAAATATCGAAATGATTTTAATGATTTTAATTTGAGCAAATTAAATACAAAAGCAACTTAACTTTTTAACTAACTTTAAAGAACTACTTTATCGATAATTCTAAGTATCCAAAAACAAAATTTTATACAAGTTTTATTTATATATGAATTATTTATTTATATGAATTCATTCATGAATAATAAAATAAAAAAGCACAATAATTTTAAAGTTATTTAAAGAAAATAATGAATTTATGAATAAAAAAAACAATTTTAATGTTATTTAAAATAAAAATTTAAAAACTGCATTATCGTAAAACGAAATGTATGTATGAATATGAATAAAATAAAAGTGTGTAAAAAAACAATAATTTTAATGTTATTTAAAAAAAAAATAAAAAAAAAATTTGCAAGCATCAGGTTTCGAACTTTCGATCTTATGATCATCAGTCGAGCGCGCTACCAATATACCAATTTGAACTATATTTGATCAATAGACTAAAGGATAGATAAGGTATCCGTTACGCTTGTATAGAAGGATAGACGTACGGCTATTATATTATTGATTACATTCACTATCTCATGGAATATCATTGATGAATAAACAAAAAAGCAAAGGACTCAATACGGCACCTTGAGGAACCCCAGCTGGAATGCTAAGTATAGAGGACATGGAATCAAAAATCTGGACAAAAAATGTTCTATTAGTTAAGAACGATTTTATGGTTTTAATTAAAAATATTGGAAATCCATATATAAATAATTTATAGCAGACGCCAAACTTTATCAAAGGCTCGTTCAAGGTCTAATAATATCATTCCAGTAGATTTTAGCGAAGATCTATTAGATTTAATATGATTGACTACACGATGGATTTGATGAACTGTAGAGTGCCCAGATCTAAAACCAAATTGCTCGTTTATAATTATTTGATTGTCAGTTATGAACTCTTCCATTCTTCTTTTGATAATATGCTCAAAGAGTTTTCCCAATGTACAAAGAAGACTAATAGGTCTGTAGCTTGTAGCAAGAGTAGGGTCTTTGCCAGGCTTTAAAACAGGAGTAATTTTAGCTTTTTTCCATTGAATTGGGAAATAGCCTAGCTTCAAGCAGCACTCGAATATTACCTTAAGAAAATGGATTCCACTTTCAGGAAGATTTTTAAGTAAAATAAATGGAATATTATCTACACCTGGAGCTTTGAGCCTTGGAAGGAATTTCAAAATATCAGAAATTTCAGAAGGGTGAATTTCAGAAATTGGAGCATTGTTATCCAAATTATTGAAATTAGTGCAAAAGTCATTCACTTGTTCTTCAATTACAATATTGGAGTTTGAAATTTGATGAGCGTCAAGGAAGTCATCAGCCAATACTTGTGCTTTTTCTGTATTTAAGAAAATTCGATTTCCAGTGTTGGGAGTAACTAATGGTGGAATGTACTTGCGATGGTTTTTAAAATGTTTAGTTGTTTTCCAGAAGTTTTTTGAACCATTATCCAAGCATTCAAGCTTCGTTTGCCATTTTTGATTATAAAGAATATTTATATGATATTTAATAATTCTATTTAGCAAGTTTATTGAGGTTTTAATGTGAGCAAGGCGACTTCTGAGGTAAGATCTTCTAAGCGAATTTCGGTGTCTGATAAAACTTAACACTTGATCAGATAATAACAATTTATCAGTTGGAAGAACAGGCACAAGCGGTATGGATAGCCCACGAGCTGAAGAAATGGATGCTGTCAAAAAATCGACTGCAACGTTGACATCTGAAATAGTATGAATTGAACTTAAATTGAAATTTTCAATTTCAGATGAAATATGATTCTGATAAATGCTCCAATTAGCATTGTTATAGTTAAAGTATTTACGATGGCAATGATCTACTTGATTATTAAATACTATTGAACAGAGGACTGGCAGATGATCGGAGCAGAGTGCTTGAATGGTGTTAACTTTGGATATCAACTGAGGGTTGTTTGTTAAAAATATATCAATAATACTAGGGACTCCAGCAGGACTATAGTGGGTAGGATCTTGGGGAGCGATAACAACACAATCAGAGTTAATAGAATAATCATATAAAGTTCGACCACCGCGGTTAGTTCTAGGACAAAACCAGTTAGGATGCTTACAATTTAAATCACCACCAATTAGGTAAGGAATATTACCACTACAAATTTTTATAAAATCATTTCTGAGATGCTCAGAATTCGAATATGAACAATATACAGAAAATATTTTAAGTTGATTATTATCACTACTTATTATATTAATACCCAGGGATTCTATACAATTTAATTTAAGGTCAGGAAGAAGCGAATGTTTAATGCAATCTGTTATAAGAATACCAACACCACCCCTGCGAATATTTTCTCTATCATTACGATAAAATCGAAAATTAGGAATCGAAAATGAAATAGAAGGCTTTAAATGCGTTTCACTAATAAGTAATATATCAATATTAAAATTATCTAAAAACTGAATTACCTCAAATTTTTTATTTTTTATACCGTACGCGTTCCACACACAAATTTTTAAAGAATTATGGATAACAGACATATTTAATAGCAATATTAGCCATAACATCAAATTGTTCTTCTTTGGAATGGCACCCCCGAAGTCCTGAAACAAATTCTTTGAGAATTTTTAATAACTCATGTGGTGCAAACCAATCATTTGTGCTATCTGAATTAATATTAATTGAATTTTCATGATTGATTGCATTTGTTTGAACCACTGTACTGAACTGCATTTTTTTGTTAACAAAATTATTATTATAATTATTATTAAAATTTTTATTGTTGTTTTGATGAGGTATTGAAGGAATAATAGGAAAATCCTGTTGTTGAAATGAAAACGTTGGTTGATTTGAAGGTCGACTCAACTTATTTTTTAGATTCAGATGATTTTTTATTTGAATGTATTTTTCTCTTTCTGGACAAATTATAGAGTTAGATGTATGATTTCCACTACAATTACAGCAAACATGTTTAGTAATATCGTTTTGTAAAGGACACTCCATATCATCAATATGTTCATCTCCACCACAGAAATTACATTTTGGCTTCATGTAGCATGCGTTCGCTCCATGACCATACATTTTACATTTATAACATTGGAAAGGACCTTTGCTGGTGGATCGACAAATCTCCCTTCTGCACACTGTGTTATTAACAAATCTAATATTTTTTAATTGGTTCAGAGACATTGATCCCTTTTTGAAAGCAACAAAATAAAGGGGCATCTTCACTGTTTCGACGATATTTTTTAGGAATAGTTTTCCAAACATTAACAGGACTCAGGCCACTATTCTCGAGGCTTTTCTTAACTTCATTTGTATCTATATCATGGAGCCCACATAGTACAAATTTAACAAAACGGTTTTCCTCAAGCGTATATGAGAACATACCATTGTCATGTTCTTTTAATTTAGTAAAAATTTTGTTATAGTCTGATAGGCTATGTAAGTGTTTTTATGCCAATTGACATGATTTGTATATTATATTTTGAAATATTTAGTTCCTTCATAGTTTTTTGAATCTCCGTTGAGGAAGATTTTGTAATTATTGGAGGAATTTTTTCTACAGGTTTTCTAGAATTTTTTACCAGACGGAGACCTAGTTTGCGATGTTTTTGCATATTTTGATAAATTAACGTTAGGCGGTAAACCTGCATACCTGTTTACTGTTGGGATGTCACTCATTTTAAAGCCTTGACTAATCTGTTTAATGCTGCTGAGCGAGCTCCTAGGGAGGCTACGCATCTGGCGACTTATAGTTCTTTTATTTGTGAGCATCCACACACAATAATCACAAAACAATCAATTTATATTTCAATATTTAACTTTAATTTGATTTGAATTTATAACTAACAACAAATCCAAACAAAAAATAAAACACAGTTAGAAATTTTAATATTAATATTGAAAAATTTGATTATAACTTGATAATTTGATGTTTACTTCGCAAACACCGAATATCGAATTGACGAGGAATTATAAATAGAAATAATATGGTTGATAACTGAGAAACATTAAATTCATATGTGACTATAGTTGACTGAATAGGGTTCATAAAAAATAAAAATTAGTTGTCTTGTAGGAACTACAAATGTGTCACCCAATAGTGACCTAACGATTAGAGTAGAAATTGACAACAAGCACTAGTGTATCGCAATAGATGCTGAAGCCACTCACAAAATCGTCTTTACAGATTTAATTAAAGGAGACTTTCAGTATGAAGAACTAGTAGAAGTCATGGTTGATGACGTAGTTCTGAGCATGGACTTCGTGAGACCGAGCTAGTTTGTAATAGACGCTTAAAATGGAATACTCAAGTATGGTAACGTATAATTAGACCTTCAGGTTAATGGTGCAGAATCAACTGCCAGGCGAATATTATTAAAACATTGAGAAAATTTGCCAGCTAATACCGAAACAATCGTCTGGAGAAGATTGGAGGGAGATTCTTTGTCACCAAGGTTGTGGGTTGTGGATCCTAATTAAAATGGCAGACAACATCAAGAGATCATTTTACTGTATAGAATCTTTAGAAAAAAACGTTAGAGTGCCGATAAGAACACTAAATCTGCCATATAAAACAAAAACTCTCAAAAAAGGAACAATTACTGGCAAATGTAAAGAAATAACTTCCGTTGTAAACTGTGAACAACAGCACACAAAAAGTTGAAAATTAAACGCAGAAGTAGAAACAAAATATACCGCAGAAGTGGACAGCAGAACTTATATTTATACGTCTGGCCTACTGGAATATTAAAAATTATCAGTCTTATTTTGAAATATTTAACTGATATTAGAGAAGACCAACGTATAATTCATAAAACATATATAAAGAAATAAAAAATGGCAAAAATTTTCTAAACGAATTTTCCTCGTTCGTTGATCGTTGATTATTTGATAATTTTTAATATCCCAGTAGACCAGACGTATTACTATTTGTTATTAGTATAATTCAAATGTGATTGGTGAAATTGAATGATGTCATTACATTTTTGAGAATTTCATTGGGCTAAATTAAAATAAAACTAAAGCAAAAAATTTTCATAAAATTAGAACAAATTGTAGAGAAAATAATGGCATGTGTAGTAATTCTCAAAATGTCTAGCGAGTTTAAAAAATTAAAAAATTGATTTATTCTACAATTAAGTTGTGCAGTTGTGCGTAAAACGTTGTACATAAACTCAGGCTGAAAGGAAGATTACGCCCTTGATTCAATAAAAGCCCTCGCTTAGCGTCGGGCTTCAATATGAACCGCAGGCGTAATATTTTACTTTCAGCTCTCGATATGTCAATAACTATTGTTGTTCAATGAAAAATTTTGTCGTATAGTAATGAAATACCGACTGGCTTACACTATATAAAAAATATAAATTACTTTTACATACCATGATTAATTGAATTTGATTAATGATTAATTGAATTTGATTAATTGAAATTGAATTACTTGATTAATTGAAATTGATTATATAACTTTTCATATAAAAAGGAGGACATTTTTATTCTTAGTGATTCTGAATACGTCGTAATAATATTAAAATAGCTGCAAAATACCCAGCTGTTGACAATAATATGAGCAGAAAAGAAATGTTTTGATGAAAGCCTGGAGACTCAACTTAACATAGTTAATTTAGTATATTTTAAATTCATTAATGTTATTTCATCGATTGATATATTTCCGAGAGCTTGAACAATTGCCGACATTCGTTTTTGTTACATCAGTCAGTATAATTCTAATAATTTCAACACTTGTCGACATCATTATAGGACATCAGTAATAATATTTCTAACCCCTTTAGCAATTTTATTTTGGCGATTTATATATTACCAACAAGTTGAATAATTGTCGACAGCATTTTTCTTACATCATTTATTATAATTCTAACAATTTCAACATCATTTGTTTGTTATATTAGTTAGAATATTTCTAGCAAATTCAGCAATGTTATTACAACGATTAATATATTACCAACATTTTGAATAATTGCCGACATTCGTTCTTGTTACATCAATTATTAAGTGTATTACACTTTAATTTAACAAATTATTACACTTTAATTTAACAAATTTACAAATTAATTTAACAAAAATGATGTCAGCAATTGTTGAACTGGTTAGACATAAGTTCAAAAGTTACTGATATCATTTTTGTTACATTAATTATTACAACTGTCGACATTATCTTTGTTACATCAATTATTATATGTCTAATATATTCATGGTATGATTAAGTTAGCTAAGATGATCTGGTAATTAAGTTTTCAAAGAAATAAAGAGGTAGATCCAGAACAATCATGGAGTGAGTGAAACATCTTGGCTTCTTCATCCTTTGGAGTCGTCAGTGTCCCTGTTCTTTCTTTTTTATGGGTATAGGAGAAACTGATTCTTAAACTCACAACGCTGAAGCTCGTTGGGCACGCAGTCCGTCGATTAGTTTCTGCTTGTGAGTCACTAGCAGGTCCAATGTTCATTACATTACTTGGGGCAAAAAGTGGAAAAAAGGGTATACACACAGATGCTGACAAGATCACAGAGGTAAAAGATTGGCCAAGACTCAAAAATGAATATGAGCTTCGCAGTTTTCTGGGATTGAGCACTTACTACCGACGCTTTGTACCAATGGAAAAGTGCAAGATAACGCATTTGAATGAACTGACCAGCAAAAAGACGCGATTGTGGAATTTCGAATAAGATTGTGCACTGTACCAGTTTTGGCTGACCCTATACTAAATTTGAAATTCATATTCGACACTGATGCCAGTAATGATGGTATATAAGGAGTGTTGTCTCAAGAAATTGATGAACAAAAGAAAGCAAAGGCTTATTACTCGAAGATACTGCCAAAAACAGAAAGGAATTATAGTGTAACGATGATTTGAACGTTTACAAGCATATGATTTCAACATAAAACATCGAAGAGGAAGTGCGAAAGAAAATGCTGATGCATTGCCAAGAAGGCCATGCCAGGTGGAATGCAAGCACTGTAACCAGGCGGAAATGCTAAGGTATGACGTCAATTTTATTGGCTAGGAGCACGTCAATCACTGGTAAATTGTTGTCAAACAAGTGATCAGTGTGCAGCTGCAAAGGGACCTGTGGTAATATTTGTGATCGTAATATTTGTCCCTCCGTTATATGGAGGGGCCGAAATCTCACAGCTCTGAGATATCCAGATTTCGGTCTGGGTTAAGGATTTTGATATAGTTTTCGGCAAAAAACTTTTATGAGGACATGGTTTTTAGTTTTAGGCAGCGATGTATATTAAACATAACTCTTTGTTAAAATACAAGTATTTTTTATCTCTGTTTAGAAATTTATTACAAAACTAACACGAAACATCAATACGAATCCGGCAAATTATAACAGATCATAAATTAACATATTTAGTGAAAAGATGATACACTCAGCAAACTACTCAAAAATCTCTCCATTTAGCGTTTCGAGAAAATATTACAAAATCACAAATTCATATTTCTTTCAAAATTCCAAAAATATTGTTAAATTAAATAAAATCAAACTTTTTTCAAGATTCCAAAAATGTTCCAAAAATTAGAATAAAATCAAATATTAAAACCTTTTCTAAATTCCAATAATATTCCTAAAATTCTTAAAAATTCAAACTTTTCCAAAATTCTAAAAATATTGCAAAAATTATTACAAAATCAAAAATTGAAACGTTTTTCAAAATTCCAAAAATTATAATAAAATCAAAAATTTAAAATGTTTCAAAATTCTAAAAATATTCCAAAAATTTTTACAAAATCAAAAATTAAACCTTTTTCCACAGTTCTAAAAATATTTCAAAAATTGTCACAAAATCAAAAATAAAAACTTTTTTCAAAATTCCAAAAATATTTCAAAAACTATAACAAATTCTAAAATGTCCATGTCCAATTTCATTTTCAACTACATGTGCGTCATTAAAACAGCTACACATTTTTTTCCAAAAAAATTGGCTAAAAAAATAAATGAAATCATTTTTTGACACACTTGACATTATTTTTTTGACAAACTTATAATGCCATAATTCTCAATAATAATAATAAAATTTCATGTCATTCAAATTATTAATTTTATTTTTTTCCGAAAAATTGGCTAAAAAAGTCAATAAAAATCTTTCTTTTGACACACTTGACAACATGTTTTGGACAAACTTATAATGCCATAATTCTCAATAATAATAATAAAAATTTATTTTATACAAATAATTAATTTTATTTTTTCCAAAAAATTGTGTAAAAAAGTTAATAAAAATCTTTCTTTTGACACACTTGGCAACATTTTTTTGACAAACTTAAAATTTTTTTTTTTTTTTTTTAATAAAATGTGTTGTGTAATAGGGTTTAGAATATGTGTCACAACAACACATAAATACCTCTTAAGACCTAGGTCTAGACCTGGGTCCCACAACAACTGGCTGTAGGGTGTAGATTAACGGTTTTTTTAAACATCTGTGGGTTGAAGCCACCTGAGACTAAGTGTTCCGGCAAACTATTCCATTTGTACGCAGTTCGGACAAAGAAGTCTCTCTGCGATCTGCCAGTATGACAGCGCGGGATCTTTACCGTTTCACTGGTTGCGGCAGCAGATTGCCGAGTGGAACGGGGGTAAGAATAAGTTTGAGGCATGATGCCGCTGATTTCATCTGAGCACTGCTGATGACGATATTTGTAAAAAACAACGAGGTCAGCAACAGTGCGACGATGTTGTAGGGAATCAAGTTTTGGTGTCAAAGTTCGATCACCTACAATTCGTATAGCTCGCTTTTGAACAGAGTCCAAGAGGGCCAAGATGGAAACAGAGGCAGCACCCCAAACTTGACAGCAGTACTTCATACAGGGACGAATATAGGACTTATAAACATGGAGCAATTGGTATAGAGTGAAAAATTTTTTGCATCTATTTAGGAGGCCGAGTTTTTTAGACGCGCTTTTTGCCATCGCCATTACATGATCGTTCCAGAGTAGGTCATTTGAAACTGTGACACCCAATAAACGAATGTTTTTACATTCACCTATTGGTTCTATAATGCAATAATCTAGTTTTTGATATCACATATCAATCCCTACCATCAAGATTTCTCCAAATTCAATGTTCCTACTCGTAATCACTTTAAATGAACGTTTATTAAGCCAAAAATATGAAAATTTGCTGTTTTTGACACACTTAATGATTTTTTGACACACTGCTGGTACTGTTATCGAACACAGCGTCCTTTCGGACCTGTCCCTTGAGTATACCTATTTTAGAAAAATATTTTTTGAAATCCCTTCAGCGGTTTCCCCTGTAGCGTATGTAATGACGGCCGGACGGACGTACGGCCGACAGACAGACATACATTTTTTTGTTGTTTTAGAATCAGTAGGTCCTAAAACGTCGAGAAATGCCTAAACAGTGGGGGTAAGAATTTCATTTTGGCTCATGAATGTAATACTTAGGTCTTTTAGACCGAAGTAGTTAGTGGTATTATTTGACAGTATAATGTGTGAGCATTATTCGAGAGAATTGCAATGGATGTAGCTGGACCATTTTTGACTACCGATAGTAACACCAAATATATGCTAGTTAAAATGGTTTTTATTAGCAAGGGGATAGAGAGAGGTATGTAGAATATCAAATCAGGAAGCAAAAAGCATCGTTGAAGCGGTGGTAATCAATTGGATAAGTTGCTACGGAGTACCGATGGGAATCATACAAATCAAGGCAGAAATTTTGAATCTACAATATTCCAAGAAACCTTTATGATACCTTTGTGAAAACTAGAACAACTGCTTCACATTCTCAATCAGATTGAATGGTGGAAAGATTCAATACTACTCTGGAGAAATACCTAACAAAAGAAGCAAAAAAGAATTGAACAACCAAAACGAAAACAGCCACAACTATTTTGGGAAATGGCTTAAAACTATCTTGTGATTTGAGGTTTTAGGTTTTTCATCATCAACATTATGTGTCAAAGATTATATAAATAAACTTTAAAAAGAATTCGGCATGTTTGCCAGACAGAAATTATGCATATCCAGTAATTTAATGAAAGCTCAGGATGATATTCACGCGGATGATATTCAAGAATATGAAGAATGACAAGTTGTGTGGCTACGAAATCCACATTGGAGAAAAGCATTATTTCCAAAACTACAAACATCTTTGGAAGGGCCTTGTACCATTATAACAGAAATAAACAATGTCATTTATCGAGAAAAAAAACCCAAAGAGCAAAACCAAAAGTCATACATCTAGAAAGATTAGCACTCAACAAACGGGGATATTTAGATTATGTTCGGGACGAACAGATTTAAGTGGTGGAGAATGTGACTGTTTTGGAATACGATGTAACAAAAGAACATCGTTCTGCAAAATACATTTACAGAAAAAAGTTCCACAAAAAGAACTTGAAACACCTGAATAAATGTTTGAAGATAAAGAAAAGAAAGCAATCTTGAGGACTGCCAACAGAAGTGAAAACTTAAAACAGTGAAATGGCTATGTTTTATCGTCTAAATACAACAAAATATTCACCTACTTAACCACACTTCCGCACCATTATTTACTGAGAAAAAAATCAAATTCAATAAAAACGAAAAACCAAAATATGAATCAAGAAAACAAGAGTATAATAGTATATTATTTTATTAGGAGGAGAAGTATGACTTTCCATGGCGTGTCTGCGTTTACCCGCCGAACGCAGTGAGGCGGGTAACAGCAGGCAAGCCATGGAAAGTTACTTCTCCTCCAAATAAAATATGTTATTTTTTCTTCAAACGCCTTAAAATGTGCAATGTTTTTGTGGTTTTGATACTCAGTTCTTGTTTTAATTTATGCAAACAATAAATATCTAAGAAGGCGTGATTTATAAATATGAGTAGTTTCGATTGTTGAGTATTAGTTTAATAAATAAAAATGACGTTTAAAATTATATTTTGTATGTTATTATTTTAGCGGTATCATAGCAACACTTTCCCTGACTAGGCAGGAAAAGGAAACACTTTCCCTGACTAGGTATGGAAGTTGCATTTCTCCGTAGCCAGCTCAGTATAATTATGACCTAATTATTTAACGTTTGAAGAAAAAATTATTTATCCACGACAGCTAAAGAATATATGCTTTCCATGCGTATGTCTTCCATTGTAATTGTATTCATTCCACAACTAGTGAATTTGATTAAAATTCTTTAACAGTTCTATAGTTTATTAAATATTCCCCTAACAAATTAAACAACAAACTTGTTTTGATTTTCGCTATCTTTGATGTATTTATTTCAATATGGCGCTACAAATTTTTGCATGAAAACTAGAAATTAAACGAAATATATTATAGTCGTGGATAAAATAGCATCTTGTATTCGCTTAGGATGATGGCAATTCTTCACTCGGATGATTCCCTCCACTTGCTACGCTCGTTTCGGGAAACTTCATCCTCGTGAAGAATTGCCTTCATTCTAAGCTCATACAAGTATCTACTATTATAATATATTATCATTAAATTCAGGCCTTAGGTTATTCGTACTATCAATTGCGTTTTCTTTATTGAAAAGTATAAAGTTTTTCTTTACACAAATCAAATATGAAAAAACACAATTTTTTTATTTTACTTAAAAATACAACAAATTTAATATTTATTTAGCGTGACGATGACACGAATATATCAATTCTTCCCCATACAAAATCGCACAACGCGCATAAAGACGTGTTTACTTCAAAAATGGTGCAACAATTACAAAACAACAACAAAAAGTATAAAAAACAGAATAGCCACAAAACATTTCTTTTAAAAACTGAATAAAATATTGAGATGTCGTAAAAATCACCTGAATGCATTCTAAATTTTACTTCTGTGCTGAAAGACAATAGCAATACCTTAAAAAAATACACTATCGTTAAAATTAAATACCGTAAATTGCCCGCCGCTTTAAACTGTGTTTAAATCAATCTTTTGGGATGAAGATGTCAACTCATAATTGATAAAACCATAATATATGAGTTCTAAGTCAAGTTATTCTCAAAACTAGCAAAGAAAACTTGGAATAATCATTAATGTTCTCAATTTGAACTAATCAAATAAGAAAACGAATCCCCATCAGCATTGTTCTGACGGTATTCTCAATATACACGAATCAAGAACAACATTTCACTAAATTGCTTAAATAAAGAATAACTATTTGACAATTATAAATTTCAATGTTTACGAAATTATTTAAATTTAAGAACAAACGTTTTAAAATAAACGAAATCACAAATAATGAATCAAGAAATCGGTTTTCTACATTTAATTCTAAATTTTTGACTCTAATTAATTGAGAATAAATATATGACAATTTCATTAATGTTTTGTATGTCAATTTAGAGAATAGAATTCCTTGAACCATAAACGTAGAATAAATGAATTGAGTTGTGCAACTAATAAATTAATGAAGTTGACACAAAAAATTTCAATTTATAAAATTAGTGGATTGCTAAAGTTGATCTATTTTATCTTAATTTATGCGCCACAAATTCTCCTTTCAAATTATTTTTAGTCTAAAATTTTCATCGATATTAACTTTCTGTATTTGAGAACATATTTTGCTTATTATTATAATACCATTTCTCTCAGTGTATCCGTGATGATACTCGAATATATAAATTTTTCCCCATAAAAAATCGCACAACGCGTCTAAAGCAGTTTTCACTTCAATAAAAACCAAAATAAAAAACAACAAGGAACCGTAAAGATAAAGTCTTCAACGAATAAAAATTACAACGTATTGAAAATTCATTGTTTTGATCTGGTGATCGAATTGAAGATATGTAGCTCGGTCGGAAACGTTTAATGAAAGTCCTGACGAGAAAGCAATATTCGCAGTTTTTTATTTAGTTTTCTTAAAGTAGATTTGCAATCATAATTTTTCTTTCGCTCGGTTTTATAGCTACTGTTTTTAAGAGAAACAGATAACTTTTTGCTTTTAACTGTTTCCTAACGAGAAAATTTTACATTTGGGAGTTTGACAATAATTAAAGCGGCGATAATTGGAACATTTTAGTTGAAAACATTATTATCGTTTAATTTTATTTAAATTAAATTACTCATGCGTCAATAACTATGGTTTATTTATAACTATTGTTTAACATTGTATTACTGATTACTTACTTCCACATCAATATTCTCTGATATTTTAACATGTTTGCTAGAAAAATTAATTAAAATCGTTTATCAATAATACTATTTTGAATTATACTTGGGCATATCATATTTTCAGTCTTAATCATATTTTCAATTTTAATTAAAATTAGTTATCAAACTTATTTTACGTTTAAAACTTGTACAATTATTTTTAATTATTTCTACAAAAATTACATTCCAGTTTCTGCAATTAAACCAATTACATAAATTAAATTTTTATGATATCCAATCGAAATGAATTAAATTGAGAAAATTGGATATTTTTTCATGATTTTGCTTTACTGTGCTTTGCTGTGCTTGTACAACAACTATTTACTTGAAATGGACATCATGAAAAAGTTCACATTTGTTTATTATTATTTTCTTAAGAATATTGAAAGTTTTCATTTTGTATTCCATATGCGACAGAAAATAATTTAACTCTGTATATATATTAATTTTTTAATCGAAAAATTTTAAGGTTCATAAAGTTTTAATATGATTTGTGTAAGATTTTTTTTATGTACAATTCGGGACAGTTAGTATTTTGAGATGTCAAGAGCTTTCAATTCTAAAATTGATCTGTTAAAACATTTGTCAACAGTATTCTTAATTCTTCTGCCGACTACTAAATATTATTTTAATGTTGAGTAGATAACAACATAAATACATTTAAATCGGAAAAACAATAAATCTTCCGAACCTTCAGATTTTTAGAGTAATGCTATTTGTAAAAGAAGGAAAAACAAAATAACATTAAAATAAATTGTTCATCTACATTATAGACACTACAATTTGTTGTTTTTGACATAAGCTATTGCATTATTCCGCAAATTCCATTAATTGAGAAACAAAAATTATTTCGGTGTAGCAGTTCTCCTATATCCCTCCGATATAGAAAATGAAAAATGAATTTTCTTCTAAATTATTCGACTTGTTTAATGGTTTTTCGTTTAACGTTTCTGTAACGAGTTTATATATATTTTTACTTGTTTAACAAAAGAAGCAATTTTTTTTATTTTCCTAAATAATATAATAAAATATTGAAGCCTCAAGGTTTTAATTTAAAAGAATAAAAAAACAGAAAATATCCGAAAATATATTTTATTATTTGTTTTAATTTTATCAGCAGATTTTTGTTTTTGTATTCTCTTTTGATAAGAAGTTGAAGTGAAAAATGTAAACATTTCTAAGACGAAATATATTGTTTTGTCGAACGTTATTAGTTGAGCTTTTGTTTTGTTATTAATTCAAAGTGACGGATATAAATTTTGATAAAAGTTTTGTTGAATTTATTATGGATAATTTGATTTGGGGATATATTTTTGGTAGGTTTTATGGTTAGCTGTATTTTTGATTGTATAATTTAAATTTATGATAAAGAACATTTCTCCAAAACACTTTTATACCCGACTTACCTTTCAAACATTACTTTAATTTGTGTGTATAAACCAGTAGGTTAGATGGAGCAGAATGTCATATTGACTCTAATACTTTATAGAAGAACTAACTTGTGTAAGTAACTTCTGGATTTATTATAATTTTCGTTTATGTTGTAATTCAGGCTAATTTGATAGTAATTTTGACAATTTTGTTATTCATTTTCTTACATTTTTGAAAAATTACGCCATGTTAGGTACAATAAAATGTATAAAAAACAATATGAGAAAAACATAAAAGTAAACTAATCTTATAACGGGATCTGATAAATAGAAGATATCATTTGGTTAGCACGATTAGATTTCCTCATATGATCAAAAATTTAAAAATTTCGCGTATCTAATTTTGCTATTAATTCTGTGATCAGTTTTACGGATAACTATTTTTACTTGGTTCTATTATTATTTAAATAATATAAAATTTAAAACGTGGTGATAAAATCTTTCAATTCGATCGCAGATCACCTTATTTTATAACGGGTAGATCAGTACATAGTAGATCAGCTTCAGGACGTTTTTTATTTCGCGATTCGCAACTGTTAATACAGAAAAATAACAGCGCTCGGATTGACATCAATTAAAAGAATTGCTTATATAAAAAAAATTGCATATCAAATTGATACATTAGACTCACGTAATCAAAATAGTTTTCCTAATTTTTCATTTTCATATACTATTTTTATAAAAAGATTCATTTTTCTAACATTTATATACAGTCAAAAGTTCTTCTGGTATCTGGTATATGGTATCTGGTACCTTATATCTGGTATCTGGTATCTGGTATCTGGTATCTGGTATCTGGTATCTGGTATCTGGTATCTGGTATCTGGTATCTGGTATCTTGTATCTGGTATCTGGTATCTGGTATCTGGATTCTGGTATCTGGTATCTGGTATCGGGTATCTGGTATCTGGTATCTGGTATTTGGTATCTGGTAACTGGTATCTGGTATCTGGTATCTGGTATCTGGTATCTGGTATCTGGTATCTGGTATCTGGTATCTGGTATCTGGTATCTGGTATCTGGTATCTGGGATCTGGGATCTGGTAGCTGGTATCTGGTATCTGGTATCGGGTATCTGGTAGCTGGTAGCTGGTATCTGGTATCTAGTATCTGGTATCTGGTATCTGGCTTTTTGGTATCTAGAATCTGGTAGCTGGTATCTGGTATCTTGTATCTGGTATCTGGTATCTGATATCTGGTATATGGTATCTGGTATGCGGTATCTGGTATCTGATATCTGATATCTGGTATCTGGTATCTGGTATCTGGTATCTGGTATCTGGTATCTGGTATCTGGTATCTGGTATCTGGTATCTGGTATCTGGTATATGGTATCTTGTATCTGGTATCTGGTATCTAATATTTGGTATCTGGTATCTGGTATATTGTATCTGGTATCTGGTATCTGGTATCTGGTATCTGATATCTGATATCTGATATCTGATATCTGATATCTGATATCTGATATCGTGTATCTGGTATCTTGTATCTGGTATCTGGTATCTGGTATCTGGTTTATGGTATCTGGTTTCTGGTATCTGATATCTGGTATTTGGTATCTGTTATCTGTTATCTGGTATCTGGAACCTGGTATCTGGTATCTTGAATCTGGTATCTGGTATCTTGTAGCTGGTATCTGGTATCTAGTATCTAGTATCCGGTATCTAGTATCTAGTATCTGGTATCTGGTATCTTGTATCTGGTATCTAGTATCTGGTATCTGGTATCTGGTTTCTGATATCTGGTATCTTTTATCTGGTATCTAGTATCTGGTATCTGGTATTTGGTATTTGATATCTTATATCTGGTATCTGGTATCTAGTATCTGGTATCTTGTATCTGGTATCTTGTATCTGGTATCTGGTTTATGGTATCTGGTATCTGGTATCTGATATCTGGTATCTGGTATCTGGTATCTGGTTTTTGGTATTTGGTATCTGGTATATGATATATTGTATCTGGTATCTGGTATCTGATATCTGATATCTGGTGTCTGGTTTCTTGTATCTGGTATCTTGTATCTGGTATCTGGTATCTGGTTTATGGTATCTGATATCTGGTATCTGATATCTGGTATCTGGTATCTGGTATCTGGTATCTGGTATCTGGTATCTGGTAACTGTTATCTTGTATCTAATACCTGGTATCTGGTATCTGGAATCTGGTATTTGGTATCTTGTATCTGGTATCTGGTATCTAGTATCTGGTATCTGGTATCTAGTATCTGGTATCTGGAATCTGGTATCTGGTATCTGGTATCTGGTATCTGGTATCTGATTTCTGATATCCGGTATCTTTTATCTGGTATTTAGTATCTGGTATCTGGTATTTGGTACCTGGTATCTGGTATCTGGTGTCTGGTATGTGGTATCTGGTACCTAGCATCTGGTATCTGGTATGTGGTATCTGGTATCTTGTATCTGGTATCTGGTATTCGGTATCTGATATCTGGTATCTTATAGCTGGTATCTGGTATTTGGTATCTGGTATCTGGTATCTAGTACCTGTTATCTGTAATCTGGTATCTGGTTTCTGGTATCTGGTATCAGGTATCTGGTATTTGGTAACTGGTATCTGGTATCTTGAATCTGGTATCTGATATCTGGTATCTTGTATCTGGTATCTTGTATCTGGTATCTTATATCTGGTATCTAGTATCTGGTATCTGGTATCTTGAATCTAGTGTCTGGTATCTGATATCTGGTATCTAGTATCTAGTGCTTGGTGGTATCTAGGTTCTGATTTTCTGGTGTCTGGTATCTAAACATAGGTATTTGATAGCTGGTAGCTAGTATATACAAAAACACAGGTAAAACAAACCAATTCCAAAATAATTCTGATTTGAATTTTCAGTTTTGAAATATTAGTATTCCATTAACCAGTATTGAATGCTTTTACTAATTAATTGATTGATCTCTACCGTAAGCCACTTCATTGAATCTAAGAATTATTCGAATCTCTTCGGCATTTATCAAAACAAAGTAAACAAAATTATAATATTAATTCAATTTATTATTTCTTGGTTCTTATCATCAAAATTATCAAACGTTGATAATTTCATTGCCTTTCTTTTCGACACACAATAACCAAAATCTGTCCCGAATCACCAGAAATAAAAATTTCTACATCTCTTTAATCGAATCAATCTTAAATTGTGGAAAGACAAAAAAAAATTAAATTATGTTTTATTCTATTCACAAAATTATTGAAATTTCTTACCCTTAGTAACAGAAAGTGACTTATTTTTTTGCCAAAGGCGATTTTCTAAATTTTTTGTTCATATAGTTTTCACTTCGATTTCTTTCTATCAATATTTTCTACGAAGAAACAGATTGATGGTAGCAACCAAAAAAAATCAGTGAACTAATACAATTATCATCTTGAATAATTTTCTTTTACAATTTATTTCGCTTTTTGTGTTTGTTCATTGAATCAATTCATTTTAATTTCTGTATATTTTTTGTTAAACTAAAAACCGTTCGTTGAAATATTTAAACAAAACATGCATTGTTTTCCCAAGTTGGTTGAATCTTGAATAAAATTTAAGAAATCAGCGAAAAAATAATTTAATCAGACATTACGTCAAATAACTCCATTTTCATCCATTTGAGTTAGACGAAGAAAGTAATTTTTTTATTACATTAAAAAAATGTTCATTTCCGATTTCCTATTATTAAAAGAACTCCTACTATTTATTGGCTCAGCATTACATTAAGTTTCAAACAATATTTAAACTTTTCAATTTCGCCTACAGAATACAAAGAACATAATAAAACGAAAAGGGAGAAAAAATTTCTTGTTCCAACTTTTCTTAAGTGCATTTTTATAGTCAAACAAAAATTATATTGAAAAGATTTGTTTGAATGTCAAATGATTTTTTGTGGATTCATGAAATACATACTTACTGTTCTTTTCGTTCGTTTCTTTTTTAAATGTCGTTTCTTTGAATTGAAATAAATGCATCTCATATTGGTTTATGGTAATTTGACACTTACCTTTTAATGTGTTTCGATTGAAAGCACAATAAATTGTGTTTGATGTTTACAAACATTTTAAACACCAAAACAGAGGAATGTTTATGTAAAAAATATATTTAATAGTATTCTGAATATGACCAACCGAACGACAATTCTCCTAAGAACAATAACTAATCTTTCGATACAAACCTATTTATAATTAAATTGACTTTTAATTTGAAAGTGATTTAAAAAATCTGATAATTAAACATATAATTGGTATTGAAGCATAAACTACCAATAGCGTATTCTTAAAGGAAATCATATAATAATCAAAGTAGCTTCTTTCGATTTTTCAACAATCCCAATTGTAAAAAGTTGACATTTGACCTCATTTGAACACTGTCTATACCCTACTTTACACTTCTGAGTTTTGAACACTAACCACTTTACAGATATTGAGAAAAATCTTAACGCTGCAGAAACCAAGATATTGCCTACCTTAACCGTTAGTAGAAATACTTGCAGTCAACTGATTGCCAGCCTGTTATCATAATCTACTACAATAAACTGGTTTAAAGAAGATCTCTCCCAGCTTAGGGTTCCATTTAGTACTGAATGACCTCTCGATGGTAAATTTTGGTCCCTAGCTTTCATCGTCCTTTATCCGGTTACGTGCTCAGAGCCGAAGCTGTGCTGCACCTGCTACCCGTTAAACTTTCAGATTCACTTTTAACTGGAGCTTAATTTATAATTGGATAATTGTATAAACTTACAATTTTTATGGTTACACGGTATTTGCAGGGACAACACATGTATCAAATAAAAAATTTAAAATACATGTTCAAAACTTCTGCAGATTGAACGCTAACCATGACCACGTGCAACATCATTTTGAGCACGACAAACCGAACATTTCATTCGTTACAGAAACACAAGTTTCTGAAAATTTTCTCTCTATAGAATCGCTTAATTCCAAATTAAGGCTTGAATGAGTTTTCAAACTCCATCAAGGCGTATGCGGATTTATTCATGAGAGTGTTGCGAATACACGCTTTCCATATTTTGAATTACATGGTGATGGCTTCAATACAATGATTTCAAAGATTTGTCTTCCAGAAATAACTTTTTTTTACAATAGCTTTATACCGGTCCCCCGACAAACGCGTTGCAGCTACAATGTACTTAGTAGACTGTAAAGGCTTTACACAAAAAAGTGATGAATATTTGGGTCTACAACCACGTCAATGCAAACTCATAAAGAACATTTAGAAATGTAATAATAGTGATTTATTGATCTAGTACGGCAGTGTATGTGGCAATTGACAATTCCCACATTGGTATCAGCATATAACTTACGATGACTTAGGCATCGGCATAACAAGGCATTATGTAGTTTGTATTAGTGATGATTTAAAGTGAAGATATTCTTTGACTAACAAAGCATTATGTGGAATCAACACGATGTTGAAATGACACCGTCCGCATATCAGCACATAAGAATTGTTCATTGTGTATTTTGACCAATGATGATTCAAGTGATGAACATTAGAATCCGCCTAACAAGGTAGTACGTATTTTTTTCAGTAATCATCCGGTCATCTACAAGGACGAAACAAAAATACAATTATTAGACATAAAACTTGAAAATTCAACACCACATGCAACCAGCATAAAATATGCGGATCATAAAAAAAATGTCTGTCCTTCCGCCTACTAGAGGCAATAAAACCAACACAAAATGATATAAATCACATGGAAATAACAAACAACACTTTTGCTTTAGTGATTAACTTTTAATTTCTTATTTTTATACATTTTTAACAAATAAAACTTAATTTTAAAACAAAACAAATTAGGCGACTCATCACCATAAGCAAATACAATATGTCAAGAAAAGACTACAAAATCAAAAATATTCTATATAGGTATATATGGGGCATTCCACGTGAAGTGGGACGACCAAAAATTTGTATTTGCCCAAATTTTGGGAATTGATAGAACTCCATTAGAAAACGATTTCGTAATTTTTTTAGATTTTTTGGCGTCCCCTTTGCCGTCGGTGACGGTCACAAATTTGATTTTTTTTTGAGAACGACAAAACTTTATTTCAATATATCGGGCCCTGATCAGGTTTTTCGTATCCGACCCCTACCTGAAACTTCAATTGGTTAAAATTCATCAGAGTATTGTACATTTTAGAAATATATAGTTAAAATCGTTTCATGCATATTTTAGCTATCGCTTCTCGGCTGAAAAACTATAATAATAGTGATTTAGGTGGTAGGTATGTTTTAATCTTTCCCATTGTATTTTTTTTATTTTAATTTGATTAGTTTATGTATATAATATATATCAGGGTCTGGTCCGGATATACCAATCAGGCCGTTTATCCTAATCAGGGTCTGATCCGGTAATTCCAATCAGGACCTGATAGGGCAAAAGCGTTACACTTATGATCAGGGCCCAATTAGGCAGCCCTACCAATGCCTGATCCAGCTTAGGGCAAACCAGATCAGCGCTTTACTTGAGCTCTGACAAGTTTCTGCTCGGGATCCAATTTACTATCAATAAATTTGTCCCTTTCTCCATAGTAAAACCCAAACAAAAATACTTGTATTCGAAAGCTGCAAAAGCGGAACTTAGAAACAAACGTAGATCATTTAATAAGTGGATTCATAACAAAACTCCCGCTAATCGATCCCAATATCTTAAGGCCAACAAAATATCTCATCAAATTATCTCAAACGAAAAGTCTGAAATTGACAGAGCGAAAGCTTCAAAATTTTCGTCTATGTCTATTTCGAACAAGAGTTTCTACAGTGCCATTAATTCTTTAAATTCTGGTACAAAATCCTCTATTCTCCCTATTATTGATGGTGATTCAATCGTCAATGATCCCGCAAGAAAAGCTAACTTGTTCGCTGAACGCTTTGCTCTGAACTCCACTGTTTTTAGAAACTCCTAAAGAAAAACCCCAAATCCAGTCTTCAGGCTTTAATATGAATAAACTCCATTTCAAACCCAAAATAGTCGCTAAACTTTTAAATGGTTTAAACATCAATAAAGCCTCAGGAATGGACAACATTACACCCATTATTTTAAAAATCTTTTCTAAAGAACTTGCACCAACTTTGACTAAGGTATTCTACCGATCCTACTGTAACATATGTATGAATAATCTAATTAACATACATTACATATGTTATTCTTCCCATTAAATTATCGTAAACAATTAAATAAGTCATCAATCATAACAAACAACAAATTATATAGGACAAACTATGTACATTAAAATTAGATCGAATTTCTATAAATTCTCACAATGTATTTTAAATGACGAAATTTAAATCACATAAAATTATATTAAATTTGATGACATTACAAAAATGAATTAAAATTAAATTTATCGAAATAAATATAATTCCCGCTGAATGAGGCAATTATATTCATTTCATATATGATTGACCGATATTACCTGTATACATAATAAATCGATTGTTAATTGGTTAATCGATTTAATTATTAAAATAAATATAATCCTAAGAGGGGATTATAGCGGAGAAACACTTGACCAATTTCACTATAAATTAAATGAAAATCACAATGAAAAATCAATCAATAAACTTTTCTGAAAGTTAAAGTGTTAGTTTTATTTAAACCCTTTATCGAAAGAAAGTCTGCCCAATAGGCCTTAGTCTACGGGTTAAACATGGTTTTTAGAGTTACAAAGACTTTCTTCCCATCGTAAACATCAAGATATAAAGTGGACATCAACATAAAGTAGTTCATCGGATAAGTCTACCATACTACAAATCTGGTATATTTCCATCGTTTTGGAAGTTGGCAAATGTTCAGTCCGTCCCAAAAAAGGGACCAAAATCCGATAACTCAAATTATAAGCCAATAGCTTTACTATCGGTTCTATCCAAAGTCTACGAGCATTATATTAATACACACATTTCAAAATTTCTGGAAGCAAATCATTTAAAAATATTGGCCTATGTCATATTTCATCAGTGATAGGATTTTTTGATTAGTTATCCATTCTTTAACAAAAAATATAAAAAAACAAAAAAGAAAGATTTACGTCCATCAACACCTTTGAAAGTATGTTGTTGTGGGACCTTGGTCTTAAAAGTTTTTTATGTGTTATTGTAACACATATTGTAATTCCTACTACACAACACATTTTATTAAAAAAAAAAAAAAAAAAAATAGCCAACAGCAAATACGGTTTTCGAAACAAAAGATCAACTACCGATCTATTAAACTACCCGAGCAGAAATTTCTTAGGGCTCAAATACGGCCCTGATCAGGTAAGCCCTAGTTTGATAGGGCCCTGATCATGAGTGTAACGCTATTGCCAAATCAGGCCCCCATTGGGAAAAACGGATCAGTCACTGATCAAGTTTCCATATAATATTAAATAGGGCAAACCCTAGTAAGGAATTTTGGATCAGGCCCTGATCAGATTGCCCAACTAAGGGTCAGATACGAAAAATCTAATCAGGGCCAGATATATAAATAAGGTTAGCCTTAAAAGGGTATTCTAATTCAGGTCCGGAACAGGACCACGTCAGATTGCCCTATTAGGGCTTTCCCTATCTGATCCTGATCACGCCCTGACTGTATTCAGGCTTTCCCTAACTAATTTCTGCTCGGGTATGTAGCGCATTGTTGGAACAGCATACTTGATAAAGGTGGTAAAACATACGTTATCGCTTTAGACATCTCCTAATCTACTTAACAAACAAGCTCGTTGCATATGGTTTCCACCCCAGTGTTGTGAAGCTGATTTAAAATTTACTATCCAACCATTCCATTTCGGTATCCTTAGACGGATTTTCTTCTGGGTCTAAACTTATTAACGCTGATAGATTTATATCAACGAATTGTTGAAAATCACCAGCAACCCAATAAATAGTTTTGCAGATGATAGTATTCTGCAAAAGTCGCTCAAGAACCCTCTTTCAAAAGGTAAAATGCACGAACGAATTAATCCCGCACGTTTTCAGCAGTCAAAAGTTTTTCAAACCCTTTTTCGGTAAAAGAACTAAAATCATTTATAGGACTATGTAACTACAATCGATGGTTTATCGACAAATTCTCAAACATTGCTGCGCCACTTACTAAACTTTTGAAAAAAGGAAAACCATTTATCTAAAATGAATTACCGGTGCCAGTGATGTCGCTATTGGAGCTATGCTCTCGCGCAATCTTTTGATTCTGCAGACCTACCCATTGCATTTGTGAGTAGAGTGCTTAACAAAGCAGAACAAATTATAGCTTAATAGAGAATTAACTCATTGCGATTGTATGGGCACTGAAGCGATTCCTACCTTATCTCTACGGTAGACATTTTATTATAAAAAGTGATCATAAGCCTCTTATCTGGCTCCACAAAAGTAAAAATCCTACATCACGACTTATCCGATGGCGTGGTGATGTGGATGAATTCGACTATGATGTTCACTACAAAGCAGGTAAAATTAATACCAATGCTGATGCACTGAGTCGAATAATCATCCCGAATGATCAAACATAATGAAGAAAGTCATATCCAAGTTCTTACCAGGTCTCAAGCAATTAAAAGCACTACTCCTAATTCTTCTTGCAGTCCACTAATTCCTAATAATCTTTCTACTACAAATATGACTTCTAGCAAAGTGCTGACTCCAAGTTCTACTACCAAATTAATCTTACCTAAACTAAAAGACAAAGTTATCCTGACAGAAGAGAACGACATAGATGAAATTATTAAAGAGTATCATGACTGTCCACTAGGTGGTCATCAAGGTATCAGCAGAACGTTTAGTAGAATAAAAAGTTATTATTTTTTTCGACACATGTTATCAAAAGTCAAGGCATTTATAAAAAAAATGCGAAGTCTGCTAAAAAAAATAAATGTTAAATAAATTATCTACATAAAACGACAACAAAACGACACTTTCAAAAACTCCGTTTGAAAAGACCTTAATGTAGTCTAATGTTAATACATATAAGACTACAAATTGACCAGGTGTCAGCCATTGATTTCACATTGACTGGAAACAATCAATAATGACTATACAATCATGACTTAGGATATTAATTAGAATAAAAATGTTCTCCTTTCTATTGAAGTATTTTAATTAGAAAATAATTAATTAGTTGAATGCAATGTAAAGCTGGCTTTTGCCATTTATTTCATACTATAAAATATAAAGTAAAGTTAAGAACCTAAACATCTGATGCGGCGAACATTGTTGATTACCGTTTTTTGTAATCATAAAAAAGAATTGATTTGATTGTAAAATAGATTAAAATTAGTCAGTTGTATTTAAATGGTCAACCAGTTAAATTGTAAAATAAATAAATAAATCCAATACTGTAAAGTGAATAGTAGTTTATTGTCTTTGTTAAATTATTTGATTGTAAGTAAGGTGATGTGTAAGTGTTGTAAAAGTATTGGCAAATCTTATCATAAATTGTGACATTTAAATACACTACAAATTGGCGGCGAGATAAACAAAACATTTAATCTGGTTTACCGCAAATAATTGTTTAGTTAAACTTTACAATGCCAAATTTAATAGGAAAAATCGAAGAATTCGAACCTGGAGAAGATTTTGAGTCCTATGAAGAGCGATTATCCATATTCTTTGAAATAAATACGATTGAGGAGACAAAAAAGATAAATTTGTTCCTAAGCGTCATAGGTAAAAATACCTACCAAATTCTAAAATCGCTTGTGCAGCCGATGAAACCGTGTGAAAAATCTTTTAAGGAGTTGTTACAAATATTACGCAATCATTTTGCACCAAGGCTGAACAAACGAGCTGAAAGGCTTAAATTTAATAAAGCGGTACAACAATCAGGTGAGACCATTACTGAGTTTATAATTAAGTTAAAGTCATTAGCTCAAACCTGCAATTTTGGCGAGTTTTTAAATGAAAAATTGCCTACCGATGCACAATCAAAACCACCTGTACAATATAAAAGTTTAGCCCTGGATGATGCATTAACGGATCGGTTTATAGCGGGAATCAGAAGTGAAGAGATACAGCGTGCATTACTAAATGATATAACCTTAGATTTTGAAAAATCATGCAACGTCGCATTAAATATGGAGATGTCAAAAAACGAGTCGAAAGCAATACAACCATCACCACAATATAGCGTCGAAGAAATGGAAGACAATATTATACAAAGCGTTAGAAATAATGTTCATCCGAATAGAAGAGAAAATAAGCACATGTCACGAGTGAATAAAAATCAAGGTCAAAGTCAAAGTCAGCAGCAAAGTTCCAGTTTTTATAATCGAAATGAGGTCAGAGACGAGGTCAACAACAATATAGTCAGTGTTTCCGGTGTGGGAGAAAACACGATGTTACTACGTGTCCGGCAGTCAACTGGATCTGTTTTAAATGTGAAAAAAGAGGACATACTTCAACTATGTGTATGAATGGATGGAGGAGAATAAAGTCTATACAAATCAATTCAATCAGTTCGGAGAGTGATATCCTAGTATTAAAGGTCGCAAATCAACAATTGCTGATGGAAATAGATACAGGAGCGTGTTCTAGTATTTTAAGTGAAGATGAGTATTTGTCTAAGTTTTCAGAATTAAAAATTGAACCAGCATCTAATATATTATTCGCAGTTTCAGGTCAAACACTTAATACCATTGGAAAAATCAAGGTTGCTGTTGAGTTCAATGATGGCATATTTATGTTGGAATTATTTGTTATTAAAAGTGGAAAATATTTCAAGCCACTACTAGGAAGATCATGGTTAGACGTATTAGTTCCTGATTGGAGAGGGAAACTTTTCAACGGGGTTAAAGCAAACGAGTCGGTATGTCATATTAATAGTACTATTTTAGAAAATATTCAAAACAATTTTCCAAACGTCGTTTCGTCTCAGTCCAGTCCAATAGTCAAGTTTGAGGCGGAAATTATTTTAAATGATAACGTAACACCCATTTTTCACAAAGCTTATGCGGTGCCGTTTAAATTAAAAGAAAATGTAGAAAGTGAAATTAAAAGATTAGTCGATGATAATATATTATTGCCTGTCAAGTCAAGTCAATGGGCTAGCCCAATTGTTGTTGTCCCAAAATCATCAGGTGAAATCAGGATATGCATGGATTGTAGAGCAACAGTAAATAAGCATATAGCAACTGAACATTATCCTATGCCTATTATAGAAGAAATATTTGCTAGTCTTGCGACTTCTAAATATTTTTGTGTTATCGATCTTGCTGGAGCGTACCAACAGGTTTGTGTGTCAGAAAATAGTCGAAAATATCTGACCATTAACACACATAAAGGACTTTTCCAATTTACGAGATTGCCTTTCGGTATATCATCGGCTCCACCCATTTTCCAGTCGATTATGGATCAAATTCTGTTGGATATTCCTAACATAGTGTGTTACCTGGATGATATACTGGTGGGAGGCAAGACATTAGAAGAATGCAAAAGTAATCTTAGAGAAGTGCTAGAACGACTTAATAAATTTAATGTCAAAATTAATTTTAAAAAATGCAAATTTTTTGAAACTTCGGTCCAATATCTAGGTCATACTTTATCGCAAGAGGGGATTCGTCCAAATGAGGATAAAGTCAAGGCGATTGTTCAAGCACCAGCGCCCTCAAACATTCAACAATTACAGTCGTATTTAGGATTGTTGAACTACTATGGTCGTTTTATTCCCAACTTATCAAGCGAATTAAAAGATCTATATCGATTACTAGGGAAAGGCATAAAATATGAATGGAATGATGTTTGTCAGAGGTCATTTGAAAATACAAAGTCACTTATATTGAAAAATAGTCTTCTAGAACTATATGATCCTGCGAAGCCAATAGTTATTGCATCTGATGCTAGTCCCTATGGAGTGGGGGCGGTCATGTCTCATCTAGTAAATGGTGAAGAGAGGCCTGTCTTATTTGCGTCAAGTACCCTCTCACCAGCTGAAAAAAATTATTCCCAACTTCATAGGGAAGCACTAGCCATTGTCTTTGCTGTGAAACGTTTTCACAAATATATTTACGGTCAGTCTTTTACGATATATACAGACCACCAAGCGTTAAAAGAAATTTTTAAGCCTGGAAAGGGAACTGCAGGGGTAGCAGCGGCAAGACTGCAGAGGTGGGCTGTATTACTTTCAATGTATGATTTTAAATTGGAATATCGGCCAGGTTCCAAAATGGGTAATGCAGATGCCTTGTCTAGATTGCCATTAGCTGAGGCAACCAACATTGAATCATGTAGTTTTATAAATTTTATTGAGTTGCCTGATAATGAAATACCGTTAAATTTGATAGAGATTAGTCAAGAAACAACCAAAGATCGAATTCTAAGTCAGGTTCAGAAGTATGTTCAAACAAATTGGCCTTCAAATATACCATCTAATTTAAAACCGTATTATAATAAGAGACATAGTTTAAATACGGAAAAAAACTGTTTGTTCTACGGAGATCGGGTTGTTATTCCACCAAGCCTCCAAGAACGGTTTCTAAAACAGATGCATAGTATGAATCACATAGGCATGGTGAAGATGAAAATTATGGCTAGGTCCTATGTATGGTGGGAAAAAATTGATCAGGCAATAGAAACATTTTTAAAAGAATGCAGCGTGTGTCAACAAACGCTTTCAGTCCCACAAGAAAAAATTACATCCTCATGGACCGAACCAGAAGTTCCTTTTGAAAGAATCCATGTAGATTTTTTTTTCTTTTCGAGTTTTACATTTTTTATCGTTATTGATTCCAAAACCAAATATTGTGATGTCATTATAATGAAACGAACTACAGCTGCCGATGTAATTAGAGAATGAAAAAAATTGTTCACAATATTTGGATTGCCTTCGCAAATAGTATCCGATAATGGCCCACCATTCAATTCATTTGAACTTAAACAATTTTGCAACCGTTTAAATATTGAGCTTTTAAAATCTCCCCCATACTTTCCACAAAGCAATGGACTGGCTGAGCGAAATGTTCGAACCGTGAAAAATGTTTTGAAAAAGTTTATAATGGAAAAAGGTAATGGCGATATCAAAGAAACCGTTGAGGAATTTCTTTTCAATCAAAGAAACACACCGAGTATGTCAACGTTGAGATCTCCAGCAGAATTGATTTTTTCTTTTAAACCTAGAATATTATTAGATAATTTAAAAATAAAAAATAATAAAGAATTCAATTTAGATAATTCGGAGGACTTAAATAGGTGCCATAGAATTAGGAAAAATCATAGATTAAAAAATTTAGTTAGTAGAAATAAAAATAATAACAAAAATAATAATATCCAATATTTTGTAGGAGAAAAGATCTTCTACAGAAATCATTTCAAAAACTTTATTAAATGGGTACCTGCTAGAGTAATAAGAAGATTAAATACGTTTTTGTATTTAATTAAAATTAATGATTATAATAGAACGGTACATATAAACCAAATACGTAAATCACAATTAGCAGATAAATATCATCCCGCAGTCGATCACATGTTAGATCCAATCAAAATTGATCATTCAAATCTACGGAAGCTAACTGTAAAACATAGAAGAGAGAGAGAGAGATCGGAAACCCAAGCAAAAGAAAAGGGAGTCCACAATTAGAGTTAAGAAGATCAAAAAGAATCAGAAGATTTCCTGATCGACTCCGTAACTAAAAAAGTCGTTATTAATTTATTCATGTATGTATAGGTTCATAGTAATAAGTAGATATCTTTTATACATCGGGTATAAATTTAAAAGGAGGAAAGTTGAAGTATTTTAATTTTTAATTAGAAAATAATTAATTAGTTGAATGCAATGTAAAGCTGGCTTTTGCCATTTATTTCATACTATAAAATATAAAGTAAAGTTCAGAACCTAAACATCTGATGTGGCGAACATTGTTGATTAGCGTTTTTGTAATCATAAAAAAGAATTGATTTGATTGTAAAATAGATTAAAATAGTCAGTTGTATTTAAATGGTCAACCAGTTAAATTGTAAAATAAATAAATAAATCCAATACTGTAAAGTGAATAGTAGTTTATTGTCTTTGTTAAATTATTTGATTGTAAGTAAGGTGATGTGTAAGTGTTGTAAAAGTATTGGCAAATCTTATCATAAATTGTGACATTTAAATACACTACATCTATGAATTCACACAAAGTATTATCTAGAAATTTAATGCAAAAAATCCCATACCGTTTAAAAAGGTTTTTCTAGACATCGTAGGGCCTCTTCCTGTAACCTTTAAAGAACACAAATATATACTTACACTTCAAGATGATTTAACAAAGTTCTCAATCGCCATTCCTATTCAAGAGCAAGATAGTAAAACAGTTTCAAGTGCATTTGTTGAGCATCTAATTTGTAAATTTGGTACTCTCAAGAGTATTGTTGCTGACCAAGGCTCAAATCTTATAAGCGAACTCTTCTCTAATGTCTGCAATTTACTCAAAATAAAAAAAAATAATACAACAGCATACCATCCTCAATCAAACGCCTCATTAGAAAGGTCACACAAAACGTTTGACGAGTACCTTAGAAATTTTACATCCCATGATATTACGGAATGGAATCTATGGCTACCTTAGGCGATTTTCACTTCTAATTCTACACCTCATACTTCAACTGGTTATGTGCCTTTTGAACTTGTTTACGGTTACAAACATAAACTTCCAACGGCATTGCAAACACCACCTGCGCCATATTATAACTATGACAACTATTTATTTGAATTGAGATCACGGCTGCAGAGCACTTGATCAGTTGCTAAAGAAAAACTAATGGCAAAGAAAAATCTATCAAAAACATACTATGATAAAAATATAAACAACGTCCAATTCTTTAAAGGTGATAAGGTCCTCTTGAGAAATGAGCCTAAGGCTAGACTAGGAAGAAGCTAGAGACACTGTGGACAGGGCCAAACACCGTAACAAAAGTTAATTCTAATGAAAACTACACTAAAGTGCCATCTTCATTTTTAATTTCATACTCTACAGTCTACATATACATATAGTACAACATATAGTTCATACATATATAGCACAAATGTTATGAAGATGGTGTGTTTAATTTGTATTTTAGTTTTTTTATAAATATTTTGCTGTGTGGATGTTGTTTACAAACTGTTTGTTTACAAACCACAGGTCGATTAGTAATTACTTACCGATCATGTACGCGGTAAGAAATTTCTTACCAGTAAGAGAGACTCCAAAGTGTGAATAATAGTTATTTAAGTATTAAGTACAGTAAGAGTGTTTTACCGATGTTGGATATATGTTTTGCGATCGATATGAAGTCTCTAATATATCTGAAATTGGTAATACTCTGGTCAGGTAATACCCCAAAATGCTAATTACATTTTGTGCACGATCCATATATTCAATTAGAATTATTTGAATTATGATAAAATTCCATATGAAATCATCAAATTAGCAAAGCCATCATATTTTAGAATTTGCTCAAACTCAGTGGGAAAAAATCTTTCAGGTTCTAAAGACCAAAATCCTTAAAGATTTAATTTTCACACGCGCCACTTCCAATACACAAAAACTAAAGCCGTTGAAAAGACCTATTTTTGTGTGGTTACGGTTTAAGCTTAAAAAATTTTCTATTAAAAATATTTAATTGACCAAGGTGGCATTATAAGCTGAAAAATGGTTGTTTCTAAAACAAAAATAACAGGGTATTGAAAATACCTGTATTTTATTGATTTCTTGTGATTTCTGTAATAGACGCCAGTGTCTGAACTGTCTTTAAAGTAAAAAATTAAAACTGACTCGTTCAGCCAACTAGTAATGAAAAAAATATTTGCTTGAAATTTAGAAATCTTAGCGATTTGCATATTTCAGGCTACAATTTGAACGTGTTTTGGATAATTGGGCAATTAAGTGTGACAAATAAAAATACAAGGACCTATCACAGTTTTGCACCGCTTTCCCAGAGTCCAATAAGAGTACGAAAGTTTTCAGTTTCATAAAAACTTTGAAATTGCAAAACAAAGTGCCAAATTTTAAAAAATAAAACAACACTTAATTCCATGGTTCTTAATTAATATTAAAATTTAAAAATGAATTTTATTAGTCAAATAATTCTAATTGAATATATCGATCGAGCAAAAAATGTAAGAAGCATTTTGGGCATTAAGAGTATGATCGATTTCAGATATATTAGAAACTTCGTCTCTATCTCCAAACATATATCCATAATCGGTAAAACAATCTTACTGCACTTAATACTTAAATAACTATTATTCACACCCTGGATTCCCTCTTACTGGTAAGAAATTTCTTACCGCGTACATGATCGGTAAGTAATTACCTATCGACCTGTGGTTTGTAAACAAAATTCACTACGTTTTTTTACAAATCAGTAAACATGCAAAATCGTTTGATCGTGCAAAAAGGTTTTATGTGTGGTTGTGAAAAAATGTTCTAATTCACACACCACATTTCATTAAAAAATTTGATTGAAAAAAAATTATAATTCAATTTTCAATCCAATTAATTCACAAAGAAATATTTGATTTTGTACGAAAATAGAAAAACTAAACTATATACATATATTATATATGTTACAGATATTTCTAAAAAATATTTGATATGCTTCGAAATACTAGATTTTCTCTACGAAAATATTTGTTACAACCGAAAAAGTAAATGGTACACAGCAAAATATTTATAAAAAAACTAAAATACAAATTAAACACACCACCTTCATAACATTTGTACTATATGTATGAACTATATGTTGTACTCAGTACTATATGTATATGTAGAGTACGAAGTTAAAAATGAATATGGCATACTTTAGTGTAGTTTTAAATGCGTTGATGATTTGGTTCTAATATGAACTCATTACTGAAATACAAAAACTACAAATGTAATTAAAAAGTTTGAACTAATGATTATTTTTGTTTATATATTGTTATTTAAAAAAAAAATGTTGTGTAATAATATGTGTCACAACAACATATAGATATCTTTTAAGCCCTGGGTCCTACAACAACATGCATTTTGAGGTGTTGGGGGACGCTTTTTTTAAACCTTTGTGGATTAAAGGGACTATAGACAACTGAGTCGGGCAAAGCATTTCTTTGCATTTTTTCACTATGACAGTGAGTGATTTCAACCGTTTGACTGTCTGCTCAAACCTTATATGTTAAATTAATTTCAAAGTATAAATATAAGTCCAACCTCTATTAAGAATATATTTTGGTTTCTAATTTTCATTTACCGCGTTTCAAAAGCTTGATATCAAAACGGTTCGTGCTAGTAATATTACTAATAAATCTAGGCCATTTATAAGTTTTTTTTATAGCAATATCAATTATGAGAACATCAACATCATATTGAGATTTTATTATCAGCTTTTAATGTTTTACTTGTGAAAAGTGTAACCGAGTGGTGAACATAATGAGCTCAAACTCAGAGGACCCAGGTTTGGTTTCTTTCTTGCTAGGTCAAAGTATTTTGTGCCTTTCAATCTTATCAAATGAAACGTTATCAACAGTCACAGACTGGTTAATGAGAAACTACTCTAAATGTACTTGTTTAGTCAGGTGTTTAATATTCTTTTAGAGGAACTATTTTCTCTAAAGATTATTTTCCAGAACAATGTTCTGTTGTATATGGTACTCCATAATCATAACAATATTTTATTTTCAAAATTTGTATGTAATCCCATGGACTTGTTTTTTTTTTAAGTTTTAGACGGCTAAGCAAACCTTAGGTATAACTATTGTAATTTTTTTTATTTTTATTTTTTTTAACTGTGCATTTTTTTCAATCTACAAGTGTGTGTTACGAAGCTGTTTTGCGAAAATTCATTTATCTAAACAACTTCTATTGCATGAATTAATAAGTATAATACTATAACTATACTTATCGTCTTTTACTCATATCTTGTGTTACGAAGCTTTTTTCAAGGTAAACATTTTATTGTCTATACAGATTCTTATGCACGAGTCAACCCGTGTAATACAACTTATCGTCTTTTATTCATATATTTTTCACCCTGTTTTGATTTGCTATCACATTTTGATATGCTGTTGGTTCATGCATTTTTTTTATATTAACTTTTTCATTTTGTAATTTTGGTTCAGTCGATTGGAATAGAATCAATGGGACAGGTCCATGAAGATCATAGGAAATGCTTGTTAACGATTTTAAAACTTTAATTGCTCCTAATTTAATTTAGTTGATCGCGAGAATGGTGTCTTATTGGAAAAATTGACCATTTTTGTGTAGTTAAATTGAGGAACTAATCAAAAAAAAATGTGTTTGTTTGTATTGCTCGGTAGTTGTATGGTAGCTTACTTGTACAAGTGTATTTAGTGAACCTAGTCGTCATCTTTTTAAAATGAAAACTAGACCTTGCTTTGGTTTTTCTTTTCTAATGAAATTGATTGTGGGATTGATTTCACAAAATGATGCTAGTGTCAAATATCTAATGAATGAATCAATATTAGCTAATTATTAACATTCAAAGTAAACAACGGCAGGACAGTTCCATGCAAATCGTGGAGATTTATTTAGCGTATGGTTTTTATGACACATTAAAAAACAAAAATAAAACTTAAAATAGGTAGATTTTTCTATCAAATCTACCTAAAACAAAACATGAATACACATTGAATGAGCTTACAATCAATTTGATTGCGCGTCTTTTAGTTAAAAATTAAAAAGTAAAATATTTGAGCATTGGGCAATACATTTGAACATTAGATGTTTACATCAAGTGAGTTTATCCATGCTACTACATCGGGAGTTGCCAAATTGATGTCTGCGATGTTACCATTGTATCGTCGAATTGAACACACAATTGCAATGTGTTTTATGGTTTGTTGTGGAGCGCCGCAGTCACATTGAGGGAGATTAAAAGGTGGTGTTCTAGTTTAGAAAAAAGCAACATTTTTTTAGTATAATTCCTAGATCACTTGAATTAAAATTATAACTGATTCATTTAAATTATTAGTCCAAATTGATTGTCTAGTGGAAAAAATTACTTCCATTAACGCCTCTGACCGTTTAAAAGTTAAAGGTAATACAATTTTAAAGTTAGTTTTAACTTATCTAATCCAAATTTTTTATTCTTTTAAATAATTTCCCTTTAGTCTTTTATCAGGTAAGTATGTTAATTCGCTATTTACAGCTATAATATAGCTTCTAAAGTCGTTTTTCTGCTTCATCAGAACTTTTAGTATCAAACGTGAACTTTGAAAAACTGATATCAGGGGTTCAGAAACTTCAGGGTTATCTTTCAGAAACATTTTATAAATTACGATAAGGGTTTACACATAACGTCAGACGCTTTGATATTTACTAAAGCTGTTGCTGCTGATTTGATTAAGATGATTAACTTTAAATTATTTCATTAAAGCGTATAATGTTAAAATATTTATATCAAAGATTATTCATAAACATTTTTTATTCTGCATATCCTACTTTAATGTTTAAAATAACAAATTTTCTAAATATATATATTCATTTTTCATCGACAATTGCAATTTTGCCATTTTCTATTTTTCTTTAACCAACGTCAACATTGTCATTATTTTATTGTTTATAGCAGTCTAAAAAGCAACAAAAATTGAAACTGTGGCGTTTAAAAATAATGCATCAAAAACATACGCGTCAAGAACAATGTTATAAAATTCATTTAATAAAACATTGAATGATGCCTATACTAATGTTGCTGTTGAGCCAGGAAAATAAAAAATCATTCAGTTGTGCTACTGTATATAATTTTTTATATGCCTAGAATATCCTCACTGTTATCATGGTATATTGTTATGCGTTTTTGATGATACAAAAATTATATAAAATATTTGACCTGAGCATATTGAGGTCAAATTGAAATCTGTTTGGAGCGACATATTCTCAATTTTTTTGGTTGTATTTTGACAATTTGATTTTACTATTTTTTTATGTTCGTTTTTTTATATTTTGATTGACGGAAAACATGAAAAAAGTTCAAAAGAAAATGTGTATGTCAATAATGTGTTGATTGACAAATACAAATTATTGGGTTTTACAAAAATTAAAAAATTTGTAACAAATGAGGTTTATTTACTTTTGGATAAAAGTTTTTTGTTTGTTGTTTATATTGATGAAAAACGTGATCTACGCAGGTGAAAAGTCGAAACTTGAACTTGACCATTTTTGATTTTCCTGAAACTTGGCGTATAAGTAGTATGGACAAAATAAAAAATACAACCTATTTTAAAATTTTTTTAAAGTGCATAGTTTGAGCACAGGGGGCACCCCAACATGCATGAAAAATGAAAATTCTGCCAATCCGATGTAACTTTGAAATTAAATTGCTCAAGAACGGCTATACCGATTTCATCAAACTTTTTTTTGTTTGATAGATGATTAATTGGTCGTTTGAAAAAAAATTAATTTATTGTTTTTATAATTAATTTTTAAATAAAAATATTACAAAAACTTTTTTAAAGATGGCGCTAGGGTCGACTATCAATTGGAATTAAATCAATTTTTTTTCTGAAAATAGTTCTATCCTTACTCTAAAATATATCAAATTAACTCAGAGGCGTTAATTTTTGTTCTTGAGATATTTAATTTTAAAGATTTTTAGTACGACTGAAATTCGAAATTTTCTTCATTTTTTCAAAAAAAAAAAATATAGCTTTTTAAATATAGCTCTAACCTTACTTTAAAATATATCAAGTTTACAAAGAGGCGTTAATTCGTGTTCTTGAAATATTCAATTTTAAAGATTTTTAGTCCGTCTAAAATTCTAATTGTTCATTATTTTCTCGAACTTCAGTGGTTAAAATTTTTTGATGATATAAATTGTTCGAAAAAATAATGAACAAATACAATTTTAGACGGACTAAAAATCTTTAAAGTTAAATATCTCAAGTAAACGAATTAACGCCTCTTTGTAAATTTGATATATTTTAAAGTAAGGTTAGAGCTATATCTAAAAAAAAAAAAGTTAAAATTTAAATGATTTTAAAATTTTTTGTTAATGGAAGTTGTTTGAAAAAATGAAGAAAAATTCGAATTTCAGTCGTACTAAAAATCTTTAAAATTAAATATCTCAAGAACAAAAATTAATGCCTCTGAGTTAATTTGATATATTTTAGAGTAAGGATAGAACTATTTTCAGAAAAAATTAATTAAATTCCAATTGATCTTCGACCCTAGCGCCATCTTTAAAAAAGTTTTTGTAATATTTTTATTTAAAATTAATTATGAAAACAATAAATTAATTTTTTTTCAAAGGGCTAACTGATCATCTATCAAACAAAAAAAAGTTTGATGAAATCGGTATAGCTGTTCTTGAGCAATTTAATTTCAAAGTTACATCGGATCGGCAGAATTTTCATTTTTCATGCATGTTGGGGTGCCCCCTGTGATCAAACTATGCACTTTAAAAAATTTTTTAAATAAGTTGTACTTGCATTTTGTCCATACTACTTATACGCCAAGTTTCAGAAAAATCAAAAACGGTCAAGTTTTCACAACTCTGTCTAGAACACGTTTTTCATCTATTTAAGTTTTGGAATCGCCGTTTTCAGTTTTCTAAGCTTAAAAACGTAATTACGTTGAATACATATGGATTAATTTAGAAGTTACAAACTAAAATAAATTACAAACGTTGAAAGAATTCTCCTGCAGCAGCTGCTAATCAATTAGAACAAACTTGTTTTTTTGTCTGAAACCCTGCTAATTAAAACAACTTCCCAATTTCAATTCTTATTCGTACTATAACGTAAACTTTTATTCATACCTCAAAATTGTTTGTGTTTATTTGATTTTCATTTATAAAAAGCAGCAACAAAAAAAATATATGAAAACATTTTACCTAAAACAAACTTTATTTTTCATCAAACTTTTATTTTTACATATTTTCATTTTACTTGCTTTTACCAAAGAAACGAAATAAAAAAAAAATTCCACTTCACTTCACTTTAATGATAAATAAAAAATGTTAGGCTATAAAAGTGAACGAGATGGAATGATAACGGTAATAATGCTAATAAGGTAATATCGTAATTTTTTTTAACTCAAGAATAACAATAATTAATAAATTTATATTAGAGATATTGAAGCAAACAAAAAGTTTTGCTGTTAAATAAAATTAGCTTTTTAAGATCAAGTGGATGCAGTTAGTTTGAAATATACTCTTAAGGAGGAAAAGTTTAAATTCTTCTAAATGAAGTCGAAAATCGATTTTTTTAATTTTTGATAATTTCTCCAACCGTAATATTACAATTTTATTTTTTACATAAAATAGAAACAGAAATCTGAACTTTCCCTACAAAAAATTGTTTAACTAGATATAAAAACTACTACTTTTGACCTAAATATTTAGGCAAGTAATTTTCTGAAAAATAATTTTATAAAGCTTACCTATTTTCTTTTTTATAACAACCATATTTTGTTTATATTCTTCATTATTTTTCTCTATTTTCCTACCTTTTAAAATAAACTTTTCATTTTGTAAATATTTTAAATTTGTTTAAAATTCTCTTTTACAATTATCTGCTTAACTATATTTGTTACGTACATGCATAAAGTCTTTCACCGTATTTTATTCCAGTACAATTTTCAACTATTCCTCCTTTAAATGAAATTTTTTTTTCCAACTGCTATCTTAATATATAAGTGTACATATTTAAAAGAAAACAAAACAAACGTATTTTATTTTCCATCGTTTTTGTTCATTTTTGGGTTTTTAAAGAAAAACAAACAAAAAACAACAACAACCAAATTATTTATTTTTCCGGATTTTGTTTGCTTGAGCTTAATTCTTTTAATTACAAGTTTTTCCATCGTAGTTTTTTTCCAGTAAATATGTCTTTTCTTATTTTGTGCGAAAAACGGAAATGAGAAATTTTGATTGTCGAGCCAAAGAAAAAATGGAAATATGGAGAATGAAACAAAGTTTAATAGCTATGATAATGGTAGTGATAATTTTGTTTTAAAAGATTGTTGAAAATTGATGGTTTTGATTATAAATCATGAATTATAAGCTGAATAATTTATTTAAAAGTGCATCACTAAAACTTCAGTGTTATGGGTTTACTATACAGTTTTTCAAAAAAGAAATTTATGGTGCACTTGAGTTTTGGACAGAGTGTTTTGGACAGAGACGTATACTAAAATAAAAATCTTTGCAAAGAAACTAAAACTGAACAAATATTCTTATTTCTATTAACAACAATATATATCTGATAATATATATCCAATATATCTGTTAATTTAATATTTATTGTCAGTTGTTTTAGTTATAAGTGTTTATGTCCTTAAACTGTTTAAAATATTATTAGATTAATAACAATCATAAATTACTTGAATAATTGGATAATTATAATTGTATAAATAAATCGCATCATTACAAATAAAGAAAAAAAAAACAAGGGTACGTTTTCGAAAAAACATAGCATTTTATCATATAAAATTTTCTTAATTAAAATTGAGTTGGATTTACTCAGAGCAAATCACAAAAAACTTTAACAACTTTTGTACAACTACCTCATATTTGGGTAATTCTTTTATAAACCGAACACCTTTCTGACCGATCAATTTTTGATTTGGCTGAAATTTTTTTTAGGGTTTTTTTATCGAAAAAAAAGAGATACGTGTTCGAGGTTTTTTTTTTTTTTAATAGAGCTGTTCTAAATTTCGAGAATTTCGTGAGTTTTGGCTTGAAGACTTATTGCCAAAAATTCATATCTTCGGTTTCATAGAAGATGGAAGCTTTTTATTTTTTTTATTTGAAAGTTAAAAGGTGAAATTGTTTAAAAATAAATATTTTTACCTAAAGTTATTAACAAATTCCTGTTACAAACAAATAAAATGTTAAAATTAAATTTTAACCATTGCCCCCCCCCCCCCCCCCCCCCCCTCCCCAATGAAATTAGGTTTTAATATAATCATCGTATTCAACGTTCAATTTCCTATAAACAAATATTTTTTTTAATAGAGAAATGATATTTACTGTTAGAAATAAATTAATTTATCGAGCGCGGGACGTCAAAAAATTCCATATATGGAATCATTCTTTTACATACCGAACAGATTTGAGGAAAATGACTAAAACTTGATTTTAAAATTTTATTTGTTTATAACAATAGGCATTTGTTAATAATTTTTATAATTAAAATTTTTTTAAAATTGCATCTGTATTCTTTAAAATAAATTAGACAAAAAGTTTCTATCTCTACCAGAACCGAAGTTATAAATCTTTGAAAACAAGTCTTCAAGCCAAAAATCACCAAATTCTCGAAATTTGGTACCGCTCTATTCCCCCCTCCCCTCCCCCCTCCCTCAAAAAAAAAAATTCGAACGCGTATATCTTTTTTTTCGATAAAAAATTCCAAGAAAAATTTCAGCCAAATCAAAAATGGGTCGGTCAGATTTTGTCCAAATCTGTTCGGTTTATAAAAGAATTACCCATTTATCAACTGTTGCTTTTAGTTGGAAGTGACAGAAACTGTAGTCATCCAATAAGAGGTCTGGTGGACCACAAAGCCAACTATCAGTTGCTCGTGCACTGAAAACTTGTCTACACAAGCTCAAGCTGGCATGAATGATAGTGACAAAATTTACTCACAAAAAAATTGAGAATGAACCAAAACAAATTTCAACCGTACCCTTCGCGCATGCCTTGTACACCATCCAGGCCTTTTAAACAGATGATCATCATGCTGCAACTCTCCCCATGTTCCACTGCAAAACGATCATTTAAATTAAAATAAAGTGAAAATAAAAATCAATAAACTTTCTCAAAAAAAGTTTTAAGGAATTAAAAAAAGAAATTTTAAAAAGTTTCAGTTAAGCAAACAAAAAAAAATGTCAAAAAGCTATTTAAATTCAAGAAAAGTTTTCTAGAGAAAATATACTAAATAAAAAAAATTGAAAACAGCGTTCTCAAAAAACCAGGTCCCGAACAAAAATAATGGTAAAAACAACCTAAATCTAATAAACAAATGGGGTTTGGGAGCTTGTCTCGATGAAATCGACGGATGACTAGAAAACAGAGGCGGTCTACATGTGCTTCAGAAGTCCACAGGCTAGAATTCTGCTGCTAATCGTTCCCTGGTAAGATAAAGACAAGACACCACCAAAACAATATGTGTTCCGTAATAAAAATGCTGGTGCAGATGTTTATAAAATGTAATTCACAGCGGCTTGAACAACAGGCGATTATTTTCTCTGTTATCGTTCATTGGTATGCGTTCTCCCAACTCTAACAACTCTAACGTTCTTCCAACTCGTTACGCTCTAACGAATAAAATTTTCGAAGACCAAGGCATTTAATTAGTTTACTAGAGCGTAGCATGTAATTGTCTTTAACTAATTGAAAACTGTTAAACCGGGTGAAAGAAACATGCAGGGGAAGACCTGAATGATAAACCATCAGGTGTTAATAATGCTTATTTAATGTTATTTTATCACTTCCGACCCCGTTGTAGAAGTCAAGAGCTTCCACCTAAATAAGGGAAACGTAATCATTAGTGCAACCAAAAATATGCAAAATAAAAAATATTTTTTGTACGAGTTGTAATAGGAGGGATACATTACGATAAATTGACGAAAATTTGTATGTACATAAACAACTCGTATAAAAAATGTTTTTTATTTTGCTTATTTTTGGTTGCCCTAGCCCTAGTAATCATAAACCTCATTAGAAATTCATATAAAGGACATTTCTTATCTTTGCGGCTTTTAAATACACTCTAAATGGCAAAAAATATATTACTAACAGTCTACAAGTCTGTTTTTTCAAGAATCGCATTCTGTCTTCTACTCCCAGAACAACCAAATCAACAAAAAATATATAAAATATAAATGTGGTTTATGGGTGAAGTTAAGCAAAAATAAAATTTTAAAAATTATCATAAGTTTAAAAAATAAGTTAAAAAAAAAACAAATAATCTTTCTAAAAATTAATGTAAGGAAGAAAAAGGTAAAAACACAAAAATGTCCGTCACGGGAAACTCGAAGGATGTGGAACATAAAAATGGATAGTAGAATTTATAATTAAAAACATAAAACAAAAAATTATAAAAAAAATTAAAAAATAAAAAATAAATTAGAACAAATATGTAAAAAGAAATTAAAAATTTAACACACCAAAATTAAAAATTAAAATTAGAAAAATTGTAAATAAAAAATAATATTAGAAAAACCAAACTTATAAAAAAAATTTAAAAAAATTAAATAGAAAATTAAAACAAATATTTAAAAAAACAACAAATAAAAAGAAGTAAAAAAAAAAATTGAAAAACAAAATTAGCAAAAAAAAAATATAAATTAGAAAAAAATATTATAAAAATCAATTGAATCAATTGAATTGTATCTGGGCAGCAATGCTCGAGTGGTCGAGCTGTCGAATTCTGAATTTAAAAAAATCGAAACAAAATTCAAAAAGTACAAAATTTTTAAAATTATTCAAAACTCAAAAAAAAAATACAAAAAGTACCAGTTTTAAAATAATTCAAAAGTAACAAAATTCTAAAATAATTAAAAATGAAAAAACTTTTTAAACTAATTCAAATTCATATGGCACCCTCTAGATTTAAAACATGATGCGTTTGGCCCTAAAGCCGATGATCACTTACGAACATATTGGTTTGTTGTGGTAGGTGGCAAACGACCACGGCTATCTTCTGAATATCACTATGAATAAGTTTCATGTATATAATACAGAAGAAACGAAAAAGCGTAGCCATATCTTAGAGAAAATGAGCTGCGGAAAAAATGCGAAAAAGAAAGAAAAATCAAGAGAATATAAAAAAATTAAACAATTAAAAAAAATAAACGAAATAAGAAATTTAAAGTTTAATATGTTCAAATTAGTTTATGCTTTGCTTGCGGAGTGGATAGACGTATTATTTTGGATTTAATTTATTTTAGGCTTAAAAAAATATCTGTTTTAAAATTTCAGCTGTGTTTAAATTCATTTTTCATGCAAAACAAATTATTGTAAGTTTCCTTTCTTCTGGATCTTAACTTTTATTTTAGTCATAATTTTCCTTGTTTTTAAATATTTTCTATTGATTAGAAATTAAAGAAACAATTCATAAAATTGATTTGTTCTTTCTTTACAAACCAAAGATAGAGAAATATTTCGTAATAGCCATGTTCGATTTGACTGAAACAACTGAATTATCTGAAAAGAATATATGTATTAAGCATAATATGTAAAATGTATTTTAGCTAGAACACAAAAAACGTTTCGTTGTCATTGTCGATGTAGGAGTTGTGAAAAAGGTTCGGGGTTCAACGCGGGCCCTATATTTATTTTTTATTGTTTCTGTCTATTTTTTTTTATATAACATTAAAATTATTCCATTTTTATTCATAAAAATTCCACTTACGGCATTTAAATTTTTCGATAAAGTAGTGTGTTAAAATTATTGCTGTAATGCCTTTTAGCCGTTTCGTTCAAATTTATATCCTTTCGATATTAATAAGAAAATTAATTATTAATATGACAGATAGTGCTAAAACTCATATAATATTTGTTTTCTAGCATTATTTTTGCATAGTTTAATTTTCTGTAAATAAAATAAGGAAAAACAAAAGCTGCTATTTCAGTATTTTCTTATTATTATTTTTTCCAACCATTTGTGATTGATCGTATAAAAATTTATAGTTTGTACAATGTACATCTCACGATGGTTTTTTATAGAATTAAAGTGCTCATACACATGAATCGTATACCCGTAAGCGTACTTTTTACCAGCACAGCGTAAAGCTGTTGACTATTGACACGTTTCTCATTTTTACGATTCTGAAACGTCAAATGTGGCAGTCGACGTGTATTTTGTGAACGGGTATATCATGTACTCGTCGTTTTCACTACACGTAGTGCGTTTACGGCAACGTTTTTATAGCTGTCAAAAGTGTAAATTTTTGTGTGTTGTCAATTAGTAGTGGATCGTTCGCATTCTTTATAATTTGTGTGTGTTTCTTAATTATTTTCGAAAATAAATATTATCAACATTTTAAAAGACGTAAATTATTATTAGGTTTAGTTGCGATACATTTTATTGCAGAAGAGAAGCAGAATGATAGATAGAATAATTTCAGCACAAAATAATTGTAGTTTATTATTATAAAAATGACTGAAAAAACTCCAAAATAATTAAGTACTCCAAAACAAACGTAAAGTTTTGAAGTTTTTTCGTCATTTTTCGCAAAAAAAAATAAATTTTTTTTTAATTTTTATTTAAATAATAATTTAAATAAATAATTTAAACTAACATCAGAAATACAATAATTCACAAGACGATCACTATAGATCTCTTATTGGTTATGTTTTGACAATTCACATTTTCCTTCGACTTTTACACGCTTTGTGTAAATTTTACGATTCCAACATGTCGAAATGCGCAAATCGTATGTTTTACCCGCAAAGCGTAAAATTTTCAGACAATTTACACGAGAAGCGTATTTATGCACCGAAACCCGTCGACGCGTTACTAAACACTCGCTGTCATCGAAACAGTTTTACGCTCTGTAGTATATACACTCGGCGCGTGTCGTAAATTTGATGCTTCCAACGCGTATTCGATTCACGTGTATGAGCACTTTTATAGTTAAGCTTAAAGTGCACACAGAATAGATTAGAAGAGATTGGATTATGATGGATAGCACTTAGTAGTTATATCAAAGCCGGATGAAAAGAGAAATAGTGTATTGGCGTATGTAGGGAAAGCGGGAGATATACCCCCTAGTTAAATATAATAAAATATATTATGTAAAAGTTGTTTATTTAATAAACAATAAATATTGAATAGTTTGTGTATAACAATTTCAGATGTGAATTTTTTCTTCTTTCACATACTTCTTGGAGCGTAATCTTTCAGTATTCGAGATTTAATTTTTGAAATTAATTTTTTTTAACTAAAGGACGCCATATCATCGTGTAGATTTGTGTTAAATTATATTACTAACACTGTCCTGCAATTCATTCTAAACTATAATAAAATTAGTAAACTTTTTATTTAGCAGTAAATTGGAATCTAGTATAATTTTGAGTACAAAGCTTACAATGAAGATGGTGTGCTTTAGTTTAGATTTAAATTTCCTTAGTTTGTTTAACTCTAGTGCAAACTGCTTTTTAAAAGCCTGCTAGTCAACCTACTAGGTTAATCACACATGCGGCACTAACTACGATAACTGGATATAGGTGCAGAATCAGGCCTCAATTTTGTGGTCACTTGATTGTAAACAAACTAAAATCCAGCAAGAGTGCTTGTTTATATTTTATATCACGATAAGTAAAGAACTAAAGTATCCCGCCCACCCATATCTAGATTACAAGAACCTTAATCACATCAGTAAAAACAAAAAGTTGGTTTCTCCTTTCTTTCTAAATATTTTCTCCACAAAACAAAGTGCCTCAAAATATGGCACATAATAAAATGTTCAGTTGGCATTGGCATCGATATTTTTATTTTTAATAATATTCATCAACTGGCGAATTCTAATTGCTGTTAATAACTTGCCGAAAGTTTAACTTTTCTAAAACTATAAATGAGCAATTTTTATAACTGATTCAAAATTAACGTTGGTGGAATTTATAGTAATACATACACTGTATGTACAATACACTGTAAGTATCAAGAAAATTTTATTTCAGTATAATCAAAACATATATGATTCAATATTACTTTCTTAAAATAGCAGATGTACACTAATAACTTGCTAACTTGCTAACTTCTTGTTAAATATATTCAAATAATCAAATGAAAACTAATCCACAGTTTTGTTTTGTTCTTAAACTTTTAATTCAGCAGAACAAACACATAAGATCAATATTATCTTAATCAAATCTGAAAAAGTTCTGTGAAAACTTTTCGAAACAAAGAATGATTGAGTTTAAAGATAAAATTAAATATAACAACCATATCCTTGAATAAAATTTTATACATATCAAAATGAAGAAACAAATAATTTTATCGTAAATGTAAGATAAAGAAAAGATAACAAAAAAAAAAACAAGCGACTCAAGAAAAGTACATTTGAAATTTATTCAATTTTCCAAAAATTATCTAAAAAAATATTACATAAGAAAATTAATTTGCCTAACTTTCTATATGAAAATAACAAAGTTGATTTAGGTAATTTATGACTACATACTTATATATTTAAGATACATACATTTTCTTATACATGATAAAGAAACTCTTCAAACATTTTAAGTTTATAATACGTATTTTCGAAAATTTAAATATATTTTTTAAATTAGTTTAATTAATATCGCTACGTATATGAAATGTTGGTTTATTATAGAAAATCAATAATTTAATTTCAAGGATAAAAAATATGGAGGGGCTGAAGTATGGGCTGAAATCTCACAGCTCTGAGATATCAAGACTTCGGTCTGGGTTAAGGATTTTGATATAGTTTTCGGCAAAAAACTTTTATGAGGACATGGTTTTTAGTTTTGGGCAGCGATGTATATCAAACATAGCTCTTTGTTAAGATACTAGTATTTTTTTATCTCAGTTTAGAAATTTATTACAAAACTAACACGAAACATCAATACGTTGCCGGAAAATTAGAACAGATCGTAAATTAACATAATTTAGTGAAAAGTAGTGATTGCAAATTACCCGATTTCAAATTACCCGGTTACTCGATTAGTATTTTCCAAATTACCCGGATTACCCGTATAACCCGGGTAGTTATAAAAAAATTAAAAGATGAAAAACAATAAAAAAAAACCTCACAGTAGTAAACTAAAAATTGATCATTTTTTAATTGTAAAATAATATTTCAAAAATATTAAAGCATTTAGGGTAGCTGTACTCATCCGATTTCGTATTTTTTTTTTAAATTCCTGCAATAGAAAAAACCCGCTCCGATAAAGTGGATGTTGGCTTCACGGTCAATAACGATTGATTTAAATTTTCTATCATTTTTTCGGTTTCCTTTATTTAAATACAACATTTTCAGCTCTTTATCAACTGTAGTACCACTGTTATCTATGGCAGATCTTGTGTAGACAGGAATACATTTTTGTAGTTGTAAATTTTCAATATTATAATTAGCCGCATCATCCGATTTGATTTTTCATTGCTGACGTATTTCCCCATTTAGTTGAAATTATTCGTGCGCATCCAACTACGTGGCACCGAGATTTATCTGATGACATTTTCTGGTCACTGGTCCCAAACTTTTGATGACACTTATTTTAATTATTAGTTTAAATCTTACATAAAAACTTATCATATTATATTTACCGTTTCTATTTTAAACTAAATATAAACAAATAACCAATGAAGATCCCTAATTTTTTACGACTTAATTTTAAAAAGAACTAAAATTCCATAAATTTTGTTATGTGTTCTTCGTCGTTTTTCTGTTGTTTTCGTAATCCAAACAATAATAATTAACTAGAGGGCAGTTTAATGTTTACGGATGTGGTTGGTTTAATGTTTATGGACATATTGCAATTTGTATGGTTAGAATTAAATCATTTGTCAACAACTAGCATAAAGAATAATTCAAATTTGCAAAAAGAGAATGAGCTGAATTTTATTTTGTAAATTTTATTGAGAAAAACTGGACCTTTTGTTGTTCGGGTACCCGACCAAAATATCCGGATATTAAATACCCGAAAAATCTTCCTAAATACCCGGGTATCCGGGTACCCGGATACCAAGATTGCAAACACTAGTGAAAAGATGATACATTCAGCAAACTACTTCAAAATTCCAAAAATATTCCAAAAATTAGAATAAAATCAAATATTTAAACTTTTTCTAAATTCCAATAATATTCCAAAAATTGTTAAAATTCTAAACATTTCTGAAATTCTAAAAATATTGCAAAAATTATAACAATATCAAATATTCCATCTTTTTCAAAATTCCAAAAATTATAATAAAATCAAAAATTTAAAATTTTTCAAAATTCTAAAAATATTGCGAAAATTATAACAAAAGCAAAAATTGAAACTTTTTTAAGAATTCTAAAACTATTCCAAAAATTGGAATAAAATCAAATATTTAAACTATTTCTAAATTCCGATAATATTCCAAAAATTCTTAAAAATTCAAACTTTTGCCATAATCCAAAAAATATTGCAAAAATTATTACAAAATTTTTTCAAAATTCCAAATATTATAATAAAATTAAAAATTTTTCCAAATTCTAAAAAAATTCAAAAAATTCTTACAAAATCAAAAATTAAAACTTTTTCCAGAATTCTAAAAATATTGCAAAAATTATTACAAAATCAAAAACACTTTTTTCAAAATTCCAAAAATATTTCAAAAACTATAACAAATTCAAAAATTACCATGTCCAATTTCATTTTAAATTACATTTACGTTATAAAAACAGCTACATTTTTTTTCCGAAAAATTGGCTAAAAAAATAAATGAAATCAGTTTTTGACACACTTGACATTATTTTTGTGACAAACTTATAATGCCATAATTCTCCATAGTAATAATAAAATTTCATGTCATACAAACTATTAATTTTATTTGCTTCCGAAAAATTGGGTAAAAATTAAATAAAAATCTTTTTTTTTTCACACACTTGACAACATTTTTTTGACAAACTTATAATGTGTTAATTCTCAATAATAATAATAAAATTTCATTTCAAACAAACAATTTTAGTTTTTTCCAAAAAATTGGGTAAAAAAATAAATAAAAATCTTTCTTTTGACACACTTGACAACATTTTTTTGACAAACTTAAAATGCAATAATTCTTAATAGTAATAATAAAATTTCATTTCAAACAAACAATTTTATTTTTTTCCAAAAAATTGGGTAAAAAACTTAATAAAAATCTTTTGACACACTTGACAACATTTTTTTGACAAACTTATAATGCCATAATTCTCAATAATAATAATAAAATTTCATTTCAAACAAACAATTAATTTTATTTTTTTTCCAAAAAATTAGGTAAAAAAATAAATAAAAATCTTTCTTTTGACACACTTGACAACATTTTTTTGACAAACTTATAATACAATAATCTATTTTTTGATCTCACATACCAATCCCAACCATCAATATTTCCCCAAATTCAATGTTCCTATTCGTAATCACTTAAAATGAACGTTTTTTAAGCCAAAAATATGAAAATTTGCTTTTTTTGACTTACATAATGATTTGTGTGACACACTTCCGGTACAGTTATCAAACACAGCGTCCTTTCGGACCTGTTCCTTGTCTAAACCTATTTTTGGAAAAAAAATTCTTGAAATCTCTCCAGCGGTTTTCCCTGCAGCGTAGGTAATGACGGCCTACAGTCAGACATACATTTTTTTTGCATTTTTAGAATCAGTAGGTCCTAAAACGTCGAGAAATGCCAAAAAAGTGGGGGTAAGAATCTCAGTTTGAGCTCATGAATGTAATACTTAGGTCTTTCAGACCGAAGTAATATGAAAATCTGCTATTTTTGATACACATAATGATTTTTTTGACACACTTCCGGTACAGTTATCGAACACAGCGTCCTTTAGGACCTGTTACTTGAGTATATCTATTTTTAGAAAAAAATTTTTGAAATCCCTCCAGCGGTTTTCCCTGCAGCGTAGGTAATGACGGCCGGCCGGCTCCCCTACAGGCAGACATACATTTTTTTTGCTTTTTTAGAATCAGGAGGTCCTAAAACGTCGAGAAATGTAAAAAAAAGTGGGTGTAAGAATTTCACTTTGAGCTCATGAATGTAATACTTAGGTGTTTCAGACCGAAGTAAAATGTTGGTTAAAAATAAAAAACACTATCTTTTAAATTTTAATCACATAATTTTTTATAAACATTGCAACAAAACCAGCATGATAAACTCTAACTTAACTAACTAACTAACTCTAACTCTAGCTTAAAAATTTCACGTAGCTCGTAGAATTGTTTAGGTATCTTTTTAGTAGAGATACAAACCAAAACTTATTGTAGGTAGATTGGGTTATTGATTGGTCTCGATTTCGAAACATTTAAAAAATTAAAACAATTTAAATGAATAAAAAAAACAATGTCAGATATAAAGAAAACGGAAAAAGTAGTTCAATTAACATACGGGCAACAATATTTTTTATGTGCAAATTTCTTTAGGCGCGTTGTGCAATTTTGTATGGGAAAAAAATTTATTTGTTCGAGTCATCGTCACGTTAAATAAATATTAAATATAAAATAAATATTAAATGAGAGTGAGATAAATTGTAATCATTTGTTATTTTCTTATTTCTTATTTTCATTTGCTTTGTTTATAATTTGTTTTTTTCTTCTTTTTTATTGAATTTGATTTTTTTCGATTTATAACAGTGTGTATGTGTGGTAAGTGTGTAAGTAAAGATTTTGTTGTATTTTTAAGTAAAATAAAAGAAATTGTTTTTGTCATATTTGATTTGTGTGTTTTTTTCTTTATACTTTTTAATAAAGAAAACGCAATTGATAGTACAAAAACCTAAGTATTGTTAAAATTAATGATAATATATTATAAATAATTTTACTCTCGTTCTCTTGATTGATATTTTGGTTTTTTCCTTTTTGATTGAATTTGATGTTTTTCTCAGTTAATAACAGTGTGTAAGTGTGTTAAAGTTAGTAAAGGTTTTTTTGGGATTAAGACAGTAAAAACACAGTTTTAAGTTTTCACTTATGTCGGCAGTCCTCAAGACTGCCTTTTTTTTATTTACTTTAAGTTATTACTATTAATGTGATTACTTTAATACATAATTACTGATTTTCAACCTTCCATTTTCGTGCGCCGCAAGCGCCAAAAATTATAGCATTTTCTGGTTATGAAAATGTTTGTTGTACTAGATTTACTAAATGAAATGGAACAATAATTTACAAAATTATATTCCAAACATCAATACGTAATTAATTATGTTGGTGTGTAGAGTAGGGTTTCTCATTTCCCGTAGAAATTCAAATCCCGGGAAGCCGGGACAAAAAATGTTAAATTCCCGGGATCCCGGGAAATCCCGGGAAACGCTAAAAAGCTAGATTTTTCTAATTGGGTGGTAGAAAAATGTGTAAAATTAAAACAACACCAAAAATGCGCTATTGATTTTTAAATTTCCATTATTTTTAATGAGAAAAACTTCAAAAATTAAATATAAAATAATACATAAAAACAAAACAAAAATAAATTCATAATACTAATTTTACCAATGGCGCCATCATTCAATTTTGTCCAAATTTTCGTAACGAAACATCCTGCCACAGAAAAAGCTCTTTCCGATTCAATTGATGTCGGTGTGATAGTCATTAGTGCATTGTATAATCTAAATTATTTGTACTCTGCTTAGTTGATTCAAAAATTACCAATTCTTTTGTGATGTTTTTAACGTCATATGATACATGTTCTGTGATACAAACAAATCAAAATCACAATAACAACGGTACTTCTCAGCACCATAAGACAAAAAATATTGGACCCTCAGTCCGTATTTTACAATTGAACATTGAAAGCATTGGCAAGTCAAAAGCTGAACACTTAGATAGAGTATTAAAGTTATTATTTCGATATCAACGTTGTAATTCCGGCAGGAACCGCATGCAACAGATGAAGTGCAACTTACCTCTAGAGGAAAAATTGTTGGTTATAAACTAATTAGTGCTATTTACTATCAAACATATGGATCTGGCACGTATATTAAGTAGGAAATCATGAGCTGCACCCATTTACTTATACCAGACGGAGAACGATATACATCTTATTATTGTTGATATACAGCGTGGCCAGCTGATATTCTACCATTATTTCACCACCCAGCAATATAGGTTGGTGACTTTAATAACCATCACAATCAGTGGTGCTACTCAAATAACAATCCCAATGGTATACAACTAACTAACGGGACCAATCGACAACATGTTCCTGGTATATGATACGAAAGACATGAAAACCTAATTAGATCTGCTAGATGGCAAACTTATTACAATCCCGACCTCTGTGTTTCCACAAAAAACGAACAACGTAACCCAATTCCAATATCTAGGGCTGTCTTACAAAGTTTTCCACGCTCTCAACATCAACCAGTAATTTTTGAGGTAGGTTTCCAAATCCTACACGTAAACTCTACTCCTCAACCTAGATGCAATTTTAACAAAACTGACTGGACTAAATATGGGTCGGAGTTGGATGCAGTGATTCACTAGATCCAACCCATTCCTAAAAATTACGGTAGGTTCGTAGGAGCCATCATTTCAACTGCAAAGAAGTGCATCCCAAGAGACTTCCGGTGAAGAATTATACTTTGGTGCAACAAAAATAAATAAATAAATAAATAAATAAATAAATAAATAAATAAATAAATAAATAAAGAATACATTCCTGGTTGGAGTAGAGAGAGCGATACATTTATTATTTGAGGAGCACCTTAGTAGTGGTGAGGCAGACGTTGTTGATGACATAATATACTCACTCACAACGCAGCTGAAAACATTGATTTTTCCCATTCTAGTAGGGCAGCTTGGAGTCTTCTTCGGAAGCTGGATGGCTTTAACTCAGACGACATTGCAAATCATATTGTAAACATGTCTCGTTCCTCTATTAATCGCTTTCATAAGAGAACCATTAAACTTAAATTAAGAGAAATGAAGCGCAAGTTTTAGGTAGATTTCTCAGAAAAATCTACCTATTTTAAGTTTTATTGGTTTTAATTTGTTGTGTTTATGTGTGTCAAAAAAAACCATGACACCATATGTGTCAAAAAAGCATTTTCCTAATTTTGAACGAAATTAATTACTACAGAGGGAAAAGAAATAAAACCTACTCGATTTTCGAGTGAGAAAATTTTTAATATCTTTGAAAAAAGTAAAAACAAATGTTAATAAAAATTAGCGGGATACCCGGGATCCCGGAATGAAATCCCGGGAAAACGGGATAAAAATTTACCCCCGGGATCCCGGGAAAACGGTATCCCGGGATCCCGTTTGAGAAACCCTAGTGTGGAGTGTGATTTGAAAGAGAAATTAATCACAATAGTTTAAATGTATCATCAATAAATTAATATTTATTTTTTCATTTTTTATTAATTAAACTAGTTATTCTAATCAGATATATTGGTATATCTTATTTGCATTCTTTTCATTTATTTAAGGACATGTAAACAATTACCTCTTTAAATGTTTAGAATTAGTACAACACTGGTGACCAAAAATTGTACCCCTTTGTTTATGTTCTTTAATTATTAAAGACACTTATATCCCAAACAAAACTGCATTAATTGTGACATAGAGAGAAGAGCAAAAATAGTAGGGAGCATAAAAGAGAAATATAGAGGATGGCATTTTAAAATCATTTAACACAATACTAATAGAGCATTATAAATATATCAGAAACTGTCAGTAACTAGTGACAATTCTATTTAAAGTTTTTACTTTGGAGGTGACATAGAACAATCGAAATCAATGAACGAAGGGGTAAAAATTCAATTAAAAACAAGTAGGTTGTTTATAAATGTTTTGGATATTCCTTAGAAAAAAAACGGCACAAACTATCGTAAAATCATCTATTAAAATCTATTCACGGTAGGTGTAGGTAAAAACTGAAGATAAAAAGTGACATGAAAAAATAGATTATCGTTTTCTATAAAAATGTGTTTACTAAACAAGTCTAGGAATCGAGACAGAAATTATGATGATTTTTTTAACTCAATTAATGTTTTTTTTTGACAGTTCAAACAACTGAAGCGGTTGCGTTAACAGCAAAGATTAGATTCTCATTAATTCATTCTATAATCTCCATCCCTGACTGACCCAAATATACATTTTGCATTGTCGTAATTTTACATTTAACAGATCGCCATACAAATAACTTTTTGCCTTACCTTCGGCTATAATATATAATATACTTTTTTCAGTAAAGGTTATAATAGTTTTTATTTCATATATTTGAATTCTCTCTCTAAAATGTTTTGAATTTTATTTCTTTTCTTTTATTGTCATTCTGCTTAAATAAAAACAAAACAAAAGAGATGACAATATGTGATTGATTGTAAATAAATTAAACAAAAACTAGTAAATGGTAATTGTATTGATTACAACCAATATGAATAATGAGCATCTGTTTCATGTAAATCAACTTTCCTTTTCTTGTTTAGAGTAATTTTAAAAATTATATACAGAAAATTAATTTGCAATGTTTTGTTGAGTTGTTGTTTAGAACTTAAAACTAATTAATGTTAAATGTTAATAAAACGAAAAATGTTATCGTGCCACAAGTGCTTAAAAAGAAATATAAAAATTGTAAATAAATTCTTTGTTGTGAATTATTTAAATTAAAATTTGCTATTTTGTGATTAAAATAAAAAAAGATGAAAATTAACTAATGATCGACCTGTTATGAATTGTTTTCGTTTTTTTAAATAAATAAAAGCTACGTTGACCGACATCGGAACGTAATTATATGTTGTGGCAATGGTTTATAAAGTTCAACAAATGTTAATATTGTTGTCGGTGGAAAGCGATAATTACTTTCACGATTTTCCATATAATGTATCGCAATTTAAATTATGGATATGTAAGTGGAACCTATTCTGGAATAATAAAACTTGAAGTTCAGGTATACAGAATTGGGATTTTTTTCATACCATTCATTAACGTCGGGACAAGCAAATCCAGCTGTTCAGCGCCAATAATTTATTATTTATATATCGCCCAGATAAACGACAAGAAGTGTGGCGTTTTGTAATTTTATTTTACGTTTTACCTGCATGCTAATTGGTTTCATTTTGGGATTCAGTTTTGTTGTTCAACTATAAGATGGATTACCGTTAGAAATAGTACATGGTACTTTATCGAACAGGACTTATAATAAACGTTTCAACCAGATCAACATTCAAACAACAAATTAATGTAAGCTTAATGTATTTTAATTTATTTATCTCATATAATTTTTTGTTCCTGCATGATTCATCTTAAATTATTATTGAATTATTACTTTGTGTTAGGAAAATTTTGGTTCGTACTATTGATAGTGCAAGTTAAAATATAAATTATTAAAGTGTTATTAAAGATCTTTCTTTCCGTACATTTGTTTAAAGTCAAAACATATAAATACCCTTGGAAAATAGATACCGTGGGTATCTATTCTTTTAGTGAAAAGTCCTACGTCTTACATATTAAGAGCAAAATGTACTACATTGCTGCTCGTACATGAAAATTACTGCAATCATGCCAGAGCAGCAGTGTTACTTTCTGCTCAAAGTATACATACTATTTTTTTAACGACTGCCGACAAACACGATTGAAGTTGCCAAGGAGGCAATTATTTGTTGTTTAAAAAACGTACCGGAAGTCAAGCTTAAATTTTAAATTTTAAAAATAATTTGAAATAATAATAATTCTTTTGAAATAATAATAATTTTTGAAATAAACATAATTAATTGAAATAAAAATAATATGTTCCTAAATAAATTTAAAATTTATACAGAGTTTATATCTATTTTGAAATAAAAATAACTCGCTGCAATAAATGTAAACGAGGAACTAAAAAAAGTAGCCGATTGGGGTGACAAAAATTTGGTCAATTTTAATTCCACCAAAACACAGCTATTGATTGTTTCCAGATCAAAGACCGAGTTTCCCAATGATATTTCAATTAATATGTGTGACGACCAAATAGACGAATGTGAAAGCATTCGTTTATTGGGGGTCAAAATATCAAATGACTTACTCTGGAAAGATCATATAATTGCTATGGCAAAAAGCGCGTCAAGAAAACTCGGCCTACTCAATAGATGTAAAAAATATTTTACTTGGCATCAATTACTCCACATTTATAAGTCCAATATTTGTCCCTGTATGGAGTATTGTTGTCAAATTTGGCGCGCTGCATCTGTTACTATCCTAGCTCTTTTGAATTCTGTTCAAAAGCGTGCTATACGAATTGTTGGTGATCGAAATTTAACATTAAATCTTGTTTCCCTACAACATCGTCGCACTGTTGCTGATCTCGTTGTGTTTTCTAAACATCATCACCAACAGTGCTCGGATGAAATTAGATCCATAATGCCTTAGACACCTTTTCCCCGTTTGACTCGTCAATCGGTTTTTGCAGGCAGTCGGACTGTCGAGATAACTCACTTCATAGTACTAAAATGTAAAGGGATTTCTTTGTGCGTACATCGTACAAATGGAATGCTTTGCTCGAATCGATAGTCTCGAGTGCCTTCAATCCACAAAGATTTAAAAAAAGCGTCCTCAAGACGCATGTTGTTGTGGGACCTAGGTCTTAAAATGTATCTATGTGTTGTTGTGACACATTTTGTAATTCCTACACAACACTTTTTATTAAACAAAAAAATGAACAGTAGTGATGAAAGTGAAATAATTAGCACTTCACCTCATATAAAAGAAGCAGCCAACAATTTAATTTTAGATCTATTGCCTGAAAAATCTAAAGTCCGGTGTGAAAAAGCTTATATATTATTTATCAATTGGTGTAAGAACAAAAAACAGGAAATTTTATTCTGAAGATGTGTTTTTGGCATATTTTGGTGAACAATCGCAGACAAAACAGTCTTCAACAATGTGGTCAAATTATTCACTGTTAAAATCAACATTCATCGTTAAAGAAAATTTGGATATTAGTAAATATAAAAGATTTTTGCCTTTTTTAAAAAAGAATTCCTCGGGTTATAGAGCCAAAAAATCAAAATTGTTTTGGAGAGAAGAAATTTTTAAATTTTAATATTATGTTTTTGTCCTTTATGTCTTTTGTTTTACTTGTGTTTTTACTTTTCGCTTAAAAGCAAAAACAATTAAAAAATGCTCGCTAAATAGCTTTTAACCTGACAGATAGAAAACATTATTTTCTATGACAGTAAAAAAAAATGTGGGTCAAAAATCAAATGTACCGTTTTTCTAGAAGTTTATTTTAATATGCTGTAAATGTTTTTCAATATTTCACTCCATTACTAGCAACTCTTTCTTATACGAAACGGTAGTTCTTTTTATATTTATCTACATAGTGGAGTCATATTAGTAAAAAAAGTGATATATTTGATGTAAGAGCAAAGTTGAATTTTTTTTTGTTTTATGTTAAGGACATAAAAGTTAGTGGGCATGTAATTATTTAGCAAGTTTGGAGGTCCGGAAGTGCCTCAAAAATGGCAAAAACTGGTTTTTTGGTGTTTTTTGAGTAGGTCGCTTCACTATTTTTCAAATATTTCGGGCTCTAATGATCATAAAAAAAAAGAAAAAATGGAAAATGTTTGTGATTACATTTTTACTAAATTTATGATAAGGGGCGTAAAAATCGTCGAACTTTCATGAAGTTTTCAGGAAACATGTATTTTAATAGTCTTAATATGGGATTTAATTTTTATGAAAAAATTTTAATTTTTTCGGCCACAATTGGCATTTTTTGTTAAATTTGGCAAATGGTGCCATTTTATGAGAAGTCATCCAAAATAAAATTTTTTTTTTTTAATCTGTATTTTTTTTTTATCTACTTTAACCTAAGTATAATTGAAATTATGTTGCCTTAATTTAAATGCCCATTTTTGGGCATGAAAAAAAAAACATTAATTTTCTCATGTTTTTGACATTTTACCATATATACGGTATTATTTATGCTATTATCATGTATTTTGCATAAAAGTGAAATATGCAATTCAAATTAATAAAAAATATTTTTTTAAATTATACATAACCTACAAAACTTTTTTTTCTTGCAATGCCCTAAATTGCTTTTGGTAAATAATTAAAATGTTATTACAATTATTGTAAATATTTGATATAAGATTTTGAAAAAATGTAATATTCAATTTTTTTCAAACATATAAAATACAAAGCATAAATAATTTTACGCCAATTATGTGTTCAATTGAAAATTCTATATGTGTTATTATGATTTTCCATATTATTCACTGTTTGTGTGCTTTTGTCACTTGTGAATTAAAATGCAATATTTAAAAATATACTTTTTGCTGTTTATTTTTAAAATTTTTATTTTATTAATAATAATATAAACTTCCTTATAGTAACAATTTGAATTTGATTTTTTATTTTATTGAATATCGATTTCGACTTTCGTCATCCTCAGTTTAAATTATTATTACAATTTTTGTTTAAACTATTACTTAAATACTACTTCAATTGCTATTTTTTATTATTATGTCATATATTTTGTTAGTTTAATTTTAATTATTTACCAAAAGCAATTTAGGGCATTGCAAGAAAAAAAAGTTTTTTGTAACACATGCGTACAAAATATTCAATTTTGTACTAAAATAGAATACAAGAAAAAACTACTTTTCGCCACACATGACTACAAAATATTTTTTAAGCCTGGACCGTATCGCCGCCTGCATGTGAGATTTGTAGTTAAATCTATCCATATATCTATCTATATTTAATATTTTTATAGCACTAAAATATCAAAATAATACTTTAAATAACTTACCATATAGTAAAAACAACTTAAACACATTGCATCATTGGAATTGCAAGAAAAAACAATTCATTTAAGTCTTTAAAGTTTAATATTTTGACAGCTTAGTTGGATTCCTATGTGTTGTTTTAGTTGGATTCTTATGTTTATATTTTCGAACTCGAATAATTTACAAATATTACAACAAAGATGGCGCACTTTAATTATTTAAAAAGCTTAAATTTGTTTATACCTTTGTTAAATAAATGATTAAATGAACAATGAAATAAATATTTATGAATTTTACGCACTTGTTACAAAAAATAGTGTGTATTACTAGTGCGAATGCGTTTTCCAAACGCGAGTTATTTGCCAAATAAACAAACTAACTCTTGTTTGGAAAACGCATTCGCACTAGTAATACAATCTACTATTGTAGGTTATGTATAATTTAAAAAGTGGATAAAAAAGTAGATAAAAAAAATACAGATTAAAAAAAAAAAATTTTATTTTGGATGACTTCTCATAAAATGGCACCATTTGCCAAATTTAACAAAAAATGCCAATTGTGGCCGAAAAAATTAAAATGTTTTCATAAAAATTAAATCCCATATTAAGACTATTAAAATACATGTTTCCTAAAAATTTCATGAAAGTTCGACGATTTTTACGCCCCTTATCATAAATTTAGTAAAAAAAAAAAAAAAGTCACGCGATTCGGCTTTTTGAGGTTAGGTTACACTTTTAAAGTATCTAACCCCCTAGATGGATTTGAAACGTAATCACAAACATTTTCCATTTTTTCTTTTTTTTTATGATCATTCGAGCCCGAAATATTTGAAAAATAGTGAAGCGACCTACTCAAAAAACACCAAAAAACCAGTTTTTGCCATTTTTGAGGCACTTCCGGACCTCCAAATTTTCTAAATAATTACATGCCCACTAACTTTTATGTCCTTAACATAAAACAAAAAAAAATTCAACTTTGCTCTTACATCAATATAAAATGCTAATATGACTCCACTAACAGTAAACTAAGTATACTACAACTAAAATAACCCTACGTTTCAAATTTGGAGCAAATTAGACACTACATTTTATTCTTCGTCGCTGGGAAATGTTAATGAAATAAAATTATTGTGTCTCTAGTAATTAAACAAAAGCAAAACAAAAATAAAAATCATTTTACACTACAAATATTTCGATTGATTTCATGTGCAGAATTTACCACCATTGAATAATTAAAACTTTTGGAATATCAGCTGATCAAATAAGAGCCTTCATTTAAGGATTTTTTAATTGCATACAACTTTAGCAGAAATTAGCCGATCAAATGAAACAAATTAAGAAGATTATTCCAACTCAGTATCAACAACCGCATCCGTATACTGGTGATCTGCAAAAGCAACCAATAACTGGTGACCTCTCGACTAAAGGAACATAAAAGGTAAATTTCTCAGAATAAACTAATTTTTATATATCAATTGTATAATAAATCTAATAAAAATAATAGTACATTATACAACAGGGTTGAGAAGTAAGCTATTATTAACCGAGAACTTTAAGAACCTGAAACGCGTAGCGAACTATAGTTTTGCAACAAGTGATGTTTCGTAGCTGGTGTTAATGTTTATATGTTCCTTGAACCTGGTACTGATTTTCCTTTTAGATGATCCAATGTATTTTTTATCACAGGATTGACATTCAATTTTATAAATCCCATTTTGGCTGAGCTTTGGAATTCAAACTTTTGTTGGTTAAATTTGATGAGAGTTTTCGGTATATTACTTCTATTAATTCTACGTTAAATGGTTTGAAGACTTGCTTCAACTTTGAAAATATCCTTGGTCCATAACTATCTTTTGCCCGTTTTTTTGTTTTCTGTCGGTGACCGTAATGTTGTGATATCTGCTGTTCGTTTTTTCCTTTTGGCTGATCTCATTTGAATATCTTTGTGTTCTGAGCTGTATCCGTTTATTTTAACTATTCGTTTGATGTTATTTTCTTCTATGTTGTAATTGGAGGGGTTTAGTATGATGTTTTTTAACCTGTGGATCATGCTGCGAAAGGATGACCCTTTGTGCTGCCATGAATGGTTTGAATCGCTTGTTATAAAACGATCTGTTGTTGTGGGCTTTCTGTAAATGTTGTACTCTATTTTTCTATTGCTTGTATTTAGTAAAAGATCCAAAAATAGTAATTTGCCGTCTTTTATCTTCCTCATAAGTAAACGTAATTGATTCGTATTTGGTGTTTATTGTTGTTAACACATTTCTTAATTAGTGTTTTTTCATTATGAACAATATGTCATCTACGTTCCTTCCCCAAAATGTGGAACTGAATTCTTGATTAATAGCAACTTCAAGATTTGATATTAAAGCTTCTGCTATTAACGATGACGCATTCTCCATTGAAGTGCCTGAGGTTCGTTTGTATACTTTTCCGTTAAACTAGAAATAGCTGTTGTTCATGAGTTGCTTCGATGTATAAGTTTACTAGGTTTACTTCTATTTTGTTTTTAATCAGTCATTCTTTGATAATTTCCACAGCTTTATCTATTGGGATACATGGGAAATAGAGCTGAAACATCTAATGAGACCAATATTTCGATCTGTTTGATTTGCTTTTTGGTGAATTTACTAGATCTAAAGAATTGTTTATTGCTAATTAATCAAACTTTGGTATTTTCTAAATTCTGTAACCAGCCATTTTGATGTTTTTTTTTCAAACGGTGAGTTGTTGTTTGACACTATTGGACGCATTGATTTCCATTCTTTACGGATTTTTAGAAGTGCATATAATCTTGAAAAGGTGGGATTTGAGACATTTAATTTCCATTGCAGGTGTTCTTGTTTACAAATTACGACTATCTTTTTCCGCAAATTTATGCTTTGGTATGCAGTTGATTGATGAGATGTTTGGTTTCCAATTAGTACGAGCCTTCTCTTAACATTCTCTCTACTCTTGACTCATAATCGGTTTTGTCCAAGATTACTAATCCGTTTCTGTTATCCGCTTTCGTTGCACACACTCTCTAGCTTTTAGTGATTAGATGGTGTTTTTGTTATTTATTGCTTCTTTATTGTTATTTTTCTGAGTGTTTTTAATTTGACTGATGATCTCTTTGTGCGAACAACGTTGCGATCTTCTGGTGTAATATGCTTAACGGCATGTTCTACATCCGAAATTATATGTACAAGGGGGATGTTGGCACTGCTTGAAGGTGCAAAGTTTAATCCTTTGTTTAACAGGTTGTGTTCTTCGGGTTCCAAAAAATGGGATGATTGGTTTATGACGTAATTTTCAACTATCGATGCACCAATATGCAATAATATTTTCATATAATATTATCGTTATATTATCACGCTTCATTTAACCTTGAAAATTGTATTTTTATACACTCATTTAAGTAATGTTGCCTGGTGTTGATGATTAGTTAGTATCTTGTTTATTCATTGATGATTTTTGAGATGTTATGATGGTTGTTTTGGAGCAGAAAAACGATGTATAGCTTGTATCTTGCAAGCTCTAAGCATTTCCGTAGGTCAAATTCATTGCAATCCTTGCATCATACAAATGAAGAGTTTTAACTGATGCTTTCGTTCCATATTGGGTAATGGGCAGTGTTTCACTGTTTGTGAACATAGATTTAATTTTATTTGAGAAAATTTAAAGAAGAAAACAGAACCACTTTGGTCTTATTGGATGATTCCAGAGCCAAGAAGCGAATTGGTACAGTGAATGTTGACGATCGTTGGCCGAAATTTGCGAGGTAGTTTCGGTGATGAGAACCCATTGTCTTGAAAAACACAACAATTTCTAATTCTTTTCTAATGGAATTTGATATGTCAGATGTATAAGTTTAGTGTACGGTATTTAATACTATATGATAGATACGAGCAAAGAAATTCATAATTGTTTTCCTTTCAGTATTACGTAGCATATTTCATATTTTAATAGATTGGGCATCGAGCAACAAAGTAGTAGGTATTATCTGCTTCATCCAAATTATATATCATGCAAATCTTATTACTATCACCTTTGAAATTTCTGGATTTAGCAGACCACAACGGGTTTTGCAGATGCTGCTAATCATCATAAAATGTTTATCATCAAAATAGTGTTTTAGTGGTATGTTTGAGTACATTAAACTACAATATTCATCATGATATTGAGACAAACTAGTTTGATTGACATGTTCATGCCAATATAATTGTTTCAAGTTGTGTGGTGCTGGTTTGTGAGTGGTTTCCAAAAGACGAGTTGGTTTGAAAAGTCTCAGCTTCTTCAGCCTTGGCGTAAATGTGTTCCCATTGTATCGCTCAGAATATTTTGTTTGTATAATTGGATCTTCGGCTAAGATTGAAGACGATCTACCATCAGAGTAATCTAATATTTTACACACGTAATCAAAATGTAGTTTGAGTGTATAAAGGTACAGTGGCCTAGCCCGGTTTTCAAATACAGCATACAGTTTGGCGTATTTGAAGACAAATAAAATGTTCCTTTTAAAAAATCACGGAAGGTTTTTCCATCTGTTTATACTCCCAAACTGGCCCTACATACTACATGATAAAAAATAAGTTACTAATTTTATCAATTTGTAGCTAGAAAATTAATATACTAAAAAAAATGGTTAAAAGTTATTTACAATTGTTGTTGTTTTTTTTATTTATTGCTATATTATATTTAAGAAAACTAAATATTTATATTGTTTATTTATTTTACTTATTAATTGTTTATTAATTTTTGCATATGTTAGTGTATGATCTTGAATTTTTTTTATGTTAACGTACTGTTCAGTGGTATATGTTTTTATGGAAAACTGCAATTTTCCGTTTTGTATCTAAATTTCATAAAATAAAAATAAAATAGATTACCCGAAATATTTATTTTAAATTTCGATGCAGAAAAATTTCATTAAAGTTTTTTTTTTTTTTAATAAAAGGTGTTGTGTAGTAGGAATTACAAAAAGTGTCACAACAACACATAAAAACCTTTTAAAACCTAGGCCCCACAACAACATGCGTCTTGAGGTGTTGGTGGACGCTTTTTTTAAATCTTTGTGGATTGAAGGTTTTCGAGACTATTGATTCGGGCAAAGCATTCCATTTGTACGATGTACGCACAAAAAAATCCCTTTGCATTTTATTACTATAACAGTGAGTAATCTCGACAGTTTGACTGTTAGCACAAACCAATTGACGAGTTGAAAGGGGAAAAACATATGTCTGAGACATTCATTTAAAATTCGAATAGGATATTTCTTGGTAAGATGTTGGTCAGACGCATCATGTATTTTGTTTTGAGAAAAGCAATTTTTTCATTAATATACACTGTGTTAATTGTACCCAAATTTCCGATTTTGCTAGAAATCATTTTAGGTGGAGTTTAGTTTCTATTTGGTGTTTTGCTTACTCGTAAGTGAGAAGAATTTTAAGGGTGAGAAGCATGTGGTCAGAGAACGGTTTAGATAGTATAGAGAAGTGAGTTATTAAAATTAAAAAATCCACCGAGCAAGGTCAATAACCAATGACCGACTTACCTAAACTACTGAGAAAGGTAAATTTATCTTCATAAACTCCTACAACGCTATCATTTAAAATAACTTAACCAACGGTATCCAGTTGTTCTACCTAGTAGTTTTGCACCTTTACTTTTATTTGCTGGTTGCTCATTTGACTTTGTAGTTCTTCGTAGTTAGCTTCTTCAATATTTTTGAAGCCAAACTAACAGCCACTTTCCTAACTAGCACGTCCAGAAGGCGCGTCCAAAACTATGAGTTCTCTTTGTATCGTTTACCAAATTAAACTCAAAAACATTGCGTTTGTCATTAGTTTCATGAGTTTAAAATAAAAAATATGGAGGGGCTAAAATCTCAAGCTCTGAGATATCAAGACTTCGGTCTCGGTTAAGGATTTTGATATAGTTTTCGGCAAAAGACTTTTATAAAGACATGGAGGACATTTAGTTTTGAGCTGCGATGTATACCAAACCTAACTCTTTGTTCAAGTACAAGTATTTTTTTATCTCTGTGTCGAAATTTATTACAAAACTAACACGAAACTCACCCGGAAAATTATAACAGATCATAAATTAACATAATTTAGTGAAAAGATGATACGCTCAGCAAACAACTCAAAAACCACTCCATTTATCGTTTAGAGAAAATATTATAAAATCACAAATTCATATTTCTTTCAAAATTCCAAAAATATTGTTAAAATTAAATAAAATCAAACTTTTCGCAAAATTCTAAAAATATTCCCAAGCTTATTTCAAAATCAATGATTAAAATTTTTTTCAAAAATTCTAAAAGTATTGCAAAATTTAAAAAAAATCAAATATAGAAATTTTTTTCAAAATTCCAACAATATTCCAAAAACAATAATAAAATCAAATATCTAAACTTTTTCTAAATTCCAATAATATTCCAAAAATTCTTAAAAATTCAAACATTTTCCAAAATTCTAAAAATATTCCAAAAATTATTACAAAATCAAAAATTGAAACTTTTTTCAAAATTCCAAAAGTTATAATAAAATCAAAAATTAAAAATTTTTAAAATTTCTAAAAATATTTAAAAATTCTTACCAAATCAAAAATTTAAACTTTTTTCAAAATTCTAAAAATATTGCAATAATTATAACAAAATCAAATATGGAAACTTTTTTGAAAATTCCAAAAATATTCCAAAAATTAGAATGATATCAAATATTAAAACTTTTTCTAAATTCTAATAATATTCCGAAAATTCTTAAAAATTCAAACTTTTTCCAAAATTCTAAAAATATTGCAAAAATTATTACAAAATAAAAAATTGAAACTTTTTTCAAGATTCCAAAAATTATTATAAAATCAAAAATTTAAAATTTTTCAAAATTCTAAAAATATTCCAAAAATTCTTACAAAATCAAAAATTGAAACTTTTTTCAAAATTCTAAAATATTGTATATAAAATTCAAAAATTCTATTTTTTTTTCAAAATTCTAAAACTATTGCAAAAATTATTACAAAATCAAAAATTCAAACTTTTTTCAAAATTCCAAAAATTAGAATAAAATCAAAAATGTAAAATTTTTCAAGATTCTAAAAATATTCCAAAAATTCTTACAAAATCAAAAAATAAAACTTTTTCCAGAATTCTAAATATATTGCTAAAATTATTACGAAATCAAAAATACAAACTTTTTTCAAAATTCCAAAAATATTTCAAAAACTATAACAAATTCAAAAATTTTCATGTCCAATTTCATATTCAATTCCATTCAATTCAATTACATTTACGTCATAAAAACAACAAAATTTATTTTCCCAAAACAAATGGCTAAAAAATAAATGAAATCAGTTTTTGACACCCTTGACATTATTTTTTTGACAAACTTATAATGCCATAATTTTCTATAATAATAATAAAATTTCATGTTATACAAATAATTAATATTATTTTTTCCAAAAAATTGGGTAAAAAAATAAATCAAAATCTTTCATTTGACACACTTGACAACATTTTTATGACAAACTTATAATGCAATAATCTAGTTTTTGATCTTACATGCCAATCCCTATCATCAAGATTTTTCAAATCCAATGTTCCTACTCCTAATCACTTAAAATGGATGTTTTTTTAGCCAAACATATGAAAATTAGCTATTTTTGACACACCTAATGATTTTTGTGACTAACTTCCAGTACAGTTATCGAACACAGCGTCCTTTCGGACCTGTCCTTTGAATATACCTATTTTTAGAAAAAAAAAATTTGAAATCCCTCCAGCGGCAGACAGACATACATTTTTTTTTGCTTTTAACGCCTAAAACGTCGAGAAATGCCAAAAAAGTGGGGGTAGGAATTTGACTTTTGGCTCATGAATATAATACCTAGGTCTTTCAGACCGAAGTAATATAATAAAATATTGATCTATAACAGAAATTACCAACATTATATCCAATGATTTGAGAGACAGCTGGTTGTTATGCTGCCATAAAATAGGAATCCAGGCTACACAAGGCCAGTCCAGTAGATTTTATCTTCTCTCATATTAGATATTGTTTCACCTTTAGTCCATTTGAACATTTTGCCATTGACACATATTTCCGCAGCCTTGAATTGGAATGTCATTGTTTGGTCGCATTTCTGTAGCCATTTTTTAACCTGTGTAAGGTGCTATTTCTGTGTGCGCTTTTCCAAGGTGAGATCTCTTTGAAAAACACCTTTGTGTTTTTCAGCTTTTCTCTATTAGGCAGAATTTCATATACTGGTCTGCTGAGTCTGCCCATTACCATTATAAACTCATATTGCTTTTTTATTTAATCACGTCAAAGTTGAGTGCATTATACATAATATACAGTTCCTTGAATATTGTTTTGGCTTTATGTAGACCGTCACGCAAGCCCGCTTACCTCAATATTTAGTCTACGCGATATTTTATTCATCTTTTCTCGTCTTGCCTGTAGTTTAGCATCATTGATTTCTAAGTATTCTATTTCCTTGCGAATTGCAATAAATGCAATGAAAAAAGTAATTCGGATAAAATAATTTTAGATTCTTGCTTCCATTTGCCAATTTTTCTCTATCCAGTGAGGAAATGTATTTGGCCATATAGTATAGTAATTCATTTTAGCGCACTTCAGGATATATTAGTTTTAGTGAAGTAACTAACAATGTCAATTCTGTATCTTAGTCTTTGTTTTTCTAGCTTCACTTAGTTCTTAAGTCTTAATTTGCCATAATAATTTTGTTTTTCTATATATGAAAATATAAACCTGAGAATTTTAATGTCACGTTTAAGGTCAGTGCGTAAGGTCACATTCACGTGCACTGCACGCAACCATGTTTTTGTTTTCCTCCTCAGGCTTAAAAAACTAAAAACCAAGTTCTCTTTTTTGAACACTACAAAAAACTCAATTTTAATCAATAATTATCAGTTTTTCCAGCCACTATCGAAGAAAAACTTTCAAAATTATCTGATTTTCTACTCTTCGCAGCAAACGTTTTAAATGTCAAAACTTATCATACTCATTCTTTAGATATAAATATTGGTCTAGGACAATCTGTCTCTCAGACCTTTATCATCGCTGAACTTACCATGTCTATTAGGGTGGCCCTTAATAACAAAAATTTTTATTTTTTGTGCGACACCCTCCCATTTCTAAAGAATAGCCATAAAAATATTATTTGCAAAACCTGATATCAATAGGTCAATTCTAAGACGTGCCTCCGGCCACTTAAAGTTGAGAAATTTTGCTCTGGAACTTAAAAAAAACTTTTTTATTTTTTGTGCGACACCTTCTCATTTCGAGTCAATACCCATAAAAAATTATGTGTAAAAATAGAAATCATCTTTCAACTCTAAGGGGTGCCCTTAAAAATGTTATTTGAAAAATTTGACCAAGAAAAATTTAAATTTTTTGTACGACACCCTCCCATTTCATATCAATACCGGTAAAATATTATTTGCAAAATTTAAAATCCATCGATCATTTCTAAGACGTGCCGGAGGCCACTTAAAATTGAGAAATTTTGTTCTGGACCTTTAAAAAAAAATTTTATTTTTTGTGCGACACCCACCCATTTCATGTCAATACCCATAAAAATATATTGTATAAAATTTGAAATCAATCGTTCAACACTAAGGCGTGCCCCTGGTCACTTAAACTTGAAAGGTTTTGTTCTGGCCATTAAAAAGAAAAATTTAATTTTTTTGTACAACACCCTCCCATTTTGTGTGAATACCCTTAAAAATGTTATTTGCAAAATTTGAAATCAATCGTTCAACTTTAAGGCGTGCATGACCACAGCAAAACCTCTCAATTTTAAGTGGCCGAGGCACCCCTTAGAGCTGACCGACTGATTTCAAATTTTACACATAATATGTTTATGTGTATAGACACCAAATGGAGGGTGTCGTACAAAAAATTTAAATTTTTCTTTGTAATGGCCACAACCAAACCTCTCAACTTTAAGCGGCCGGAGGCGCACCTTAGAGTTCAACGATTAATTTCAATTTTTACACATAATTTTTTTATGGGTATTGACACGAAATGAGAGGGTGTCGCACAAAAAATAAAAAAGTTTTTATTTAAGGTCCAGAACAAAATTTCTCAACTTTAAGTGGCCGGAGGCACGTCTTAGAATTGACCGATTGATATCAGATTTTACAAATAATATCTTTATGGGTATTCACATGAAATGGGAGGGTGCCGCAAACTGTACAATGAAAAAAAAATTCTAGTGAAATCTAAGGGCCACCCTAAATTGTCTATACTTGGTGATGAATTTTTGAGCAAATCAGTGGCCTTTTGATTGGATATAATGCCTTTTATTGGATATTACAAATCGACGACTTTTCAATCGACTCACGAAATTGTTCGCTATTGCTGAAATTTCTAATTTTTCACGTCTCTACTTTAACTCCTATCAAACACAGTTTAATTGACCCTATCGTTGTTGATATATTTTGAGATTTTAAAAATTTAACTTCTGCAAATAAACTTCCTTCTATATCTTACAACTACCGTAGAGTACCTCCGGATAAACTATATCCAAACCTGAATTCAAAATCTTGTTGGCCCAAAGCAATTATCAACCCGCAACAGTTTCTAATACTCTCCTCTTCACCTTGTCATAAAAACACTTTTTGTGATCTTGCGGTAACTACTGTTCTTCTTTTTATTATTGATCTACAGGTGTGAAAACCCCGCATGCTCCTCTCTCTGCTATTGATGTGAGATATCACAAACCACTAGTAATAGGAGTGGGATATCACTAACCAACGTGATAGCTTAGGGCTGCTGGCGGATGAACTCTATTTGTTAATTCTAGCACATTGCAATCTGAGTTAAAGAATATTACTTGATGATGGCACACTATGCTTGCTCGAAGAAAAAAGTCTTCATATAAATTTAGCTGTGGACTTTAGTCATCGAGGAAGACAGTTCGCTACATGATCAAGGAATATACCACTAGCTACATTACTGGCAATCAAATTTTGGTTTTATTTTTTTACTCTTTTACCCTTTTATTTTATGTTTATTTTATTAATCCTATCATGCATGAAATATTGGCCTATTATATAATTTTTAGTTTTGTTTAGTTATCCATCCTTTAGAAACACTTTAGCAGGCATGTTCTTGTGAGACCGTGCTCTTAAAAGGTTTTTATGTGTTGTTGTGACACATATTGTAATTTCTACTACACAACACATTTTGCTTTAAAAGGATGTCCCTACTCCTGACAAAAACCCTATTCTTTACTTTCAGAATTTTACCAAACAATTTTATGGATTCTATCTTTAATTAATTTTTGATCTCGTTTGTGTGTGATGTACTTTCAAAAACTGCAATATCGGAATGACATTTGGAATACAAAACGCTGTTCAATCTTTCCAACGATTTATGCATTCATTACTTAGAGACCTTTAGCTTTTTAGGTAGATTTCGACTATATGTGATAAGCGGAGATGGAAAAACAAAAAAAAAAATTATATATATATATATATATATATATATATATATATATATATATATATATATATATATATATATATATATATATATATATATATATATATATATATATATATATATATATATATATATATATATATATATATATTTTTTTTTTTTTTTTTTTTAATAAAATGTGTTGTGTAATAGGGTTTAGAATATGTGTCACAACAACACATAAATACCTTTTAAGACCTAGGTCTAGACCTGGGTCCCACAACAACTGGCGTTCTGAGGTGTAGATTAACGCTTTTTTTAAACATCTGTGGGTTGAAGCCATCTGAGACTAAGTGTTCCGGCAAACTATTCCATTTGTACGCAGTTCGGACAAAGAAGTCTCTCTGCGATCTGCCAGTATGACAGCGCGGGATCTTTACCGTTTCACTGGTTGCGGTAGCCGATTGCCGAGTGGAACGGGGGTAAGAATAAGTTTGAGGCATGATGCCGCTGATTTCATCTGAGCACTGCTGATGACGATATTTGTAAAAAACAACGAGGTCAGCAACAGTGCGACGATGTTGTAGGGAATCAAGTTGTGATGTCAAAGTTCGATCACCTACAATTCGTATAGCTCGCTTTTGAACAGAGTCCAAGAGGGCCAAGATGGAAACAGAGGCAGCACCCCAAACTTGACAGCAGTACTCCATACAGGGACGAATATAGGACTTATAAACATGGAGCAATTGGTATGGAGTGAAAAATTTTTTGCATCTATTTAGGAGGCCGAGTTTTTTAGACGCGCTTTTTGCCATCGCCATTACATGATCGTTCCAGAGTAGGTCATTTGAAACTGTGACACCCAATAAACGAATGTTTTTACATTCACCTATTGGTTCATCACACATACTAAATAAAATATCTTTGGGGAACTCGGTCTTTAATCTGGAAACAATCAACAGCTGTGTTTTGGTGGAGTTGAAATTGACAAGGTTTTGGTCACCCCAGTCGGCGACTTTATTCAGGTCTTTGTTCACGTTTATGGCAGCGTCTATCCGGGCAGGATTAATTCGTTCGTGCATTTTACCTTTTGAAGGAAGGGGCTCGAACGACTTGTGCAGAGTACTATCATCTGCAAAACTATTTATTGGGTTGCTGGTGATTTTCAACAATTCGTTGATATAAATCAAAAATAGGGTTGGGGACAATACTGAGCCTTGGGGTACACCAGCGTTAATTAGTTTAGACTCAGAAGAATATCCGTCTATGGTTACCGAAATGTATCGGTCGGATAGAAAATTTTGAATCAGCTTCACAACATTGGGATGAAAACCGTACGCAACGAGCTTGTTGATTAAGTTGGCATGCCAGACTCGATCGAATGCCTTGGAGATGTCTAAAGCGATAACGTATGTTTCACCACCTTTATCAAGTATGCTGTTCCAACAATGCGCTACATAGTTTAATAGATCGGTAGTTGATCTTTTGTTTCGAAAACCGTATTGGCTGTCGGATATTAAATGATTTTCTTCCAGAAATTTTGAAATATGTGTATTAATATAATGCTCATAGACTTTGGATAGGACCGATAGTAAAGCTATTGGCCTATAATTTGAGATATCGGATCTTGGTCCCTTTTTGGGGACGGGCTGGACATTTGCCAACTTCCAGCACGAGGGAAATATACCAGATTTGTAGGATTGGTAGAATATTTTAGTTAAAGTTGGTGCAAGTTCTTTGGAAAAGGTTTTTAAAATAATGGGTGGAATATTGTCCATTCCTGATGCTTTGTTGATGTTTAACCCCTTTAAAAGTTTAGCGACTATTTTGGGTTTGAAGTGAAGTTCATTCATATTAACTCCTGAAGACTGGATTTGGGGTATTTCTTTAGGAGTTTCCAAAACAGTGGAGTTCAGAGCAAAGCGTTCAGCGAACAAGTTAGCTTTTCTTGCGGGATCATTGACGATTAAATCACCATCAATAATAGGGGGAATAGAAAATTTTGTACCAGAATTTAAAGAATTAATGGCACTGTAGAAACTCTTGTCAGAAACAGACATAGACGTAAGTTTTGAGGCTTTCGCTCTGTCAATTTCGGACTTTTCGTTTGAGATAATCTGATTAGATATTTTGTTGGCCTTTAGATATTGGGATCGATTAGTGGGAGTTTTGTTATGAATCCAAATATTAAATGATCTACGTTTGTTTCTAAGTGCCGTTTTGGCAGCTTTCGAATACAAGTATTTTTGTTTGGGTTTTACTATGGAGAAAGGGACAAATTTATTTATAGCAAATTGGATGGTTTCTGTAAAGTTTTGAGCAGAAACATTTACATTGTCAGTGTAAAAACAATGACGGTCGAAAGGGAAACCATGGAAAAAATTTTGAAGACCACTCTTATCCATTTTTGAGTAGTGAAATATTTTACGGGGTTTGGGAGCTGTAGTTTTAAGTAAATCAGTTTTGATAACTGATGAGATTAAATAATGATCAGAATTTCCAATACTACCTTTCGCAACATCGACACTCGTAATATCTGGCATTGTGGTAAGATAGAGATCTAGTAGAAAACTATTATCACCGCCATTACGGGGAGTGAAAGTCGGGCTTTTTACAATTTGGAATAGGCCCTGAGACGCGGCAAAAATTTCTGCCAGTTTTCCACTATTGTCAACATCGTCGGTCGATTTGGAGAATTCCAACCATGATTTGTTGTGGACGTTGAAGTCACCGGTAACGATAACTTCACAATTTGGGGACTTTGCTCTAATCTCGTCCATAATTTTTGTCAGTATATTAAAAAAGTTTGGGTTACGTTTGTTGGGGGACCGGTATAAAGCTATTGTAAAAAAAGTCATTTCTGGAAGACAAATCTTTAAAACCATTGTATTGAAGCCGTCACCGTGTAGTTCAAAATTTGGAAAGCGCGTGTACGCAACACTCTCATGAATGAATGCGCATACGCCCTGATGGAGTTTGAAAGCTGATTCGAGCCTATATTTGGAATTAAGCGATTCTATAAAGAGAAAATTTTCAGAAACTTGTGTTTCTGTAAGGAATAGAATGTTCGGTTTGTCGTGCTCAAGATGATGTTGCACGTGGTCATGGTTAGCGTTCAATCCGCAGATGTTTTGAACATTTATTTTAAAATTTTTTATTGATTCATATATGTTTTGTCCCTGCAAATTCCGTGGACATGCCGCTTTATGGGCGGGTGGATTGCGCAAATTTGCTTTACCACTTGCAGACTTATTTTTTTTCGGTTGTACTGCCATATATATATATCAAAATGTTTATTTTATTTTTTTGTGTTTTATTTTAAAATGCATAACTAAGTAAAAAATCCTATCATACTACAAAATATGACATATGCCAATATTTCATGATAAGATGAAGAAATAATAACAAAATAATAAGTGAAAAACAAATTGTGAGAAATTTGCAGAAAACAAAACAAAACTAAATGCCAATAATCCAGCTGATGCAGCGCACCCCAGACGCACCGCCCACCACTTCAATCGAGGCACAAAGCCCACATATATATATATATATATATATATATATATATATATATATATATATATATATATATATATATATATATATATATATATATATATATAACGATATGAGGTATAACGGAATTTAGCGGCACTCTTACGGTCGCATTTTTCGACCTACACCAAAATAATTTTCTGTGTATGTTTCAGCAAATAATGTCTTGGACAAGTTTGTGAACTGGCCATATCCGGGTACCGGTTAAGCGGCTAAAGCTTAAAAACTCGAATAATCTAGGGCGCTATAACTTCCGTTTCAATAATAATATTTTAATAAAATTTAAAAATATTAAATATTTGAACCTTTTTTTATCATTTTTTATCCAGATGACAACCTTGGCGTTTCAGGTTCCTCAAAAATCAGCTGTTTTAAAAATTTACTAAACTTTGCTGTCCTTGATCTAGCTGAAATGGCCAAGCTCATATTTGAAAACTTTTTTCACGTACTTAAAATATAAATCTTTCCAAAATTTTTAAAAAAAATAGTTCAAACTTAACGGTTGAGACCCTAGGTCAGTTGAAATGAAAACAAACGCAAAAGGCAATGCTTTCATCATGTTTCAGTTTATGTTATTTAAATTCATCTTAGCTTTTAAACATACTTTTCAACTACAGCCTCAAAAAATTTCAGCTTTCTAACCCAAAAGGTTCCATTTTTATAAGCGTTATAATGAACCTCTTGCAAAAAAAAAATATCAAACCATTTAATACCATAGAAAAATTATCAAAATCTCTTTTGTTTTTATTTTTTTTACTAAGTAACCGTTTGAAAAAAGATTAAATAAGAACAAAACAAACACAACAACAAAAGATGATTTTGAAATAAAATTGTTTGATAATGTTATAAATTATGTGTGATGGTATAATTGTAGTTGTGACGTAGTTCATTTGATCTTTGGTGGATTTAATATGTTTTTAAAAGTAGTTTAAACCAACTTAAATAAAACTGTTCCGAAATTGTATTGATGGAGTTAGTTCGGATAATGTATTTAATTTGGTTCGATAATTTTTTTGAATTATTCTTTTTCTACTTCTATTTTTTATTTAAACTAATCTGACTTATCTAATTTCATTTGGACACAAAACCGTCTGACCCCGAAATCTACCTATTTCTAGCGGATATACCTGCCGCTGGGATTTTTTCATCTCTAACGATTTGGCAAAAGTAAATTTGACATATTTATTGATTAATCGTTAAAAGGAAAATGAAAAGTTTTTTTTTTCAATTTAAAATAACTTTTTTTTAAATTGAAATAAGTTCCCAGAAAACCTACACACAAGATTTGAATGTAAAACAAAAGAGCCGTATTTTTCCCATTTAACCAGTTGTAACAAAAATATTATCAATCCGAAACCATTTTATTCGCTTAAAATAAACATGTTGTAGGTAGTAGATATCAGAAACAAAAACACAAGAAAATATTGAACTCAAGTTTCATGGAAAAGCTCTTTGTATTCTAAACCAAAATAAATATCCATCAAGAATATTATAAATTATTTCTTTTATCTAAATATTTAAATTTTCTAAATAACGACGACATGATTTACTTTTGGTTTGCTGTATTGCTTTATGTATAGAAAAGACATTCTCCAGCTTTCCTTTCCTTTTGTGTTTTTATTATCTTTATCAGGATGATGGTAAATTTTAAACATAGTTGTACGAAATTGAAATATTTGTTTATAAATTTGAATAAATATTTTGTAAATTCTTAACAAAATAAATGAATTCTTGTTAATTTTTTTTTAATTGTTTGAATTTGATTGTTTGAATCAAATATAGTAAAATCATAAATTAAGTTTCTGTATTTAATATTTATTCAATACTCAACTTGATATAAATATTCTAAAAAATTTAATAGCAAACAAATCCTATTATCGATAAATAAAAGTAATATATTAATAACACAAACAACAAATTATTAATTTGAATTGAAAAATTAAAGCACAAAATAAATCCTGTGATAATCGTGTAGAATGTAATCCGAAAATTGAATATAACACATCCGGAAAAATCCTTTCTGTTTAAAAAAAAAACAAATTATTTACCCTTTGTTCTCATCATGAACATAATTCTATCAGCAGATTATTTCAAATTTTATATTCCATGTAATATATAGTCTCAGCTTATTAATTCTCAAATAAAAAATTAATTTTGGTTGTTGAAGCGATTTCATATAACCATATGTATCTTTAACCGAGAATTGATTATTAAAATGGGAGAAGAGTTCCACAGAATAATAACAACGTCGTTATAAATCATCTCGTCATAATGTTCGGTTTTGGTTTGTATTTCTAATAAAAAGCATTCATACAATATCAATGCCAAGAAAAAGTTTAGATAAAATCTATCTAATTATCCTTGATGTAGATTCTTATCTTAAATTAAACACAATAATGAAAATGAAAATAAAACAATAAAAAAAAAGAGTATTCTGGTGAAAGGTTGCTTTTCACACTAAACAAACAGTTCTAAACAATTATAATATCATATATAAAAATAAATCTGTAACAAATAGAAAAAGCATCAAACAATAGCAGAAAAAAAATCACTCATGTGAAAATGTGACAAGTGTGAGAAAAATTTTCATTTATTTTTATAACAAAGCAATAAAAGAAAAGTAAGCGAAGAAAATCATGATAATTTAGTAATTTGCACAATACGGGTACTTTAATTTTCTTGATGAGATAATTTCGTTAAATTAATAAAAAAATAAAAAGATTTTCATTAAAATTAAAAGAATATAGAAAGAAAATTTTGAAAATTAGAGTGGGGAAGGAAGTTCTTCAGTTTCTGAGTTTGTTCGCTTATGTTTTTTGTTTTTGAATTGGAATGTAATAATTAGAAGTACGTTGTTGAGCTAGTAATGTTAAAATAATTATTTATATTCCGTCATTATTAACAGATCGGTGGCTTACAGATAATTTGAGTAATGGGTATGTGATATGAGTGTGATGTAACACGCAAGTGGATGTTTGTTTCATAAAGACATGTTGTAATTAATTGTATGCTTTTTTTAATATAAAGTCATAAAAACTCTTAGAATTCTTGAGTTTTATTTTTTACTTGCTTAGAGAGTTAAAGAGATACAAATACAGAGCATACAAATAAATTGAAATTTTTTACAAAAAATAATGTAAACAAAAAAGTATATAACAGAACTCAATTTGTGAAAGGACTAAAACATTTGTCTATTTTTAGATTTTTGAGATCAATTAAACTCAAGTAAGTAAAGAAGTAATTGGAATTTTTTCCCATATAATGTAATGAAAAAATGAAAACTTCCCATATAATGTAAAAACATTTTCATAATATGGAGTCTAATGACAGTGGAAAAATTCAACTTAAGTAAAATAAATAAGTGATGAAGAAGTTTCAACTTTGAAATGGTCATCGCCTCAACGGCGTAATCGATAGCGTGTCTGCCCAAGGATTCGAGCCGGGCACTGACGAGGTAGGTTCGAATCCCAACCGAAACACGAAAAAATGTGAAGTGGAGTTTTTTTCTGAGAAACTTCAAACCATACCTTTGAATTGAAAAAATTCCAATTACTTCTTTACTTACTTGAGTTTAATTGATCTCAAAAATCCAAAATTAATTTAAATTCCCTTAATGTAGTCTAATGTTAATACATTTAGGACTACAAATTGACCAAGTGTCAGCCATTGATTTCACATTGATTGGAAACAATCAATAATGACTATACAATCGCGACTTAAGATGTTAATTAGAATAGAAATGCTCCCCATTCTATGAATTCACACAAAGTATTGTCTAGAAATTTAATGCAAAAAATCCCATTTGTCTTTTATATTATTATTTAAAAACAAATTTCGCAACATCAGCACAGTATAGTTGGTAAAGGATATGTTGTTGTAAGCAAATATGTTTAAAACAAGATTCAAGTAACAAAAATGTAAGCAATTGCGACGCCACAATATAGTTTTTGAGAACAATTTAAAATTGTTAGAATAGAATTGCTACTCCCGATTTGAACAAATTGTTCAGCTATTATCATTGGATATATTATAAGTGAAAGTTTAAAGTTGGAAAAAAGATAACCAAATGTAATATTAATTGTGGCTTGAATTAATTATTAATGAACTAACAATTTTTTATGTTTGCTGTCAATTCTACAAATCAATTTGCCAATTTATTCAATATATTGCTGTAATTACAAAACTATTAGTATTTTGATAAGTTATTATCATTTAGAAAACTACGAATTATTATAAAGTAAATTATTGCAAAATATACTTACATATATAACCTAATTATAATATCTGACTGTGTATTCCTGATATTGTAATCACTATCAGGAACATTAGAGGAACATTAGAGGAGCGTGCCTAGAGATTAAAATTTTCTGTCTGTCGTCAGTCTGTGAATTCGATTATGGCTTTCCTCAGCCCACCACAAATGCTGAATTGCACACAAGACTTTCACAAGATTACAGATTCAAATGAGCAAAAAACAGGGACTCAATAACGATCGCAAAAGTTGCAACCAAGATCATTACACACACCATCCAATTTAATTATTACATTTTTAAAAAAATTAAAATGTTTCACTTACCCCATGATTTGTACTTGATCCAACTCTTCATGCTTCTGCAATACTAGCGAAATAGCATAGTGCATCACATATAATAATCAATATATAATATTAACAAATCGTTGCACCAATGGTACATGCGATTGCTGAACATCATCAATATCAATATAATAAAATCCATATAATAAAAGTCGTTGCGCCAATGGTACCGGTAAATGTTGAATTTGAATAGCAAATCAATATAACAAAAATAGTTGCGCCAAAGTCGCACGCGAATGTTAAATTTCAATACTAAATCAATTTAATAAAAAACGTTGCACTAATGGTAGCGGCGAATTTTGAGCAATAACAATAATATAATATAACAAAAATTGGTGCACCAATGGTACTGTTGCTTGTTGGACAACATCAATATTGTAGTAAAAATTCTTTGAACCAAAGACACAGGCGATCGCTGAACATGAATAACAAACCCATATAATAGTAAGAGTTACGCCAATGAACAGACGATCATAATACACAACAAAAAATATCGTTATACCAAATGCACTCAATACAGGAATTAATAAACAATTGAAAAAACTTTTAATATGTCACACTTCTTACTTTGTTATTTTACTTTCATAGCACGAAACATGAAAATCAATAGAAGGATGACAAATTTCCCTACTATTCATTCACTTAAAATTTGACTATTAACCAATTCTGTTAAATCTGACCAAGATGTTAATCTGTTAAAGCTCCAAACAGTTAATCCAATAGGTTCAAATATTCCTACCGTATATGACTCACAAAGCATGCAATTTAATTTTTCTAATTACTTCGGTTTTGAAAAAAGTATTGCATTCATGAGCCAAAAATGAAGTTCTTACCCCAATTTTTTTGGCGTTTCTCGACGTTTTAGGACCTACTGGTTCTAAAAAAGCAAACAAAATGTATGTCTGTCTGCTGGCCGTCCGGCCGTCACAACCGACGAAATCTAGAAAACGGCTGAAGGGATTTCAAATTTTTTTTTTTTTAAATAAGTATACTCAATGGTAAGAGCAGAAAGGTGTGTCAAAACAAGGCAATTTGTATATTTTTTGCTTAAAAAAAGTTCATTTTAAGTGATTACGAGTGGTAACATTGAATTTGGAGAAATCTTGATGTTCGGGATTAGTATGTGAGATCAAAAACTAGATTATTACATTATAAAATTCTCAAAAAAATGTTGTCAAGTGTGTCAAAAGAAAGACTTTTAATAATTTTTGCCCAATTTTTCGGAAAAAAATAAAATTAATTATTTGTATGACATGAAATTTTATTACTATTATAGAAAATTATGGCATTATAAGTTTGCCAAAAAAATATTGTCAAGTACATATGTCAAAAGAATGATTTTCATTTATTTTTTTTGAAAGTAATAAAATTAGTTATTTGTATGAAATGAAAATGATATTATTATTATTGAGAATTTTATTGCATTATAAGTATGTCAAAAAAATTTTATGAAGTATGTCAAAAAAATGATTTCATTTATTTTTTTAGCCAAATTTTTGGAAAAAAAATTTAGCTGTTGTATGACGTAAATGTGACATGGAAATTTTTAAATTTGTTATAGTATTTGAAATATTTTTGGAATTTTGAAAAAAGTTTGTACTTTTTATTTTGTTATAATTTTTGCAATATTTTTAGATTTTTGTAAAAAGTTTTAATTTTTGATTTTGTTATAATTTTTGCAATATTTTTAGCATTTTGAAAAAAAATAGAATTTTTGAATTGGTATATATATATTTTTTTAATTTTAATTTTATATATATATTTTTAGAATTTTTAAAAAGTTTCAATTTTTGATTTTGTAAGAATTTTCGGAATATTTTTGGAATTTTGAAAAATTTTAAATATTTGATTTTATTCTAATTTTTGGTATTTTGAAAAAAGTTTCTATTTTTTAATTTGTAATAATTTTTGCAATATTTTAAAAATTTTGAAAAAAATTTGGTTTTATTTAATTTTTTACAATATTTTTGGAATTTTGAAAGAAATATGAATTTGTGATTTTGTAAGGTTTTCTCGAAACGCTAAATGGAAAGGTTTTCGAGTAGTTTGCTGATTGCATCATCGTTTCACTAAATTATGCTAATTTATGATCTGTTATAATTTTCCGTCAATGAATTGATGTTTCGTGTTAGTTTTGTAATAAATTTCTAAACAGAGATAAAAAAATACATTTACTAAAAAAGAGTTATGTTTGATATATATCGCTGCCCAAAACTAAAAAACATGTCCTCATAAAAGTTTTATGCCGAGACTATATCAAAATCCTTAACCCAAACTGAAGTCTTTATATCTCAGAGCTTGAAATTTCAGCCCCTCTATATTTTCCATTAACAAAACAAACAAATATTATATGTTTTTCTTTTATTTTAACTACACGCAATTTTAATTAATGAATACTTATTCTAAAAATTGGACTAAAAAACCAACTTCAATTTATTTTTCAAATAAATAGTCGATCAATTGATTAAATTAATCAAATTAATCGACCCTCGAAGTCATACATGAATTGACAAACTTGTACAAGTATATAAGAAAAAAAAATTAATGAAAGTGCAAGGGCAAGAAATGTGACAAAAAACCCAAGGGAACTATTTGTTTAATATGGAGAGAATGATGAGATTTATATCGTCAGCATCGAATCGGTAAAAAACCTTTTGAATGCTGATGAAATTATTTCAAGGACAACTGCTTCATAACACAAGTCACAACCGAGAACTGACAACTACACTATGGGTGAATTTGTTTTAACTATTTCTAAAATGCACTTTTGGATTTTAACCAACTTAAATTTTATCAAAAGGAATAGGACCTATAGATCAGGATAAGTAAGGCTGGTTCTAAAAGGCAAATTATGTTTGATTTTTGATAGGGGCCCGATACCCTCAGGTGACCAAGTCCTGATCAGATTGCCCAACTAGGGTTCGAATATGAAAACCCAAATTAAGGCGGGATATATTCAAATCAAGAAAACCCATAAAAGAGTATTCTTAATTAGGTCCGGAACAGACCCACATCAGATGGACCTTATAGGGCTTAGCTTTTCTGGACTGATCAGGCACTGATCATGCCCTGACTGTTTACGTTTATATTCGGATTACAATTAACCAAAAAAAAAATTCTACACATGGCCTTTGGGCGAGTAAAATCTGTAATTCAATTTAATTTAATTCATCATTTTAAGACCAAAAAACCTCAGAAAATATAATAAAATCAGAATAATAATAATAGAGAAGATAACTTAAATGTTGAATGTAGTACTCAAATCCTCTTTTCCAGTAAAAAACATAAGCTAGCCCATTTACTATCAACAGAATTGATGACAATTTATCCAGAAAAAATTTCAACACACGATTTTTAACACGCGGTTGTCGCATAAATTACAACCATCAATTTGATACACATAGTCGAAATTGGTTTGAATTGAAGCAATCATAAGAAATATCCGTATTTTTCCAATTTTTGAACCAAAGATTGGTGAGTGGTTGATCAAGCTTAGAGGTGTATCCACTAAATTTTTCTCAATTACTCATAACTATATCATAAAATAAAATATGGATTTAGTTATACAGTAAAACGTTGTATACGGTCAGATATTATATATGAAACGATCTTAAGTTGTTTGATATGACGGAATGAAGTTATGATTATAATGTGTTGACTGTTTGTTTTTAGATTTTAAAAGAAAATGTCCACTGATCAAATTTTTGTTGGTCGTTGCAAGTTTTGAAAAACCATCTTTAGATAGAATTATATTAAGGTGTCAATTTGAAAAATAAAAACTATTAATTACAATACTATTGTTTTTGGATCATGCAAGCACAAGTTAACTTTCTTTTATTGTATTGGTTAATGAATTTATTTTTAATTAAATAAAATTTACTTAATCTATCTTCACTGTTCATTGATTTTGGTTTGAATTTCTCAATGAACGATGACTCGTACGCATCTAGTAGCCAGGTGTTTCTCAAATCTGCTGTGCAGGTGCATGTGGTTAGTGCAGGTTTGATACACTGGATTTGTTTATATCTTTCTGGTTACAACGTTTCGATGTTTCGTGTTTTTTTTGTCCTTGTGTTAACCTAATATATTGTTTACCGTTGTAGTTTTTGTGACTAGCTGGATATTGTTACCTTTTAAACAGTTGTTAATGCGAAGTTCATGATCGACGTGTGGCAAACTTTTTCTTATAGATGCACTTTCTTTTTATGGAACTAAAGCTGTTTTACTGCTGAATTTTTGATTATTAATTTATTTTGTTTATGAAATGGACGGCATATCCATTTATTTTTGTTGTCTCTTCTATTAAGTTCTATTTTTTCTTTAATCCTACTGTTTGCATTGGGATGTTATATATAAAATGTGCCAACGAATTGAATGTTGCCTCTTTTTTGTGTACCATTGTGAAACGAGAGTGCTGTTCTAAATCTATTAGTTTTGTTAGAAAACTTCAAATTTTACTTTTTGGTCAACTCTATCACTTTAAAATTGAATAAAGGTGGAGTTTTATTGATTTATTCTTCCACGGTGAATTTTATAGTAAGATAATACTATAATATATTTTATAGTAAGAATTTTATGGGAAGAACAAACACTCCAAAGTTGACACTAGTTTATTTCTTGATGTTGTAAGGTTCACTCTTGTCCACTTTTCCATAACAAAGTTTTTCGAGTTTAAATTAAATAATCTTCTTTTATTTATATATAACAATTTATTCTCGTTTACTTGACAAATTATTTCTTTTTTTAGCTATTATTCCAATATTATCTACATATATATATACATATATATGCATGCACCTGTTGTTGTCCTAATAATATATAATTTATAATAATAATAATATTAATATACAAAAATACTCTGACCTGTTCGATGACAATCCAAGCAGAGAAATTAAAATGGAGATGTCGAACAGATTTCAAAACAATATAGTACTAGATTTTTGTACTAAAGGAAAGTTTACATATCAATAGATTTCAATCTAGTATTGTATTAGATTTATCTAAAAGGAGGTTTACATACAGTGGCGTAGCTAGCATGGGTGGCACCCGGGGCGGATATTGTGGTGTCACCCCAAAAATAAAAACTGTCAATAATAATAAAAAGCCGATAAACGTAATTTATAATTTTTTTTAATTAATACAAATGAGCATTATTATTATAAGCCCGCAAGTAATTTTTAACTAATTTTAATTTGCTGAAACTCCTCTCACACGAAGCCACTAATACGCAAATAGTCATAAATAACTTTAGTGCGACCGTAAGATTCCAGATTTCAAAAAGTCTAGGTACACCCAGTTAGAAACTGTAACATTGGCCGCTTTTAAATCCCTCCTCACCCTTTGTATCTCTATGAGGAGTTCTGTTGCCAATACCGCATCATAAAAACCAGTAAATTTTGATACCGATAATTTTAACTCTTCACTGTTCGCCAAAAGCTAAGTGTTTGTCTGCACAACCTCGAACAATGAAGCTAAATCTTGAACTGACTTCAGTCTAGTTCGGAGTTCAACACTGAATCGGTCAAGACATTCCAACATGTCCTTTTTAAGTTGAGCTCTCAGTGTCAGTCCAACATCAGGTGCAAACTCACCACCCGTTCGTTTTTTGCGTTTTTATGACGAATTCGGCTTTCCATTGGAATGTCATAGTCCTCCGATTGTTTCGCAGCAAGATCTATTGGCTCTTCTACAATGAGACTTCGTTATGAATTGACTCTGTTTTTGTAGCTAATTGATCAATATTCAAGCCCGTGCTTTGCAATCCAATCTGAGCACAGATATTATTTCTCTTAGAATATCATTCCAAAACAAAAGATAGCAAAGAAACGAAAAATCACATGCTGCATTGTTAAGGTTCTGTGCAGCGCCTCTAGTGTCTACATTTTCTTGTTGACCACTTAACTTCTCAATTTCAGCCACAATCCCATCAAAGTTTTTGGCCAATACTTTTACTGCAGCATAATGAGCACTCCAATGCGCTGTTAAGAGTATTTTAACAGTTGCTTTGTTGTGTTTAGCAAGTACTTCCCAGCGGCTAGTCGAAGCAGAAAAACATGTAAAAATGGCTTCCACTGACGAGTGTTGGCCGTATAAATTAATTGAATGATCTTTGCAGCCCACATGCTTTAATAATAGCTTGCACTTCTCCATGTATACTACTCATAACAGCTGCATTATCATAACCTTTGGGAGCGACAATTCATAACATCTATACCATCATTTTCAAGATTTTTACACTGAAAAAAACATGTCCTATTTCCAATCGAAATGCAGTTGTCTCAACCTCACCGTGCTGGCAGATATGGCGAATCAAAATACGAAATTGATTCAACAACCGTACAATGATAAGCCGATGCAGTTGAGACAATCAGATGAAATATTTATGTGGAAATAAAATATAGTTCAATTAATCTCAAATACTTAAATTTATGATATAAGGCCAAATAAATATGTTTTCATGGAAATAGTTATTAACTTTATTCAACTACTGTTATATTGGATAGCACTTTATATTTTAATTACACCTCATTCTGTTATCAGGAAAATGTTACTGAGTACTGAGTAGTTGTCCCAATCACGGTGAAATTGTTTGTAAATATCTTTTCTTTGCATGAATAATAAACTGCCATCTTCGAGATGAGGTTATCATTACTTCAATTTTTTTTCAGTGTAAGAATTTCATCGCTTAAATCAGCGGCTTTTTTCCACGTAAAGGAAAAAATCCAAGGAATACTTCCTTGATTTCCACTTTACTACCATCAATTTTCACATAACGAATCACTTCTGACATTTGATCAATATGTGAAATGTCAGGTGTGCTATCAAACATAATTCCAAAATATTTAACCGATTTAATTTCGTTGACAAGCTTAAACTTTACGTGGATCGCTAAAACATTTATGAACTCATTTTGTATATCTGGTGACAAATATGATACTTTTGGTGATTTACCATGCTCCAAATTCAAAATGTGTTCTTTTAACACTACATCATACTTTGACAATAGTTTGGTTAGTTCTAAGAAATTGCCTTTATTTGAAGAACTTTGTCCTTCATCATGTCCATGAAATGCTGGGTTTTGTTTAGATAAAAACAAAGTTATATCCAATAATCTTGATAAAAGATGTTTCCACTTCTGTTTTTTATTGTATATTAATTGCAAGGCTGCGTCTCGTATCGTTTTATGAATTTTTAACCTCATTTCCAAAGTTTTCCACTTTTCAAAATTCTCCAGATGTTCATTTGAAGTTTCATGCTCGGCCACTTTGGGATTTAGTTTCCACCGCTTCTGATATCCAGTAGTAAATGTTGATTTTGTATTATTATTATTGGTGACAGCAAATACACGACAACAGAAGCAATACAGGACGCAAGTTATTATTTACAGGAGAATAAACAATCCATGGCCGTAGAATTTTTTCACCATTATTCATCATTTTATAAAACCATTCTTTAGAAAGATGGCGAACATCACCTTTTATGTCTAACCCGTGTCTAGATACAGTAACAAACGACCCTTCTCTATTTTAAAATGTTCACTTTCTTTTTTTATGATTTCAATGCGAACATTACCAAAGACGAGTATATTCCAATGTGATATATCTCTTAAGTCCTGAAGTGATTCACCCATGCAAATACTGTCTTCGATAGTAGAAGCATTAGCGGCATTATCACTGTCATTTTCATTATTCCTTTCTAATTCGTCATCATAGGTTATCATTATTAATTCTGTATTGTTGCTGTTACTTTCCGAAGATGAGCCATTATTCTCTGAAACATTCGTTGCATCAACGTGATAATCAGTTTCTTTTGATGAACCTTGGATATCATCGGGTTTTGTAACATATTTATAGATTTGGTCTTTCTCTGCTGGAACCAACTTTTTCTTTAAAAATTATGAACTCCTCGTGGCATATTTATTTTTTGGGATATTTGCTAAATGAAATCTAAAAAAATATTTTTAATTATAGTATAGGTATCAGCAAAGCATTAATTCTAAATATATTTGTAGGATACATAATAGGTACATAGTTCATAATAAGTACACTGTCTTAACAACTAAATACACCGCAAGAAAATTAATTTATTTAAATTTCCTTGTAACAACTTATATTAAATAATATTTGATAAAATGGAATATACAAATCATAGCCTAATATTATAAGGAACTATTTAAAAAAATATAAGTATGAAATCCTTAAAGATATTTTATATAAAGAATTGAAACCAAAATTAAATATCCAATTAGAATCATGCTCAATAATTTACAAAATTGAATGTGATTTTTGTGAAAAATTTTACATCGGGAAAACCGGAAAATGTTTTAAAGACTGATTTAAGGAATACCTGCCTAAGAAGAAAAATAAACAAAATTTAAAGTTTATTTTCGCAAACCATTTACATAGTTAATAACAATAGCTACACCACTTTTAAAAAAAAATTGAAGGCTTTACATTTATGTAGCCAAGGATCTTTAAAAGAATCACTTGATGAGTTGGAAATTTCCAAGTGATTTAAAACCCAACAAAATGTAATTTTAAATGATAAACTTTCATTTAATTCAAATATATAAATATATAAAACTGAAAACAAACAGTATGAGTATGTATCAACCTATAAAAATTTGCAAAACTGCAGTAATTGCATAACTGCCATTTTATTCCACAGTAATTATTTTTGTGTCCATTGAAAAACGATCTATTTCAATTTATTCTTTGAGTTTCAAGATAAAGGAAAAAAAATTATTTTGAGATCATTTACAAACACGATAATTTGATTGTTTGTTAGTTTCCTTAGGTGTTTGCAATTAATTTGTTTGAAATGTAAAACATATATTAGGTAGTAAGGTTAAGCGGATATTTTAGAAATAATTTTGGAATAGAGACATTGTAACTCAAGGGTGCCACATTATCGACGTAAACCACTTTTCCTATACATTATTCAGCATATGTGTTTTCAGACCTGGTCATTAAATAATCATGCTTGCATACTAAATAATATATCGTAAAAAACGGTCAATATGGTATCTATAGGAATATTCAAAGCTATTGAGTAATTGTGGTGATGGGATTCAATGCTCAACATGTTGATTCGATTAATATTGTTAAAATTTTATTTCACGTAATAACTCAAAAATTTTAAAAAGTAGAATAGATTCTTTTTGAACCAATAACACATTTATAGGACACATTTATAAGTTATCCCAATTTATAAATTAAAATTATATGGATAACCTGGTTAAAATGGTTTCTAAGTGATTTATCGTTGAAAACATGTGATGGTTTGTTTAAGTTTTTTACGTTCGGGTGTCACCCCAAAACGGTTTCGAAGTGATTTATCGTTGAAAACATGTGATGGTTTGTTTAAGTTTTTTACGTTCGGCTGTCACCCCAAAACGGTTTCGAAGTGATTTATCGTTGAAAACATTGTGATGGTTTGTTTAAGTTGTTTACGTTCGGGTGTCACCCCAAAACGGTTTCGAAGTGATTTATCGTTGAAAACATTGTGATGGTTTGTTTAAGTTTTTTACGTGCGGGTGACACCCCAAAACGGCTTCGAAGTGATTTATCATTGAAAACATTGTGATGGTTTGTTTAAGTTTTTTACGTTCGGGTATCACCCCAAAACGGTTTCGAAGTGATTTATCATTGAAATCATTGTGATGGTTTGTTTAAGTGTTTACGTTCGGGTGTCACCCCAAAACGGTTTCGAAGTGATTTATCGTTGAAAACATTGTGATGGTTTGTTTAAGTTTTTTACGTTCGGGTGTCACCCAAAAACGGTTTCGAAGTGATTTAGCATTGAAAACATTGTGATGGTTTGTTTAAGTTGTTTACGTTCGGGTGTCACCCCAAAACGGTTTCGAAGTGATTTATCGTTGAAAACATTGTGATGGTTTGTTTATGTTTTTTACGTTCGGGTGTCACGCCAAAACGGTTTCGAAGTGATTGTTCATTGAAAACATTGTGATGGTTTGTTTAAGTTGTTTACGTTCGGGTGCCACCCCAAAACGGTTTCGAAGTGATTTATCGTTGAAAACATTGTGATGGTTTGTTTAAGTTTTTTACGTTCGGGTGTCACCCCAAAACGGGTGACACCCGGGGCGGACCGCCCCCCGCCCCCCCCTAGCTACGCCTCTGATTTCATTGATTTTAAAATTTTTTGTTAATGGAAGTTGTTTGAAAAAATGAAGAAAAATTCGAATTTCAGCCGTACTAAAAATCTTTAAAATTAAATATCTCAAGAACAAGAATTTTAGCCTCTTTGTTAATTTGATATATTTTAGAGTAAGGATAGAACTATTTTCAGAAAAAAAATTAATTAAATTCCAATTGAGCTTTGACCCTAGCGCCATCTTTAAAAAAGTTTTTTTAATATTTTTATTTAAAAATTAATTATAAAAACAATAAATTAATTTTTTTTCAAACGACTAATTAATCATCTTACAAACAAAAGAAAGTTTGATGAAATCGGTATAGCCGTTCTTGAGCAATTTAATTTCAAAGTTACATCGGATTGGCAGAATTTTCATTTTTCATGCATGTTGGGGTGCCCCTTATGCTCAAACTATGCACTTTAAACAAATTTTAAAATAAGCTGTATTTTTTATTTTGTCCATACTACTTATATGCCTGCCTAAGAAGGATAGAATAGATAGAAGGAATACCTGCCTAAGAAGAAAAATAAACAAAATTTAAAGTTTATTTTTGCAAACCATTTACATAGTTAATAACAATAGCTACACCACTTTTAAAAAAAATTGAAGGCTTTACATTTATGTAGCCAAGGATCTTTAAAAGAATCACTTGATGAGTTGGAAATTTCCAAGGTATTTAAAACCCAACAAAATGTACTTTTAAATGACAAACTTTCATTTAATTCAAATATATAAATATATAAAACTGAAAACAAACAGTATGAGTATGTATCAACCTACAAAAATTTGCAAAACTGCAGTAATTGCATAACTGCCATTTTATTCCACAGTAATTATTTTTGTGTCCATTGAAAAACGATCTATTTCAATTTATTCTTTGAGTTTCAAGATAAAGGAAAAAAAATTATTTTGAGATCATTTACAAACACGGTAATTTGATTGTTTGTTAGTTTCCTTAGGTGTTTGCAATTAATTTGTTTGAAATGTAAAACATATATTAGGTAGTAAGGTTAAGCGGATATTTTAGAAATAATTTTGGAATAGAGACATTGTAACTCAAGGGTGCCACCCTATCGACAAAGGGTGCCACATTATCGACGTAAACCACTTTTCCTATACATTATTCAGCATATGTGTTTTCAGACCTGGTCATTAAATAATCATGCTTGCATACTAAATAATATATCGTAAAAAACGGTCAATATGGTATCTATAGGAATATTCAAAGCTATTGAGTAATTGTGGTGATGGGATTCAATGCTCAACATGTTGATTCGATTAATATTGTTAAAATTTTATTTCACGTAATAACTCAAAAATTTTAAAAAGTAGAATAGATTCTTTTTGAACCAATAACACATTTATAGGACACATTTATAAGTTATCACAATTTATAAATTAAAATTATATGGATAACCTGGTTAAAATGGTTTCTAAGTGATTTATCGTTGAAAACATGTGATGGTTTGTTTAAGTTTTTTACGTTCGGGTGTCACCCCAAAACGGTTTCGAAGTGATTTATCGTTGAAAACATGTGATGGTTTGTTTAAGTTTTTTACGTTCGGGTGTCACCCCAAAACGGTTTCGAAGTGATTTATCGTTGAAAACATTGTGATGGTTTGTTTAATTTGTTTACGTTCGGGTGTCACCCCAAAATGGTTTCGAAGTGATTTATCGTTGAAAACATTGTGATGGTTTGTTTAAGTTGTTTACGTTCGGGTGTCACCCCAAAACGGTTTCGAAGTGATTTATCGTTGAAAACATTGTGATGGTTTGTTTATGTTTTTTACGTTCGGGTGTCACCCCAAAACGGTTTCGAAGTGATTTATCATTGAAAACATTGTGATGGTTTGTTTAAGTTGTTAACGTTCGGGTGTCACCCCAAAACGGTTTCGAAGTGATTTATCGTTGAAAACATTGTGATGGTTTGTTTAAGTTTTTTACGTTCGGGTGTCACCCCAAAACGGTTTCGAAGTGATTTATCATTGAAAACATTGTGATGGTTTGTTTAAGTTGTTTACGTTCGGGTGTCACCCCAAAACGGTTTCGAAGTGATTTATCGTTGAAAACATTGTGATGGTTTGTTTATGTTTTTTACGTTCGGGTGTCACCCCAAAACGGTTTCGAAGTGATTTATCATTGAAAACATTGTGATAGTTTGTTTAAGTTGTTTACGTTCGGGTGTCACCCCAAAACGGTTTCGAAGTGATTTATCGTTGAAAACATTGTGATGGTTTGTTTAAGTTTTTTACGATCGGGTGTCACCCCAAAACGGGTGACACCCGGGGCGGACCGCCCCCCCCGCCCCCCCCTAGCTACGCCTCTGTTTACATACCACCTTCCCCTTAACAAAAGTGAACTCATATGGAGTTAACTTTCTTCCTTCAAGCGTGATACAATTTATAATTTCAGACTTAATTAATAATTTCATACATGAATTTACTTAAATGAATTTTCTTAAAACTAATAATTAATAATTAATTATTACAAAAATATAATTATTTATTTAAATTCTGTAAGTTATATTATTTATTTACAATTCTAGAGTACTGAAATATTCAATATTAAGATATCTGTGCTAATTTTTATATTATTTAATTTAGTATTAATTAATAAACTTAAATTGCATAATTTGCGTAAAGGTATGTAACACAAGTAAAATTTCAGCTTTTATAGCTTATAGTAATTTATTTAAATCGTTTTCATTAATTCGTAATATATGATTTAGATTTATTTTGTTAATGTTTATGATCAGACTTGAACAACTTAAGACGATTGTTATAAACAATTTTAACTCTACCAATTTGTATTGAACTATTTTCATTTGAAGCAATTTCTAGAATTTCATATGGGCCAGACCAAATAGATTGTAACTAATTGGTTTTTTACTCATGTTTTAGGAACACAAAATCTCCGACTTTAAAAGAAATTATGTTATTAGAACGATCATCATATTCTTTAGACTTTTGCTTAGTAGACAGAAGGTTTTGTCGCGCAATTTGGAAGGATCGTTGCATACGGAATTTTAAATCAGTTAGATAATCTTCACAATAATATACAGTGTCGATATCTCTTTGGATAGAAGATGGAAGATTTGGTTTATATGAGTATAAATGTTCATGAGGCATGAAGCCTGTTGAAGAATGTGGTGTGGTATTATACGCAAATGTTGCGTACGGAAGCCATTTGTCCCAGTTCATAGGATCATTGGATGAAAAATTCCGGAAATACTCACCTAGGGTCTTGTGAGATCGTTCAAGAGCCCCATTGGTTTGTGGATGATACGCAGAGGAATTGAATTTCTTAATATGAAACAATTTGCACAAGTTAACAAAAAATTCTCCCATAAAACTAGATCCTTGATCTGTGAGAATAGATGAAGAAACGCCAAATAAACAAATAAAATTTTCTGCGAAAGCTTTGGCGACCGTTTCGGCTTCTTGATTTGGTAAGGCTACAGCGAATGAAAATTTTGTTAAATCTTCCTGCATTGTTAAAATATACTTATTAATATTTTGACTAGACAATAATGGACCAACAATATCTAGGAATATTTTCTGAAATGCATAAGAAGACGTTGAGGTTATCTTTATAGGAAGTTTTATACACAAGGAATGTTTATTACGTTGACAACTCTCACAGAGTTTTATATAATTTTCAATTTGTGAAAACATTTGAGGGAAAAAATAAAAAGTTTTCATACGCTTATATATTCTGGATATTCCTTGATGGCCACATTTGTGAAACTCTTCAATTATTCCATTAATTTCATTCTGATCTTTAAGCTCGATAATTTTACAATTTTGACTACCAAGACTAATATTAGTATTGTTGAAATATGGTTTCGAATTCTGATTCTATGATTCTGATAATTTTGGTATCATTTCTGAAACTCAGTTAATTTCTGAGTTGTTTCAGAAATATGTGCAACTGATTAAGGACAATGAACTGAATTACTTTGTGATTGATTCGAATTATAGGTTGCGACAGTTCCAATTTCAACATCTTGAGATACCTTATTTCCAAGTTTTGGTAATTTTACTTGAGACCGAGTGAAAACATGAATTTTATCCATTTCGGGTGATACATAATTATTATAACTAACACGACTTAGGGCTTCTGCATTGATGTTTTGTGTACCAGGTTTATGCTCAATGACAAAATCGTACTAGTCCAGTTCAATACGCCAACGCATTTAATGAGAATAATGATTTTTTAAACTCCATAACCAAGTTAAAGGTTTATGATCGGTAATAATTTTAAATTGACGACCAAAGACGTAAGGTCTAAAATGATTGATTGCCCAGACAAGTGATAGAAGCTTTTTTCTGTTGTGGAATAGCTTTTTTCGGCTTTGTTCATCGCTCGACTTGCATATGCGATTGGTAGATCGGCAGAGTCTACACGTTGAGATAGAACAGCTCAAAAAGCTATATCACTGGCATCAGTTGTGAGTATAAATTCTTGTGAAAAATTTGGGTACAACAGAATTGGAGGTGAAATAATAGAATTTTTTAAGATGGCAAAAGCCTCCTCACAAAAAGGATCCCAAATGAACTTAACATCTTTCTTAAGAAGAGTGTCGAGAGGTTGAGAAATTTGGAAAAAGTTTGAAATAAATTTTCTGTAATAGCCTACAGGAAATAAAAATGATTTTAAGGATTTAGTGTCAATTGGAACTGGAAATTCCACTATTGAACGAATTTTACTTGGATCAGATTTAATCCCATTTTGTGTTATAACGTGCCCCAGATATACTATTTCTTTCCTCAGAAAATGACATTTATTGGGGTTGAGTTTTAAATTGGCTATACGGAAACACTGAAATCCATATCTTAGTTTGGAATTATGATCGTCAAGGCTGGTAGACGACTACATCATCGAGGTATACGAAGCATTTTACTCCTTGCAAAACAGACAAGACTGTGTTCACTGTTCATCAATCTCTGAAACGTTGATGGGGCATTTTTAAGCCAAATGGCATTCTAGCAAATTGAAAATGCCCTACAATTGTACTGAAAGCAGTTTTACGTTTGTTTTCTGCATTTAACATATCTTGATGATAGCCGTTGGTTAGATCAAGTGTGGTGAAATACTGTGATTTGCCCAGTTGATCCAGAATTTCATGTATATTTGGAATTGGGAAAACATCACCGATAGTATTATCATTTAATTTTCGAAAATCGATGACTACACGTAATTTTCTATTTGAATCACCAGTCTTCCTTGGCACCAAAACAAGAGGAAAATTCCAAGGACTCTGGCTCGGTTCTATAAAATTTTCTTTTAACATTTGATGAGCTTGCTAATGGATTTCGGATTTTTTAGACTCGGCCTTAGATTTACAACAATATTCTCCATCATTTAAAGGAACTTGAATAACAACAATTTTTTCAGTACGAGCTGGGAGATCAATTAATAAAGGTATACACTGAATTTGAAATACGGATTTAGTTTGGTTAAGGTGTGGTATTACCAGATTATGATTTGCGTAATCTATTTTACATCTACACTTTGATAGAAAATCTAGTCCTAAAATACCATGACACTAAACAGGAATATTAAAATCTACAACATGAAAAGTATGTGGTATAGAAATTTTATCATTTAAAAATAAATTTGAATTACATGTTGCCAAAGTTTCTAGATAATCCAAAGTAATATCTTTTACTTGGCTTCTGAATCTCACATCACAAAGTGTGGATTCATCAATACAGTTTAATTTAATAACGCTTATATCTGCGCCCCTATCTATTAAAAATGATATTATTCGAAATATCTAAATTAAAAGCTACAAATTGTTTGTTATAAATGGTATGATTTGAAACCATGAATGATTTAGGAAAAGAATTTGAATTATTTTGTAAAGCGTTTGAGGGTTGCTCAGGTGATTGACCTGAACCTAGGAAAAATGGCAATTCCGAAAAATTGTTATAATTTTCGATTTTGAGATTTTAAGATTTTGTAAAATTATTATGAGAAGTTTTAATTAAAGTTGATTCCGAGCACATTACTTTAATTCCGAGGCTCGAACAATAATGTTCGTTAGATTCTTTTCAAGCCCTTGAAAGTTTCCCTGATTGTGACTAATAATTTCATGGGAATGTGTAGATTGACTGGTATTTACAGAAAAAGGTACTTTGCTAGAATCCTTGTATAATCTTTTCCTACAAACAGAGATATGATGTCCCATTTTCTTGCAATATGCACAGATATTTGGTGAAAATTAACCGAATTTGTGTTAGATGTACCCCGTTAGAAACATTTATCTGACATATGCCATGCCTAAATCAACAAGATTTTATAATTAGCTGTATTGGTTCTCGCAAACCCTCTTGAAAAGCTTTCAGTGCTGTATGAGAATTCATACTACGAATTGTATCTGCAGAATCAATACCCTCACTTTCGATGCAAACATCATTAAGGTCCGTTAACAGTTCTTGAACACGTTGTGAACGTCGTTGTGAACGAACGTCTTTATTCGGCTTTTGAAATATTTTGACTAGTTTGATTTAAATTTGTGCCATGGAGCGATTTTCACCAAACTGTAATTTAAACTCTTCTTTTAGTGAAGTCCATGATAAAAATTCTTTATATTTTAGAACATCATAAGCCTCACCGGACAATTTCACTTTAAGGAGGTTTAGAAATTTTATGTGCTCTGATACTTTCAATGATTCACGCACAACATCACAGCACGAAAGAAATTTATGCAAAAGATGACTGATGCGGCGTCGATGAGAGGTGGACTGTATTTTTTTTTATTGAAGATATATTTGATGTGAGTTGGTTGGCACATCAACTTCCAACACCGTGATGCAAATATGGAAATATCTCAGCTCATATAATAATTGAAGTTATGTAACCGAGATGACTAACTGAAGCAATGACGAAAGTATCTCAGCTCATATAATAGTTGAAATTATGTAAGTGAGATGAATGATGCAATGATGAAAATATCTCAGCTCATATAATAATTGAAGTTATGCAAACGAGATGATTAACAGAAGTAATGACGAAAATATCAGCTCATATAATAGTTGAAGTTATGCACATATGAAATGAAAATATCAGCTCGTTTAATATTTGAAGTTATGTAATTGCGATGATTCACTGAAGTAATGACGAAAATATCAGATCATATAATAGTTGAGATTATGTACATATGAGATAAACTATGCAATGATGAAAATATCAGCTCATATAATAGTTGAAGTTATGCACATATGAAATGAAAATATCAGCTCGTTTAATATTTGAAGTTATGTAATTGCGATGATTCACTGAAGTAATGACGAAAACATCAGATCATATAATAGTTGAGATTATGTACATATGAGATGAACTATGCAATGATGAAAATATCAGCTCATATAATATTTGAAGTTATGTAATTGCGATGATTCACTGAAGTAATGACGAAAACATCAGATCATATAATAGTTGAGATTATGTACATATAAGATGAACTGTGCAATGACGAAAATATCAGATCATATAATAGTTGAGATTATGTACATATGAGATGAACTATGCAACGATGAAAATATCAGCTCATATAATATTCGAAGTTATGTAATTGCGATGATTCACTGAAGTAATGACGAAAACATCAGATCATATAATAGTTGAGATTATGTACATATGAGATGAACTATGCAATGATAAAAATATCAGCTCATATAATAGTTGAAGTTATGTACATATGAAATGAAAATATCATGGACACATCACCCGTTCCAATCGATGAAACTTATACGAGGTTTTTTTTACTGCATGCACACTCGACGAATATTTGTCAGAGAACAAAGAAAAAACTATTTGGTTAATTTATATATACATTAAAAAACTGACCTGATGCACACAACTTTATGTAAACTTCATTTATTAATTTTACAATTACTGATTTTAACACATGGAAATACAAAATATTTAAAATTCACTTAAAACTAAAAGAGAGAGCTTAGCTCATACTCAACCAACTACATGGTAATACAAACAACACTTTTTACTGACAATACTATTCAGATATAAATTCGTAAGAATAAGAGAGCAAAACTACCAAAAACAGTCCATTTTATAGAAAGCCAAAACTCTACAAATCACAGCTGTCAAGTTTACCAACGATCTCGAAACTATCGAATTAATAATATAGAATAACGAACACATAAATTCAATGTGAAAATTGAAAATATCGAATGAATGATCAAAATATACCGAACACGTCAATTCAAAATTGAAAGTTTCGTTGACATTTCAAAAGGATTGTTTTGGTAATGTTTTGCATAATTTTATAAATCTTTAATTGGTTTTGTTTTGATCCTAATTTAAAATATTTTGATTTTTCAGGTAAACTATTTAACAATTCACGATAATGCGTGAACAATGACTATTTCCATGAAAGTCAGGAATTTTTTCTAATGCTAGTTTTTCATTCAAAGTACTCATTTTATAAAATTTATTCACAATTTCTTGCTTTGATTTATAACGCATTTACAGCGACATAGCAAGTTAGTAGATGTAATTTAGATCTGTGCTGTAAGCACATTTAATTTTAAAAGCCTGCAACTAATTTGATATCTAGGCTTACTATAATTACAAACGATTCAAATACTTACGATTCAAATTACAATCTACGTTGTAAACTGATATTAAATATGCCAATTGATGCAAATTAATATACTATCTACTAATTTGCTATGTCGCTGTAAATGCGGTATTAGTCTCTAGACTTGAAAAACTAATATTTTTGAAATTGGGGAATATATTTTCAGTGGTAATATTTTCAATATTCGAATCTAAATTAGTACTGAGCATAACAAAACAAATCTTATTCAAACCGATAAATAATCAAATTATTTCAACTAACAATCACCGATATTATCAAATTATATACGTCACGTTATATTTCAATAAAAAATAATCAATCTAATAACTTTTTTTTTTTTAATATTTTATAATGCACAAAATATCCATACATTGAACTAACCTTAAAAGTCAATATTCGAGATGTTATTTTTGTTGATTATAGTCCAAATTTTATGTTTTAATTTCTGCGTTGTTTTAATTGCGTTTTTTATGGATGATGAAATAATTTTAATAATCTTTATTACACAGCAAATATAATAATCCTAAAACGTTTTCTTTAAATTTTCTTTTCAGTTCTTGTTTATTGCATTGTTGTGTGAATGATGAAATAATTAGAATAACGATTTTTTTTTCTACGCGAAAAGATGTAGCAAAAAAATGTTTTCTTAAACAATGCGGTTGCGGCGTCGAACAGGCTATGTTATTTGTCTTTTTTTTTTGTTGGAGCGAATAATGTAAGATTATTTGTGTTTTTGTTACGAAATTTCATTACAGTTAGCTTCACCAAAATCTATCTGGTGTGGAATACCAAATATAACCCACCGCTGTCACCGAAATTTTGTTGTAAAGCTCGTTCTTGTACACTTTTCCATAACAAAGATTTTCGACTTTAAATTAAATAGTCGTCTTTTATTTATATATAACAACTTATTCTCGTTTACTTGACAAATTGTTTCTTTTTTTTTTTTTAGCTAAAACTCCAATTTTATCGACATATATTTACGTATACAAATACATGCATACACCTGTTGTTGTACCAATAATATATAATTAATATCAATAATGATAATATTAATATACAAAAATACTACTGACCTGTTCGACGACAATCCAAGAAGAGAAATTAAAATGGAGTTGTCGAACAGATTTCAAAATAATATAGTACCAGATCAGGGATGTTAAACTCGCGGCCAGCGGGCCACTTGTGGCCCGCTGCATAAATTGGTGTGGCCCTCGACACTTGTCCACACCTACAGTGTTTTAATTAAAAATTCAAAAATGCATGAATTTATCAAAAATAATCTCATAATACAAATTGTACTTATAGTTGGTATTAAAAAATACGATATTCCAATGCATAAATAACCTGATGTATTTGGCAACTTCCCCTTTTTGCAAAAAAAACCTATTTTATGAAAGCAGCTATACGTGGTATCGTCGGCAGACTAACAGATTATGTTAAAACCCAACATAATAGATCTTTTCAAAACTTCCATAGCATTATCCACCTTGCTGGTCTTAAGTTCAAAAGTTATTAAAATTGACAATGTATTTAAAAAAAAGTTGCTAAAATCGTTATACTTATTCGAGCACGTGGAAATCATCGAGCATTAATGACATTGCTAAAAGATATCAAGTAATCACAAAGATTTGCCATATTATACCGAAGTGCTCTTCAAATCATAAGTTTTAGGATTTTTACAGTCCTTGAACAAAATCGTAATTTTTTTCTAAATTAAAGATTATAGTCCCTGGGCCCTCGCCAATTTCATTTAATGATTACCACATATTTTATAATTCGTGAGGCGGCTGTCCTTAACGAGTCTGAAAACTTTTGTATCTGCCATTTTCCTCAACCCAAATATGCAAAAATGTCAACTGTCGGACTCGACAATAGCAGACACATTTTTGTCGGGCCAGGTTTCCCTCGTGTTCTAAAACACATTTCTATGGGGGTCATAGCAACCATAGTGGTAGCAAATTTACAAGATCCCGGGCAATTGGCTTTTTTTGGAACTTGACGAACGAAAAAGCGACCAAATCGAGTAAAATGGCAGAATAAAAGTTTTTGGACTTGTTAAGGACAGACGCCTCACGAAGTATAAAATATGTGGTAATCATTAAATGATATCGGCGAGGGCCCAGGGGATATTTTCACTGCTCTTAACTACAAAGTTGATTGGATACAAGATTTGGCTTTCTCAGTTGACATTGCTGGCCATCTCAGTCAACTCAATATTATTGTTCAGAGTTAAAACATGGAAAATACAATTGAAAAGAGAAAATTTATGCAATTTTCCTAGCTGTAAAACTCTTTTGCTTAAAGATCCAGAGTTAAAATTTGAAAAATATGAAAAACAACTAATGTTGGCAGACGATTTTGAATTGAGGTTTTCATATTTTCAAAGTAGTGAGTCTCATTTCAATAGCTCCACTACCATGCGACACGCTGTTAAACCATAAATATAAAGAAATTGGTATTCCAGAGTTTACGTCTATTTATCTGCAAACCGTCCAAGAGCTCGACATTTTGTTATACGCATATTATCCATGTTTGGTAGCACTTATATATGTGAACACATCTTTCACAACTGCAGATAAATAAAAATCCAAATCGAGCGAGATTGACTGAAGAATATTTAGAGTCGATATTAAAAATTACACCAAGCCAAAAACTAATACCAAATTTTGATTTAGCAAAAAAACTGAATTAATACACATATTTTTTAAGAACTAATAAATTTCTATATAAACATTTTTGTTTTGTTTTCTTTAACAAATTTAAAATTTTTAATAAGACCAAGAATATGTGGCCCGCATAAGGCTTTGGAAAATAATTTTCGAAAAATTTAGCCCGTATACCCAAACGAGTTTGATATGCCTGTACTAGATTTTTGTACTAAAGGATGGTTTACATATCAAAAGATTTCAATCCAGTACTGTACATATTAGATTTACCTAAAGGGAGGTTTACATAACATTGATGACAACATATATAGCGTCTACGTATCTTTTCAATATTCTGGGAAATGAATCAGACCACTCTTCCATCTTTTTTCAAAATAAACATAGAAACACTTTACTTAGATTTGGTGCAATCTTGCTACCCATAATTGTTTTGAAATGTTGTTTGTATACCTGCCTTCGAAATTTGAAAAGTTTTGTTCAATGCAGGTTATAGTAACAGCGGATTGCATCGATTTTTGTTTAAGCGATATTTTGCATTGCAAGATGGTTAGCTTTATTTATTTATTCATTTATTTATTTATTTCAATTTAAATACTAGCAAACGGAAATATTTCCAATAACATGCTAGTTATAAAAGTAATACAAATATAGCTTTATTTTATAATTGTCCGTGTGTGACTGAGTTTCTGTCAGCAATCGGTGATAAGTTGTTGAATGAAATTTGTTTGAAAATTGTGTTGGTGAAGTTCTGTGTAATGTGTAATGTTTCGTTTGAAAAGTTTTAGTATTGCAGAGTACTCCTAGATTTTGCTTAATGATTCTAGCAAGGTGCTTACTAATAGAGTACTTTCCATGATGCTCGTAATACATAATGAACTACATCACGGTACTTTTCGTGATATCTTTTCTTTGACCTTCAAATGTTGTTATTTGATAATTTAGTGTTGCAACATAGAATGGTTAAAAAAAGACACAGGAAACAACATAATTTGATTTTAGGTTTAATTCTTTAAATAAGTAACAGAAATTGTTTATCAATATCAAATTTCAATATAAAAATGTTAAATAAACTTTAATGAAAGACTGATGGTGTTGTGAACAAAAGAAAATTGTCAATTTATTTCTTATACCTCGAAAGTGATACTAAACAATTTTAAACAAAAGGGATAAATAATAAAAATTAAACTACTTTCAATTATCTGAAACACCGAAGAGGAGATAATTTTTTTTTGATCAAACAAATAGCTCGTGATATATGTCGCGCGTCCAACTTTGAGGCGCGCTTGTAGCACCTGATAAAAATCACCAACACTTAATCGACTTTTCTGTACGATATGCAAATTGTTCGGCTATAGAAAGGAGTGTATGATTTGGAGTCTGTATTAGATATTTGAGATTTATCATGATAGAAATTGTTTTGTTCATAAACAATAAGATCGGCACAGGGATTTCGGTATCCAACAGCTGTGACCCACCTCGAAGCTCCAACAGGAAACCGAAAGAATATTTTTTTGGTTTAAATATTCAACCAATTAAAGATATTAGTACTAAAACAAATCTGGCAATCACATTTACTATAATTCACACTTCATAAATTCACATTTCATAAACAAAACTGTCACAAGAAATAAAACGTTGATTTATTTGCTCACTTCCCATTTGTTTAAACAATATTTAAAACACTGTTCCCCAAGCATTGCAAGGCTTTTAAGTTCCAATCAAATGTCATGAGTAGAAGTAAATAGTAAAAAACAAAGTTTTAAATATTTAACATCAATGGTCAACCATCGTTGATGCATTTTAACTGATGAAATCATTTCTATGCTAGGGATATCTAACCACAAAAAGCTTTTTATATTCAACAAAAAACAACTTTGATTTATAATTCAATCAATAAATCTATAATTTTACAATTATAACGTTATTTTTAAAACAATTTCCTCATTTTCAATTCTCTTTTATCCTTTTCCATTCAAAACGGTTTTGATAAAATATATAATCGATTTAAAGCAAATGAGTTTGATTGAGTACAATTTTATTATCATCATTATTGAGTTTTACATTGTATCGAGTTATAATACTTTAAATAACCCTCGAGAAATTATTGTTGTTGTTTTTTTCAAGTAACGGTGATTAATGAATGAATTAATTTTAATAGTTAATGTTTACAGAAAAGATAAAATAAATACCTTTGAATTAATAAAGGTGTTGATAAGAGTTTTGATTTAAATCCGGAATCTTGAAATCTGAAAGTGATTATAGATTTTAATTAAACATTAGAATTTTCCATTTGTCTTGTTTGTTATAAATTTGTCATCTGTGATTAATGTTACATAAACATTTTATGAAAGCAATTTACCTTTAACAAAGTTTAATGATTAATGATGAAATCCTATTATTATTTCATATTTTTTTTTTTTTAGAATTTAAAGGAAACTAACCAACATGTCAACATAACACGACACAAATCAAAATTTCTTCATAAAGAAACGAACAAACGAAATAAAAATGATAATTTTCATTATTTTAAAACAAAACCAACATAGAAATTTCATTAAAAACCATTACTCAACTGGAAAAATATGAGAAACATTTTCATTTCAATTTATCATTTTTATTCATTTCATTATCACATTTAAACACAAATAAAAAAGAATAAAAATGTGAATAATGAAAATATTTTCCCTTACAATATATATCCATTCGTATATATTAGAGTAATTTCTCATTCGATAAAAAACGATGAATTTTCCTCCTTCAATTGTGTAATAAGAAAATACATAACAAAAAAATTTTCTTGTTTGACTTTTGAAATAGAAATTAAATAAAATTGTTTTATTATCTTTTTTTTTCATTTTCATTTGACTGTGATGAGAAAATTATATGATAAATGAAAAATCGGAAAAATAATATTGTTGTGATATGTTAGCAAGATGTTTTATGAAATGTGATAATATGAAGGTTTTATGGTAGAAAAATTGAAAAGTTATGACAGCTTAAATTTAAGAATGCTTGACAAGGACATTTTTTCGATATGGTAGATAAATTTAGATGTCAACTTTTTTACGTTATTGTTTCCGTGCTTAGGCGTTATGCGACATTTTAAGGATCTTCTCCTTGATTTTATGTTGCTTTCCTTTTTTATAATGTTTTGTATTCAAAAGCTTGTATTTATTCCAAAGAAAAGTTCGATTGACGGGATATCGGCTGGAAATAGGTAGACTTTTTGGCCAGACAAATATGTGTACAAGTAGAACTGGGTGTATTAGATTATTTTAATAAAAAACACTAATTAGAAACAGAATTTTCAAACCAATATAAAAAATAAAATGAATTATAAGCAAAACTACATCTATGCAACTTTGGAACGTTTCTTAATTTGGTTAAAATCCAGCATAAATATTAAATCCTCCGATGAACATATGAATAACCTAAGTGAATAAGAAGATCAAGACAAATAAACACGATATTTTCACACATCATATCGTTATTTTTATTACAATAATTGAAATAAATTTATCATAAGTTACATATTTTAATATTCACAATAATTTTTATTTTGAAATACGAGGTGATCAAACGATTGTGACTCTACAGAGCAACAATTCTTTTTTTTTTTTTTTTTTTCTTTATTTAATTTAATCATTTTACAAATTTTTGGTAATATTATTATAATTTTAGATAATTATTTGCAGAAGCATATAATGCAGGACGCAAATAAGGGTTACAATAGTTATACATATAATATTTTTGTCAATTTAATAAATTATAATGTGTTCCTTTTATGATAAATACAACATAACAAATAACTAACAATAACAAAAGCTACAAAATAAAATAATAACAGATACATGTATATTAATATAATTTAGTTGTGCTTAGTTTGAGCCAATTTTCTAATATTATAATGTTTTTTATTTTTTATTAATGCTTTCTTTTTTTTTTCTTTTTCTTTGTTCAATCTAATACAAATGATTTTTTAAACCTATTTTAAACATTGAAATACGAGTCACCTCCTTTAATTCATCAGGAAGATTATTATAAATTGACAGGCCTCTGTATAGAGGAGAACTTTGGCCACTGGCTGTACGGAAAAAATCAATATAAAAATCAGTGTTACGTCTTGTAGGGTAATCATGAATATCGCTGACTTGACGTAAGAAGAAATTATTTTTTATCATATTATTTTTTATTTTAAAAACTATAACAGCAAGCTCAAATTCGATAAGTTTTTGAAGAGGAAGAATCTGTGCACTGTAAAGAAGGCGAGATGTACAACAGTATGGTAGAGATTTTATATTTCTTAGGCTTTTATTAATAAGGATATGGATTTCTTGAAGTCTGTATTGAGCAGATAGGCCCCAGATTGGTAGAAGGTATCTCACATGACTTAGAATGTGGGCATGAAATATTAAATACTTAATTTTTAGTGGCAAAATTTTTCGCATTTTGAATAAAATAAAGTTAATGATTTTAAGCTTATTTTTAACTTTATCAATATGTTTAGACCAGCTGAGAGCAGCATCAATTGTGAGACCAAGATAATCAATAACAAATACTCTCTCTATGGGTTGACTATCTATCATTAATCCAAAGTCAACAATTGCATTAAATTTATTTTTAGTTTCAAAAACAATAAATTTGTTTTTTTTATTATTTATCTTTAAATGATTATTCGAAGCCCACTCATTTAAAACATTTATGTCAGATTGCATTTTTAGTCGAAGGTCACTTTCTGTTTTTTCTCTGAATACAAGAGCCATATCGTCAGCAAACATAATGAGTTTGCCACATAGGCCCAACAAAAAAGCATCATTCACGTAAATATTGAAAAGAAGAGGGCCAAGTAAGGATCCTTGGGGGACACCATACTTGACGAACTCGTTATCTCCGATCGTAGAACCGATTTTTACTGACTTACTGAGTCGAATGCTTTTTGCAAATCAATAAATACACAAGCACTAAGCATTTTTTTGTCGAGGCTCAAACGTATATCAGATATAAGTTCAGATGTTGCCGACAGTGTACTTGAATGGTCACAGAATCCAAATTGTTTGCTACTGATAATGTTTTTAGATTTACAATAAGAATCTAGTCTTCTAAACAGAATGCTTTCATAGCATTTCGAAAAAGTGCACAAAAGTGAGATTGGGCGGTAATTACTAACTATACTTTTTTTGAGTTTTTATGAAGTGGAATCAGGTGAGCAATTAAATTCATATAGGGAATAGCTGCTAGACAAATATGTGTACAAGTAGAACTGGGTGTATTAGATTATTTTAATAAAAAACACTAATTAGAAACAGAATTTTCAAACCAATATAAAAAATATATGACTTTTTGGCCAGACAAATATGTGTACAAGTAGAACTGGGTGTATTAGATTATTTTAATAAAAAACACTAATTAGAAACAGAATTTTCAAACCAATATAAAAAATAAAATGAATTATAAGCAAAACTACATCTATGCAACTTTGGAACGTTTCTTAATTTGGTTAAAATCCAGCATAAATATTAAATCCTCCGATGAACATATGAATAACCTAAGTAAATCAGAAGATCAAGACAAATAAACACGATATTTTCACACATCATATCGTTATTTTTATTACAATAATTGAAATAAATTTATCATAAGTTACATATTTTTATATTCACAATAATTTCTATTTTGAAATACGATGTGATCAAACGATTGTGACTCTACAGAGCAACAATTCATATAGGGAATAGCTGCCAGATATGATTTATGGCAGCTATTTATCACCGCATAAATTTGTACCACAACATTTCTCCCTATCAAAAAAGTTGATAGGGAGTGAAGTGAAGTTTCACATTTGAATATTATTTGTTTAAAATCGTACTATGCAAACCACATGTTTGGTTCAAATATTATGTTATGCACCAACATGTAGCGTTTGGACCAACAAATAATCTTAAACAAAAATGTTAGAGTACTATAATTCTGGGCAACAATGTTTTGCAAAAGAAAAGGTAGTCATATCTGACAGACAAGGGTCATTCTCCAACGCAAAACACTTTTCCATCTGTTATGCCGCAAATTTAGGCTTATACAATTCTTGTATGATAAACTCACTAATTAACATATAAATTCGATCACTAAGCATAACGTACGAAACTATTTGGGCAATTTCAATGTTGAATTTCTTGAATTTTTTTTATTGCATTTCCTATCTTACGTATGTAAACATTCGGGCGATTCAGTATTTCAATATCATATGCAGATATTATTTTTTTTTTTATTCATGGCAGTTTTTAATTTAAATTTGTTATATTTTCTATTTTGAAATGTATCTTTGTGTTGAACTAAAAATCCGGAATTGCTTCGTTTTCTTTTCATTCGTGTACATGTAGATTTGCAACAACAATTGAACATGATTAAAATAATTCGCCTCACAGGTGGTTTCATATTTGTTTTGACTGTCGTTTTTGATTCGACGATTGGCAGTTTTTGTGTTAAGTGACCCTATGTATGAGCTTTTTTTTTATCGATATAATAGTATTGATTGTTTTTAGAGAATGATGAAACCACAACACAATTGAGAGTTGCTTATGTATTCTTTTTCTCTCGTTTATTTTAAGCTTAAATATAAATACAGCCAATTTGATTTATATAGAGGTCAGTCATAATTTGATTTTTTACAATAAAAATCAGTCAATTTTGATTTAAAAAAACCAAAAATTAACCAATTAAGTTTTGATCGCGTAAAATTGAGCTATATTTATAACAAAAAGAATATGTTTTACCTCTTGAGCTTGTCATGTTAAAAATATTTTTTGATTTTAACGAGTTCAGTTAATTTTGGCTATTCTGCTGATTTACATGAAAATGCATGTAAAATAAAAACAAAAAAAAATGTTTATAATACCTTCAGCAATCATGTTCTCTAATAAAATTATAATAAAAGGATTGTTATAATAGGGACTAGTATATTTTCGGTTATATCAAAGACTAGTTATAAAATACGGAAAATGAGGAAAATTGGAACCGCTATCATGAGTAAAATTAATTGTTACTATTGATAATAAGAATGACTGGATCAAGCATTAAAAAGTTGTAGGACGATTACTAAAGGATTTTCTCTGCATGGGTTGAAAACATTTAATATAATAGATAATTTCAAAACAGCAATCAACAATATATAAGTTGAGTATTTTTTTTTTATATTTTACTTTAATTTATGTTCTCTTATATATAAAATTTAATTTTTGTGAATATATGATATGACTCGTAGAGCGTAGTTTATTTCTTTTAGAGATTTTTCCTGGGGCAAAGGCCACATACTTGTTTTTGTTTTATTTGATAAAATATTAATATCCTGGCACAACTGCATACACAGTTATAACCCTTAGTCCTCACGGTTGATTGGTAAAATTGCTTCAACTAACAAAAACATAACACGATTACGAAACTTTTCGTTCCTATTTTTTTAAGGGTCAGCTTCGTAAATCTAGCTAAAAAAATCAAATTTAAAAAACTTCAGTGGCAGAAAATTTGCGATTACGAAGTCTGAACTCATCCTTTTTGACGCACGCATTTTTTTCAAAAAAAAAATAGTAAACACGTTGTTAATGCCCAATAACTTATAACGTTGTAAAACAACTTATTTATTTCTAAATTTCCTCAAACAACAAGGCCTGAAAACGTTTTGTGAATTGCATAGTATTGCAGTTTTCTGTAACCAGTTTTTCGCTACTATATTTCCTTTGCCAATATATTACTATTGGTATTATTACCATTTCACTATTTCTTTTAGCCGTGTTTGTTGAACAGAACCGATAAATTGAATAATATGTGAAAATTATTTATGTGTTACACTGAGTGATGTACATAGACATACTATACAAAGTAATGCCACTTGTCATACAGTTAACTAGCAAAACTTATCGCAAACAAAATTTTAATGTTTCCAAAATATTGATTTAGGTTTTATTGCATTAAACAAACTATTAAATTGAATATATTATTATTATTGATTTGATATTTTTGGAAAAAAAACTTAGTTGCCTTGCAAACTAACCGGCTTTTTTCGAACTTAATCAACTTAGACAATTTAGGCCCATCCAGCCGGATATGACTATTTATCAAACAACAGTGTTTATTCACTAGTAGTTTCAATTGATTTTAATTCATGTTTTAATTTGTATGAAACCACACTATTCAGTAAACTTGTTCAGTAAACGTCTGTGTAAATAGCTTTTCGATAACGATAAATATTCGATAACAGTTACATCGATCATTGATCGCATTTCATTTATTAAAAAATGTATGTAGGTTCCACAACATCCAGCGTACTGAAGTGTTGATGGAAGATTTTTTAAATTTTGTGAAACGAGGCCACTGAGACTTCTGATTTGGGCAAATCATTAAATGTGTGCTCTGTTCGTTCAAAGAAGTGCCTTTCATTTTGCCACTATAACAGTACAAGTGATTCCGAATGCTGATTGAAACAGGGGCATTGTTTGAGGCACGATGGATCAGATTTTATCCAAGAACTGCTGTTAACGATAATGATAAAATACAACGAGATCAACAACATTGTAATGGCGTTGTACGAAATTAAGATTTAATGGTAAATTTCGAATTGGGAATATTTTAATATTTTTTGTGGGATAGGATATTTTGATAGCCGTTATTGTAAGCTTGAAAGGGTCAGTGTTGGATATATTACTATTCGTTTCGTTCAACATCAACACAGCCGAAAATGATCCCACCACAACAGTTATCCTCAACGGCTTGAATCGGTTCTTAAACTTCATCAAGGTGTATGTGCATACATGCATGAGAAAGTTTCATATAAACGCTCTCCAAATTTTGAACTACATGGTGATGGCTACAACACAGTAGTGTTAAAGGTTTGGCTACCTGAAATTTGTTTTTTCATAATAGCTTTATACCGGTCCCCAAGACAAGACAAAACGACCAACGATGACAACAATGGCAGGCAGGCAGAAATATTTGCCTCATCGCACGACCTGACTTTGATTGTAAAAAGCCCAAATTACACTCCTATCTCACATGTATGGCAGTATATTATATATGTATATTACGAATGTCAATGTCGATTCTGACCATTATCTAATCATATCAGTTATCAAAACTGATTTATTAAAAACTGGAATTCCTAAACCACGTAAAATATTTCACTTTTCAAAAATGGACACCAATAGACTCCGAAGTTCTTCCAAGGTTTCCCTTTTGATCGTCACTGTTTTTATACTGACGATGTAAATGTTTCTGCTCAAAACTTTACTGAAACCATTCAATTCGGTATTTACAAAATTGTTCCCTTTTTAATAATGAAACCCCAATAAAAATATTTGTTTTCGAAGGCAGCCAAATTGGCTCTTAGAAGCAAACGTAAATTATTTAATATTTGGATTCATAAAAAAAATTCTGTTAATCGATCCCAATATTTAAAGGCCAACAAAATATCAAACCAGATAATTGAAAACGAAAAAGCAGAGATTGACAGAGCGAAACCGGCAAAATTTTCGAATATGTCAATATCTGACAAAAGTTTTTACAGTGCCATTAATTCTTTAAATTCTGGTACTAAATCTTCTATCCCCTCTATCTTTGATGGTGACTTAATCGTTACTGACCCTGCATGGGAGGCTACGTTATTCGCTGAACCGTTTGCTTTAAATTCGACAGTTTTAAAAATTCCTAAAGAAATACCTAAATCCAGTCTTCTGGAGTTAAAATGAAACTATTACATTTCAAACCCGAAATTGTCGAAAAACTTTTAAGGGGGTTAAACAGCCACAACGCCTCTGCTCTGGACAACATTCCTCCTGTTATTTTAAAACATTTTCAAAAGAACTTGCACCAACTGTCACCAAAATTTTCTATCAATCCTTTAAATCTGGTATTTTTCCATCCATGCTGGAAGTTGGTCAATGTCCAGCCTTGCCAAAAAAATAGAACAAATTGGTATTTTCTTTGGTTTTATTTATTTTTATTTTTAATACAAGTAAGGGGAACGAACGAAAATACAAGACAGTATACATATATACATTGTACACCAGTTTTATGGTACATATTTTTACAAAGTTATACCATAATCAAAACACTTACACAGATAGAACAAAATGATAAATTTCAAATTATAAACCAATATATGGTGGACTTATATGGTTGAGCTGACTTATTGTGATGTCCACTTGATTTCTTTAAATTTTATGATGGGAAGCAAGTCTTTATGCTGGGGATCCCATGCTAACCCGCAGACTAAGGCCTATTGGGCAGACTTTCTTCCAGTTAGAGGTTTAAGTAAAATTAAACTTTAACTTTTAGACGAGTTTTATTAATTGCTCTTTAATTACAAGTTTCATTTAATTTATACTAAAATTAGTATATAATTTCTCCACTATTTTCTATAAAATCCCCTCCCAGATTTAAAGTTATTTGAATAAAATAATCGATCAACCAATTGACGATCGATCTATTATATAACGGTAATATCGGTCAATTATATATGAAATAAATATATTTACCTTATTCAGCGGAAATTATATTTATTTTCATAATTTTAATATTATTTCATTTTTGTAAAATTTTAGGTTGTAGTCATCAAATATAATATAATTTTATATAAGTTAAATTTCATCGTTTAGAATATATTATGAGAAATTTTGATATGTGAGCTAAGTTGAATATACTTAGTATTGTTCTATATTATTTGTTATTTATTTTTATTGATGACTTGCTTAATTATTTAAGTTAATTTAATGGGAAGAATAACATATGTTTTGTATGTTAATTAGATTAGTCATACCTATGTTACAAATAGCCTTGCTCCCAGTCCTGTGTAAAATATACGAGCACTATATTAATTCGCTTATATATCTAAATTTTTGGAAGACCACTTTTTAATATCTGACAACCAATACGGGCTTGGAAATAAAAGATCAACAACCGATCTTTTAAACTATGTAGCACATGTTTGGAATAGCATACTTAATAAAGGTGGTGAGATGAACGTTATAGCATTAGATATCTCAAAAGCATTTGATCGAATATGGCATGCCAACTGCCAACGAAAACGTACGGTTTTCATCCCATAGTCGTGAAGTTGATTCAAAATTTTCTGTCTAACCGATACATCTCGGCTTCTATGGAGGGTTTTTTTTCTGAGTCTAAATTAAAAACCGCTAGTGTACCCCAAGGCTCAGTTTTACCTCCCACTTTATTTTTAATTTATATTAACGAGCTGTTGAAAGTCACCAGTAAGCCGATAAATAGTTTTGCAGATGATAGTACACTGCACAAGTCATTCTTCTCCCTATATTCAAAAGGCAAAATTGGCTTTGTTAATTTTTTTTTAATTACATGGTGGAAACCAGAATAAATCATGAGGTAAGCTCATTTTTGGTAAATAAAATTTAATAGTCGATAAGTTGAGTTGATGGAAGCCTGATGATGATTTTTGTTCTTCCTACCTTTGCAGGTCATCAGAGCCCACTTGGTTTACATTTTTTTATTTTCTCCATATTTAACTATCGCATGCAACCAGCATTTGTAAAAGGCGAGGATAAAGTTAATCAAATCCACTTAGGTAAGCAAAGTTAATCAAATCCATTTAGGGTTCAAACTCACGGCCCACGTATCCATTTAACGTACGCGTACTTATGGTAATCCCGACCAATAATCAGCTGCTCGTTTCACCTGCTGTGTTTGTTGGACATATCTTATCTACTTCCAGAAGCAGGTAATCGTTGATGAAAACTTGAATTACGTTTTCTGCAGGAGGCCGTTCTTAAATTTAAATTTTAGTATATTATATAACTTTAATTTAGTCTAGTAGTTAAAGCAATTTCTTTTCGGTGAATTTAAAATCTAAAGTGTTATATGCAATATAACAGTAATCGAATAATGTTAAAAAAAGTTTTCTTGGCCTTAAATCATGAAAAAAAATAATTTGATTTTGGCCTTGTATCAAAAATTTTTCATTTTAAAATAGAAGTTTTTGAAATTTGTTGAAATATATATAACTTTCACATATAGCTATAACATGCGGTTGCCTCAACTACACCTTTCTGCTGTTGAATCAATTTCGACATTCGATTCGCTATATTTTCTCTCACGACAAAGCTGTGAAAAGTGCATTTCGATTGGGAACAGAAGCTGTTTCTTCAGCTTATAAATCATCTAAATGTCACTTTTTCTAAATACTATTCGCACATTTGGAGTAGTAACTAAGTTCTAGGCGGGATCCTAGGTCCCAGGCGGGATTAATACTGTTACGTTTTTCACACCTTACTTCGAATTGGCCTTACTCACAATTCGATAAACGCAATTCCCAATCTCTTCCTGAGTTCGATCACTGATTAGTAAGCACAAACACCAGGTTTTATTAAGTATTCAACACCTTAATTGTTTCACAACAACAGGAAAACAATACAGCAAACAATATTCTTGACTAGAATATTCTTCCAACAGCTTCAGAAACTCCAACGGTTTATTGTAGAAATTTCCAGTAACTCAACGTTCAAAATAATACACAAATTATTTCTATTCAATAATACTTATAACTTTATTCACTAATTTAAAGATCACTTTTATAATTTTAACTTCACAATCGCAGGTTTAAAATAAACTAATTCAAAACTACACGAAACAATTTCCTTATATACCTTCTGCTTAATCTCTAGAAATTTCTAGGTAACTTTTTAGAAACCTTGAGAAAATATTAGAATATTCGATTATTTTACGTTACGTTGATTTGATTTATAAAATCATAAAACAAATAGACCTTAATTCTAAGAACATGTACAACAACAACAACACTATTTCATTCACTTTCTGTTGTGTTTTGTTGATTTTATTTTCCTGGAAGTGACCGTAATCGTTTAGATCTTTCTGTAATCGTCTAGATTTTTCTGCAATCGTAACAATACCCTCCACTTAAGCCTGTTCGTCCCGAACAGGATCTAGCTCTCCTTTGTATAAGGCCAATCTTTCCAAATGTACTACTTTCGCTTTGCCTCGATGGCCTTTCTTAATTCTATAAACTACGTCATTCAACTTCGTTATAATGTTGTAAGGTCCTTCCCATGCAGCTTGCAGTTTTGGTGATAACCCTCGTTTTCGTTGTGGGTTGTGTAGCCATACTAATTGTCCTTCTTCAAAACCTTTATTATTAGATCGTATATCATATCGGGCTTTCATTCTATCACTAGTCAGTTGTATCTTCTGCCGAACAAGCTTGTGAATATCCTCAAGGTTCTCCCGGATTCGGTTGACGTATTCTTGCGCAGACAATGATGTTGATGGTACCGCTCCAAATTTGAGGTCTCCAGGAAGTCTTAAATCACTTCCAAAAATAGTTTGAGCTGGTGTCATGGTCGTGGTGTCATGAACTGCTGATCTGTATGCCATCAAAAATAAAGGAATGTGTTGATCCCAGTTACGTTGATTCTTACTGACCACTTTAGCTAGAAATTCCTCCAAAGTAGCATTGAATCTCTCAACCATCCCATCTGACTGTGGGTGTGAAGCTGTCGTCCTCGTTTTGTTAATCCCCAGCATTTGACAAATTTCCTGGAATACAGCTGACTCGAAGTTCCGTCCCTGATCGGTGTGGATCTCCATAGGAACTCCATAGCGGCTAATCCAATTATTTATCACAGCTTCAGCGATTGTGGTTGCTTCCTGGTTGGGAATCGCACACACTTCCGGCCACTTACTGAAGTAGTCCATGATCACAAGCACATATTTATTCTGATTATCAGTTGTTGGAAATGGTCCCGCTACATCCATTGCGATCCTTTCAAATGGAGCACCTACATTGTATTGCTTCATTTTTCCATGACTTCTTCGTACGGGTCCTTTCACCGCCGCACATTTATCGCATTTTTGACACCACTCCACAATTGATTGCCGAGTCCCTGACCAGTAAAACCGTTGTCGTATTTTTGCAAGAGTCTTATTGATCCCAAGGTGACCTCCACTCGTTCCTTCGTGATACTCCTTCAATACTGCTTCTATTTTCCCTTTTGGTACCACTGTAAGGGATTGCTTTATCTTGCCATCTGAGCTTTCTCATATTCTCTTTAGGCATCCATTCTCTAACTGGAGACTGTCCCATTGCGCCCAGTACGCCTTCAAAGTTGGAGTTTTATCAGAAATTTCTCCCCATACTGGTTTGCAACCCTTTTCCTTGAACTCGATGATGGGTGCAATATCCGGATCTTTTAATTGATCTTTTCTTATGGCTTCAGCTGTCCATTCATCGTCAGGTAGCACTTGTAGTAATCGTACATCGATGATGTTCTCCTTATTTTCTTGACGACTGCAATGCTTACATTCAACTTCACAGGGTCGTCTCGATAATGCATCAGCGTTCCCATGTGCAGTACCCTTTCGATGTTCAATGTCCAAATCGTACGCCTGCAACCGTTCGATCCAACGTGCTACTTGTCCCTCTGGATTTTTGAACTGGAGTAACCACCTTAACGCACCATGGTCAGTTCTGAGATGAAATTTCTGACCATACAAGTATTTATGAAAATGTTTGACGCATTCCATAATGGCCAATAACTCCTTCCGGGTAACACAATAATTTCGCTCCGGCTTTGATAACATTTTCGAGAAATAAGCTATCACCTTTTCCTGACCATCTATTTTCTGCGACAATACTCCTCCTATACCTTCATTACTGGCATCAGTATCCAAAATAAACTGAACATTTGGTATAGGATAGGATAGAATTGGAGCCGTACACAATCTCCTTCGGAGCTCCACAAATGCTTGTTCCTGAGGTTCATTCCATGCAAATGCTTTATCTTTTCTTGTTAACTCATGCAGACTTTTGGCAACGTTGGCGAATCCTGGCACAAACCGTCTGTAATATGTGCACAATCCAAGGAAGCTTCGTAGTTCATGTAGATTCTTCGGTCTTGGCCAGTTCATAACTGCTGTAATCTTGTCGGAATATGTATGAATTCCCATTGCCGTAACCTTGTGTCCCAAATATTTTACTTCTTCCTTGAAAAGTGAACACTTTTTGGGACTTAATTTTAAACCAGCTGCTTGCAACCTTTCCAGTACCTCCGCCAAGTTCTTCAAGTGGTCATCAAAGTCTTTACCCATGACGATGATGTCATCCAAATATACAAGGCATGTTTTCCAGTGCAAGCCTTTAAGTACCCGTTCCATTAATCTCTCGAAAGTTGCGGGAGCGTTGCATAACCCAAATGGCATGACATTAAATTGCCATAGTCCATTACCTACACTGAACGCCGTTTTCTCCCGATCTTCCTCTGCAACTTCCACCTGCCAGTAACCACTCTGCAGATCCAGTGTTGAAAACAATCTTGAACCCGATAATGTATCTAGTGTATCATCAATCCTAGGCAATGGGTAGCTATCCTTCTTAGTAACTATGTTTAGTTTCCTGTAGTCAACACAAAATCTCAAGCTCCCATCTTTCTTGCCAACTAACACCACAGGTGAGCTCCAGGGACTGTCTGAAAGCTCAATTACACCAGCTTCTTTCATATCTCTTACCATTTTATCAGCTTCCTCTCTTTTAGCTAATGGTAATCTCCTTGGTGCCTGGCGTATCGGCTTTTCTGCTCCGGTGTCAATACGATGTTTTACCATATTGGTTCTGCCATTCCCTTCAGGTGTACTACAGAATACAGACTTGTGCCGCTCCAACAATTGACGTGATGCTTTCTTCTGCTCTTCTGAAAGTCCTTCTGTCCATTTCTGCACAAGTTGTTCCATTTCTGCTTTTTGTTGTTTTGTGTTGACCGAGCTATTGATGTTTTTCTGCTCGCACTTTATTATTTTAGCTACCTCTTCACATTGTCCTATGATTGATCCTTTTTTCATTGTTTTCTGCGTATCTGACAGATTTAAAACTCTTACTGGTATTTTGTAATCAGCATCCGATCTAACTAAAGTTTTCCCTATAACGACTTCTTTAAAATTTTGATGTTCTTTGTTGGCTTCTACAACCCACAACCTGGGTGACCCAGAACCTCCTTCCAATTTTCCCCAAATGATTGTTTCTGATTGAGGTGGCAGCTTTTCCCTGTGATCCAATATTATTCGACGGACACAATTTGAATCTTCACCATTAAACTGGAGTGGCAACTCAACATTTCCGTACGTGAGTACTCCTTTGCCAGCATCAATAACGAATCCATTTGGCCTCATGAAGTCCATGCCCAGGATGACTTCATCTACAATGTCAGCTACGATCACTTCATGTTGAAAGCGAGCATTCCCGATTTCAAAGTTGACCACTTTCTTTCCTTTAATACTTGCACTTTCGCCAGTAGCTGTCTGCATTCGGTATCTTCCTGCTGGTTTTAGTTTCCCTTTCACAACATCAGTGCGGACAATTGTATTTGTTGCTCCCGTATCTAACGTGATGACACAACTTTTTCCATCAATATTAGCCCTAACAGTAAGGCTGTCACCTCCCCTTGTCAATCTCGAAACATGGATGAAGGTTATGGGGCAATCGGTTGTGGGAGCCAGCTTACGCCCCTTTAGGCTGACTCGTTGTAGTTTAACTGATGCGGTGCTGCTCTATCGTCTTCCCTAGCTTGCTGCACCCGTTTTTTTGCTTGACGTCGCTGCATAGGCGATGCTGATCTTGCTCGTTTCCTTCTCACATCTCTGCATTCCCTCGAAATATGACCCAACTTGCCACATAACCAGCATCGGATTCTATCACTTCTGACACTCTCTCGTAGTCTTGGTTTATAACCGTTGTCGTCAGCCAACTCCACCCGACGTATTTTGATTGATGGTTTTATAATTGCTTGTGCAGTTTCATTTGTTAAGGCATAAGCAATAGTTTCTGCGAATGTTGCTTTTGGCGACAACATTACTGCTTTTCGTGTTTCTGGATCACGAATACCATCAGTAAACGCCTCGATCTTCATTTTCTCCATAAAATTAGGTGGAGTATTCGAGTGTGCTAAATGTACAAGGCGTTCTACTGCCGAAGAATAGTCCTGAATGCTTTCTCCATTCCGTTGCAAGCGACCCTTTAACTCGATCCGGTATAACTCCTTTTTGTGGTCGCTGCCATATTTTCGTTCCAACGCATTCATCACCTCAGCATAACTTTTCCGGTCATTTTCTGGTACTGCCTGTAGTGCTTCAGCTGCTTCACCTTTAAGCGCAACTATCAATGCAGCAAGACGATTTTCAGCGTTCCAAACATTTTGATCTGCTGCAGTCTCGAACTGGAACTTGAAGATGCCGAACGATGTTGTTCCATCGTATGACGGTGGTTTTAATTTAATATTTGCTATCTGTTGTACCACCTGTGAAGTAACTTTAGCTGTTTCAACATCCTGCAACCGTTTTTCGAAATCATCAACTTTCGATAAAACCTTATGCTCAAAATCTTGAATTTCACTTTGAATCTTCTCGACCTTTCCATCAAATGCCGTCAAGATTTGGAGAAGTTTCTCATCCATAATTTGCTTGACTTCATCGCGATTTAAAGCTAATTGCTGGCTGATTGTTTCACTAATTTCTTCTTTGTTAGCAGCCAATTGTTGATTGATGTTACTGATTTCTTCCTTAGTAGCAGCCATTTGTTGATTGATGTTACAACTGATTTCTTCCTTAGTAGTAGCCATTTGTTGATTCATATTGGCATTTACGGCATCTAGTTGCTGATTCATTTCCTGTTTATTGGCAACCATATTAGCATTCATCTGATGCATGTTCAAATTCATTTGTTGCATCATAGCCATTAACTGCGCAAAATCGCAGTTTCCAGATGGTAATGTTGTTGTTGTTTCTGCAACAAAACTTTTCTCCTCATCAGCTGCCACTAGATCATTATTTGTACTAATCACTCCAAACTGGTAACTTTCCACGTCCATTCCATTGGCTTCCATACCTTGTCGAAGCCGTAGCATTAATTCAGTTTTGTTTCCACTTGTTGATAATCCACGTTGTTCTAGTTCTTTCTTTAACTCAAGAACCTTCAAATCACTTAATAAAACCATTATTAACAGCCAACTAATCCGCCGATGTCCCCAATGTTACGTTTTTCACACCTTACTTCGAATTGGCCTTACTCACAATTCGATAAACGCAATTCCCAATCTCTTCCTGAGTTCGATCACTGATTAGTAAGCACAAACACCAGGTTTTATTAAGTATTCAACACCTTAATTGTTTCACAACAACAGGAAAACAATACAGCAAACAATATTCTTGACTAGAATATTCTTCCAACAGCTTCAGAAACTCCAACGGTTTATTGTAGAAATTTCCAGTAACTCAACGTTCAAAATAATACACAAATTATTTCTATTCAATAATACTTATAACTTTATTCACTAATTTAAAGATCACTTTTATAATTTTAACTTCACAATCGCAGGTTTAAAATAAACTAATTCAAAACTACAAGAAACAATTTCCTTATATACCTTCTGCTTAATCTCTAGAAATTTCTAGGTAACTTTTTAGAAACCTTGAGAAAATATTAGAATATTCGATTATTTTACGTTACGTTGATTTGATTTATAAAATCATAAAACAAATAGACCTTAATTCTAAGAACATGTACAACAACAACAACACTATTTCATTCACTTTCTGTTGTGTTTTGTTGATTTTATTTTCCTGGAAGTGAACGTAATCGTTTAGATCTTTCTGTAATCGTCTAGATTTTTCTGCAATCGTAACAATACTTAAAAGCTAAAAAGTAAAAAAATTAAAACCACAAAAATGACACAATTTTCATTAAAAAATGAACAATTAAAAACAAACTAAAACAGATATATACTTTTTCCAACTGAAGATTAACATCTAAATAGGATATTTAAAAAATAAAATTTAAGTTAATTAAAATTCCTTCACAATTTTATACAACGAACTGAGCAAAAAGAGAACCAAAACACATAATTAAACGATAACAAAGGGTAATGTGGAACATTTTGTTCGGAGTTTTATTATTTCTTTTTCAAAAAAAATAAAATTAAAATTATAACTTCATATAATTATGTTAATCCTTTTACTTCTAATTTGTGCAGGTAAGGAAAAAGAAATAGATTGGAATAATTTATTCTAATTTCATTTGTTAAGTCCGAAAATTTTTCACATAAGATTTACATTTTACAGGATTCTCATATGTTATTATACTCACTTTAAAGTTGCAGTTAGTATTTATATTGTCTGTTGCACAATACTTCTTAGACCAAACCACCAATCGTTTTCGTCCAAACTTTCTAAAGAGCATCACGAATTAGAATTCGCTTTACAACTAGTAACGTTATAGAGTCAAGTTATACAATTTCTTCAATATTTCTAGTGTTTTCTACTATATTCTAAAGACGCGTTCGAATATTCGAACTCAACGCCAGAATTGGTAACTAGATTATAAATATTGCAACGGAAAAAGCTGAATAGCGGTGTATTTCTCAAATTTATCAGCGTTGACTGATTTTCCGTCAATTGAAAAAACCGAGGTGATGATATTTTTTATTACTTTTAATGAAAAACACTATGACTTGAACGGAAATTGATCCACAGTTCTAGAAGTTGGATTTCAGCTACTCAACCTCTCGGCCACTCAACACCCATGTAAAACTTATCTAGGACAACTTAAAAATTCATTTGTGTTAGGAATTTTAATTCTTTGTAGATTCGATTCTTACAGTGGTGGTATTCCGAGAGCGGTGCGATAATATATTTTTACGTTTTTCAACCTTACTTCAAATTGACGTTACTTTCAAATCGATTAAACAAATTTTTCCGAATGTCCTTCTGGATACGATCACTGATTAGTAAGCGAAAACACCAAATTTTATTAAAAAAATAGTTCTCAAAACTATATTCTGTAAAGTAAAGTAAAAGCAACGGTCAACATGGTATTTGGGAATATTCAAAGCTATTGAGTCAAGTGGTGGTGGGATTCAATGCTAAACATGTCGATTTTAATAATGAAAGCCAAAAAACAGAATTTTCAACAGCTGCAAGGACTCCAACGATTGGTTAAAGAAATTTCCAGTTCACAACATCCAAAATAAGACACCAAGAATTTGTATTAAATAATACTTAAAACTTTATTCACAATTAATAACTAATTTCTATTTACACAGTTTTATGTTCACAATACGACGTTTTGATTACGATTAAATTAAATTACGTCAAAAAACCTGCTGAACCTACATTTTGAAATGGATCCGAAACCGTTTAGATTAAATTTAACGCATTTTTTTGTATATGGAACATGAGCGGAATTAGCAAATTTCCTCCAATACAAAACGTAGTTTTTGATGAATCAATCCAATAAAAATATCTAACTGTTTGTTACTTTGGGCGCAACCCATTATAAAAGGAATATAAGTCATTTTACAGTTTTGTCAAAAGTACCCTTTTGCAAAGAACAGATTATCATAGTGGGAAATGTTAAACTTCTTAGAGAATTGTTTGATTTAACAGTAAGCGCCTTTGAAATCTGGGAAAAGCACTGCATCCCTATGACGCAAGTTATAACTTTGTAAACAAAGTTTTATCAAATAAAAGTCAAAAAGCTTTATATGAATAAGTTTACAGTAGTTATCATCTAAATATAATATCTGTAGATACGTATCTCGCGAGTGGTTAGGTAGTTGTATGCGCACTAATACTTTATGTATCACAATGGCTCATCTTATAAATAAAACATTGCTTGTAACTTTATGTTGTAGTTAATGGATTATTACACAGTTTATTGTTTAAAAAATTTTACTCTTATCAATAATTGTGACACCAAAAGCTCATATTTACCCAATTAATATAATAAACGAATCATTTTCGCTACAGTTTGTTTCATTTGGATGAAAACTCAAAAACAAAATTACAATTATAAAAATACTTAATTCATTTTAAATTGCAAAAACAACAAAAGCATAACACTGAGATGAGTTAAACTTATTTTCCTATATGAAGCTTTTATATTTGTGTTTGCGAGGCTTGATTTTATTTTATTTTACTTTCCGGTCGTAAAAAAAATTGAATGAGACAAGAAAGAAATACTATGGAAAAACCTTTGGTTGAATGCACAATTTAATTTAAATTAACTGTACTTTACCATAAATTATATTATTTTATGAGCTGTATTGTACACTTTTACAGGTTTCTCTCTGTTATATGATTGTTATTTATAAATAGAGATATGGTTTTAAATTGTTAGTTTACGTTTGTTTACAGAGATATAGCAAAAATCATGACAAAATATTCATAACTTAATTATAATCCAAATACAGATTATACACTCGTTTCTCAACCAACTCTGTGTTTGTTGTTATAACACTTAACACCCTTTTATTGCTTACTAAAAGAAAATAACTATAATATATAAAATATAAATTATAAACTGAATCTGACACTTTACAAAAACCAAACCAAAATCGTACAAAAGTTAATATTAAAATTTTTCAAGAAAATATAAAAGCAAATTAAAAGCTTGAACATTTTCTTAAAGAAAATTACAAAAACGAAATAAAACAGTTTTTATTTATATAATAAATAAATTAAAATGACTTGAAAAAAGCTGTAAGCAATTTTTGTTGCCTTAAAACTCTGTATATTTAACATTACATGATGTGGTTTGTAATTTATTAAAAGTGCACAAATGCAGATTAAATAGTTGGTAGTTTTTGGAATATGCTTTGCTTTGGTATTTGTTAACAAATCATTTAAAAAAAATTTCACACTGCATGGAGAAATTGTTTCAATCTACGGGTGTGAAAAGCCTGCGTTTTTTAGTAACAGGTCCTGCTGTTAACATATGAATTAACGTTAGATATCATCTGCGATTTTGTTATGACCACAATTTGCTTATATGGCAGTTTTCAGAAGAATACCGATTAATGCAGAACGTTTGAGGGTCAGTATAGGCTGTATTGACAGAAGTTGAAGCTAGGGCTTGACAGTTCAGACAGACAAAAAATCTGCATTAACAGCAAAGACTGACTTCTCGTTAATTCATCCTATAATTTCCATCCCTGACCTGCCCAAATATACGTTTTGCACTGTCGTGATTTTACATTTAACAGATCAAAATACAAGAACCTATTGATCGCCCCTTCAAACATATGGTTTTCTGAATTCTTTATTGTTATGTATTCATCATCTATACCTAGATAATAATATTGTTTTCCTTTGTTTTAATATATAAAACAAAAACAAAAGAAATGCAAATATGAAAGCTGGAAACTCTAAATGTCAATAATAATCTTCGGCACACCTGACTTTTTTTGGTAACATCAAGGTTATAATGATTTTTGTTATATATGCTTGCACTCTATTAACGTTTAAATAAGAAAAAAATGAAACAAAAGTGTTGCTACGTTTAAATGTCTCTTCTTTCATTTTTATTATAATGAAACAAAGTATTGAAAATAGAAATGAAATATTACAATACATGAACATATCCAATTCTTTTTGCTGGTATTCTTAAATAATGAAGAGAGTGTTCATGAATTCTGTGCGCGCTTTACGTGTTAAAAAAACCAACAAGAAGATAATTGTATGGTGGATTGGGTAACCTGTGGAGCCGTAATATAAATGTATTGTGTATTACAAATGAAAGAAACATATTGCAGTCAACTTTCTCTCTTTCGTTTAAATTTTAGAAAAAAATACTATTTAGGGACACATTTTACAAAAATAATATTAGTCCGTGTTAGAGGTTTTACAAAAAGAGACATGCAAGGACGAAAGTCTCTGACGTCATTAAATTTTAGCTGGATTATCAAAACCCCTTTCAACGATAACAAGTTAAGTCTTCTTTTTACTCTTAAATTTTTTATTATATGTTATTTTTGGTGTATATGGTTATATCATTTTTGAATTATGAAAAAGGTCAATATGACCAATTAAATAATTTCTTAAGAGATTTTTCCATGGTAGAGTCCGCGTACGTTCCGTTCATCGTTTATCATTCTTACAATTTAAATTCCCTTGGATAAATAGATACCGTAGGTATCTATATTATTTCAATGATAAAGCCCAATGGCTTTACAATTTGTAATAGCAGAAAGATGTCGCTACCCAAGGTGATGTCTTTTAGGAGGGGTGACAAACGATCTTTAACTACCCATCGCTCACTCTTCCAATCTTATAAGAAAATCCTCCTTAGTGAATGAAACGATGTGTTTCTGCATTTTTTTAAATTTTTTTTTTAATTTTTATTCAGTTTTTCTTTCTTAAATCTTGTAACGATCAGCACTACTTCAATTTTTGCTTTAAACTAAGAATCAAAACCAACAAAAACCAACTTTCTCGGATTTCAGTAGCACAGTTGTTTCATGTTGTTATGAAAATCAAAATATGGACCTGCCTTAATAATAGTAATAATTGGGTCATACAGTAGTTTGAAATTTATTAAATCTATAATTAAAATATTTGGGTTAGCATTGCTTAGCTAATCATTATTTGGATAGACAATACAGATGTTTGTTGTTTTGGAATTTCGGTCGTAAAAGGCATATAGATGCAATTCGTGATCCAAAACACCGACGCTGAAGACGACCATTATTGATCGAGTTAATGCCTATCATATAACAACCCACCCTCGGACAACTCTTTTCTCAAATTAAACACTTTAAAATTTTGCTTAAAATTCTTTTTTTTTATTCCACCTATACTACCATAGGTGGTACAAAAAAACAAAGCTTTAGCAAAATTTTAAAGTGCTTAATTATAAAAAAGGGTGGTCCGAAAAATATCTGGCAATTCAAGAGAACAGCGTGCTCGATGTCAACGGTTTTATATGTGCTGGAGATGTAATTGACTGGCCACAGGCAAAGTTTGGTTAGACACTTCGAAATACTATTTTTAAAATTTTAAAAAAGATGGCGCTGATGTCGTGTGTCAAGTATTTTGATTTTCAGTTTACAGTATGAAAATGTTGCAACCTTGCTCTAAAACACACCAAAATTTAAAGAATAATTTTAGTTTTATTCTAAAGGTATTAATTTTTAAAATGTGGATCTCAGGTGAAACATTTTAGTTTTACAACAAAAATGTTTAAATTTTGTCATAATTTGGTAAGGTTGAAACTATTATATTGCAAAAGAATTCTAAAAATGTTTGACGTAGAACTCATCAACTTAAAAAAATATCTCTCAATATTTTTAACCGTGTAAACAAAAACTGTTTAGTGACCGTCAGTCTTTTACCTTTCCAATACAAATAAAACAGTTGATATCAAGTGAGCAGTTCTATTGCAATTTGATTTTCTCAAACTACCCTGTTCTCAAACTAAAAACTTTTAAAAAATATACGTTTTTTTCACCAACAATCATTGCTTGGCAACGATTAAGTCGAAAAAATAGTCGGATTCAGAATGGGGCGTCCAGAATACAAATTTTATCGACAACTAATATTTTTGTTCTAAGATTGTTTAGTTATTTTATTTATAAAGTGAATTATTTTTGGGGTTAGTGGAACTACAAAAAATCATATATTTTAGGTTAAGATTGGAACTTTCATGTTGCAAAAAAAAATCAACAATTGGTTGAGCAATATGTTCTCTTATAATTTGTTTTCAAAGGTACCGTGAATTTGAATATCTAGAAATCTTTCGGACTACCCTGTTCTCAAATTAACACCTTGACACTTTCAAATTAACACTTGTATTGTATGCATTCGATTCAAATGGTCCGGTTCGAATTTCGAGATTTTGGATCGTCCAGAATACGAATTTCATCTATGTATATCTGTTGACACATATTGTAATTCCCACTACACAACAACTCTTATTAGAAAAAAAATGTTATAAAAACTCACCAGAAAACTTTTCAAAAGCACGAGAAATCGTGTCTTTTGCTTAATGAGTAAGTGAATAAGTGTCTCCTCTGATGTAGACAGAGTGGGAACATAATATTTATTTAAAGAACGTATGCGGTATAGTAAGCAAGTAAAAGAAAAGCTGAAAGGAATGGCAGTACGGAAAGGAACAGTCTTCAAAGCAAAACGTGGCTCAAAATTTTGCATCACCAATTAAATGAATTGGGAGGTGCAAATGCTGTGCATCATGGTAAATAGCATGTGATGGTGCAAAGCTCCTTGTACAATTTTTTATAAGTGTTGATGATTCATCAATGCCACTTAATCGAAAACAGAATGGTGAAATTAACTGTTTAAAACTTTGGTTGGGAACAAGTGTACAGATAAGATATTTTTTTTTCAAATGGCTCACCCTAAGTTAACAACAATGAAAATGTTATCGGCTGGTACTAGTTCCGAAGAATGACTGGGTGAATCTACAAAAAAACGATAGACTTTTGTGATGGTCCAACATATTTTCAGCTGGGTAAAAAGAACCATAAATAAATTAATCTTCATTTAAGCTAGCTGTTTTCAAATCATATAGTTATAGAAGTGGTAGTATATCCCCAAACTGTTTCAATTACAAAATTAATATAGAATTTTCGGAACATGTACTGAATGCATATAGTTTAATGAAATTAAAGGTGCGCGTTGCTTAATTATACAGCATATGTGAGAAAAAGTTCCTCAACATGGTCTCTTATAATATATGCTTTGCTGTCAAGATAGCTGAAAAAGTATACAAGTGCGATCATTACCAGTGTTATTCAGAAGATCAGACAAGACAAACGAGGAGCAGCCATAATAAAGAATAATTTCTAGGTGCAGCTTCAGTTATCTTGACTTTGTCACGTAGCAAGTACAAATAAAAGTCAAACGGACGAATATATGTCTAAGAAGCAAAGGAACGTGGAAAAAGATTTAAGTATCACGGGGATTGCAGCCTAGTGAGTAATGTGCATCATATGGGAAGCAGTATATGCCAAACTTAAAAATGAGTATCAAATCTAACTTAACTGTGTAGCAATAATTATCTGCATAAAGATCAATTTGAATCACTCTAAAGTAGCACAAATCGCACTAAAACTGACAGGTTGAGAACAAAAGGATTTGTGAACAGTATAAAACCTATTCTGCCGGTGAGAACGGGTGGCAAATATAATGAACTAAGCTAATATACTATACTATACTAAGATAATATACAAAGCCTTTATCGTGGGCACTCCACTGGATGAGTTGCAGAAAACAATTGACAGACTTTTAACAGACGTGAGAAGTAAGTCACTATTCTAACTGTGAGTGACTTTTACAGTGCACTATTTTTTTTATACTAAGTAAGACATGTTTATTGTTAATTTCAATAAATTATAAATTAACGTCTCTGAATATACGAAGATACCACGCCAATTGTGATTTGGGGAAATAGATTATGTTTCCCTAAGAAACCGGATGACATGGACTTTTAAAAGTTGGGGAATAAAATTATCAGAGAAACCCCACAAGGGTAAAGAATTCCAAAAATAAGAAACTCTGTTGAAAAAATCAAAGATTGTGGAAGAAACTAATGCCTTTTAGTGGTAGTATTAATTTAATCTCCTCTAAATAGTACTCATACATAATGACCAATACGTTGGTCGTACATTGGGATATCCTCAAATCGGTGACATTTCTTCTATGCTGTAACGAATCAAGCTCGTTGGTAAGATTTGAATTGCCAATCAATTTAATTGCTTTTCGTCGGAAAAAGTCTAGCCATTTTAAAGAAATTTGGTATGCACCACTCCAGATGTGAGAATAGTACTCTATACAGGTGGCGAATAAATGATTTATATATATAAAAAAAAGCTGCTCACTATTGAAAATCTTACGGCAACCGCGCTCTTAGCAAGATCGAAAATGTGAGTATTCCACTTCAAATCATTATCACCTTGACCTCCAAAAGTTTAATAGGTTCTTTTTCTTCCAGATCGTTAAAAGCAAATTTTAATGGAAATTGGTTTGATGCAGATAATCTTGTAAAGTGACAAACCTGTGTTTTGTTTGAGCTAGAAAATAAGCTTACAACCCCTTTTTTCCAGATTAAGATAAAAGAGCCTGATTTAATTATCATTTTTAGTTTTGCAAGTGTGGCGTTCTAGAGAAGTGTGAATTCGAGAGTACCTAACTTATATACTCATAGCAACCATTATGCACATTAGTATCATCTTTGAAAACGGTGAAAATACCATAAAACAATTTTGGAAAAAAATTTATGAAATGTGGATTATTGTGCATGTTCCAAAATCCTTGTTCACAAAATTGTGACTAACACATAATGTGCACCATATCGTGCGTATGTCGTTAAACGCCTTAGCATATACATATACACACAAATGTCAGCCGCATGTTTTAGTCGAGTCAAATTAGGTTTTTATTTTTAAGTTCTCAGGGACAGCTCCGATTTTGATGATTTTTTTTAAATGTGTGTTTTTATATATTATTTGAATTTGTAATCAGAAACATTACAATGTGCGCAATTATATATTTATATTGATAAATAATATAAACACATTTTATGCAGAGATTAAATTTTGCCACGGTATTTATTAACTTTTAATTAGTAAAAGTCAAAAAAATGGTTTCATTTTTATTTTATAACTATTACTAGCAGGACCCGGCGTGCGTTGCTACGCCTATACAAAAGTTTATGCGCGTACATTTTGTTGAATTAGTAAGAATAATTTCAAAAAGTCGTAATGAGAATAGAAGGCGTGTTTTTAAATTTTTTCATTTGGAAAATATGAATAACAGAGAGCATTAGCATTCTAGCTGATCAATCCAGATGGATTGAGAATTGAACGGCATGTCGAAATTTGAAAGCGATTGGTAAAGGGTTTTGGAGAGTTGAAATTAACACAAATCAACATAAAATTAAAATGTCTATTTTTATTCATATTTTCAATAGTTACACTTATTATTTTAAATTATTTTTAAATATATATTTCTTCTGTACGTTCGTTTGTGACTGAACTCCTCTTAAACGGTTGGATTTATTTTTATGAGATTTTGTATGATTTGAGGACGGTTTAGATTTACAATTGTACATAATTGGACAAAATGGTGGGAGGTCTTCTGAACATCTATAAGTTTGAAACTTCAATAACTTCTAATTCTGGTTTTATCTCTGGCTAAACTTATTCAGACTTGGTATATAAAGGTTTTAGTACTGTTTCCAATAGTTCTACATACCAACTGCGGGTTGTCACTTCTGGTTAAAGAGATTTTTGTGCATTTATTTAAAGTGTTTATCCCTATACTATTGTCTACAGGTGTAAATGATTTTCGTGAAACGTTGATAAAAATAATGCAAAAGATTTGAGAAAGATTTTTAAATCTTTTCTGAACATTGTCCAAAGGGCTGAAGGTTGTGGGAGTCTCCCGAGAACCTGTTTTAAAGATCTATATCATTTGTACCTGATAATCAAATTGAACGGTTTATAATGACAAAGAACTGATTAGTTTTTGGGCGATATTGGTATAAATCGATCCATATTTTTGGTGAATCAGATGACAATGGCCAAACATTCCATATTTCAGCGCCTTGATTGATGGTTTAAGAATTGGGCACTCAGCACTCAAGTTTGAACATTCACACTAATCTAGACGCAACGTGTAACATGAAGAAACATTCGAAGAATGATGTGTAACAAAAAGAAACTAAAGCAACATGCAAAATTTTCCACATTGCACGTGCTAGATATGCGGATGAAATTATCGCATGTGTTTGCCGCAATAAAATCACAAAAAAAATTTAAAAATAAAAAATAGAACCGACTTCAGAAAAAACAAAAGAGGCACAAAAAAATGAAAAATAACTCAATTGTTGCTTTTAGAAACAAAAATACGTTACATTTTGATTAATTTAATTTAATTGTACCTTACTATAGACAAAAAAATTACGCTTTTATACAAAGTAACTATATTGAAATAGTTACTTTTTATTATAATTATTATAGTTATTATAGTTGTTATAATAGTTATTATATTTTAAAAGTTATTTGTAGTACAAAACTGTTGGAAATCGGTGCCAAGCCCGAGACATATTAGTCGGTTTTTCGTCAATGTGGCACCGACTTCGAACAGTTTTGTACTACAAATAAATTTTAAAATATAATAACTATTATAACAACTATAATAACTATAATAATTATAATAAAAAGTAACTATTTTAATATAGTAACTTTGTATAATAGCGTAATTTTTTTGTCTATAGTAAGGTATAATTAAATTAAATTAATTAAAATGTAACGTATTTTTGTTTCTAAAAGCAACAATTGAGTTATTTTTCACTTTTTTGTGCTTCTTTTGTTTTTTCTGAAGTCAATTCTATTTTTTTTTTTTTAAGTTTTTTTAGTTTTTTATTTTTAGTGTAGTCATAATGCAAATGTCGGCTAGAAAGCGTTCTAAAAGTAATAAATTCAAATGCTGGAAAAACTTTCATCAGGGACAATCTATCAATTATGGTTTAGCGATTTTTTGCACAAACGGCATACACATTTCCCGTGATAGAAAATTATTTACGATAACCTTGACAAGTATAGCAATATAATACTTCCCAAAATATCCAAACAGATTAATATGTTTTGACGAAATCAGCGAAAATGCATTAAAAATATGGTTTTTTCTAATTTTCTGAATAACGGTATTTTTCACATCAAAGAAAAAATTATGGGACTCTCTGGGAATGAACCCAAATAGAATAAAATTTAAATCATCCAAATCGAACGTGCCGTTTTTGAGAAATCGGTGTACTACATAAAAAAAAACCTACAGTGAAACACAGAACCTCCTTCTTTTTTGAAGTCGGTTAAAAAGTAACTATTTTAATATAGTAACTTTTTTTAATAGCGTAATTTTTTTGTTTATAGTAAAGCATAATTAAATTAAATTAATCAAAATGTAACGTATTTTTGTCTCTAAAAGCCATAATTGAGTTATTTTTCACTTTTTTGTGCCTATTTTGTTTTTTCTGAAGTCGGTTCTATTTTTTTTCAAAAAAGTTTTTTATTTTTTTATTTTTAGTGTAGTCATAAAGCAAATGTCGGCTAGAAAGCGTTCTAAAAGTAATAACTTCAAATACCGGAAAAACTTTCATCAGGGACAATCTATTAATTATGGTTTTATGATTTTTTGCACAAACGGCATACACATTTCCCGTCATAGAAAATTATTTACGATAACCTCGACAAGTATAGCAATATAATTCTGCCCACAACACCCAAACAGAATAATATGTGACGAAATCAACGAAAATGCATAAAAAATATGGTTTTTTCCAATTTTCTGAATAACGGTATTTTTCACATCAAAGAAAAAATTATGGGACCCTCTGGGAATAAACCCAAATAGAACACAATTAAATCATCCATATCGAACGAGTCGTTTTTGAGAAATCGGTGTACATACATAAAAAAAAACACCCAAAGTGAAACACAGAACCTCCTTCTTTTTGGAAGTCGCTTAAAAATTTTATATGGAATTTCATACAACTTGAATAATTTCGAGTTATCAGTTGTAATTTCGAGGTAGCAAAATCCGAAATCGTCGAATCCACGACGTGCTGCCTGGGTAATGCTGACAGGATTGGGTTGGTGTATTGGAGACAAGCAGAGTTACAGAGCGGTATAGTTGAGGCAACCGCACGTAATGTTTATGCGAAAATTAAATATATGTAGTTTAATTAATTTCAAATACTTTAATTTTCAAATAATTCTTCAATACATCAATTACGAAAAATGCAAGTAAAAGGCCAAAGTTTAATAACTGAAGTTCGTTCATAGCTGCATCCTTTTTTTTAAATAATAATTTAAAATCCGCTTTTCGACTAAGCTCAATCAATTGTGATTCCCAATAAAGCTAAAAAAAAAAAATAATAAACTATTTAAAAGAAATAAAAATTCGACCGGAAAATTAAACTACAAAGAAAAATATAAAAAATATATTTTCTGTTTTTTTGTTCACGGAAAAACTTTTTGAATATGATTCATCGGTTGTATAGCAAGGCTTTTAATTTGCAATAAACTTTTGTTTGATTGGTAGCTATATATTTTTTTAATTTCCATATTTTTTATCGACACTTTAGAAGAATGCAAAAAAAGTGATTTTACATTTATTGGAAATAAATTAAATTAAAATCATATAAATGTGAATATATAATTTCACAAACCCAACTCAAATTTGATGACAATTAAAGTCAGCGTTTTTAATTTACTTGTTTTATTAAACTTTATTTTTTTTATCTGTTAACGGAAATGGAAAATATATCCAATGCAATTATAGCGTGTAGTAGCTACTAAAGAAAAGAGAACATGGATATTGAAAAATGAGTATGAATAGAAAATATATAACATGTTGTTTGATCTAAATTTTCTTATTCTATACATTTTCAGGGCTAAAGATACAATCAAACTAAACGATTTATAAGCAAAACTGAATGAAAATGAATTTTAGATACATCTAAAATCCAATGATCTAATCCAAAATCTTTTCAGGTAATCGTTTTGGATAAACAAATTTACACAAAAATCTTTTGAAATCAAAATATTATTATTCTTGATCTTGTTGTTTGGAAGACTGGCCGTCGTACACACATACCTCTGATTAGATCATTCAAACCGAAGTAATTGCAAAGCATAAATGTGTTCACAGCAGAGTTTCGAACCGAAACCGAACCGTAACCGAAAACCGTTATTAACCGAAATTTCGGGCTGAACCGTAACGTAACCGAAACCGTAATTTTTTATATGTAATGAACCGTAACCGGAACGAAAAAATCATTTTATTTACGGTTCATGTAAAACGGTTTGCAGTGAAAAAAAATATTCTAACAAAAGCTGCTTATATATTATGAGTAAAAGATTTTCATTTTGCATGTAAAATTAGCTATAGGTACTACAATTTTGGTTTCTAATCTATTCCAAAATTTATTACATTTTTTTAAAATACCATGAAACCATGCAGCAAATTTTGAGAGGCATATTGAACGGTTTCATAAAAAAGAATTTAAAATTTTAAAATGTCTTAAAATATCAGCAAAAGCTTCATGTCTATGAAATCTGCCATCAAGGTTAAGCTCAAGTAGTGTAATGACGCTTACTCCAACGTTATTAGACATGAAATTTAAACCTCAAAATATAACGGCACTATGTCTGAAAAACTTCTTACTGAAGCCTGTATCGATGTTCTAGATTCAATAATTACTGAAATTGTTTCTTTTGAATTTTTGTATAAGAATACTGAAAATCCTTGATTTTGACATCGGAACTGAACCGGAACCGAACCGAAAACCGGAACGAAAAAATAAACTAAGGAACCGAACCGAAAACCAGAACGAAATAATAGTCGGAACGAAACCGTAAACCGAAACGGAAAACATTTCGGTTCGAAACTCTGGTTCACAGTTAACATTATTATTTAGTTCTAACGAACTTTTTATACGTTAGTTGTGTTCATAGCCTTCAAAACGTCAAATGAGCTTTTGATAGTGTTGGAGTGTGGTAGTCGAGTGTATAAATGAACAGTTACCAAATATAGCTGGATTGTTAATCTAGCTTATCCTTATTGCTCTGAGAATTGTAGCTATAGTGTAGAGAAGATCAGTGTAAAGGTATGAGTCTTAGCGAGGATGATAATAGTTAAGTTGATAGTTATTGGCTTTAAATGCTGCTTGAATGTTATCAATCAAATGTTAAATCTTTCCTTATATCCAGTTTTGATAATAAACTTTACCAATACAATAGTCCCTGTACCTACGCCGATTTCATTTGATAATTACCACATAGTTTATACTTCATGGGACGTCTGTCCTTGACAAGTCCGATAACTTATGTTCTGCCATTTTCTTCGATTCAGCCGCTTTTCGTTCGGCAAGCTCCAAAAAATGACGATTTCTCGGGATCTTGTAAATCTACCTACCAACCTGCTACCAACATTTTTTTTAGCTATGGGTGGAAATTTGTTTTAGTCCGACAAAAATGTGTCTGCTATTGTTGAGTACGATAATCTACATTTTGGCATGTTTGGGATGCGACAATATCAGGCAAATTTTTGTTACCCTCGGTTCGGGTGACACCCGAACGTAAACAACTTAAACAAACCATCACAATGTTTTCAATGATAAATCACTTCGAAACCGTTTTGGGGTGACACCCGAACGTAAAAAACTTAAACAAACCATCACAATGTTTTCAATGATAAATCACTTCGAAACCGTTTTGGGGTGACACCCGAACGTAAACAACTTAAACAAACCATCACAATGTTTTCAACGATAAATCACTTCGAAACCGTTTTGGGGTGACACCCGAACGTAAAAAACTTAAACAAACCATCACATGTTTTCAACGATAAATCACTTCGAAACCGTTTTGGGGTGACACCCGAACGTAAAAAACTTAAACAAACCATCACATGTTTTCAACGATAAATCACTTAGAAACCATTTTAACCAGGTTATCCATATAATTTTAATTTATAAATTGTGATAACTTATAAATGTGTCCTATAAATGTGTTATTGGTTCAAAAAGAATCTATTCTACTTTTTAAAAATTTTGAGTTATTACGTGAAATAAAATTTTAACAATATTAATCGAATCAACATGTTGAGCATTGAATCCCATCACCACAATTACTCAATAGCTTTGAATATTCTTATAGATACCATATTGATCGTTTTTTACGATATATTATTTAGTATGCAAGCATGACTATTTAATGACCAGGTCTGAAAACACATATGCTGAATAATGTATAGGAAAAGTGGTTTACATCGATAATGTGGCACCCTTGAGTTACAATGTCTCTATTCCAAAATTATTTCTAAAATATCCGCTTAACCTTACTACCTAATATATGTTTTACATTTCAAACAAATTAATTGCAAACACCTAAGGAAACTAACAAACAATCAAATTATCGTGTTTGTAAATGATCTCAAAATAATTTTTTTTCCTTTATCTTGAAACTCAAAGAATAAATTGAAATAGATCGTTTTTCAATGGACACAAAAATAATTACTGTGGAATAAAATGGCAGTTATGCAATTACTGCAGTTTTGCAAATTTTTATAGGTTGATACATACTCATACTGTTTGTTTTCAGTTTTATATATTTATATATTTGAATTAAATGAAAGTTTATCATTTAAAATTACATTTTGTTGGGTTTTAAATCACTTGGAAATTTCCAACTCATCAAGTGATTCTTTTAAAGATCCTTGGCTACATAAATGTAAAGCCTTCAATTTTTTTTTAAAAGTGGTGTAGCTATTGTTATTAACTATGTAAATGGTTTGCGAAAATAAACTTTAAATTTTGTTTATTTTTCTTCTTAGGCAGGTATTCCTTAAATCAGTCTTTAAAACATTTTCCGGTTTTCCCGATGTAAAATTTTTCACAAAAAACACATTTAATTTTGTAAATTATTGAGCATGATTCTAATTGGATATTTAATTTTGGTTTCAATTCTTTATATAAAATATCTTTTAGGATTTCATACTTATATTTTTTTAAATAGTTCCTTATAATATTAGGCTATGATTTGTATATTCCATTTTATCAAATATTATTTAATATAAGTTGTTACAAGGAAATTTAAATAAATTAATTTTCGTGGCGGTGTATTTAGTCGTTTTCTTATTATGAACTTAGTCGTGTACTTATTATGAACTATGGACCTATTATGTATCCTACAAATATATTTAGAATTAATGCTTTGCTGATACCTATACTATAATTAAAAATATTTTTTTAGATTTCATTTAGCAAATATCCCAAAAAATAAATATGCCACGAGGAGTTCATAATTTTTAAAGAAAAAGTTGGTTCCAGCAGAGAAAGACCAAATCTATAAATATGTTACAAAACCCGATGATATCCAAGGTTCATCAAAAGAAACTGATTATCACGTTGATGCAACGAATGTTTCAGAGAATATTGGCTCATCTTCGGAAAGTAACAGCAACAATACAGAATTAATAATGATAACCTATGATGACGAATTAGAAAGGAATAATGAAAATGACAGTGATAATGACGCTAATGCTTCTACTATCGAAGACAGTATTTGCATGGGTGAATCACTTCAGGACTTAAGAGATGTATCACATTGGAATATACTCGTCTCTGGTAATGTTCGCATTGAAATCATAAAAAAAGAAAATGAACATTTTCAAAATAGAGAAGGGTCGTTTGTTACTGTATCTAGACACGGGTTAGACATAAAAGGTGATGTTCGCCATCTTTCTAAAGAATGGTTTTATAAAATGATGAATAATGGTGAAAAAATTCTACGGCCATGGATTGTTTATTCTTCAGTAAATAATAACTTGCGTCCTGTATTGCTTCTGTTGTCGTGTATTTGCTGTCACCAATAATAATAACACAAAATCAACATTTACTACTGGATATCAGAAGCGGTGGAAACTAAATCCCAAAGTGGCCGAGCATGAAACTTCAAATGAACATCTGGAGAATTTTGAAAAGTGAAAAACTTTGGAAATGAGGTTAAAAATTCATAAAACGATACGAGACGCAGCCTTGCAATTAATATATAATAAGAAACAGAAGTGGAAACATCTTTTATCAAGATTATTGGATATAACTTTGTTTTTATCTAAACAAAACCCAGCATTTCATGGACATGATGAAGGACAAAGTTCTTCAAATAAAGGCAATTTCTTAGAACTAACCAAACTATTGTCAAAGTATGATGTAGTGTTAAAAGAACACATTTTGAATTTGGAGCATGGTAAATCACCAAAAGTATCATATTTGTCACCAGATATACATAATGAGTTCATAAATGTTTTAGCGATCCACGTAAAGTTTAAGCTTGTCAACGAAATTAAATCGTGTTAATATTTTGGAATTATGTTTGATAGCACACCTGACATTTCGCATATTGATCAAATGTCAGAAGTGATTCGTTATGTGAAAATTGATGGTAGTAAAGTGGAAATCAAGGAAGTATTCCTTGGATTTTTTCCTTTACGTGGAAAAAAGCCGCTGATTTAAGCGATGAAATTCTTACACTGAAAAAAAAAATTGAAGTAATGATAACCTCATCTCGAAGATGGCAGTTTATTATTCATGCAAAGAAAAGATATTTACAAACAATTTCACCGTGATTGGGACAACTACTCAGTACTCAGTAAGATTTTCCTGATAACAGAATGAGGTGTAATTAAAATATAAAGTGCTATCCAATATAACAGTAGTTGAATAAAGTTAATAACTATTTCTATGAAAACATATTTCTTTGGCCTTATATCATGAATTTTTCATTTTAAAATTTAAGTATTTGAGATTAATTGAACTATATTTTATTTTCACATAAATATTTCATGTGATTGTCTCAACTGCATCGGCTTATCATTGTACATTTATTGAATCAATCTCGTATTTCGATTCGCCATATCTGCCCGCACGGTGAGGTTGAGACAACTGCATTTCGATTGGAAATAGGACATGTTTTTTTCAGTGTAAAAATCTTGAAAATGATGGTATAGATGTTATGAATTGTCGCTCCCAAAGGTTATGATAATGCAGCTGTTATGAGTAGTATACATGGAGAAGTGCAAGCTATTATTAAAGCAAAAAATAACAAAGCAATTTTTGTGGGCTGCAGAGATCATTCAATTAATTTATACGGCCAACACTCGTCAGTGGAAGCCATTTTTACATGTTTTTCTGCTTCGACTAGCCGCTGGGAGGTACTTGCTAAACACAACAAAGCAACTGTTAAAATACTCTTAACAGCGCATTGGAGTGCTCATTATGCTGCAGTAAAAGTATTGGCCGAAAACTTTGATGGGATTGTGGCTGAAATTGAGAAGTTAAGTGATCAACAAGAAAATGTAGACACTAGAGGCGCTGCACAGAACCTTATCAATGCAGCATGTGATTTTTCGTTTCTTTGCTATCTTTTGTTTTGGAATGATATTCTAAGAGAAATAATATCTGTGCTCATATTGGATTGCAAAGCACGGGCTTGAATATTGATCAATTAGCTACAAAAATAGAGTCAATTCATAACGAAGTCTCATTGTAGAAGAGACAATAGATCTTGCTGCGAAAAAATCGGAGGACTATGACATTCCAATGGAAATCCGAATTCGTCATAAAAACGCAAAAAACGAACGGGTGGTGAGTTTGCACCTGATGTTGGACTGACACTGAGAGCTCAACTTAAAAAGGACATGTTGGAATGTCTTGACCGATTCAGTGTTGAACTCCGAACTAGACTGAAGTCAGTTCAAGATTTAGCTTCATTGTTCGAGGTTGTGCAGACAAACACTTAGCTTTTGGCGAACAGTGAAGAGTTAAAATTATCGGTATCAAAATTTACTGGTTTTTATGATGCGGTAATGGCAACAGAACTCCTCATAGAGATACAAAGGGTGAGGAGGCATTTAAAAGCGGCCAATGTTACAGTTTCTAACTGGGTGTACCTAGACTTTTTGAAATTCATCGTAGAATGGGATTTTTTAGAATTTCTTCCGAATCTTACGGTCGCACTAAAGTTATTTATGACTATTTGCGTATTAGTGGCTTTGTGTGAGAGGAGTTTCAGCAAATTAAAATTAGTTAAAAATTACTTGCCGGCTTATAATAATAATGCTCATTTGTATTAATTAAAAAAAATTATAAATTACGTTTATCGGCTTTTTATTATTATTGACAGTTTTTATTTTTGGGGTGACACCACAATATCCGCCCCGGGTGCCACCCATGCTAGCTACACCACTGTGGACAACCCAATCCGAATTATGGTTCATAACGTTGGAAGCGTAATTTGTGAATTCTCGAATCAAAACCCAACAAGCTAAATTCTCAACAGTATGCCGCGCTCTTACCCCTTACCTAGAAGATCTGGTAAGTGACGTTTTGTCTCATCCAAACCCAGACCATTCGTATGATATCCTCAAAGAGGCTATCATAACATGGCTAGATAAATCTTCAAGTGTCCGATTTGGTCACGTTCTGAGTGGAATGATCCTTGGCAGTCAACGCCTATTCCCACTAGTTTGATCTATGCAAGCGGAAGCAACAAATCCCGTCTCGGAAGAAACTCTCAAATTACTCTGAACAGAAACAATACAATCAGCTGCACGCGCCGAACCATCCCCAAAGAATCATATAGACACACTTCAGGAACAAGACGAACGTCGTTCCTTACAAAACCAATGGGTGGAAGCAAAATATATATCTTTAACACAGCAACTCACGCAGCAGCGTAGACAGTCTCTTGCCCCCATCAATAGACATAGGTACAGCTCTAGATCCAGAACCAACACCGATCAATTAATTGGTGAGGTCTGTTATTATCATCACATATTCGGAGATGTAGCTCGTAACTGTTACTCCAAATGTTCTCGATTCGCGATTTTTAACTTAAATTAAAAAAAAAAGCGGTTTGTCACAACTAGGGGAGTTTAGCACTAGCCCTATCATTTAGGAATGCCGCTAATTGGTCTCCGACGATAACTCCAAAGTCAAATTCTTTATCGATACAAGGTGCTGAGGTCTCAGTTCTCCCCGCAACTAACTGAAACAAACTCGCTAGAAAATTATCTTTCTCTCTTCTTGCTGTGAATTCTACCACGGTCCCAGCTTACGGTACAAAACTCTTACGCTCAACTCCGGCTTACGACGCGATTTTATACACACATGCTACATTGCTGGTTTCGTTGTTTCTGTTATTGGAGCCGATATTTTGATAAATACGGCATACTTGTGGTCATTAAACGGAGACGCATCATCGATCCCTTATCAAGTATTATTAGTTTGGTCGGTATATCTGTCCTCAAAATCTCTCTTTCTCTGTCTTAGTAGACAAGAATATTCCATGTGAGATTGCCAACTTATTACGCAATTTCAAGGATCTCACGTTGAACACGGGAAACATGAATTGAGTCGAAATTATTTCTGATTTTCGTCTCCCTCAAGTTGTCAAAGAACTCCGCCGTTTTCTAGGAATGATGAATGATAAACTTTTATCGTCGGTTCATTTCACACGCTTTGGGTGGCTAAGCAATCTTAAACGATTTCTTGAAGGGATCCAAGAAGAACGATATACGTTCAATCAACTGGACGGAACCTTCTCTCCGAGCCTTTGCTGTCAGCTTGTTTAAACAAGCTCGTTGAAGCAACTCTCCTCGCTCATCCTTCAATCAACGTTGAATCGCCTATCATGGTCGGCGCATCCAACCATGATAGCATAATACCACGATTCCACAGGAAAACCACGTTCTTTCATCACTAAACAGTTTCGAAAACTTGTTTTTGCAAATATGTACGTACAACTTGTCTCCTTAATGCTTCTATTAAACTCTTGACTGACGCTTTTGTTTGGGTGTCAATAAAAAAAATGTAAGGGAAAGGACATGAAACTGTTAAACTTGTCAGAAATCAAAAGTTTCTAGACACACTAGATCACCATTATTTATAGTTTCTACTAGACTTCAGAAAGATTTTATGAAGTACATCTGGACATCATCAGACCTATGCAGATTTCAGAGGATAATCGTTATTGCGTCACTCATAATCGATAGGTACCCCAGTTGGTCCAAACTAATACCCATTTTAGAGTTCTCCACAGATATCTCGCTTCAGTGTTCCTTCATTCATTATGACTGACCAAGGTCAGCTCACAATTCGAATCTCCTGCTCTTCATAGAACTTTCAAAGCTTTTAGGTTTCAAAGATCGTAAAACTACAACTTATAACCCCAAATGCAATGGTATGATCGAACGCTTCTGCCGTACTCTAAAAACTGCTATCATATGTCAGGAACGTCCAGATTGGACTAAACCCCTACCAATAGTACTGCTAGAACTACGCACAACTTTCAAGGAAGACTTCAAGTTAACCTCCACGACATTAGTGTACGGAACGTCCATACGTTTACCCGGCCAATTTCTAACCGAACAAGCGACACCAATACCTCAATATGAGTTCGTAACCCAATTATCCAAGCAATTTCAGGGCATCCGTCCAATTTATGCTTCGCGGCATTTTTCACATTCAGTTTTCGTTTCCGACGAACTGAAATCTTGCTCACATGTATTCCTTAGGATCCGAGAGAACACCTCAACAACCATACGAAGGGCCATACCTCGTCATCAACAATTCCACATACGCTTTTCACTCTCACTCAGTCTCTCGCTCTCACTCACCCTCACTCAGTCTTCCACCCATGTTGAGAAAGTCGAACGTGTAACGAGGCAAGCGCATATTTCTTTTTCTTGTTTCTCCGTATCTTGTTTCTTGTAATAAACTCCGCTATTTCCACTGGTAGGGGAGTTATGTGGTGAAAACAAAGAAGAAATACAGAAGTACCACGCCCAATTTCTGGTATTTAAACAGTTTTATTAGCCATTAGGCGATTTTCATTGACATCATCTGGTAGATATCGAATAGCCAATTCTATAAATGTGGGACACATGTATGCCATTACTATTATAATATTTCTCATTTCATTGTGTCTGGACTATAAACATGAAATCACTAATATATTTGTTCCTTTTGGATATATGACGTTATAATAACGACATTTCTGCAGCAATCTCAGAAAACAACTGCTACATAAATTTTCCAATTTTGCAATAAAGCAGCAGCCGAAACTAACACTATTATTATTATATCAAGTCTATCAAGTTCAGCTACCAAAACTTCCGACAAATTAACATCATCTCCATCATCAAGTTTCAACTACTTACTACCTCAACTCCATTTACTGAACAACTCAACTCAGTCACTACAAAAAACTTACTGTTGTGGTAAGTAATTCTCTTTTTCTAAAGAATCACCTTGTATGTATTTGAAAATAGTATATACATCCAAAACGACAATTATAATTGAAACGTCACCACAAGTTCTAACGAATTTTATATACGTTAGGCGTGCCGCGTGTTGATAGCATTCAAAACGTCAAACAAAAAATGAATCTAATTAGAAGTCTGAAAAATACACTAAAACTAACTACAAAATGTAGAATTTTTCAAAAATATCAATATTGTACAAAAAACACGTTAAACTGAAAATGATTTATTCCACTATATAATTTGAATTTTGAAGTTATTATTTGGGCCTATTCACAATTTTGACGGTAGAATTTTATAAGAAGGTAGCAGCGCTGACTATGGAAAATTACTCAAGACTGCATATTTAGTATAAAACTTTGCTAACTTTTGATAACATGCTTTAAGTGACATCTATGATAATTCAAGATAAAATCACTATAAATTGTTTGGATGGTTCTAATCTTAAAATTATAGTTGCCTTTATTACCTTGCAGATGATTGTAATTTAACAATTGAAATATAGGTGTATATTTTTAATAAAAGTAGTTGTTTTATTAAAATAAAAATTCGACTATAATGCTTCAGATAATACAAATCAAAATAAATAAAATTATTTATTGATTTATCAAATATTAATTTTGGTTTGAGCTATGGATATTTTGGATTTTGTTGAAATATTTGACTATGGAAACTTCAATGTGGGTTATGTTATTTAAAGAATATTAACTAACAGTGTCCATAGTAAATAACACTGTAATTAGTTTTTATAATTTTAGAACAATAACTTCATCCGTGTTACAATAACTGGTGTTGTAGGTACAAGTTTAGTGTATTAAAATTGTATGTACATTAGATAATATTGAAATTTGTTTTGACAATGTTCTTGCACTACGTTCCAATTGATGCTAAATTGTACTAAACGTGCTAAATGAATTTAGTCAACTATTTTATTTGACTAAATCAACATTTTGTTTCTAAATAATTTGGAAGAAATTTATACGTTAAACAATATCTGACAACTTGATTATATTAATTTGAATTAAAATTCGGTAAATTTGTAAAACTAAATTTAGATTTAGCAGCTTAGTACAATTTAGCAGCTAGCTGGAACCCAGTCTTGAAAGGATTTGCATCACATTTAGCCCGAAATAAACTCCATGTAACATACCAGGTTTTGTAGTAAGTTTTTAGTCTTAGAACAAAGCTGAGCTAATATATATACAGCGTGTCCGCCGGGAAGGTATACTACTTTGTTTTGCCGCCATTTTGATAAACATTAGTTTTGACAGTTCATGTTTGGCAGTCGTGAAGTAGACACATGGCAAATTTATTATTGACAAATATTCGATAAGCCAACGTGTTTTAATCGTTAAAACATGTTATCAAAATCAATCATCGATTACTGTGACGATGAGAAAGTTACGTGAAATTTTTGGTAGAAAACGTTACGTGAAATTTTTGGTCGCCTGATTTGACTGCTCCGGACTTCTTTTTGTGGGGATATCTGAAAAGCAAGGTTTATGCAAACAAACCAGAAACACTTGAGCAACCCAAACAAAATATTCGTGATGAAATTAATGAAATACCGCGTGAAATGTGTGAGAATGTAATGAAAAATGTGCTCAAAAGGGCTCGCATTTGTGAGGCTAACAGAGGCGGACATTTATCTGATATTGTATTCCATACATAATTGCTGACATTAAATAAAACATCTATCAATATAAGATCCATTCTCTTCCATTTCATCAAAAATTATAAACAAACAAAGTAGTATACCTTCCCGGCGGACACCCTGTATAATAGCCTAAAAGTTTCACTTATAGTACCTGACGTTGTAAATAGATAATCATGTTTTTGTTCATAAAAAAGAACCTGAAATGTTATTGTTCATTCCACATTTCAGCTAATTGAACTATTATGATTTTTTTATTGACATACTTTTATAAAATTAAGTGGCACATGTAATTAAAATTTTCTATTCCTTGTTTGTCATTAATTTCAAACTACAAAAATTTTAACATAAAAATTGATATATCCAGTGATTCAGACAAATTTGATTAAATATTTAATAACGCATGTATAAAGCTACGTCAAAATGGCATATAATATTGCAGTTAGCAAATTACTATAAAATTCTAGAATCTCATTGCAGCTGGTATAGTAGGTACCGTCCAGCATGCTGATTGAACCCATAGGGTTTGTGTGATCAGACGCAAGCAATTTTTGGAGTCGAGCTGGAGCTAAGTCACATCTCTGGTCCTCTTATACTTGACAATAGGAGAATTTAAGCGGCAAGCTTCAGTGATAACATCCTGCAGGTGGTTGCCGCATAGTCGAGCTTCATTGTGGAGTTGATCTTACCACATTCACCTACATTATCCCGAAGATGTACTTTAAAGAGATCTAATTCGGTTTTTGGGTGGTCCGTTCTAAAAAAGAAAAACTTCCTGGGAGTTTTTGTATATAGGTTAGGCAATTGGTTGCAGCCGCCAATTTGAATTTTAGGAAAAGGCCAAACAATATAAGAAACTCTATAAACAAAGCTTCAATTTGGGCCATAAACACATTTTTTACGACTGATAGAATTTTGGACACAGCCTCGATCCGATTGACGTGAAAAGTCACTCCGTATACTCCCCCTGTACTGTGGAATTGAAGTTTTGTAATTATTTACAAAATCAATTATGGCCCTAGTTAAAAATTGATTTACGACTATTAAAAATCAAAAATAGCCTGAGAAATATGTAAAATGTACATAATGGTACATAATGTAAAACACATATTGGACTATGAAAAAATCTTGTAAAAAAAACAAATCATTAAAAAAAACAAATCAGCCCCATGAAGTTTAAGCCTGGACCTTAAACTACACAATATGCTGTATAATCAGAGATTAAACTCAAAGTTTTTGACTGTTGGCTTCTAGAGTTGTTGACCTTGAACTTTGACCTTCTTTTAAAAAATTATCAATTTTGAGACTGTTTAAAAACTAAAGCCAAGAGTAACCCATGATATTTTAAATTATTTTAAGTAGTTCCATTGGTAAACTAATTTATTGTGACACAACTACAACTAAGCGCAGGCCATTTATTTCTGTAGCTTTTCGTCAAATGTCTTTCACATCCTGGTGTTAAAGCTTCAACCAATCTTCTCACAAAACACATACTTTGGCCGTCCATTAAAAAGGATGTTAGAAATATGGCTTAACAATGCATAGCGTGTCAAAAGTCCTTAGTTCCTCGACACCCCTTGGCACTAACAAATTCACAGCGATTTTCACAAATTCACCTCCATATCATACGTCCTTGGCCACTATTGGAGAATCAACGATCTTGTATAATTTTTATCGCTATTCGCAGTGGCCTGAATCAATTCCGGTTCCATCACAATTATTACTGATCAATGAACCCAAATTCAATCTGAATTGTTCACTGAACTTTCCAATTTATTATGTTTCAAACGATGTAGAACTACACCATACAATCCAAAATGCAACGGCATGATAGAAAGGTGGAATCGTACGATTAAATCTGAAATTATGTGTCACAGCCATACCGATTGAACCACAATTCTAAATTCTATCCTTTTGGGCTTAAGAACCTTCGTTAGTGATAAACTACAAACTTCTTAAGCGGAATTAATTTATGGAAGCTCTAAATGAATTTCTGGACATTTTTGAAATTGTTATACAAATTCTTTCGTTCCCCAATCCAAGTTCGTCAAACAGTTGAGAAAGTATTTCGCCGAAATTCGACCTTTTAGGTAAGTAAAAAAAATGCAAAACAGCCAAGATTTCAATCGACAGACTTAAACCTTATTATCAGGAAAATTCAAGCGAAGAACAATACAGTTCATACAGACTCAAGTACATTTTCTTCAAAATACACCCTAAAACGGTTATCTACAGCTGATCATTCTAATCCTACTACGGATACCGACCGGTCTATACTTTCATAGTAATCTGATGCCATCAGATATTAAGGGTTCGAATCGTCAAGATCCAACTCTACCCAAAAAGTTACTTTTAATGATTAGTCTAAAACACGCATCATTCCTCCAATAAGGACTTCAAAATCTGCAAGGACGATCAACATTTCAAAAAAAATACTTGATTTATGCGTTTTAATAATCTAGCAAAATCCTTTCCTTCCAGTGTGATTTTGTAGGATGTTGTGGATCTGTTTTCAACTTTAGCACAATTGTGATCCGCATCAATTTTTCGAATTTCTTTCTTTCCACGATCACCACCACTTTATGTATATGGGTAGTTCTACAAACATAGGAATTTTGAACGGCTCTGCTTATTTCGTATATTAATATGAAAAAAAAATTTTTCAAATGAAATTTGTAAACCTTAACTATGTAGCTGATCACCCAAAATAAATCCGTTTCGAAATATATTTCTTAGAAAAAAAATTATTCAAAACGTCAAATTATCAGTCCCCTGGCGTGTCCCACCTTGAAATTCAAAGCTGAAAAACTAAATAATCAATGATTCTAAGTGTGTAGAGACAAATTTACTCTGTAGTAATAATTTTGAATAATTATGCTTTAATAATGTGTAAATAATCATAACATTACTCTATATTTCATATAAGATATATCCTATTAAAGTTTGTCCCACCAATTTGTTATTATTCTCCTGCCCAATCAAAACACATTGAAAATATTGGAAATTCATATTTCTATCAAGTTATCGCTCGTCACACGAATTAATTAAAGTGCAATAAATATAATATTGCAAGTGTTTTACTTAGTCAGAGTTTTTATCAATCAAAACAGTCATCATTTCTTGCAAGATCGTGTGTTGTCCAGTCAAATTATCAGTCCCCTGGCAAGTATTTTCGTAAAAAGTATTTTAATTACAGGTAATTTTGTAATTTTATACGTCGTGAATATGTATTGCCTTGGTATAGATTCCGTTTATTTTTTTTTAGACGTAATGTTGTCATTTTTAAGCGATATACTGATAAATTCTCAGTCCCCTGGTTCTCAGTCCCCTGGAAGATTTAAAAACGGGTAGACTTAGGTAAATGTTTATTTCGTATTTTGAGATAATATTGAGATATTTTTGAGTTAATTCAGGAGTAAGAAGGATATTGTTTAATTTTAACTCGTACTTTTTTTTTTTTTGTTTTTTTTTGTTTTATTTCTTTTTTTTGACTGGCCACATTCAGAAAAAATGAAAGAACGTCATCAACCTTAACTACAACTAGTTGCAAGAACTTATACGCAAAAAACATGTCGTGCCGTAATAAGCTCCATTTTCTTCCTTCGTGTGTAGAACTACCCATATATCAAAAATTTCTATCAGTTTTTAAGTACTTTTTACCACCTCAGTACCAATATTTTTCATTTTCTATAAAGCGACTGGTAGGGAACTATTTGTGGTGATGCTTCGAATTATCAATGTTTTTGAAATTTTAAAAGAGATACTTATAGCGCTATTTTGAAATTTAAGACTCAATATAAAAAAAGAAGGCAGTCTTAGGACTGCTGACAGAAGTGAAAACTTAAAACTGTGAAATAGCTGTGTTTTAATCGCCTAAATACAACAAAATCTTTACATACTTTACCACACTTACACACCACACTTAAGCCAAACAAAAAATCAAATTCAATAATAAAGAAAAAAAACAAATAATAAATCAAGAAAATGAGAATGAGAAATAAGAAAATAACAAATGATTACAATTTATCTCACTCTCTTTTAATATTTATTTTATATTTAATATTTATTTAACGTGACGATGACTCAAATATATAAATTTTTCCCCATACAAAATTGCACAACACGCCTAAAGGAGTTTTGACTTCAAAAATGGTACAACAATCATCGAAAGTAAATAGATAAAAATGAAAAAAAGAAAACAACAACAAAAAGTATTTAAAAACAGAATAGCCACAAAACATTTCCTTTAAAAACTGAATAAAATATTGAGATGTCGTAAAAATCACCTAAATGCATTCTAAATTTTTCTTCGTATTGACGTCACACTGTGCTAAAAGACAATAGCAATAACCTCAAAAAACTACACTATCGATAAATTTAAATACCGTAAATTGTCCGCAGCCTTAAACTGTGTTTAAATCAATCTTTGTGATTAAGATGTCAACTCATACTGAAATAGAAATACATGCTCTAATAGTAGTTTTTATTTTCCTTATTTTATTTCATGGAAATGAAATTAGGGAAAATAATGATGAGAAAATATTTTATTATTTTTTGCTCCACCTTCCAAAAAAATAATTAATTTTCTTGTTAATATCGTAATGATAAAAATTTGAACAAAACGAAAAAATACAGTAGCAATAACTTTAAAAACTGCATTATCGATCAATTTAAAATTCGTAAAAAGAAATCTTTATGAATTCATGAATCAAAAAACAATAATTTTAATATATTTTGATTGTTTAGAACCGTAAAAATTTTATTTTATTTAATTTAAAGTTTTTATGTGCTTTATTCCTTCGTTTTAATTTCTTTTTAGCTATATCATTTAGTAACAGGGGGTCAAACTTTGTGTTTTTTAGATACGTAAATTGATAAAGTTGACATTAAATCACCGAAACGTGTCTCAAATATAAACTTTTGAAAATTTAGAAAAAATATAGATGTTATATTAAATCTTAATTTTCCATTAAAATGAAAAAAATTAGTCTATCATCTTATCTTACGGCCAAAGATTGACTCACTGTTGCTAAAAGATATAACTTAAAAGAAATAATTTTAATGGTTTCTTATTGGTTCGAAACTAGATCGATCGACAATTTTGTGGATAGCAAAAAAATTTCATAAATTGCACACCATATTTTGTTAGATTCAGTCTTATTATTCATGATGGGATTATTTCCATCGGAGTGATGTAATATCACAAATAATTCATTGAATTAATTTTAATGGTATTTAATAAAAATTAAAAAAAGAACAATATAAAAATATTCTACTCCAGGAATTGAACTCTCGACCTATAGCACCTCAGTCGACCACGATATCCATATTGTAATTTGAAACGTTACGACCGTATATAGTTATTTTATATACTTAAATAAATTAGCGTGACGATAAGTTGAATATATAAATTTATCCCCATACAAAATCTCACAACGCACCTAAAGAAGTTTTCACTTACAACAATTTAAAAAATATATAACGCCATCTTTAAATATAAAACTGCATATAAAAAATATTTAAAAATTTAATCAAAAACACTAATCCAATTTTTTGGATATTGCATATGGCGTCAATATATCGGGCTATGAATATTGTGGGTTTTGGTTCTCATGGCCAATTGCGGTGTGTTCCCGAACGAAATCGTTATCCATTACTGAAATATATGGGTAATTCTTTTACAAACCGAACAAATCGATTTGGCTCAAATTTTTTTACAGGTTTTACATCGAAAAAATATGGCGACGCTGACGCATAGGCTGACTTCACCACAGCTCTGGAAACATAGTGTTCTGGATACACAATGAGCTATTATCCATTAAATACTGTAATTAAAAGCTAACCAATGTTATACAAATATTAAAGAAAGCAGTATATCCAAACAAACATAAATTCTGTTGTACGAGAAAAAGTAAAAAAAATGTAACCGGAAATGACAAACCGGAAGTTGAGATGCAGAATTGTTGAGTACCGTATTAAATGTTTATGTATCAAGGTTCATCCGATTCGATTATCAGATACAGATGTTATTCAGCTTCCAAAATAACAGGCGCTCGGAGGACCCCACTAACAACTAATCAGTTCCTTGCCATACATATTTGCACCTTTTTGCAAAGTGTCATCAAAATTACTTAACGAACGAATGTTGTATGCTCCCAGCAAACATTGAAGCAATAAACCGGTGTTCGAGAGGCCCCCCACCACTTATCCTAATATTGTCCAAAAACAAATCAGTTCTTTGTCATTTAAGTCTCCATCTTTTTTCAAAGTGTCATTAAAATTGATTAATGAATGAAGTCTGTATGCTCCCAACAAACTTTAAAAACAAAGTGTGAAAAGTCAGCAGTTGTATAGGAGACCCCCGCCACTGTGATCAATTTATTCCCAAAGATGGTAATTATCTTCTCACACTAATAGGAAACTTTTCCATAAGTTTTATCATAATCACTTCATTATTGTGGGCTGTAGTGTGCATAAACACACTGAAAAAAAATTGAAAAATAACGAACAAAAATTTTACTGGAAGTGAAAAACCGGAAGTTGGGATGTAGAACTGTTGTGAACGGTACTAAATGTTAGGTTACTAGATGTTATTGAGCTTTCAAAAAAACAGGTGTATGAGACACCCCCACCACTTTGTTCACTATCGCCCAAAAACTAATCAGTTCCTTGCCATACATAGCTGCATCTTTTTCCAAAGTGTCATCAAAATTTTTTCACGAACGGATGCTGTGTGCTTCCAACAAACATTGAAAAAATTGTGACACAGTAAACAGGTGTTTGGAAGGCCTCCCACCACTTATTCCAATATTGTCCAAAAACGTATCATTTCTTTATTGTTTATTTTTCCATCTTTTTTCAAAGTGTCATTAAAATAAATTACTGCGAATGAAGTCTGTAATCTGTATGCTGCCACCAAACTTTAAAAACAAAGTGTGGAAAGTCAGCATTTGAATGGTAGACCCCCGCCGCTTTGATCAATGTGTCCCAAAAGATGATAACTACCTTCTCACACTAACTGGAACCTTTTTCATAAGTTTCATCAAAATCGCTTCATTATTGTAGGCTGTAGTGTGCATACACTGAAAAAACTTCAAAAAAGTACGAAAACATTTTTTTTACCAGAAGTGAAAAACCAGAAGTTGGGGTGCAGAACTGTTACGAACCGTACTAAATGCTCATGTACCAAGTTTCATCCAATTCGATTATCAGGTACAGATGTTATAGAACTTTCAAAAAAGCAGGTGCTCCAGGGACCCCACACCATTTTGTTCACTATCGCTTAAAACTGATCAGTTCCTTGTCATACATGTTTGCATCTTTTTTTAAAGTGTCGAAATTCATTCACGAATGAATGTTTTATGCTCCCAACAAATATAAAAACATTGTGGAAAAAAACCACCTGTTGTATGGTGGACCCCCAAACCCTTTATCCAATGTACCCAAAAACCTAATAAAATCTTTCTCAGTTTACTTGAAAAGCTTTTACTAACGTTTCATGAAAATCGGTGTGGATCGATCGGTAATTGTAGGCGTGGGGATAACCAACTGGAAAACATTTTTTTTACCCGGAAGTGACAAACCGGCAGTTGGTATGCAGAAATATTGGAAACTGTACTAAAACCTGATATACTAAATTTCAATAAGATCATAAGCTGGGATTAGAAGTTATTCAAGATTTAAACTTAGAGGTGTTCGGGAGAAGTTCGGGAGAAGCCATATTGTCCAAATTGGAAATGAATCCGGATCTTCCAATATGGGGTATGTAAGATTTTTTTCGCATTATCGACACAATTTAAAATTGTGGTGAAGATAAAAGATATACATGTTCAAGGATTTTTTTTTTTGGAAAATATAGCGGTTTCGATCTCGAGAATTTCGTGATTTTTAGCTTGACGTGTTATTTTCAAATATTTATAACTTCGGTTTTGTTAAAGATAGAAACTTCTAGTTTATTTTATTTTAAAGTGAAAAGATGTAGTTTAAAAAATAAATACAATCAATAAAAGTTATAAGTAAACTCCTATTGTTATAAACAAAAAAAAATGTTCAAATCGATCTTAAGTCATTGCTGATAATGTCCATTACATCATCCTTTAAGGGCTCAAACTTTCTCACCATTAACGTTAATGGTGTGGTTATTAGAGATTATTGAACGGTCCCCAAAGAAAGCTTCCATTTTCTCCATGAAAGGAATAACACATGGGCTGCCCCCGTTTTCCTGTTGATTTCTTTGCTATCTTTAAAAGCTTTTAGCAATGCTTTTATTTTGTTTTCTAGCTCGGTAGGTGTTGTTGGAGTAACCTAAAAATTATTTTATATATGAAACACTGACTTGAAAATTTTATTGATTTACTATTTAAATGCCTTACCAAAATATTTTTACTTATTAAAGCCTCGTTAAGGTTTTGGTAAGCAAATTTTTTGTTCCTGATATGTTGGAACTCTTCCTTTCGTTTGTCGTAACTGTCCAATAACGCATCGGTCTCCTCTTTGGTCTACAAACTTCTAGTTCTAAACATTAAAACAAATATTCATATAATCATAAAATTAATATGAATATTTTGAATACATAAATATAATATAATTCTAATAAATAACTTCAACTTACTTTTTGAATCTGCACTCATTTTTCTAATATATTTAATAAAAATATGTCAAAACAAAACCAAAATCAAACAACACAAAGGTCACTATTCTAATTTTTAAAAAATATGTCAATGATACCAACACATAAGACTTTAATATTTAAAAAGCAGTATCTGTGTTTTGGAACTTGTACTAATTTATCGAGAATGAAATTTAAACCTGCATAAAATGTGGAATTATTTCAGAATTAATTAGCGTCAAATCATACTGATATTTTAATTCTATTCTATATAGAATTATAAAAAAACACAGCTTATATTTTAACAAGTTTGAGATTAAATTTTAAATTTATTTTTAGTTTTGGTTTGAGTCGATACTAAAAATAAATTTTAAATTTAATCTTAAACTTGTTAAAATATAAATAAACAATTTCACGATACCAGAAATATCGAATTTGTGTAATCAATTGTTTGTTTGTACAACTAAAGTTTTAAAAATAACATTTGTTCTTGAATACAAAGATAGCTTATATATGTGACATCTCAACAAACATTTTCTTTAATCTAAATTCTAAAGTTGAATGGTTGAAAACTTGGGTTCGGACATTCATCATTTTATCAATTGACAGGTAAAGCCGGTCTTTGATAATTTATATATTGAAAATAATTGCTATTGTAAATCAAGCTTGTTCTATGTGTTGTATTCGACAAATTGATGTTATTGTAGTTAAATTGTTAATGTTATTGTACTGAGTTTTAAATTTTAATACAGAATTTATGATTTCCAATCCTTGCTTTTTCTATGATTAAAACGGGAAAATATTTTATAGAGACCGAAATTCGTAATTCTTTTCAATTCAAAATTTGTATTACATTATTTGTATTTGTATTACCAGTTTTGTCTTCTTAAAGGAGCTGTAAAAACCACTTGAATGTAAAATTCTTTACATTTATTAATCAATCTTTACATTCTTTACGTAAAAATCTATTCTTTACTAATTCTTTACATAAAAATGTAAAGAATTTTTCTTCACATGAAAATGCACAATGCTGCCAAAAATCACGAAATTCTCGAAATTTAGATCCGCTCTATTTCATCCCCAAAAAAAATATAAAAAATCCTCGAACACACATATCTTTTTGTTTATGTAGAACCCGAAATTTCAGTCAAATCAAAAATGTCTTGGTAACATTTTGTCCTAATCTGTTCCGTATGTTAAAGAATAAAGAATGACCCGTTTATGGCATTTTTTGTCGTCCCGCGCTCGATAAATTAATTTATTTCTAACAGTAAAACTCATTTCTCCATTAATTAAAAATACGTATTTTATAGGAAATTAAACGTAGAACACGATGGTCATACTAAAAACTCATTTCGTGGGTGGGACAATGACTAAAGATCGATTTGAATCTTTTAGTTAGCATGGTATCTTCGGATATTCAGAGACGTTGATCTATATTGGTTAACACTAAACGTGTCTACCATAGAATTAAAAAAAAAATTTATTTGTTTATAACTGTTGAAATAAATAAAAATAACAGAGTTAATTTTAACTTGTTTATTAGGGAATTAATTTGGCAAGACTGAAACTTACAATTGACATTGACAACAAGGTGTGTGAGAGAGACACAACTACTATTATAACAAGTTACACCAATACACTTGTCAAACGTGATGACGTATATAAATTACATTCTCAACACACTCCCTTAATTTATATTTAAAGTTATACAAAACAATTTTCAATAAAAGTTATAAAAGTTATACAATAAAATTTTCTTTAAGTTGTTTAAATTTCATTTCATTCAGTGGCTTCGTGAGACAGTCAGCTAGTTGAAATTCTGATGGACAGTAATCGATTTTTATGTTGCCTTCCTTCACCATATCATGGATGTAATGGAAACGGACATCAATGTGTTTGCTCCATTCATGACTCCATTTTTGATAAGTTGAATAGCGCTTTGATTGTCGACTCGTAGAATGACATTGATTGGTGTATTGATTAGTTCTTCAACAACTGTTTTAAGATAAGACAGTTCCTTACAACAATCGGCTGCTGCTATAAACTTGGCTTCGGTGCTTGATGTTGCAACTACAGGTTATTTTCTGGAACACCAACTTATTGGTAGCCCACAATAGAACATGATGAATCCTGTTGAACTTTTCGGAGATATTGGATCTTCTGCATAGTCTGAGTCGCAGTATGCTTTTATAGTATTTTCACTTGCTTCTGGCTTTGACATGATACCATTTTTGATTGTGCCTTTAACATATCGTAGAATTTGTTTCACATCAATTACATTTTGAACTGTAGGATTGTCCATCGACCGGCTGCAATAACTGTCACCATATGCTATATCTAAAGTTTTGTTTGATAGATACAACAATGATCCCACTGCTTCACGATAGGGAAATTTTTCTTCAGCTGGATGTGCCGTGTCTCTAGTCTTTGAAATTGGAACTTTTTGCTGGTTTCGCTTCAGACATTATAAGGTGATTAAAGATGCTGGGTGATTGACATAGTCTCCGAACATCGGAAGACAAGAGATTGTACATGAAATTGAAATTAATTGGGACATTGAAACGTCTACAACTATGTTTTTCACCCAACCGAATATCTAAAATAACCCGCCGGAAATATAACAAATATCGGAATGCGTTTTTGTGTAGCCAAAGGCAGTCATTCCACGACTTTTGCTCAGACTGGGGTGGGGTTTGGCTACACGCATCTCGATGTAAGGGACTGCCATTAATAAAATAATACAACAAAACTAAGACGGTTAAGAAAACAAAAATGGGAAGGCAATTCATTTCAAAAAGGGCCAGTTGACGTAGGGGGAGGAGGGAATGGGAAGGAAACCCAGAGGTTTGACGAACCTCATCTCACACCACAAGGATTTGAAATTAACACATATTCAATTTATACTTAACACTACAAAAATAAATAAAAAACCATACCTTCAGACAGCTCTGCATTGATATACCAATATGAATCTTGCTGGAAAACACTGGTTACTTTGGAGGCTTCAGACAGCTCTGCATCGACATATGTACTAAAATAAACCTTGTTGCAAACCAACTGCTTACTCTGGAGGCTTCTTGGTTAATTAAAACACAGGAATTAATGTTGTTTTTGTTTACACAATTTAAGTTTTATTAATCCTTTATCAATCAATATTCGAGAACATTAACCAGTATTAGATAGTTATACTATTACGTTAATTATATAATTACGTATCTTAGTTTTAAAAGTTTTAGTTTTATAACCATAACCACTAATTTATTTTATTTTAAACTTGTTTTCTTTTTGGCGTTTTACTTCGGTCTGAAAGACCTAAGTATTACATTCATGAGCTCAAAGTGAAATTCTTACCCCCTCTTTTTTTGACATTTCTCGACGTTTTAGGACCTCCTGATTCTAAAAAAGCAAAAAAAAAAAAATGTATGTCTGTCTGCCGGCCGGCCGGCCGTCATTACCTACGCTGCAGGGAAAACCGCTGGAGGGATTTCAAAAAATTTTTTTTCTAAAAATAGGTATACTCAAGGGACAGGTCCGAAAGGACGCTGTGTTCGATAACTGTACCGGAAGTGTGTCAAAAAAATCATTATGTGAGTCAAAAATAGCAAATTTTCATATTTTTGGCTTAAAAAACGTTCATTTTAAGTGATTACGAGTAGGAACATTAAATTTGGAGAAATCTTGATGGTCGGGATTGGTATGTGAGATCAAAAACTAGATTATTGCATTATAAGTTTGTCAAAAAAATGTTGTCAAGTGTGTCAAAAGAAAGATTTTTATTTATTTTTTTACCCAATTTTTTGGAAAAAAATAAAATTTTGTTTCTTTGAAATGAAATTTTATTATTATTATTGAGAATTATGGCATTATAAGTTTGTCAAAAAAATGTTGTCAAGTGTGTCAAAAGATTTTTATTTAGTTTTTTACCGAATTTTTTGGAGAAAAGTAAAATTGTTTCTTTGAAATGAAATTTTATTATTATTATTGAGCATTATGGCATTATAAGTTTGTCAAAAAATGTTGTCAAGTGTGTCAAAAGAAAGGTTTTTATTTATTTTTTACCGAATTTTTTCAGAAAAAAATAAAATTAATAGTTTGTATGACATGTATTTTATTATTATTATAGAGAATTATGGCATTATAAGTTTGTCAAAAACTAAGGTCAAGTGTGTCAAAAACGATTTTATTTATTTTTAGCCAATTTTTTGGGAAAAAAATGTAGCTGTTTTTATGACATAAATGTAATTTATAAATGAAATTGGACATGGAAATTTTTGAATTTGTTATAGTTTTTGAAATATTTTTGGAATTTTGAAAAAGTTTGTATTTTTGATTTTGTAATAATTTTTGCAATATTTTTAGAATTTCGGCCAAAGTTTTAATTGTTGATTTTGTAAGAATGTTCGGAATATTTTTAGAATTTTGAAAAATTTTTAATTTTTGATTTTATTATAATTTTTGGAATTTTGAAAAAATTTTCAATTTTTGATTTTGTAATAATTTTTGCAATAATTTTAGAATTTTGGAAAAAGTTTGAATTTTTAAGAGTTTTTGAAATATTATTGGAATTTAGAAAAAATTTAAATATTTGATTTTATTCTAATTTTTGGAATATTTTTGGAATTTTGAAATATTTTTAATTGAATTTGAATTTAACAATATTTTTGGAATTTTGATTATAATTTACCGGCAACGTATTGATGTTTCATATTAGTTTGTAATAAGCTTTTAAACAGATATAAAAAATACTAGTTCTTTAACAAAGAGTTATGTTTGATATACATCGCTGCCCAAAACTAAAAACCATCTCCTCATAAAAGTTTTTTGCCGAAAACTATATCAAAATCCTTAACCCAGACCGAAGTCTTGATATCTCAGAGCTGTGAGATTTCAGCCCCTCCAATATGGAGGGGCTGAAATCTTGTTATATTAACTCTTTAATTACAACATATGTACTTGGCTTCTGATTGTCAAATTCCAGCATTTATTTTTCTTAAATTGAATAGATCAATTTATTTGCACAAAACCCAATACGTATACACTGCACCACCAAAACAAAGACTTACAAAACCACAACTAAAACCGATATGTACTACAATCTATACTCGATACCGATAAATACTTAAAATAATAATGGAATTTAAATGGGACATATGCCCACTTCAAAATTCCAGACTCGACTCCCCATTAAAGCAATAAAATTTTCATTTAATTAGTAAAAATAAAATAGTGTTGGAAAATTTTTGCCAATTAATTAAAAAATATAATAAAATTTGTAATTTGATTGGTTTTCAAATTACAATCAAATAAAATTCAATTTCCTTACACACCAAGGTTTATGAAACTTAATATCGACACATTAATTAGTTTACAATAATTTATGTGTCGTCAATTAGTTCATTTACCTTAGTTTTCTGTAATAAATTTGCAATGTAATACAACGCAAATTTTTACTTCCATCAAATTTTATAGATCGTAGAATGTTAACCAATTTTAATAAACAAAAAGATTTGGACTAAATTTTGAAAACGGTTTTTTCTAATTTTGAAATGAAGCCCAATCAAAAGAATAGGGAAATGTGACGAATGGAAAGACGATTGATTGGAAAGATTTTCCATCCGGCACAACATTTGAGATCGCTTGAGAAGTTCATTTGAGTAATTTTCTTGCTTCAGTTTTATGACAGATTCCGCAGTCTTTTCTATTTCTATACCAAGAAACGTTTTTGGATTTTCATCAACTGTGACTTCGAATTTTGTTTTTAATAGTTCCATAAATTGCATAATTTTCTTCATATCACTACCAATCAATAATCCATCATCGACGTGAATTGCTAATATTAACGATGAATCTTGATTTTTGAAGATACACTTCTCGCTCTTTAATGGCTGTATTCCATACAATTTTAGAACATCATTAAAATGTCTGTTCCAGTTCGATGGTGCCTGCTTAAGTCCGTAGAGAGACTTTTTGAGTTTGCAGATTTTTTCCGTATCGAGGCCTTCGGGTGGATACATATAAACTTCATCATCTAACTCTCCGTAGAGAAATGCAGTCTTGATCATATGAAATTTTCTTCTGGCCACGATTGCAAAAACTACTTTCAATGCACTTGAAGAAATCACGAGACTGTAGGTTTCTTCATAATCGATTCCTTGTTTCTGCTCACACCCTCGAATGACGAGTCGGGCTTTGTACGTACCGTCATCTTTAATCTTAAAAAGCCAGCGATTAGTTAAAATTTTCTTATCCATATTTACCTTATCACGGTTGACAAGTTCCCAAACTTCGTTTTTATCAAGTGATGACATTTCTGCATTCATGGCTGATGTCCACTTATTCTTCTCATTATAAGTGATTGCTTCTTTGTACGTTAGCAATACATAATCATGAAGCCTCACTGGAAGATTTTTCACACGCTTGCTTCATTCTGATGCTTCTGCATTTATTGTCTCGTTTGGATTTCGTTTACGTATGTTGTTGACGCTTTCTTTTTCTTGACTTGACTCATCCGAATTCTCATCCGACTCAACATTGTCAATCACACGCTGTTGCACTGTCTACTCATCGATTTCTTTTTCAGCATTGTAGTGATCACTGGTTTTTATTTGAGAATTCATTGGGCGTTCACTAGAGTCAGTATTATTTTTGAAAACGACATCTCTCGACACTATAATTTTTCCTTTTTCAGATGTAACCATTTGACGTGTAGCCTACAAATATCAACTTCTTGCATCTGTCATCAAGTTTCTTGATTTGCAAAAACGATTTTGCAAATGCGGTACACCCAAACAGCTGTAAGTTGGATAGATTTAGTTTTCTAGAGAACCACATTTCAGCTGGAGTACATTGCAGCACGCTTGTTGGACTGCGATTGATGAGATATGCCGATGTCAACACTGCTTCGCCCCATAAACTTTTCGATGTATTTTGATCTGCTATTAATGCCCTGGGGCGTTCTAATAACGTTCTGTTCAACCTTTCTGCTGTTCCATTCAACTGTGGTGTATACGGTACAGTTAAGTCAGCCACAATGCCATGTTGCTTGAACTTTTCTTGTAAATTTGAATTCACGAACTCGCCGCCATTGTCACAACGTATTTTGTGCACTCTAGAATTGAATTTAGCTTCTACCTCTTTCACGTAGTTTTTGATTATATACGAAACTTCAAATTTGTTCTTCATTAGGTAGATCATACAGAAATGTGTGTACTCATCAATTAGAGTGATAAAATATTTTGAACCATCCCATGAGCAAGGTTCAATCGGACCACATAAATCAGTGTGAATTATCTCTAACGGCCGTTCAGCTTTTCGACGATCATTTTTAAAACTTGTTCTCGTTTGTTTTACTTTGACACAAACTTCACAAACATCTTCAATATAACTTGATTCAGCTTCAGTTAGCACAACACCGTCAACCATGTTCGCCAGTTTCTTTAAATTTGTCATACCTAAGTGACCCATCTTGCGGTGCCCATCTTGGTACTGGTTGACCTTCACACTTGTCAGAGCACTGTTAAATTTTACGGGTTTAATATTTATCGTGTACATACCGTTATTTTGCAATGTACCACGAAGTATTTCGACATTGTCTTTACATACTGTGACGGTTTTGTCGATAAATTTAACTTCACCACCATTCTGAGAGATTGCTTTAACGGACAACAGATTTTTAGTGAGCTCTGGAACAAGAAGAACTTTGTTGAGGATAACTTCTTCATATTTAACTGTGCCACAGCCAATTGATACCATTTTTTCATTTTTCTTTGCAACACCAATGTTACTTTCACCATCGTCAATTTCTGAGAACAGAGAGCCATCATTCTACATGTGTGATGATGAGCCTGAATCAACTACCCACTCAGTCATGGTATTCGTGTCACATTCTTCAATTACATTTGCCTCTTCATACGCCATAAACGATACTGGTCGATTTTTATTCGATTGATTCCGGAAACAGTCTTTCGTATCATGATTCTTCCTGCGACATGTGGTGCAGAACTTTGACGACATCTTGGTATTGCAGTTACATGGCACGTTATATGCGATCTGCAATTTCTTGCGATATGCCCTACTTGGTTGCACTTGTAACATTTCATTTCACAGGATGTAAATGCTACAGAATCACTTTTTGATTTTGAATCACCCATTTTCAATCGTTGTTCTTCATTTAATAACCGCGAAAGTAAATTTGTTATTGTTTGTTCAGACTTGGCAGCTGACTCCCATGCACTTACAAAATGTCGATACGAATCTGGTATCGTCGACAAAATTTTTGTAATAACCATCGCGTCGGATATTTGTTCACCAACGGATTTTAATTTATGCGCAAGGTTTTCTAATTTGCTCACGTGCACTGATATACTTGCCCCATTATCATATTGCGCGTTGAAAAAATCTTGTAATAACTTGTTTTTCTGTTGCTGCGTACCTTGTTCAAACACTTCGCACAATTTTCGAAACTTTTCACACGCTGTTTTATAATTCAATATATAGGTTAGGATGCTACTCTGTACGGACGTCAAAATCAATTTTTGAGCACGTGCATCTTTTTTATTGGGTAGCGAAAATCCGAAATTCTACGTCCTAGCCGTGCTACCTGGGTAACGCTAACAGAATTAGGTTGGTGTAGTTGAGAGGGGCAGAGTAAATACTGCTTATACTCAATGATTCTGCACCATGGCGAGTCATTGGCGCCATAAAACCAATGCAACTCAAGCGTCTGTTCTCCATGTTAGGGGCGGCTTGGAGCGGGCGTCTGTCTTGGATCAAGCGGCTCGCTATATAAATGTGTAGAAAGCGTCTGTTCTCCATGTTAGGGGCAGCTTTCAGTGGGCGTCTGTCTTGGATCAAGCGGCTCGCTATATAAACGTGTAAAAAGGTTGTTTCTGGTGACCTTAAGATGCAGAACGAACCCATTCACGAAAATTTGGGTTGGGCGAAGGGCTAACACCCCATTTCCGTAAAAAATTATTGTCATGAATTCTGTACACAGGCCTCGGAATATCTCGGATTCATTATTGGAACGACCTCGGAAACTGTACCCGGACTACGATTTAAAAATGGGAACCTGGAACGTGCTTAGCCTCAGAAGACCAGGAGATCTCCTAAAACTCACTCAACAAGTCGAGAGCTACACACTGGATATAGTGGCATTACAAGAACTAAGATGGCCAGGCAGTGGAATCCATGAAACAGCGAAAGGATACACTCTGTATTATTGCGGTCATCAAAACGGAGGAGAATTTGGAGTTGGCTTTCTTATACACCGTCGCGTGAATCAGCATGTTATCGACTTCTGCCCAATTAATATGCGGTTATGCACACTGAGAATCCGCACGCAAAAATTCAATGTAACGATCGTCAATGTTCATGATATAAAAATCGTGGTAGGTGACTTTAATGCTCAAATCGGTAGGATTGCAGAACTTAAAACACATATCGGCCCTAACAGCTTGCATCATACCAGCAACAATAACGGTTTTCGCGCAGCCGAGCTGGCTATGATGTATGATCTAGTAATTTCCAGCACTTTCTTCCCTCACAAGAGAATTCACAAGGCAACGTGGAAATCAAATGACGGAAGAACGGAAAATCAAATCGATCACGTCATGATCTCTAAGAGACACTCTACAAGTATAACTGACGTTCGATCATACAGAGGTGCTGATATGGACACCGATCATATGCTTGTCATCTTTAAGTACAAGTGCAAGTTGTCATCCACATTTAACAGACAAGCAAAAAAGACCGTGCGCTGGAATGTCGAAGCATTTAAACATCCGGAAACGCTGAATAGATATTAGGAAATAATAACACAAAACATAGAAGAGCATGACATCTCTTCTGAGATGCCATTAAACATACAAGAAGAATGGCAAACGCTTCAATCAACCATTATAGCCGCAGCACAAACTACAATCGGAAAACGACCACCGAAATCACACAACGAATGGTTTGACGACGAGTGCCGCCAATCCGTTGAAAATAAACAAAAACTGCGAGAAAAATGGTTAACAAGGAACACCCGAAGCTCCCAAGCTGATTATCTATGCGCCAGGAAAGCCTCAGCAAAACTTCTACGTAAAAAGAAACGCGAACACATGAAGAGCTGCATCGAAAACATCAACCAACATGCGGCCAACGGAAATTCAAAAGAGTGCTTTGCCAATGCACGAAATCTGACCAAAGATTTCCACCCAAGATCTACAGCCATCAAAAATGTAAATAATGAACTTACAACAAGTGAACGTGATGTGCTGGCAGTGTGGCGATCCCACTTTCAAGACCTACTGAATAGGACGAACGAAGTTCATCCTATTCGAGCAATTGCTCCATCAACTGAAGAGATTTTTGTCCCTTACCCAGCAATAGAAGAAGTGGAAGCTGCCATTAAAAAACTGAAAAATGGCAAATCACCAGGTTTCGATGGAATTCCCGCAGAACTTCTGAAAAATGGAGGAGCAGCTCTGGTCTTACGTATATACGATCTGATTCTTGCAATCTGGGACCAAGAAGAACTACCTGATGAATGGAAAACAGCTCTCATTGTTCCGCTACATAAGAAAGGTGACCGTTTAAAGTGTGAAAATTATCGTGGCATCGCACTGTTGAACACTGCATATAAAATACTAGCTAATGTTGTACTTGCTCGACTCATCCCGTTCGCCGAATCTATCATCGGTGACTATCAGTGTGGTTTTCGTCCCAACCGCTCAACCACAGATCAATGTTTTACATTAAGGATGATTCTGGAAAAATGTTGGGAGTACAACATCAGCATTCACCAGCTCTACGTTGATTTCAGGCAAGCATATGATAGTATCATCCGCGACAACCTCTGGTCCGCACTCATATGCCTTGGTATCCCAGAGAAACTTGTTTCTCTGTGTAAACTCACAACATCGGGATCAAATTGTAGAATAGTAATCGAAGGGTCAGTTTCTGATCCTTTCGATATAACATCAGGTGTTCGACAAGGTGATGCACTCGCGCCCGTACTATTTAATTTGGCGCTGGAGTACGCGATAAGAAAAAGCCGAATTGAGACACAAAACTGCATATATAACAAATCTAGTCAAGTTCTTGGCTACGCAGATGATATTGTGCTTCTCGGACGTAGAACAAGCGATATTAAGGATAGTCTCTCTCAGCTTGAAAGAAATGCTAAACGGCTTGGATTATGCATCAACACCAGCAAAACTAAAGTGTTAACAACATCTAAGAACATACCTCCCGGAAATCTGGATACTGGCGACTATGAAGTGGAACGCGTGGAAAACTTCAAATACCTCGGGTCTGTAATAACATCGTCAAATGACATGCAGGCAGATATCAAAGCCCGTGTCTCTGCCGCATACAGAGTTTTCTACGCATACTCAAAACTTCTGCGATCAAAACATCTTTCGCGGTCGTGTAAACTCACACTTTACAAAGCATTGATACGACCTGTGCTTACATTTGGAAGTGAAAGCTGGACACTGACTTCCTCCGATTGTAGAATTCTATCAACATTCGAGAGGAAAGTCATACGAACAATTTATGGTCCATGTAAAGTTGCTGAAAATCAGTATAGAATCCGAATGAATCATGAAATCAGACAGCTTCTTGGAGGCTGCGATGTAATCGGATTCATTAAATCCAACCGGATTAGATGGTTTGGTCATGTAGAAAGGGCTCCATTGGAAAGAATGATAAAAAAAGCGTCCCAACAACAACCAGCTGGTGTTCGTCGAAGAGGAAGACCTAGACAACGCTGGCGTGATGACATCATCCAAGACCTTCGTGATATAGGATGTCGAAACTGGGGTCAACTGGTCATGGAACGAGATGATTGGAAGCTGGTGGCACAGACGGCAAAATCCCTTCATGGGATGTAAACGCCAGAGAGAGAGAGACATCTTTTTTATTCCATAGTGCCTTTTTTTCTGCATCAGTACAATCCTCTAACTTCGTTGTTCCACCAACGACATCATAAAGCTCATTTGCCTTCAACACGATTGATATCTGAAACTTCCAGAACATAAAATTTTCTTGATGCCTTAGCATTTCAATGCGGTTTGAATCATCATCTCTTGACGCCATCCTTGCACCTTCATATAATGAAAACAGCTTCGTTTTTTATTTCTCTTCCATTTTTTCAGTTGGCCTTTTTAATTGTCACAAATTAGTTGCAAAACATCTGGGCACCATAATCTGTTGAATTAAATAAAAATAACAGAGTTAATTTTAACTTGTTTATTAGGCAATTAATTTGGTAAGACTGAAACTTCCAATTGACATTGACAACAAGGTGAGTGAGAGAGACACAACTACTATTATAACAAGTTACACCAATACACATGTCAAACGTGATGACGTATATAAATTACATTCTCAACAATAACAATAGGAGTTTGTGAATAATCTTTATTAGTTTTAATTTTTTTTGTCAACAAACGTCTTTTAACTTTAAAATAAAACAAACTAGAAGTTTCTAGAAATTTCTTTAATAAAACCACAGTTATGAATATTTGAAAATAACTCGTCATGCCAAAAATCACGGAATTCTCGAGATTTAGAACCGCTATATTTTCCAAAAAAAATCCTCGAACACGTATATCTTTTTTTTCGATATAAAACCTGTAAAAAAATTTGAGCCAAATCAAAAATGTGTCGGTCAGATTTTGTCCAAATCTGTTCGGTTTGTAAAAGAATTACCGATATAATCGATTACTTGTAAACATAGTAAATTGATGAAATCTGGTATTAGTTTGTCTCTGATGCTGGATCATAGCTTATATAAATAGTATCCAATTTGACTCTCAATTAACAATATTATTTATTCATTAAATGGAAATCATTTATGTTTTTCTACACAAACCAATATGAAACTAAATTCCAAAAATCCAAACTTTTGTCCACAGTTTTAATTACTACATCTAAGCTTTATTTAATTCAAAGAAACTTGAAAAAGGTAATCACTAGCAACGATATCAACACAGAATAATAATCTTTTCCAAATCAGCTTAACTGTACTGAAAAAAAATCTATTTGATTTCAATTGATACTCTCTCTAGTGACAGAATTTCGAAGAAAGAAGATTCGTAACTAAATAAAAGAAAAACTCATCGCAAAGAGTACCTATGTTTGTCTTTATTGAAACAAAACACCAAAATGTTATCCAAAATCGGATATTTTAAAGAAAACAATTTACCCTTATTACGTTTCTTTTTCTTTTGCGTTTGGCTTCTCTGTTTTCTTTTCTTTGGTTGAGTGAAACTTTCTTACCTTCAGGCAACAGGTGAATTGAATTATTATTTTTACTGAAAATTTGAAAATGTTAAAAGAACAAAACACACAAAATTACTTTGTTTGTGTTTCGTCGGTATGAATTGATTTATATTTTTTTTGTTCTTCAAGCTAAATAAATCTTTTCAACTAGAAGATGGTAGTTGTAATTTAACTAGATTTCCACAAATAAAACTTTATTGAATTTTTCTCTACGGTTTTGGGTTTAGATTTTTATGTAATTTTATTTTTGTATGTTGTAAGCATTTTTGGAAAAATTTCTTTGTGATAAGGGGGAAGGAAAATTTATAAGTCAAAAGTTTTTTTGGTCGCAAATGAGTCAAATTAAGTTAACAGTCATAACGTATAATGGAATGTAATTGAATTGAGATATTCTTTTTAAGAATTATTGTATTTTGTATAATTTAGTTGTTGGAAAAAGTTTGCTTTTTCATTTTTGAAATATGATTTGTGTAATTTATTTTTTTATTTTAATGATTTTTGTTTCGGCTTATTTTGTGGGTAAACTTTTCAACTTCATTTTCTTCACTTGTTGATTTAAACAAAGAGGGAGCATTTTTTTTCTGTTTATAACAACTAAACATAGTACAGGTTTTTGATTTTCTGTTGCGGTAGATGAATACAGATGTAATTTCAAATTAAATTTCCTTAAAAATTCCCCTATATCTTAAAATCTGTTTTATGTAATTGGTGATAAATTCTGATAAATTTCAGATATATCACATCAAATTGAGAAGAAGAAAACTAATGATTTTAATTAATTTTACAGGAAAATGCATTATCTGATTCGTTCTGTACAATGGTCTTCAATAATAAATGACTAAAAAGTAAAAAGGACATTGAAAGAAACATTGTAAAATTGTAAAATTCAGTTTTTGAAACAAACTAAGCTTCGTTAAAGCTAAGCTGAAGTCCACTGAAATTTTGTTTTCAAATGGCTCCTGTAGTTTTTTGAACTTTTAAATAACATTAAATACTGGAAAAATATATAAATTTCGTTTATCTTTTCAAGCGTTATGGAAATTTGCTCTGATACAAACAACAATTTTTTTTTCTGTACTGCAGTTATCTGTTTTATTGATTTTATTAAACTAAAAATAAATTTTAACTAACAAAAAATATTTAATCAAAAGTATTTATATAAAAAATTGCAGAACCCTTCTTCAAGCGAGTGAGTATTTTTACGAACTGACTCATGTACCATTTCACAAACTATTTGTATTTTACAAATTACATACAGCCGTGATAATTAGAAATCAGTAATTATGTATAATTACTGCAAAAAGAATAACAATGCAACAATATAAAAACAATTAAAGGTAACACAAAACAACCTCGATTTGCAAGAAATAACGATTATTTAAAGTTTTCGAAAAACAAATCAGCTGATCACAGTTGTCAAGGTTTTTTTTTCAGGAAAAAAAATGTATGGAAAATTTCTTGAACCAATAGTTTTTAAAAATATATCCTTCAGGACTGAATTAAGAGGAAATAAAATACATGAATAAAAAAGACGATAAGTCGTGTGCCTCGGATAAGTTGTTTGAACACATTAATTCAAGCATGAGATAAATCGCATTAAACGCGTTGGTTCATTAATAAGACAGTGTTTCAACAAATGAACTTCTATGGGGTGAACAGCTTCGTAACAGGTTCTATCATTGCGACATTAATCATTTGTAGACTTGCTTAAAATAATATATATAAATTGCTTAATAAAACTCATAATCATAATATAGATGACTTATCAGGTTGCTTTAGATTAAGCCTGAATCCACCTGGCATACCGCATGTAATGCCGTCTGGTTATCTTTTATTTGTACGTGTATGCTTTTCTTGTTAAAGCTGCTGTATAGTGACATACGGTAAAAAGTATATTTTCAATAGAGGAAATCGATTTTTAAATTTCTTTGTTATACAAAAAAACGTTCCCACCCAACCGAGATGAATGTTGAACTGATCTGTCATTTCAAAAAGAAACGACCATTGACCTGACTGCCCATACAAATGCCAATATCCTTATCAGATATAAAAATATTCCTCATCCATTATTCTTACGTAAAGCTTACGTTTTTCAGCGGTTTACGATTCATCAAATCACTAGCAGACTCCACAATGTTAAACAAATCTCTTCAAACTTTACTCACCGATGAGCGAAACTGTACTTATAAATGCTCAAAGTTTTTATTAAAAATCACGTCTTATTTTGTTGAATGAATAAACGCAATTGAATGTAGCATCTATTGTTTTGTAAGAATACAGTAAATATATCTTTGTAAATACAATTTTTTTTTAATATCATATATTTTTGTGATTCCCTTATTTTATATATACAAAACAGGCAAGATTCATTTATGCTATCGGGCACCAGATGTCACTTAAATTATGAGTACTATAAATTAATGCTTACACTGATTCACATACACTACAAGAATAAATGATGCTGCGTAAAAATATTTTTCATTGGGTATATATAATCTATTTCTAAGCAGCCAGCTCAAACAAAATTTCATACCACTGCATATGCAAAATTTTTGTTTTTCATTTTTTCGAAAACTACGGGGCTAGCTTTTGCTCAAAAAATCGTTCTTGCGTATCAAATTTTTGCATTGGTAGTAATTTTTTTTGAGTAGCACAACTAGCACAACAATAGAATAATACACCACAGTCTTTGTTTTTGTTGTTTTGCCAAATGGCGAAGCTATCTTCTGCTTAGCCTTCTGCTCGAATGCGTTCTGCTCGAAAAATCGTTTTAGCCTGTCACCATTTATTTAATAGTGATATGGAATTTTTCTTGAGTAGCACATCCAGCACAACTATGGTACAATACAGCACAACATCCTTTTTTTATGTTTTGTTAAATGGCGGGGCTAACTTCTACTCGAAAAATCGTTTTAGCGTGTTTAAATTTTTCCGTTGGTGGGTAGGAATTTGTTTTGGAGTAGCACAACTCGCACAACTTTAACACAATACAGCACTCAATTTATTTTTTTTTCCAAAATGGCGGGGCTAACTTCTACTTGAAGAAATGATGTTAGCGTTATAAAATTTTTCTGTTAGTAATACGAAATTTGGCTTTGTTTTTCAGATTTTTCAAAATGGCGTTTTTCCATTGGTGCTATTTGGTGCTATTTTTAAAAATGGCGGGGCTAAGTTAGGTGACATGTGTTAACTTTATAATTTTAAAATTCACTTACTTAGATATTTTTGCGGTGAAGTGATAAAAAATTTATCACTTCACCGCTTCACTGTTACAGAATTTTGCTGCTGGAAACTGTATATTAGAACTTTACCATAATCCGCTGCGGGATAAGTCAAGTTGCCAAATCCGACCTTTTCATTTTGTAAATAACATATTTGTGCAAATAGTACAAACTAACTCTTGGTTGTATATGATACAACATCCCAGGACTATTTTTATTAAATATAGAGATCTCAAGCAACAAGAACAAAACCTCAATATTAAGCAATAATAACGTTCAATACAAACTGTGATCTACACACTTCAAGTTTACTTTAAACAACAACCGGGAAAATAGAAGAAACTTTTGAAATCATTCAACCCGAATCTAACACAAAAAACTACCCGAAATGGTCGGATCCAACAGCCGTAGAAAGAATCAAAGAAAAAACTGAGCGAAATAGCAAACAGACTCCCAATAACGATATGTTTAATACAGAACTGATACTTGCTAACCCAGCATTGACAGCCTTACAAGAATACTTAAACCTGACCGAACATGAGCATTTACTTAACCACCAAGACACAAAAATTAAAACCAACCAAATACGGAGGTACTCTTTGACAGCCATCATTCTAATTTTAATAGCGCTAATAATCCTAGGTACCTGTTGTGTACTTAAAAAGACGAAACGTAAATTCGTGACGTTCTCAAATCACAGACCAAAAAGTTACATTTCTGATAACAAACAAGACGAAACAATTCCTTTAAAACCAAGGACTAAACCTTTCAACCTCACAAGATTCGAAACAACCGTTTTAAACCCAACACCTAACAAAATAAACGGGCCGCCGTTTAGATAAATATAATACAACTGATCAACTTTAAATAAAATACATAAACACAACAAAGTTGATATTTTCTTCGGTCCTAAGATTAGATTACGTAATTAGTTAAGGCTAAAGCTTGTACTTGTTTCTTTCTTTCTATTTCGATATTGGGTAGGCTAATTGTAGTTAAAATAGAAAATCCTTTTAAACAGCATGATTCTATACTCTAAAATATGGAGGTGCTGAAATCTCACAACTCTGACATATCAAGACATCGGTCTAGGCTAATGATTTTGATATAGTTTTCGGCAAAAAACTTTTATAAGGACATGGATTTTAGATTTGGGCAACGATGTATATCAAACATAACTCTTTGTAAGTACATGTATTTATTATTTCTGTTTAGAAATTTATCACAAAACTAACACGAAAATTCAATACGTTGCCGGAAAATTATAACAGATCAAAAATTAATATAATTTAGTGAAAAGATGATACACTCAGCAAACTACTCAAAAACCTCTCCATTTAGCGTTTCGAGAAAATATTACAAAGTCACAAATTCATATTTCTTTCAAAATTCCAAAAATATTGTAAAAATTAAATAAAATCAAACTTTTTTCAAAATTCCAAAAATATTCCAAAAATTATTACAAAATCAAAGATTAAAATTTTTTTCAAAAATTCTAAAAATATTGCAAAAATTATAACAAAATCAAAAATTGAAACTTTTTTCAAAATTCCAAAAATTAGAATTAAATCAAATATTTAAACTTTTTCTAAATTCCAATAATATTCGAAAAATTCTTAAAAATTTTAACTTTTTCATAAATTCTAAAAATATTGCAAAAATTATAACAAAATCAAAAATTGAAACTTTTTTCAAAATTCCAATAATTATAATAAAATCAAAAATATAAAATTTTTCAAAATTCTAAAAATATTGCAAAAATTCTTACAAAATCAAAAATTGTAACTTTTTTCAAAATTCTAAAAAGATACAATAAAAAATTCATAAATTCTATTTTTTTTTTTCAAAATTATAAAAATATTGCAAAAATTATAACAAAATCCAATATTAAAACTTTTTCCAAAATTCTATAAATATTGCAAAAATTATTACTAAATCAAAAATATATTCTTTTTTCAACTATAACTTCAAGAGTTCAAGCGATACGCAAGCTATCTCAGAATTGTTCGCTGAAAATTTCAAGTCGGTATATAATGAACCAATGAGTTTTAATGATAATCGTTTTAGCTACCTTCCATACAAAGACGAAATTATTTCATCCATTGACTGTGACGTTGACGATATTTTAAAAGAAATTAATGACTTAGATAAGAACAAAGGTGCAGGTGATGATCTTATAACTCCTGAATTTCTAAAGCAGACAGAACACACTATATCTAAACAATTACTTCAAATATTTCAAAAATCTTTTAACGAAGGCATTTTTCCAAGTCATTGGAAAAACGGTATTATAACACCTATTTTTAAATCGGGTGATAGGAGCGACGTAAAGAATTATAGAGGAATTACAATTTTATCAACGATTAGTAAAATATTTGAAAAAATTGTATTTAAGAAATTAAATCCAGTTGTTAGACCATTAATTAACGTTAGACAACATGGCTTCGGTACTGGTAGATCAACAGTAACAAATTTAATAGAATACTCAGCTTTTATAAGATCGAACCTGAATGACAAAAAACAAGTCGATGCTGTATATACAGACTTTTCAAGCGCGTTTGACGTAGTTGATCATGGTATACTGATTCTTAAACTTAAAAAGTATGGAATAAGAGGTCCTTTATTGCAATTAATAAGTTCATATTTGAAAGACAGAAAACAAACAGCAAAATTTAAAAACAAAAAATCCTTAACTTTTGATATGACCTCAGGCGTTCCTCAAGGTAGTATCTTAGGGCCTTTACTTTTTCTAGTATTTATCAACGACCTACCAGAACTATTCAATGACATACAATACTTATTATTTGCAGACGATTTAAAAATGTTTCAAGCCATTAACAACGTAGAAGATGCAAAACATCTTCAAGATAATATTAACAAAGTAACAGACTGGTGCAAATTGAATGGCATGAAATTAAATGTTGGCAAATGTTCAGTCATTTCTTTCAATAAAAAAAGTGACTATTTCAAATACGATTACGAGATAGAAGGGAAAATTCTCAAAAGAGACTGTCAAACTAGAGACTTGGGCGTTATTTTCGACAGCAAATTAACTTTTAAAAGTCATATTGATAAAGTGATAAGTAGTAGCTATTCGGTTCTGGGTTTTATTAAAAGACGAGCTAGGGAATTTAATGATCCATATTTAACAAAGACACTGTACGTGGCCTTAGTGCAATCGACTTTGGAATATACTAGTGTTGTTTGGTCTCCTTATAGACAAGAAGACATTAATCGTATAGAAAGTGTTCAAAAACAATTTTTGTTATTTGCTCTCAGACCTATAGGATTTTCAGGATATAAATTACCTAAATATAAGAATAGGTTGTTATTGATTAATATGACCACTTTAGAAAATAGAAGAGAACTTGCGCTAGCATTACTAGGATTTGATTTAGTTCGGAAAAATATTAAAATAGAATCTTTGACGAATAGACTTTTAGTTAGACAAGTGAACTATTCACTGAGAAATGCCAGAGTCTTAACAGAAGTAAATCATTCTAACGACTTTTCTTTTAATGACACAGTTGATAAATGTATAAGAATTTTCAATAAGTACAATGTTTTTTATAATAATGAAATTGGTAGAAGTAGTTTTAAGAAAAAAATTGAATTTAAAACGAAAACTCTATTTGAAAATAGTAGTTAAGTGAACGAAATGTAATTTTAAATCTGAATAATTTTAAGGAAATAATTGTAAATAAAGGCATTAATTGTCAATAAATAAATAAATAAACTATATCTAACTATAACAAATTCAAAAATTTCCATGTCCAAATTCATTTTCAATTACATTTACGTCATAAAAACAGCTAATTTTTTTTTTCCAAAAAATTAGCTAAAAAATAAATGAAAGCATTTTTTGACACACTTGACTTTATTTTTTTGACAAACTTATAATGCCATAATTCTCTATAATAATAATAAAATTGCATGTCATACAAATAATTAATTTTATTTTTTCCAAAAAATTGGGTAAAAAAATAAATAAAAATCTTTCTTTTGACACACTTGACAACATTTTTTTGACAAACTTATAATGTCATAACTCTCAATAATAATAATAAAATTTCATGTCATACAAATAATTAATTTTATTTCTTTCCAAAAAATGGGCAAAAAAATAAATAAAAATCTTTCTTTTGACACACTTGACAACATTTTTTTGACAAACTTCTAATGCAATAATCTAGTTTTTGATCTCACTTATCAATCCCTACTAAATTCAATGTTCCTGCTCATAATCACTTAAAATGAACGTTTTTAAGCCAAAAATATGAAAATTTGCTATTTTTGAAACACTTAATGATTTTTTTGACACACTTCCGATACAGTTATCGACAATATTGTCAATTTCACCAAAATGCTTAGCAACTTTGTATAAATTTGGTATTCTGTAACTCTTATTTGTGTATCATTAGACATAAACCAATTTACAACTATAACAAATTATAACAGATTTTTGGTACTAGATTCGTACTTTTAACAACTAACTTTTTTAATCTTAAAAAATGCAAAATAAAATAAAAATATATTTAATAAATAAATATGTTTTAATGATACTTATAAAAAAATATGATTATTTAATATTATTTAAGACCTAATATTGCGTTATAAATTAATTTTTACGCCAATCGATGAATTTTGTATAAAAAAGTCAACACACAAAACATAAAGCAAAATTGTGATTTTGACAGTAACTATATTGTTCTTGTCAGATTCACAATATTGTGTTGAATTTTCACCAAATTGGTGTTACATAATACGAAATTCACGATATTGTGTGAATTTACAATATTGTGATGACATTTATGTGTTCGGGAACAGGGCCCCAGTAGTCATAATTTAAAACGTCTACTGTGAGAAAAAGATTTTTGTTTGTTTGTATGAAACTGGAAAACGTTTGTAGTAAAGCTTCAGGAACATATAGTTGAATTGCTGTTGTTCCAATTATTATATTAAAACTTAATGATTTTCTTTGAACGTTTGACAAAATAGTATTAAGTCGACAATATGCGAACAATATAAAAACGAAGTTTCATGTTTATATTATGTTTAGGTAGACACTGTCTCGTGAGTCTAAGCCGACGCTTCGCCACTGAAAAAGGTTAATATGTAAGTTTTTTCAGATTAATAAAAATAATAAATTAAATGAAAGTAAAATCGCAAATTCAGCATTAATTAATTGTTATTGAAATTTCTTTCACAAAGAAATAAAATTAAAATTACGTCATATTAGGATAGGTCAGTTGTAGAACTGATTAATTAGAATAAGAAATATGCACTTTCATAGAATCTGGATTGTTTTTCTTTTTCATGAGGATCACAAAAGTTACGAAAATTGTTAGTATTAATATTATGTATGTATTGTAAATGTAATTCAGATTAATTTTAATGTTTAATATGTCGCAATCGACTTTTATTATATATACCAACGGTATCTTTTTGCCAATGGTTTAAATTTAAATTTAGCTAATAAACGATTGTACGGTTTTTCGCTGTTAAAAATGCGAACTCTAGCCCAAACAAAAGATCTCTAAGTACAAAGATATAATTCAATTCATATGACCATGATGGTCTAGAACAATTAAAGAAATTAAAGAAATTAAAAAAATTGAATATAAACATACATTTATCTTACTTTAGTTGCATGCAGTTGGATGTATTGATAACAATTTATTTTACACTTCTCACCTTACTGCAGTTAAGTACGAACATAACCTGCGGTTTCTTGCAGTGCTTTACCTTTTCAAAAAAAGCACTAATATATGATATGCATTCGATCCTCTGGAATCATGCTGATTTTCTTTTTGGTATTTGTCAAAACGTGCTTTTTCCTACTATTAATCAAGAACACGGTTGACAAAAAGACTGTTATGCTAGGACTATTGCTCTTTTGCTCTAAAAATGATAGTTTTATTTTCAATTATAATTTCATTAATTTTCTTAAAAAGAGTCGCTATATTTTTGTGTGCTACTGTGTCGCTACATTTTTGTATGCGACTGTTGAATGAGATTTAGTTACGTCACTCAAATTTCAACAATAAACATGTTTATTTTAATGTTTTTTTTGAATACTGGAGAAATTGGTGATGTTAGAAGGGGTAACAGAAGAACGGAAAGATGTATAAAAATAAGAATTTTTGGAATAAAGATGCAGTGTAAATTTGATAGATAATATATAACAATTAAATTCGAAATATTTTAGAGAGAATACAAACATATAAAAAACTATTATGCCTTTGATGTTTTCTTACAAGAAGTCCGAAGATTATGTATACTGAATGTTTGGTGATAAACAGTGTTAATGAAAGTGTGATGTAGCCGTATTACACATTAATATGGAAATGTTTGGTGGTTGAACAGGAATTTGGTTTCTACTATTAGTTTATTGTTCTAGAGTTGGTGTAGATTTCTTATAAAATGCTACCTGTTAAATATCGCGTAATATATTTTGATATGTAACGCGGAAAATTACCTTTTCTTTCTGAACCCGTAGTTTTCTTCGCAGACGAGGAAGTTTTGTGCTCGAGCATTAACAGATGCATTGACACAAATCTAATCTAAACAACAAATTTAATTAATAAAACAAATCCAAACTTTATTTCAAAATCTCGTAACAGCACTTCGGTTTTTATTTAGTTTATATATTACACTAGATTACAAGAAAAATCTCCCGAAATAAAACCCAACTTTTCTTATAGATTTGGACCTCCTAAACATGAATATCATATTCATTTTTTTGGGTAGCTCTTGTTTTTGAGATATTCATGAAAAACCAATTTTTTTGGGTGATCAAAAATGTTGTTTCGGTTTTTGGGTCTCATATTTTACAAAACAAACAAATTAAAAATATTAATGAAATAAATGCACAGTAAATATGCTAACAAACATTTTGAGCTATATTTTGTAAAAATTCATTAAGGATTCTGGAAGCTACAGTCGAAAAAAGTTGAAAAAATACGAAAAATTCACGTTTTTTTAAAAAAATTTCCATTTTCAACGCCATAAATTCCCAACTTCGAAAACAAAATTGGAAATTATACTTTACTATTTTAAAATAACTCTTTGCTGATGTTTGAAAGCGACTAAACTTTTGAAATTATTATTTATGGCACAATAAATTAAGTTAAAAATTATTTTTTCCAAATTCTGAGTTTTGACTTTTTTTGGGAAAACTTGAATAAATTGATGCAAACTGCACCAATATTTGTGTCTTTTAGCTTAAAAGAAAGAAAATTGAAGCTACTATAGGTTTCAAGAAATTAAAAAAAAAATTAGTGTCCTTATTTGTTCAAACTTTATGGCGTTGAATATGGAAAAATTTTAAAAAAATGTGAATTTTTCGTATTTTTTCAACTTTTTTCGACAGTAACTTCCAGAAACCTTAATGAATTTTTACAAAATATAGCTCAAAATGTTTGTTAGCATATTTACTATGTACTTGTTTCATTAATATTTTTAATTTGTTTGTTTTGTAAAATATGAGACCCAAAAACCGAAGTTTGTTTGGGTTTTCGTGAATATCTCAAAAACAAGAGCTAACCAAAAAAAATTAATATGATATTCGTGCTCAGGAGTTACAAATCCATCAGAAAAGTTGGGTTTAATTCAGGGAGACAAAAAACGTACAAAATTTGTAAACTAGTGTTACTGAAAAACTAAAAACAACATATTCAGTAATATTTTGTTCATAAATTTGAAAATAATTTTTGCAAACTTTTAATAAATAATTAAAATTGTGTTAATTAAATTAAATATACTATATTGTTAAAAGTTAAAAATTGAGGTAGTCTGTAAGAATAGATCGAAGAATCGGTTCATCTAAATAATTAAGTCAATTGCAAGAAGAACAGTCAGTTTTAGTTGTTAAAGTTCTGTTAATTAAATAAGTCAGTGCAAGAAGTTCAGTTAGTTTCAGTTGTTAAAGTTCTGTTAATTAAATAGTAGTTATTTAGTAGTTAAAATTCAGTCTGATTTAAGTGTACAAAAAGTTCAGTCTGATTTAAATGTAATAAGTCAGTTATAAAGAAAATATATGTTAGTTCAGTCTGATTTAGTCTGATTTAAGTGTACAACAAGTTCAGTCAGTTATAAAACAAAATATATGTTATAAATAAATAGATGTTATATAAAACAATAAAAAATAAAACAATAAACAATACATTTACTATCTGGAAAATTTAGTGTGGTTAATAAAGTGATATTTTGTAAGACCATTCATCAGGCACAACACGGCTCCCATTCAACTTGTTGGGTTTCTTATGACTCTCATGAAGAATGTAGTCAGCCAGACTTCCTCCTTTCGTCCTCTTCTGTAAGAGTCAAGTTATTCTGTGTCAGTCGAACCATTTCTCGTTCTCTTTACCTATAGTAATAAATGTTATTCGAAAGTATGTATGTGTATAATATTTTCAATAATTTCTCAACCCACTTGTTTAAAAAAACATAATTATTTAGAATATTTCTTACAAGTACATGTTGAACTTCCGGAAAGCCAGTCTCATATTCTTTTAGGTAGATTTCATATAAAAATCTACCTATTGCAATGGGCTTCATCTCGGAATTTCGGAAAATTTTTGTGCCAAACGACTATATATGATAAGCGGAGACGAAAAAATAAAAGAAAAAAAATTTATATATATATATATATATATATATATATATATATATATATATATATATATATATATATATATATATATATATATATATACACGATATGAGATATAACGAAAACGACCGGCACTCTCACGGTCGCATTTGTTGAGGGAGATCAAAAGAAATTTTCTGTACATATGTGTTCTATTAATATCTCGGACGAGTTCATGAATCAGCAAAATCCGACACGTGGTTAAGGAACTAGAGCCTTTTTTCTAAAAAATTGATTTTTTAAAACCGTTATAACGGCCGTTTAGATACTAATATTTTTAAAAAATTAATGAATTAAGAATTTTTGGAATCCTTTTTATCAATTTGGTTTAAAAATAGACCTATGCAGTTAGAGGTTCCTGAGTGAGCGGCTCCAACAAAAAAGTTTGCAAAAAAAATTTTTTTTGAAACAACCGGCACTCTCACGGTCGCATTTGTAAAGCCAGATCAAAAAACCATTTCTGAAAATGTGCGTTTTATTAATATCTTGGACAAGTTCGTAAATCAGCCAAATCCGACACATGGTTAAGAGGCTTGATACTAGAAAAAACTCTGTTTTTTAGATCCGTTATAACGGCCGTTTAGATTCTAATATTTTTAAAAACTTCATAAATTTAGAATTTTTAAAACCTTTCTAATCTGTTTCTTAAAAAAAAAAAAGACCTCTGCAGTTGGAGGTTTCTGAGTGAGCGGCTCCAACAAAAATGCTTGTAAAACACCAAATGCGTTTGAATCAACCGGCACTCTCACGGTCGCATTTGTGGATCCAGATCAAAATACCTTCCGTAAACATGTGTGTTTTATTAATATCTTGGACAAGTTCGTAAATCAGAAAAATCTGACTCATGGTTAAATAACTAGGGGCTTTATACTAGAAAAAAAATTTGTTTTTTTAATCCGTTATAACGGCCGTTTGGATACTAATATTTTTAAAATCTTCATAAATTTAGAATCTGTGGAAACATTTTAATCCGTTTCTTATAAATATAAACCTCTGCAGTTCGAGGTTTTTGACTTGTTGGCTTCAACAAAAACGTTTGCAACAATCCATAACTACAATTTCCAAAAACCTTATAACAGTCAATGAAAAAAAAAATAAAAAGGTTTGAATAGAAGAAATTAATTTTGTTTCTTAGAAATAAACTATTTTGATATTTTGCAGTAATTGGACGACATATGATATAGCGTAGGCTTGTGTCATAAATTGTCACACACATGTTCTGTGGTAGATTTGATATTTTTTGGTTGCAAAATTGGATAGATATAGTTTTGCTTATATGTTGTATTTGTTGCTAGATGAGACCTGTATCTTTAAATTTTATAAATAATGGCACAAAATATAAACAAACAAAACTCTTCAAAATTTATTATAAATAAATTGTATTTATTAATGTTCAATAAAAATGTTCAAACCCTGGATTTAAAATTTGTCCTTAAGTATTTTATTAATTTTAACAAAAAATATTGCATAAATTATTACTACAATATATGGTTAACTTTTTTTAACACTTTCGATAAATTAATTAAATATTAATTAAACTTCATAACTTGGTAAACTTGGTAAGATAAAATTTAATTTGGTAATAACATCAATCACGGCAAGATTGCAAGTGACCGATCTTTTTTTCCAAAATTAGTCATTGCAATTTTCGCGGTTAAAAAAACACAAGGTTTCCAATTTAGTATAAGGTAAGGTTTACAACAAAAACCTCGAAATGAATTCCACTGAACTTAATGAATTTCAATAAATTTTAATCTTGCAACACCATATTAAATGGTATAAAATATAAATTGATCAGCTGTGGATATCATTTTGACGTTTGTTTGTTTATACAATATTATATACAATATTGTATAATATAAAATATTATATTAATTAATTCTATTCTTTTTTTTTATATTTTAGGTTGTATTGTTTGTTGAACATCCTGGTTAGCTGAACTTGGAACATCCCGCACCTCTTGAATCGATTGATTCAAGTCATCAAGTAATAATCTGCTAAGTTTGCAGACCGGTCGTTTCACACATCCCCCCTTTGTTTGCAGTGTCACAACTCGGACTACTCCATCTGCTCCAGGATGAATTTGATCAACTCTACCGAGTAACCATTTTGTAGGTGGAAGATTGTCTTCATGTATCAAGACAATATCGTTTAATTTGATTGGTTGACCCTTTGTTTGCCATTTACTTCGTTTGTGTAAAGACGTTAAGTATTCTGATTTCCATCTGTTACAGAAATGTTGCATAGTTTGCTGCATGTGCTGCCATTTTGAGAGATGGGATGGTTTAATATCGGTAAGTGTAGGTTGTGGAACTTCTACCATTGGTCGTCCAATCAAAAAATGTCCTGGTGTTAATGGATCGATTTGGTCATCTGATAAAATACAAAGTGGTCGTGAATTCAGCACTGCTTCTATCTGACTGGCAACTGTTGTAAGTTCTTCAAAGGTAAATATTGTATTACCCATTACGCGTCTTAAATGAAACTTGAAGGATTTTACCGCTGCTTCCCACAGTCCTCCAAATGTTGGTGCAACACTAGGAATAAAATGCCAATTGATTTTTTCTGAAGTGAGAAATGAAAATATATTATTAGAGTTAGTTTTAATATGATCATAAATCTCGCGCAGCTCATTGTTTGCTCCAATAAAATTGGAACCGTTATCAGAATATAAATCTGTGCACAATCCTCGACGTGCTACGAATCTCTTTAATGTCGCTATGAAGCTCTCTGTTGTTAGATTTGACACCACTTCAATATGAACAGCCTTAGTTGCCATACACACAAATATTGCAATGTATGCTTTCCATCTCTGAGTAGATCTCCCATAAATTTGCTTGAGTTGAAGTGGTCCAGCATAATCAATGCCCGTCTTAAGAAATGGTGTTTCATAACAAACACGACTTTCTGGCAAATTACCCATTATTTGATAATTCGGTTTCAAGTCGTATCGTTGACATCTGTTACATTGTTTCAGAACATTCTTGACAATTCTACGGCAATTTACAACATGGTATCGTTGTCTAATAATGCTTATAAGTAATGTTGCTCCTGCATGTTGATGTCGTATATGAAGGTCTCTTATCAGTAGTTTGGTCAGCTCACAATTTGGTAATATCACTGGATGCTTTGTATTGTATGCTGCCGTTGAATTTTCTATACGACCGCCAACTCTTAAAATTTGCATTTCATCTAGAAATGGGTTAAGGTTTCGAATGTTGCTTTTTGGTAGTTCTTGGCTTACTCTTAGTAAATTTATTTCGGTGGCAAAGAATTCCCTTTGAATCCATGTCATAAATTTTGTTTCGCTCCTTGTTATTTCATCTACAGTCAGCTCGGGATTTCTTAACTTATTGACCTGTTTTAATTTATTGTAGTACCTGTAGATCCATGCAAGCACTCTAGTAATTTTTTGGAAAGAGGAGATGCGGGTGAGCAGGTGGCTAAGTAGCCAGCTGTCTGTGCTTGATACTGCAGCTAATACTGATGGTTCAATTTTTCTCTCTTCTTTGGCTACTTCCCTCTCATTCACGGTCAAGTTTTGATTTGGCCATTCCCTTTGCGGTTTTGATAGCCAATGTGGACCTTGCCACCACAGATCAAATCCTATTAGCTTGGATGGCAAAATTCCCCTTGAAGCACAATCCGCGGGATTACTTTCTGACTCGATATGATTCCAAGATCCTCTTGAGGTTTTTGACAAAATGTGTGACGTGCGGTTGGCGATGAAGGTTTTCCATCTTCTCGGAGGAGATGACAACCATGCCAAGACAATGGTTGAGTCCGTCCATAATGTGGTTTTTACATCTGGAGCTCCCAAGGCGTCTTTGATAGAAACCACTAGAGTAGCTAATAATGCTGCAGCACACAGCTCCAACCGTGGGATACATACTTGGTTAATTGGGGCAACCTTCGTTTTGGAACTAATGAGACTAACTGTTCCTACATCATATTCATCAGTATATCTGCAATATACAACCGCAGCATATGCTTTTTCGGAAGCGTCGCTGAAGCCATGAAGTTCAAATGAGTTTCCCCTGGTGCCAAACCATCTTGGTATATGTATTTTCTCTAGCTCTGGTAGTTCTTCCCTTATAATTTTCCAAAGTTCGGCTTGAGCTAAAGGTAGTTCGTCATCCCAATCTAGCTTCAGTAGCCACAAACTCTGAAACAAAATTTTTATATTTATAATAGCCGGTGCCAGCCAACCCATTGGATCGAAGATACGAGCAGATTGCGATAGAACTTCTCGTTTTGACCCTTTTGAATTCTGTTTCAGTTTTACTTTGATTCTGAACTCATCTCTATTGGGATTCCACTCTATTCCGAGTAGTTTTGGATATGACTGCTCATCTTTTATGTCCACCGGAATGTATTCCTTGTTTTCTGGAGCTATCCTCTCTAGTAATGGGCTATAATTTGATGACCATTTCCGCAAATTAAAGCCATAAGATTTGAGTACATCTGTGACAGTTTTTTGTATATTGAAGGCTTCATTTTCTGTATGACATCCAGACATAAAATCATCGACATAGAAATCATTCAATATTTTTTTAGCAATCATCGGTTCTTTGTCAATCAAAGTTTTTCCAATAGTTTGAAGTGTTTTGGTTGCAAGATATGGTGCTGAGGCTGTTCCGTAAGTAACTGTGGTAAGACGGTAATGTGTTGGTGGGGTTGAACTATTGGAACGCCAAAGGATTCTGTGGTAATCTTGATCATCAGGATGAAGCACTATTTGTCGGAACATTTTCTCAATGTCTGCGGTAAATACAATTGGATATAATCGGAATCGCATTAAAATTGATATGAGTGGCTCGTAAATGGTAGGTCCGACCATCAGCATATCGTTGAGTGAGATTCCGTTGGATGATTTGAATGATGCGTCAAAGACAACACGTAATTTTGTTGTGGTACTGGACTCTTTGAGAACTCCATGATGTGGAAGATAATAAATTTGATCGCTTCGGTTTACTTCTTCGGTTGGTATCTTTTCCATATGGTTTAGAGACAGATATTCATACATAAACTCGTGGTAATGGGTTTTGAAACAATTATCTTTAGTAAATCGTTTCTCCATTGCTTCTAATCGTCTTAATGCTCCTCGCTTGGTATCACCGAGCCTTAATGACGATGTTGGTTTAAATGGGAGTTTGACCACAAATTTCCCATCTGCCATTCGATTTGTGGTCCTTTCGAAATGTTTTTCACAATAATTTTCCTCTTCTGAAAAATTTGTTGCTTCTTTTGATGGTGTAACCTCTTCCAATTCCCAAAATTTCCGTAATAGTTGGTCAATATTTACTTCACAATGGTTTGCGGTTAAATCTGATTCGTTTTGATAGTTTAAATGTGTTGGGCCTGCAATAACCCACCCAAGCGCTGTATTTTTAGCTATTAATCCATTGTTATCCAGTTCAATCATTCCAGGTCTCAACAAGCTAAAAAATTGACCGACTCCTATAAGCATATCGATTTGATTTGGTTGGTTGAAGGTCGGATCGGCCAACGGTAGATCCTGGAGATTATATAAAATTGGTGTTTTGATTAAAGTAGCTGGCTGGCATGAAGTTACCTTTGATATAACTAAGCATTCAAGATCCCAATTATCTTCGTTGATACATGATGCTATGCTAACATTGACTTTACCCCTTGTTATACCAGCAGTTGACTGACCGATTCCACTAATATTTATGCGAGCGTTGGTTTTCTTTAGATTCAATCGCTGCACTAGATCTTCACTCACAAACGACGCTTGAGATCCAGAGTCTAAAAGTGCTCGGCATAACTTCCATTCACCAAACTCATCCTTTATTCGTAGCATAGCGGTTGGTAGTAATGCGTGATCAAATACATTTTGAGTTTGATGTAGATTTACATTGCCACTTGTCGTAGTGATATCTGGTTGTGAGACAACTGTAGGGTTTGAAATGGATGATCGTGGTTTGATTTGCAGTGAGTTCTCATTTTCTTGATGAAAGCTTTGGGATGTGGATGGTTTGAGAATTTGTAGGTTTTCGTTGTGGGGAGTTGTTATATGAAGGAGTGAGTGGTGTTTCTTATTGCAAATATGACATTTCTTGTTCGATCGACAGTACATAACTCCGTGATTGTTGTTAAGGCAGTTAAAACACCGTCCATCTGTTTTGATCAGGTTTCTGCGTGTTAGTACATCCATTGATTTAAATTGACTGCATTCAAAAAGCTGATGATCATTTGTTTGACAAGTTGGACATGTAAAATCAGATTTTGTATAAAATCCCTTTATCACAGTAGTTGATCTAGCAGCTGGTTTTAATGGTTGACTTCTTTGACTGATGTTTATTCCTTCCAGTTCATCTGCTCGACTGGCTAGGAAATTATAGAACTTCTGTAGTGTAGGAAAGTCTTCATCATTGGTGTGCCTCATCCATAACTGCTTTGATTCATCATCCAGTTTGTTGAATAAAATATAAAGCAGCCAAGGATCCTTAGAATCCGCTCGATCTCCCAGTGCTTTCAATCCTCGAGTTGACTCATCAGAGGTATCCAGTAACTTTCGGATTGATGTTGAATTCGGATTGCGAATTGATGGTTGATCCATGAAAAGTTTAATAAACGAATTGGCTGTTAAACTCTTCCTATCATATCTCTTGCATAACTTTTGGAAAGCTTCTATGTAATTCGCTTCTGTTACTGCTAAGTGTTTCAGCAAATTGCTAGCTTCTCCTTTGAGCAAGCCCTTCAGGTATTGAAATTTTTGAGCTGCTGATAGTACTGGATTTTCGTGCACCATGCTGTTAAATAAATCATAGAAGCTTTGCCATTCCTTGTAATCCCCGAAGAAACTTGGTATGTTTACTCGAGGCAGTTTAAAATCGTTGTTGGCCACTTGAGATGTATTATTAACACTCTCATTTAATTGATTTAATTGATTGGAGGTCGATAGTGTATTACCGCGTAGCCATCTATTTAATTTGGCTGCAACTTGGTAATATAGTTCTTCAAATTCCTCAGCATCTGATTTCTGTTTAGGATCTTCATTGAAGATTTGATCTTCAACATCTGAAAATTGTTGAAGCAATTCCTTCGCGCGTTTTAAACGTTCTCTAACTTCCTCATCGCATGTTTTTTCCGACAAAGTAGTAGAATAATTCTGTATTCGCGTTAGTAGACCCTTCAATACACTTCTGCGTTTAATAAAAGCTTCCATTTTGACTCAACTATTCGCACTTTAATCACTCAACTATTCACACTTCACTGGTTTAATTTACTATAATATTGGTAAGTAAGTAGTTAAGCTAATAGGTATTAGGTGACTACGTTATCAGCGCTGTTAATTTTACTCTCAATACTGTTCACACGTTAAACACAATAACACTACTTTGTTTTAACTAAAACCCAGGTATATTGTTCATTAAAGTACATAAAATAAGTTTATATAGTTTGTTTATTGATTTATTTAAATAAAAATTAAATGTTCTTGATTTTTATTATAGATACAAAGCTTTATACTCATCTGTTAATGGCGGTGAATTTAGATGTTTCTATAACCATGTGGTGTGCTTGACCACGTTTCTGGATAATAAATTGTTGTAATTTTACTTTTGATAATAATTTAGAGCTGGTGCGCACTAAATCCGGCTCGAAGGACCATGTATTTGTTGCTAGATGAGACCTGTATCTTTAAATTTTATAAATAATGGCACAAAATATAAACAAACAAAACTCTTCAAAATTTATTATAAATAAATTGTATTTATTAATGTTCAATAAAAATGTTCAAACCCTGGATTTAAAATTTGTCCTTAAGTATTTTATTAATTTTAACAAAAAATATTGCATAAATTATTACTACAATATATGGTTAACTTTTTTTAACACTTTCGATAAATTAATTAAATATTAATTAAACTTCATAACTTGGTAAACTTGGTAAGATAAAATTTAATTTGGTAATAACATCAATCACGGCAAGATTGCAAGTGACCGATCTTTTTTTCCAAAATTAGTCATTGCAATTTTCGCGGTTAAAAAAACACAAGGTTTCCAATTTAGTATAAGGTAAGGTTTACAACAAAAACCTCGAAATGAATTCCACTGAACTTAATGAATTTCAATAAATTTTTATCTTGCAACACCATATTAAATGGTATAAAATATAAATTGATCAGCTGTGGATATCATTTTGACGTTTGTTTGTTTATACAATATTATATACAATATTGTATAATATAAAATATTATATTAATTAATTCTATTCTTTTTTTTTATATTTTAGGTTGTATTGTTTGTTGAACATCCTGGTTAGCTGAACTTGGAACATATGTAGCTAATTTTCTTTTCAAAATTTGTTCGATATCTGTTTGTAATTAGTTTGTGTTGTTTAAACTAATCTGATACATCAGATTCTACTGGCACACAAAACTGTCTGATCTCGAAATCTACCTATTTCTAGCGGATATACGTGCCGCTTGGACTTTTTTTTATTTTACATTCAATTTTGCATAATTATTATTATTTGCATAATTAATTAAAATAGAAAATTTCAATAAAAGTCTAATAATTTCTCAATCATTTTCGATCAGTTAGGTTTGGAGCTAAGCAACGAAAGAAAACGCCATTATTCAAAATTATACCATAAAAGATTTGTATAAAATTCCAAAATACATATGATACCCTACTTGACTCGTTAAAAGATTGTATTTTCTTATAGACCTCACATCGCAGTCCCGTAGAACAAACAAAAACAGCTTTATTTATTTTTGATTCCAGCATTTTATACGCATCTCAAATTTCAAGTCCATAGGAGTTGTAGTTTGAGATATAATCGTTATGATGGGAAAAACACGTTTTACTCTCACCAATAGTGTTCCTATTAAACAACGTAACCCAGAAAAGACACAAATGTTTTGAATAACTACAGTTTCATAACAATTGAAGCACACGGAGATTCAAGACGAGTTTAATAATCTTTTGTAACATATAAGTCAAAAATTATAATAAAACTTAAGTAATACGATAATATCAATAAAATAAATCCATAATTAACAACAACAAAAAACCTATGGCTTTCAATTTGTATGAGAAAAAAACTAATAAAAATATCGTTAATTGAATAATTATAGTTTGAAGTTTACACACTATTCTGTTTTCCAATGAAACTTATAAACAAAGATACGAACGAGTGTAAACGATAATAGAATTATTTAGCTATGGGAAAAAACATTTGTTATAGTTATTAAATTATAAATATTTTCAGTTAAAGCAATTATCCAATTAACAAATTTGCGGTAAACATTTGATTTTTTCTACAAAAATGAGAAACAAAAAGTGTTAATAGATACATAATTTTTTCATTAGTTGAGTTTTGGAAACAATTTTATTTTAAAAGCTCATCGACTTCTACTGACGGATGATAGACTGAGTTATTTATTATTTCATCGACGATTCGAACAACATAACTGCATTAAATGTAACATCTTTCGACAATTTTTTGTTTCACTTCACATGTTTTTGTAAATCCCCGAACAAAGTCTAATGTTGAAAATATTATAGGATTATCAAAAAACTTAAAAATCAAGAATATCTGTCTCAAATACAGCAACAACAACAACTAATACAATCTTTTAGAACAGCTATAGAAAATGTTTGAATCTTTTTTCAAATGCTTCTGGTACAGGATTTTTTGTTAATAATTTTATTTTCGTGTCAAGGAAACAGGGAGGAAAAACAAAGAAACAATGAAATAAACAAAACTTATTTTTTGATATTCAACTAAAACGAATTGTGAAAGTTTTTCATATTTTCCAGTTTCATTTTTTGATTTTTTTTTTGTTGTTGATTTTTTATTTTAGTTTTGCATAAAAGTTGTAGAGTAATAAGCGCTTAAGTGTTGTTGTCAAAGTTTTGTTTTTCGGTTAACAGATTCTAATATAGTTTAAGTTTTAGCAAGAAGAAATGAAATATGGTAAAATTATTTGGTTTTTGTTGTCATTTTGCGTTATAATGTTTGTTTTTTTTTGTTAGATTTTTTGTTGTATCAAAAACAGCTAGAGGAAGTTTAATGGTGAATTGAAACAAACTTGCGTTTGATTTGAAGAATATACTATATGAAACGTTGACTGTGAGCGATCCAGTTTATGTTGTAAATATGTTCGTTTTTTTTTTGCACAACAAAAATAAAATATACACTTCAACTTGAAATTTTATAGAAATATGAGATATGACATAAGTTATAAGTATGAGATCTGAATGATTGTGACTCTAACATGATGGACCGAAATTCTCTCTTTTACTCATGCGATGAACCATGAACAATAATAATTATAATAATAAAACAACAAAAAAACAAGCAACGTTCATAGTAGCAGTTCTCCCCATCAATCGTGAAAATGGGAGTGCTGTCTGCAATCACAACCAGTAGCATAAATTAGGCAGCAAATTGAGACGCCGGCGTCAAACACCTACGTCGAGAAAGACAGCTAAAAAAACTGAGGTTTACGCTCATACTGAAACCCAGGGTTCATAGGACCAGTATGAACGTTATAGCGTTATGATTTAGGGTCTTGTGCTTACATTATATGATACTAATAAATATGTTTGTCTTACATATTTTTTTAATATAAAAATCACTACAACTAGTATTACTAACAGCCTAAGGGTAGTGGTGATATCGGTCTACTTCGTTAGAGACCCGACGGAGAAATAGACCATGGAAAAACATATATATTAGTGGAGTGGTAGAACTGAATGAAATGACTTCGTGATGTGGAGGAGTAAATAAAACAAATCTAAGAGGTGAGTTGCGAAGTCATTGGTCCTATTACCATATTAAAAGAGCAGAACTGCTCCTTTAAAGCAAAGGGTTATCCAAATTAAGAACAAAAGTAAGGAGTCTGTTCCACAAAGCTGAAAAATAAGTTAACGGGTGAGCGCAAACGACCTATAACACAGACAACAAGAGGACTTAAAAATTTAGTTTTAGAAAACTCTATAACACACATGGCCAAACCGCGGCTCGCGAGCCGCATGCGGCTCTTTAAAAGAATAAATGCGGCTCTCGAAAAGAAATGAAAAAATTAAATAATATTTAATAATTCATAAAAATTGTAACAAAATTAGAAATAATACATATAATTTATAATGCTGTTTAATATAATATGAAAATATAACAAGTAAAATAAAATATTCAAAATAATAATATAATATGATTTAATGCAATCATTTTATTATATTTAGGTCCGTCCTGTCGAAGTTACTACTATTGGAGTTTTTTGCGACTTTGTTTTAGTTTGATACTACTTTACTTCGCGAATCAAGTTTATAATCCGCTGTTACAAATAAATTTAACTAATTTTATTATTTAAGGTTATACGTTTAACATATTCTAGTGGGCTAAAAATAAAATCACCTGTATTTGTCTCAAATTAATGCACAAAAATCTTTCTCAAAATCAAAAGTCTTTCCTTTTGGATTCGTTTGTTTTTCTATGATTATCTTTTTCTGCAATTTTTTTATAAACAATATTTTTGATATTTTATCTTTAGGCAATTTGCCGAAGTTAAATTTAATGTATCCTTTAATATTCTAATTAAAAATTGAATAAGTTCATAATTAAATAGAATTAAAAACACGTGCAAATCCGACATATGCTACCTCAACCTGCTACATTTACGACAGTAAGATATTACCCTAAACCAAAAACGAAATTAAAAACTTAAGGAAATTGCAAGAAAAAAACGGTGATTTCATCTCTTGAAGCGAAATATAATATTTTGCGTGTTTTTTATGAATACTCCGTTTTTTAATTTAACTGCTAAATATGTGAGACCACAAAAAAAGGAGATATGACGGATAAAATCGTAGCTTCAGGCAAGAATGGGTTGAGACATACGCATTCATCGATAAAGGGGGAAAATCTTTGTGTCTTATATGTGCAATGAATCACTTGTCCATTATAAAACCAGTAATTTAAAACGGCATCACGAAAAAAACCATAGTAAATTTTTGGATAGTTATCCGTTGAATACCAACATCCGAACAAATAAAATAAACTCTTTAAAATCTGCATTAAGTAATCAGCAAACATTATTATCATCTTTTAGTTCAGAAGCGGATAATACTACCGAGGCTAGTTTTATGATCGCTTGGAAAAGTTTAGGGAAAATTTATCAAAAAGAATATGGAACAGGTGGTTAAAATGCTGGATCCTTTAAATATCAAATTGCACAGATTAATTAGCAATGTTTCAGTATCACCTCATACCACTGAGCGACGTATTACGGAAATAAGTAAAGATAATAAACAGCGACTACAAGTAGATGTAAAAAATAGTGTAGCTTTCAGCTTAGCCCTTGACGAATCAATCGATATACAAGACACCCCCCAGTTAGCTGTATTTATCCGATACGTTTACGAATCTTTAATCGTAAAGGAAGAACTATTGGATTTGGTAGCACTTAAAAATACTACTCGTGGTATTGATACTAAGAGTGCCCTTGATAATATATTGTCAGATACAGATATTCCACTGAATAATTTGGTAAGTGTAGCAACTGACGGAGCACCTGCAATGTTAGGAAAAAATGTAGGCCTTATTGGTCTATTAAAAAATGATCCAAGAATACCCGAATTTCGGCACTTTATTGCATTGTTCATCGTGAACATTTAGTTGCAAAATATTTTAAATACGAACATGTAATGAAAACTGTGCTACAAATTGTGAACTATATTCGGACGAATTCAACCCATCGCCAATTCAAGAACTTTATCGAAGCACTGGACTTTGAAGATCATCCTCAAGATATAACATTTTACTGCCTTGTGCGATGGTTATCCACCTATAATGTTCTAAGCCGATTTGTTGATTTAATGGAACCTATCAGAAATTTCCTCAAAGAAAACGAAAAACACTATCTGGAATTAAAGGATGATGAATTGATTAATGATTGTATGTTTTTGACTGATATAATGGAGCATCTGCAATCCCTCAACCTAGCTTTACAAGAAAAAGATAAAGTTATTACTGATCTTATTCAAACGATTCTGAGTTTTATTAAAAAAATTCAACCTTTTCAACGAGATTTAACAACAAAAGTGTTCAACCACTTTCCTCGTCTGAAGAACAGACTCTCTAAAATTAATGATAACAAACTGAGTATTCACTCAGTACAGTAAATTGCAGAATTATTAAAAGACTTTCACTTGCGATTTAATGATCTGAATAATTTAAATATTTCTCTTAATTTACTTGTAAATCCATTCGAAATTAACATTATTAACGAGGGCTTATCGATTCCTTGTTATATTTTGCATGACAGTGCCTCAAGAGAAATGGAATTACTAGAGCTACAGGAAGATCACATTCTTAAAATGCACACAATCTCCAAATGAGTTTTGGAAACTAGTGTCTCAATCAAAGTACCCCAATTTGAAAAAAGCTGCTGCCAGATTACTGTCTATATTCGGTACAACATATTGTTGTGAATCACTTTTTTCAACAATGAAGTTTATAAAATCAAACCACCGTTCACAACTTACAAATGAGCATTTAACGGAATTAATTCGTACTGCGCTAACAAACTATGAACCAGATTTCAGAAAATTCACGACTAAGTTACAAACAAACATGCCATCTACCAGCAGGCATGTCATGTAACAAACTTTAAAGATGTATTTGTATGTATTTATAACCATAAGTACATAATTGTTTTTTCAATAAAATAAATATTTCCAAACAACTGATACTTTTTAAATTTTTTTTTTTTTTTGTGGCTCTCGAAACGAGAGATTATTGTACTGCGGCTCAACGTGTAGTGAAGCTTGGCCACCTCTGCTCTATAAGAACGTCTCTATTATACCGATGGAGGATAAACAGCATAAGTCTCTTGCAAAAGACTAATTATTTTAGCATTAAACATCAGTAACAAGAGAAATATGAAACCAGACCCAGAGGAGTAGGTAGTGAGTGCTAAAATGTTTACGAAGGACCTTATGCAGTAGGCCTTAGATACTTTTAAGATCACAAATCTCCAAGGTGAACGAAATAATTCCAGTACTCATGCAAAGTGACTTTAACTGGCATCTTCAAAAATAGTCTGGCACTTTGACATATTCCAGAATCGTGGAGAACGACAATCGTGATATTTATGAAAGAGGAAAATTGGAAGTTGAATAGAATTTTGTTTTGTATTTCGTAGCGATTATGTAGGTTCGTGTCAATGTGCTTAACGACAACTACAAAGAAATAATAGTAAATACTACACTTTAAAGCTCAAATATTTACTTAACTAAGAACTATTGTAATAAACCTCATATCTTATTGGTATACATGGGTTGTCGTTCATTATTGTACTCACAAAGTTGTAGTAGACATTAAGTTTTCCCTTTTTCCCCTTGCATTTAATTTTATAAAATTTACTAAGTAGTACCGTACCGTAGTGTGGTAATGTGCTATTGTAATATACCGTTAGAACGGCATTGGCAAATTGTTTGTTTCATTTGCGAATTAATAGACCGTTTTAAGAGGTATGTAGTGTTGTTGTGACTCATATTATAAACCTCATTACGCAAAAAATGTTATTAATAATGTTATTAATGTTATTAATGTTATTAATTATTTCTTGGACTGTAAAATGTCAACTAATTATTTTATAAAACATAAGAAATTTTAACGTAAATTACAATTTAGAAGTTTTTGTGTTAAATTTTCGGATTAGACTACAACATCTTATCAGTTTTGACGGTGAATGTAAGGAACACTGTGCATTCTTGAAAGTGGCATCACAATGAGGAACATAAGAGGAATTACGTGCCATGAGATTTTTGTTTCCGACTACCTCAGTCTGTGAAGTCGATCAAACCTTACCCCAGCCCAGCACGAATGCTGAATTGCACGCAAAAGATTCACAAGAAGATGGATTCAAATGAACAACAAACAGGGACTCTGACGATTCCAAAAGTCGGAGGAACCAATACCATCACACACAACTTCTACGGTTACTATATTTAAAAAAATTAAAACGTTTCATTTACCCTTTTATTGCCTCACCCCATTATTGACTCTTCATGTTTCAGTAATTTAGCCAATCATAATGAACAAAATATAAATAAGAAATATAAAACAACCAAACGTCGCGCCTTTGGTCCCGGCGATTGTTGAATTTAGAAAAAACAGAATATCACAACAAGAAATTTAGAAAATTAGTTATGAATTTTAATAAAAAAAATGTATAACTTTCACTGTTGAGTATATTAACGGAACTGTCGTAATATGTACACTCGCACAAGTATATATGTTAAAATCTCAACGAAAGACAACAAAAAAAATGAAAGAAAAGAACCACTGAACTATGATTCTGAATTATATAAAAAACTATAAGAATTTTATCGACTGCGTAGAATCGGTATAGTAACCATTCATCGCAGCGGCCAGGAACCACTTCAGAAACTGCTCCGGAACAAGAAGAAAATGAAATATTTGTCACAATTGTGGCTACGCAATACACGCTCTAAAAGATAAAAGCTCTCATAAATCTCCGGATATACTAACAGAATCTGGGAATCCTTCCTTGAGATCAAATGAGATCAAATTTATATTTAAAAGTCAGACAAGTGCGAATAAAATTCGCCCGCCAAGGGTTCCGTGTATGTAAAAGAACACAATATCAAAAATGATTGACAAAAAGCTGTGTTGTAATGTCTTAATATTGCCAGACCATGACGCATAACAAAATAAATGTTTAATTGTAAATGTCAATAGTAAATTACAATCATTGATCAAAAATGACTCAACAAATGTTGCTTCAGGTTAAATCTTATCCATAGCTGTTTATGGTAACTAAAAAAAGATTTAATTACACTAGCTAAATGGTAAATGGTTTAAATTTGATTATTTTTTCGGTCAATCAAGTGTCAAAATTTAGGTGAGACTACATACTAAAAATATTTTTTTTACAATACACAAAAACTGTGCATTGCAAAATTCTAAAAGAAATAGTTTTGTTTTTCAAATTAAGTGGTCCTTCATATGACACTCGCTTGGGTCAAAAATGCTTTTTTTTACCCGCCCTACACCCATCCCCTAAACACCCAGAAATATAATTATTTGAGACTTCGCTACAATTTTCATACAAAATTTATCGAATTTCCTAACTCTGTGAATTTTTACAAATTTTTCTATCAATCAGTGTCGAAACGTAGGAGGGGGGAGGGGCGGTCTGAATTTTGCACTTTTTTGACAATAACTCAAAAACTGTGAACCGAAAAATTCTAAAAAAATTTAATCTATAAAAAAATGTAAATTCTCAAAGGTCTCACATCGTAACCCTGTAAACCAAACGAAAACAACTTTTTATTAAATCTTATGTTGACAGATTAGCTTTTTACGCACCTCAAATTTCAGATCCATAGCATTTACAGTTTACGAGATAATCGGTATAATGTGAAAAACTCGTTTTTCTCTCACCAATAGTGTTCAGTATAAAAAACAGAACCCTAAAAAGTTGGATTTAAAAATTAAAACAAAAATATCTGTTGAAACGGAGTAAACAACAAAAGAAGAAAAATAGGAAATACTATTTTTTGTGCCGTATATGTTCCATATAGGAACGTAGGCTGTCAACAAGTGTCCCCCCTCACTTGTATTAATTCTTTAATTCACTTCAATTTTGTTATGGCCGAGTTACACTTGAAGACCTAATATTAATCGATTAGTTTTATATGGGTGACCAGCTCATAGATTTTCCAATTTATCAACTATAGTGTAGTTGACTAACGGTTAATTGGAAAACCGGCGCGTTGATGGTTGTTAATGTTTTGTTAAAAACACTTTGACCTAGATGGGATTTGAAACCGGGTCATCCGAGTTCAAAGTCTAGCTGCTACCAATAGGCCACTCAACACGAAATAGCATTTACTTACACATTTTTACTCGACAAACCAGGCCCCACTCCTAGTAAGTCTTCTCGACCCCAGAATTGTCTATCTTATTATCTCAATATGAAAAGTGAATTCTGAAATTAATATGCTTGTTTGCGAAGCAGTTTGATGAACAGTATTGTCTTAAAAAATGGATCGTGATAAATCATGATGAAACCGCTTTTTTATTCGAAACTAATCTTGATATTTGCTTTAAACGAATTCGATTGCTTAATATTTTAAGAAAAACAGTGTCAAATTTTACTGTTTAATAACGGTTTTTCTCGAAAGCTAAGCTGTAAAGCAGTTGTTCCTGAAGTAACTTCATCAGCGTTGAAAAGTTATTTCCGAGTCGAGGCTGTCTATATAATTCTTATCGTTCTCTCCATATTAAACACTTACTTCAATGGTTTTTTGTCACATTTTTGTTTCTCTTGCGTATTCATTAAATTTCTTTCTTATATACTAAATCGGTCGATTCAGGGTATAACTTGGATGGTGAACAAGCTCGCTTTTTTTAAACGTAAGGTTAACGCGAGTTAACTCAGTGGGTGAAGAAAAAAACAATTGATTTAATGGAAAAATGAAAATGAATGGAAAAATCGTTGAAGTTTTAAATTATTTTGTGTGTGATTCTTTTTTAACGATGTTTATTATGAATCCTCATTGATATTATTACTTTTGATTCTACAATCTCATGTACATCAGCAATATTTTTGTTATATTGCATCATTGGATATTATTTTGTTGAATTCAACAATCGCACGTACATCTAGCGCAGCGATTTATTTTTTATTATATTGCATAATTGGATATCATTATTTCGAATGCAACAATTGCATGTACATTAGGCGGAACGATATTTTTATTATTACTCAACATTGCTGTTATTATTTTTTTCAACCACCGCCGTTACCATTGATGCAACAATTGGTTTTTTTATTGTAGTAATTTATTTATTATTCACTATGATTAGCTAAATTACTAAGGCACGGAGGGTTGGATTCACTGCAAATAATGGGGTGAGTGGGAAGTTTTTTATTTTTATTTTTAAACGTAGTAATTTTATTTGAAGCGGTATGATTTGGGGTATTGGTTCCTTTCACTTTTGGGGTTGTCATAGTCATTGTTCTTTGCTAATTTGAGTCCGTTTTCTTGTAAAACTTTTGCGTTCAAATCAGCAATTATACTAGGCTGAGGAAAGACATAATCGAATTCACAAACTGTGCTAGTCGGAAATTTAAAATCTAATGGCACGCATTTCTTCTAATGTTAATGATAGTGATGCCACTATCAAAGAAAGATCGGTGTTTCAAGACATTTTTCATTAAGTATCAGCATGTGAATCAAGCCCAAGAGATGATTCAAGTTGATCTTTTTCAAAGTTGAGATTTTCAAAGTGAGATTTTTGAGTTCGGTAAATAAATCAAAAATTCATCGCAATTGCAATTCATGACATTCAGTGACATTACGAGAGCTACAATTTGACTTCTGTATAGGGTCACTTGAATAACTAAAATTACTGATGATGACAGGACTCGAATACTTTTTTGCAGACTGGCAATCATATTAGGTCCTTGCCTGAAAATTTCATAGCTCATTGGTCGTAGCTCACCTACCTTATTCAGATCGGGTTTGGTGGTTTCAACACCTGCTTGAAATTTATTCAATCGCCACAATCGTGAAATGTGCTTTTGAAGAATATCTAGATTCTTTTAGATCATGTGACAACATGTCATAAACTCGCTTATTTATAAAAACCAATATCTTTATTTTGAGTTCATGATTAAACGTAACATTTATTTTCAGCTAAGGTATAACAGCAGCAAGTCTAGATGCACAAAGACTGAACTTTTATTCTGAAAACTTCAAAGTTTCTAAACGTATCCTAGTTGGAGGAACTGGACAGCCTCCCACTTCCTTGAAGAATAAATAGGTGACGTTATATTAACATAAAATTATTGACATAAAGTGTGTAGCAAAGTCTTTAAAATGTTTGACGAATTAATAGCATGCAAAATGTCGATAACTGTTAAAAAGTAGAGGTAACATTTTGAAGGAAAAAACTCATGAATGTAATTCTTTATCTTTCAACCCGACTCCCGAAGTCTTTTTGATTTATGGGTGGCTCAAAAGCTTTTAACCATCATGGTTCGTATAGTAAATATCTAAAAATATCGTTCAATTTCTACTATAATCTCAATTTTTTTAATTAAAATCGTTACATTATGTATAACTGTGCAGATTTTACATAAAAACAACAGTGATGAGAAGCAAACTAAGTAGCTAGTCAACATAATTTAAATAAATTTTATTTTTTTTGGTTATGTTTGCTGGGTAAATTTTAATTTAAAATTTTATCCAAGAGTTGATTCTGTCAGATTTAATAAACATTTAAAAGGTTTTTATATTCGTTTTAGTATTTTTCAAGTCGAAATGAAATTTCAAATTCAAGACTTTTTGACAACTTTTTCATTCGTTTCTTTAGATATATAACTTTGATTATTAAACCGGAAGTGTTTTTTTATTTAGATTATATCTTGCGATGAATTAATATAATTTTGCATTTGTTGATGTAATTTTAAAATGTAAATTAATTTTGTGTTAACATTCCGCTTTTAATTAGGAGTATTGTTTGGTTCTTGTTACTATTAAGTATATAAAGATGTTAATAAACGGACAGACTGAACCCTATCACAACTTTATTCATTAAACAATAACCCCCATAAATATTTCCATTTCAATCCATCATGTCGATAATATTCAAGTTTGTTTATCAAAACATGTAAATAATTTCACGACAGTTTAGATACATACTCCTATATGTATTATAGTACAAAGAATAGAAAAATTATTTTAAAAATGACTTTATCAGTATAGCCCTATTAATTTTTTTTTGGAAATCGTGTTTACTCAACCATTTAGAATACCCATCTATCATTTTTCTATTTACGAATCTGTCATGTTTTGTGTTCTCTCAAAATGTAATTTTCCAATTTATGTAACATTTTGGATGTTGCTGGAATATTCAATCTAATCAATCAAATCAATTTTTTTTCTAATTCATTATATGATGACGAAAATCAAAATAGTTATTCCCGAAATAAATATAATGTAATAATTGAAGCATGGTTGGAACTGTTTATGGTTTTTGATATTCAACCCTTATGTTAGTTTATTTAACTGAAGGGTTAATTAAAAAAATCAAAACTACGTATTAAACGGAACTTTTCATAGCAATGGAAGGAGTTTTACTTAAATATTACACATGTACTATGATGGTTTGTTTGAGAGTTGTGTTATGTCTTATAGAATTACAATCAAAGATAAACATTTGATGGAAAACTAATAGAAATTGTTACTTTAAAATTAAAGAAAAATATAGTAAAAGTTTACAATTCTGTTAGTGCTTCGCGAGAAGTGAATCTTATATATGATGATGAGTTTATAATTCAATATGTCAAAATTTAGGTAAACTAAGAGTTACTCCCAGTCCTTTCTTAAATTCTATCCGCATGGAGGGATATGTTTTTGTTGTTTTGTAAATTTTTAGTTTTGATCTTTGAGTGTGACAACGCCACATGTTCCGCTTCCTGCAAGTTAACGGTGAGAACCATATACCATCTGGCCATATCAGGGAGATATTATTAGTCAAGATTGAGGATGCTACCCTGAATATAATTCATCCGCCTTCACTCCTAGGATATCACCTGCATCAATATAAAGAGAAAAAGAATCATTATCAAGACGGTCAGTCAACAGTTTTGCTAACACAAATACAAGTCTGACATACAAAAATCGCCGAGGCATCATAAATTCAGATCATTTTTTTTACATATTACCATCCTTAAGATTTTACTTAACCTTTATTTTTTGTTGAAATTAAAGGTATAGTAAGATAAACAAAAGATGCTTCATTTATATTGTTTATAGACCGAGCAATATTAAAGAAGAAGTCTTTTCAAAAATTGGTTAAATAAAACTAATGTACATTGGAAAAACATAAATGCTATATGATTATAATAAAACAGGACAATTTCTAACACCCCCACTTGAGCCTGGTTCAGTTGAAAAGAAGTGGTCTCACAGCAGAAAAAATGTTTTGGTTTAACAATTCTTTTTGTTAGATTATCAGCGATCATCTCGTTTGTTCCAACACTTGAACATTTAATGAGTCCAAGTTCATACTTTTCCTATTTGAAGTGGTGACGAAAATCGATGTGCTTGGTACTTGGATGGTAGCTCGATGTTGTAGCTAAATAGACAGCATTTTTAATGCCTTCTAGTATCTCATGCGTTGTTGACGATAAGACTATATACTCTGCCTCAGTTATTGACAGAGCAATAGTTTTTGTAATAGTACACTGAAAAAAATAATGATAAACTAAAGCTAGTTTAATTGGTTTTAGTTATAATAACCCCGTTTTGGGTTGATTTGTTACAAATTTACTATGTTTAACTCAAACTGAGCAAGTTTTATAACACAAAACTAGCTAAGTTAATTATTATTTCGATTTTAATAAGAGAAATATGAATTGGGATGTAGATTTTAACTGAAACTGTGTTACTTTAAGTAGGTATTAGAAAGCAAAATATTTTGATTTCGTGTAATTAGTAGAGTTAAAATAATTATAGTTAATGATCATTAAATTTGTTCATTAAATTGATTTTTTTAAAGCTCCACATAAAAATTAATTTATACAATTGATTATGTTATGCGCTTCCCAAATCAGATTATTTTGCTGGGATTTCTTTTCAAATGTACTTATATGTGTATGATGTCTTATATATATGTAAAAATAATATTAACATTTTCTTCGGAGTGACGTGAAGAACTAACTATATATTATAAAGTATTTGTTGAACTTGTATGTTTCACCAATAAGCATTCTTCACTTTAATAAAAAAACTAAAACTTAGAATTAAAATTTAAAACTTTTTATTTTTTATTCACGTACTACCGGTTTCAATCTTCTAAAGATCATCCACAGGTACTATACAGCAATTCCCTATAAATTGCTGTATAGTACCTGTGGATGATCTTTAGAAGATTGAAACCGGTAGTACGGAAAATAAAAAATAAAAAGTTTTAAAATTTAATTCTAAGTTTTAGTTTTTTTATTAAAGTGAAGAATACTTATTGGTGAAACATACAAGTTCAACAAATACTTTATGATATATGTAAAATGTTTCATAAATTATTGTTTTCCATAAAGTTAACTTGCACTGAAAAATTAACATATGCGAACGGTTATCATTACTTAAACAATTAGTCAAGTCATTCAACGAAAAATAAGGCGAAACTGTATAATTCTTACAAACAGCACCGATTTGCACAAAAAGTTGGATTCAAGTTCTACTTACCCTCCTCTTCAAAGTTGACCTTTGTCGGGAGGTGCATTTACCCTGGAGGTGGTGTTCGCGAGGGAACATTTCAACTGGTCATTGACTGGACTAAATATAAAAATGAATTGGATAATTTTAACTATGCATAGTAAAATCTACTTATGCACCAAAGTTGATATTACCAAGCATCCAGTTTAATTTCAGCCAATTTTTCTTCATGTTTTGTTTTATGATCATAATACAGTTAGGTTTTCAGAATATTGCTCTGCAGAATTGTATAAAAGCAGAAGTTCTTTCGTTAAAAACAAATTTAAAGTGGATTTTAAAGCAATAATTTGTTATAATAATAATCAAAGTGTTTTTAAGTGAAAGTTTTTATAAGTGCTATTAATAGTAAACAATTTATTGTTACAGTGGTTAAGGTGCCGAAGTTTAAAAGATTAAAAATATTTTGTTAGTGCTCTTTTATATAAAAAAATTAATATAGGTATTTATATACATATTTATATATATAATATTAACTGTTTTAACTATTAAAAGCATAAATATAATAAACATATGGATATATATATATATATATATATATATATATATATATATATATATATATATATATATATATATATATATATATATATATATATATATATATGTAACCAATGATACCTCTGGTCGTTAGTGGACTGTATTTTTTTTTTCTCTTCCGAAGTTATTTTGAGACGAGCTGCGTATATATGTATATATATATATATATATATATATATATATATATATATATATATATATATATATATATATATATATATATATATATATATATATATATATATATATATATATATATATATATATATATATATATATATATATATATATATATTAGACTGGTCGTTAAAAACTAAATTTTCCGAGACGCCCCCCAGAAAAATTCTTTGTGGTCAAAAAACCACAATGGCTTTATTTTTTTTTTTTTTAAGTGAAAAGAACACGTGCCGCAAAATCATCGAAGTTTATTTTTTGATAAAATTGTTAATATCTCATAAAATATGCAGATGTCAAAAAAAATCATATAATAATTTTTGCAGGAAATTTAATTCTCTACAAAAAAGGTCCAAGTCATTTTTTTCCTAAAACCTATATTTCTGATGATATTTTGAAATAAAACTTGAAATTCTTCGAAACTCGTAAAACCAAATGATGAAAATTTCGACGAAAAAGTACTAATTTTGATTTTTTTTGTCGCGATTATTTTTTTATACATTTCATTCTATAGCATAAGAAGAAAATTAGGAGTTTTTCGTCATCTTTATTTTTTATGTTTTTTAAAAATTACGAAAACTTACAAGTTCATTTTCAAAATATCATGAGAACTATACGTGTTAGGGAAAAAATGACTTGCATCTTTTTTGTAGAGAATTAAATTTCCTACAAAAATGGTTATGTGATTTTTTTTGACATCTTCGTATTTTATGAGATATTTGAAAAAATCTACGAATTTTTCAAAAACTCAACGTCAACGATTTTGCGGCACGTGTTCTTTTGATTTAAAAAAAAAAAAAATAATGCCGTTGTGGTTTTTTGACCACAAAGAATTTTTCTAGGGGGCGTCTCGGAAAATTTAGTTTTTAACGACCAGTCTAATATATATATATATATATATATATATATATATATATATATATATATATATATATATATATATATATATATATATATATATATATATATATATATATATATATATATATATATATATATATATATATATAGTCAAACTTCGATTATCCGGAAGCGTTGGGGAATCGATCATTCTGGTTAATCGAATTTTACGGATAATCGATGTAAATTATAAAAAATTCGATTTTTGCAATAATTCATTTATTATAAAAGGTTTAATTCAAGATTTTGTTACAAACAATATAGGTTTTGATAAAAATATCCATTCTTTATCATAAAATTAAAAATTATTAATAGCATTAAAGCTTTAATTCATTATTTTTATGTTTTGGTAAATTTTGTAAATTTATGTTTTATTAAGTTGTAGCGTACTTACTATTTTGCATGAAAGAATCTATCAATTGTTGTTTGTTTCACGTTTTTTAATTTTTTCCGTCAACATTTTATCTTTTCACCATTTCCAGCATCATAACTTCCTGCTTGCTAATAAAATCCTTTTTTTCGACAAAATCTATTATATGTTGAATGTTGGTTATTGCTTGGCTTAACGTTATATCGGGAGAGACATACTCAACTTCGCTGTTTTGAGCAGATTGTTCAGATGGTTCAGAAGAGTCTGCCATATTTCTCACTTCTACTACAATCTCTTCGTCATTTAATGAAGCGAAAGTGGAAGCTTCTTTATCTCCATCTATCCAAGTTCTTACGGTTTCGTAATCAAAGTTATCTATTGCGCTCGCTGTTTTAACAATTTCGTCAATAAAATTATAATTTATAGTACTCTCAGTAACACTTTCATCGTCGTTGGTGTCTTCAGGTAACAATTCAGGCCAAATATTTTTCCAACTGTTTTGTAGAACTGTTGTTGGGATTTCTCCCCAAGCACGGTTTATTCCGTATATGAAATCTTTTATTGTGAACCCTTTGATCATATTTGAAATGTCACCGACCGATTCTTGCGCTACTAAAGTTTTAAGTTGATTATGCCTATAATGACATTTCAAACTTCGAATAACTCCTTGATCCATCGGCTGAATCAGTGAAGTACAATTTGGTGGAAGATAGTTAACGGATATATTACCCATGGATAATTCTTCGGCCGGTGGATGTGCTGGACAATTATCTAACAGCAAAATAATCTTACTATTAGAAGGCATCCTAATTTTAGTCAGATGATCTTTGACTTCGTTAATAAAGTGCTTTTTAAACCAGTACGTCATTAGTTCTTGAGTCATCCATGCACGCTTGTTTGCAGTATATATAAGTGGAAGATGTGATATTCCTTTTAAGGCCCTCGGTTTTTTGTGCTTCCCTATCACAAAAAGATTACACTTGTGAGTACCTGCGGCATTTGCACAAACAAGTACTGTCAATCGTTCCTTAGAATCTTTAATACCCGAAGGCTGCGGTTCATTGTGACATACTAAAGTTTTTCGTGGTATACTACGCCAAAATATCCCGGTTTCATCCGCGTTGTATATTTGCTCTGGACTAAGATTTTCATTTTGAATTTTTTCTGCTAATTCACCAACGTAAAGTGTGGCCGATACTTTATCTGAGTCTTGTTGTTCTCCAGTTATGGTTGAACATTTGATTCCATAACGGTTCTTAAATTTGTCCAACCAACCTCGTGAATAATTGCAATTTTTGTCGATTTTTAAACTCGAATGAAAATATTTTGCTTTTTCAATAATCATTGCGCCCGAGATAGGCACGCCTGCATTTCTATTTTGACGAAACCAAATATATAAAGCCTGCTCTACAGATGGGTTCTTGGAACTTCGTGTGGTTTTACGTTTTTACATTTTTTCTAGTGAATCAGCTTTTGTATAAAAATTGATAATTTTAGTTTTATTGGCACGAATATCATAGATAGTAGATGTTCCCACGCTATGTTTGTGTTTTAAAATATCTACAGCAGCGGTGCCCAAACTGCGGCCATCTGGCCGCATGCGGCCAGTTTTATGATTTGGTGCGGCCAGTAAAAATATTATAAAAATAGCAAATACCACAATAATAATAAGTTCCGTTTAAAAAAGTACAATATTTGGGTACGTACTAAATTCAAACTTAAACATTCCTAACAAATTCCTGTAGAAATAGACGAACTGACATTAATTTGAAGAACGAACTAAGAATTAGTAATACTACACAAGAATTTAATGTTCGCGACTTAACTTGAATAAAAAATCTTAACATAATTTATACTGTTTATTTATTTTTTTTTCAGTGCGGCCAGAGATTTTTGTTCTTGTAAATTTTTGGCCATCTCTTCCATGATTTCTGGGCACCCCTGATCTACAGTTACACCCATTTCCAGAGACTTTATTATTTCTAATTTCTCTTTGAGAGATAAAACCTTCCTAGCTCTCTTGTTTTGTCCCGGAGCTGGTGCCATTTTCCCTAAATAAACTTGCTAGAAAAATATTTAATGACCAACAAACGCAACGGTAAAATAATACATGTACTTACCTTTATAATTAAATTTTATTATGAAGTACAAACATGTGAGATCCACACGAAAATAATACACATTACTAACTGCTATTGATTCGAGCATAAAGTTATTTTAAAACAAACATAAATGTACATAAGTCAAAAGTCCCGTTAATCACACAAAATTCACTTACACAAACAGCCAGGCAAATTAGTATTAAATATTAATTTTCTTTCGTTCTCATTCTGCCGTAATGTTCATCCTAGTTTTTATTTCAAACTGCGTACGAAAAAAAGGAAAAAACAAATCCAAAATAAATTCGTAGAAAATTGAATTCCGGATAAAAGAAGCTTTTCTGGATAACCGAGGTTCATTTCGAATTTTTATTTTGGTCCGGATAATAGACGTTCCCGATAATGGAAGTCCGGATAATCGAAGTTCGACTGTATATATATATATATATATATATATATATATATATATATATATATATATATATATATATATATATATATATATATATATATATATATATATATATATATATATATATATATATATATATATATGTATTTAATGTATTTAACGATACTTTGAAAAGTTAGTCTATGCCAACGGGTAATATTCTGAGCCATAAAAATGAATGGTTTGAAGCCATAACAAATGAGCCATACCAAGTAAAAATTTACATAATATGTGGGTCCATTTTGGTAAAGAGCTAGTAAATTCATTACAGTGGCTTTATTAAGTGCGTTTTCTTAAAAAAATTTGTTTACGGCTTAAGAAGAAAAATTTATTTTTAAATATTGTTAGAGTATATTTTTAAATATTGCATTTTGCATTGCATTTTGCAAAATCTTTAAAATTAAATATCTGAAGAACACGAATTAACGCCTCTTTGTAAATTTGATATATATTAAAGGAAGGTTAGAACTATATTTAAAAAATAAAAAAGTTAAAATTTAATTGATTTTAAAATTTTTTGTTAATGGAAGTTGTTTGAAAAAATGAAGAAAAATTCAAATTTCAGCTGTACTAAAAATCTTTAAAATTAAATATCACAAGAATAAGAATTTAAGCTTCTTTGTAAATTTAATATATTTTAGAGAAAGGATAGAACTATTTTCAGAAAAAAAATTAATTAAATTCCAATTGATCTTTAACCCTAGCGCCATCTTTAAAAAAGTTTTTTTAATATTTTCATTTAAAAACTAATTATAAAAACAATAAATTAATTTTTTTTCAAACGACCAATTAATCATCTATCAAACGAAAAAAAGTTTGATGAAATCGGTATAGCCGTTCTTGAGCAATTTAATTTCAAAGTTACATCGGTTTTGCAGAATTTTCATTTTTCATGCATGTTGGGGTGCCCCCTATGCTCAAACTATGCACTTTAAAAAAATTTTAAAATAAGTGGAATTTTTTATTTTGTCCATACTACTTATATGCCAAGTTTCAGGAAAATCAAAAATGGTCAAGTTCAAATTTCCACTTTTTCACCTGCGTAGATCAAGTTTTTCATCAAGTATGGAAAAATACGCATTGTTAAAAATTAAACTAATGCATATGCGGACTCTTTGGGATGAAGTAATTAATATATGGAAAGAGACGGCATGCAAAAGAATCGAGGAAATTGTTACAAGTGAGATTCAAATATGACTACCATTTTAATGGCATAATGGCCATTATTTAAATATTTTCAAGCTCCAGAACTGGTAAATTACAACATTTTCAAGAATCAAAATTGATTTGAGATTTTTCTGATGAAACCAATTGTGGATATTTTTTATTGCAGATAACCTACGGTTTCTTAAAGAGATATCCGGCACATTGTAGTATATAATATGAGAAGTGGGAGTAGTTCCTTAAAGTTGAAAAACATTTCAAACTAAATTTAAAAGAGTCTAGAAATAAAGCCTTATTTGAAAGAGTCCAAAAGTCAAAACAGGAACTAACAATAGGTAACATATTTTGTAACCTTAATTTTTATTTGTTTTAAGTTATCATAATATTAACCACTCACTTAATGTTTGCTTTTCAAATTTAGATACATACAATTTACAAATGATATATCTCCTACCAGCTAGTATGCCTCCAGCCCTTCAAAAAATGAATCAAAAAGTGATCTAAAAAAGCCTACTATTTCTGATTCACAGACCAATTTTATAATTAAGGCAGAAGATAGTTCTGATTTAACAAAAAAATTGGACTTAATTGACGATTGGAATCTAAAAAATCGCGCTGCTGGTGGCAGGTTTTGTAACTAGTACTCCAATATAAGATGTTAATAGAAGTATATTTTTCTGTGTATTTGAGGGCAAAATTTAAATTTCAATTAAAGTAAGTACAATATTTTTAATTTTATAACAATTTAAAAATACAATGACTTACTAAAAATAAACAATAAAACATTAAACTTTCGAAATGTTAAAGAGGGTTAGTGAAATTTATTGTTAAAATGAAGAATATGAGCCAACAAATTTAAACGATTTTATACATCACGTATTATTTTTTTCCCGATTATTTGATGGTGAGGTATATGATATATGATACTTGTTAGAATTAAATCACCACGATGTATGGGCGTCATCAGCCATTGCTTCTTATTTTGGTGGTGATATAATTTAGTTCCTGTTTATTGCTTGAATATTTGAAAGGGGTGTTACATCAGTATAGGAGAAAATTATCATCACTGAGGCTGTTTTTTTAAAAAAGAACCATCCATCACCGAACTCAATTCTTAATTCATTCATACGACGTTCTATCGAGTCATCCATATTTAATATTGCATCCTTTGGTTTCTCCTTTTCATTTCCGTCGTTTTTATTAATATCAGACAGTACAACATCAGGGAAGGCATCTTCTAATAACAATTCCTCTAATTCTTTTTCCAGAATGGAATCATCAATTATATTAAATGTGTTACCACCGCCCAACGTTGATTGGATATCATCATGTACCTCATGCTTTTCTTAGACATCTGCCAATGCCTCATCAACGCTATCCACCGTAATTTCCGAATCAGAAAGCAAATTTTTGATAGTTTTAGAACCAATTTTAAACTCGTTGTATCTTGAATTCGAGATTGTAGTATTTGTATTTGATCTAACGAAGATGAAACCTCGCCGAATTTCGTTTGCCATCTCTAATCAACCCTCATATTTTTATGTCTAACTCTTTTAATTCATTTTCAATTTTATCAATAATTTTCAATAAATGTTTTTCTGTTTTTTCTAGATTATAAATGGAACGTTCAAGCTCATTGATTAGTGTGACTTTTTGTGCGGTGACACCGAATTTTATTATAATTTTTGAGTAATTATCTATCGACTCTGTTCGTTTTCTAACTGTTGAATTGCTAACAAGCACCTTCATTTGTTAATTTAAACTCTAAATTGGAATTGGTAAGCTTTTCGATAGCATCGGCTACAAGGACATAACAAATTCGGTTAAATATTCCATTTCCCTTTGGATTTTTGTTGATTGATTCTACAAATAAGAATAGAAATTAAACCTCGAGACAACAGAATCTTAAATAAAAAATCACCTTTAACATATTCTGTGAAATCATCTTTTGTTTGTATCATTAAATTTTTAAATTTATTGAGACTCTTTGAAATACTTTTTTATCAACGAATTAAAACCCCCTTCCACTCCATGTATACAGTCGAATTTCCATGAAATCATTTTTTAATTTAACTTCTTTCTGAAACATATCCTCTAATACCGTTGGATTATTACGCTGAAATGCATTTTTCAATTCTTTTATATTTATATTGCTTTCCCCTTTATACAAACAATATTTTGTTATGGCGTTTTTCCAAAATTTTAATTTAGAATCGTAATTAACAGCATTTAATGTTCGAACTCTCAATGGAGCTTCTTTTGTGAACTGGATTTTGTGTTGCCGTGATGGCTGTTTTAATATTCTTTTTATATACAATTCTGGTAGTTTTTCTGTAATTGTAACAAAACACCTGGAAAAACACAAGTTTTATAAATGTATATTTCAATTAGATTTACTTTAAATTTTTATTTTACCCCACAATGTAATATCCAAGTTCTTTTGTGAACTAGATTTTGTGTTGCCGTGGTGGCTGTTTTAATATTCTTTTTATATACAATTCTGGTAGTTTTTCTGTAATTGTAACAAAACACCTGGAAAAACACAAGTATTATAAATGAATATTTCATTTGGATTTAGATTAAATTATTATTATTCGGCTTGAAAACTTACTAATGTAAACACAAATTTTAGAATGTATACAAAAATGAACTAAATGTCAAAATTTATATTGGAGTACTAGTTCTGATTCTTACCACCAGAAGTTTCCTCCAATCGTCAATACGTAAAGACATTAAAAAAGCAAAAAGTGCAACCACTCACTACTAGGTGTCATTGGATATGATTTAGACTTCCACCAATTTTTCGTAATTTGGACAATCATAAATTTAAGTTTGGAAGTTTTTTAGAGGCTCTCGATATATGCTTCAAAATCTTCCACATTTTCGATCTGAAATATCTGAAATACCCCAAAGCTGCTTATAATCCGTGGATGTGCATTCAAATGTTTTTTTATAATATTGCAACAAAATATGATAATCATATTCCAGCAGTACTGACTTTATGCCACGATCTAAAAGAGTCAGCGTAATATTATTTATAATGTAATATATATATTAAACAGTAATAATTTAATACTCAATATTTTAATATAATTTTAAAATTTTATTATAATCTATATAATGTACATATTTTTTAAATATAAATTTGTAATAAATGAATTAAATAACAAATAGTTTTGGGTTTTTTTATTTTCAAAAGTTCACAAAACACATAAATTTTTTTTAAAATTGACAAAAAGGATTGGTTGTTGTGTATTTCAATGGTTTAATATCACGAGCGGTTCTCCTATTATAGATAGGGGTAGTTTTAAAAATTACGGATTTCATATATGTTCAATTTAATGTATCTCAAGAACTAATTGAAATTTGTATTTTGTTTTAAAGGTAAAAGTGAGTCCTTTTCAAAAAAAAAAATTAAAAGTAACAATTTTTTATAATTTATTATTACAAAATAATAAGGGATGTTGATATATTCTTTTATTGTTATTTGTTCATACAAACTTGAGTCAACTGAAGTTATATCATTGTTTTTGTACATAATTTTTAAAAATGATCAAAATTCAACATTTTGGTACTATGTAGAAAAATAATCAAGTTTTATAATTGTGGAGAAAAAAAATCCGGTATATCAAACCGTCGAACTCTTATTATTTTATGATTTTTTTATAAAAATTACCAAAATTTGTTATTTTGACCTCAGAAAAACCTCACATTTACTTTTAAGACAAATATAAATTTTTAAAATCCTTCAAGTAGTTCATTAAATACATAAATTTGAACATACATGAAATCCGTAGTTTTTAAAAATATACCTAGTATGTATATACAAAACCTATAAAGGAAAAACAGCTCGCGGTAAAAAAATTTGTTAGTCTAAGAAATATGTTTTTTTTCTTCCACTGTAAAAAACTTTAAGCAAATCAAAGAATGTGTGGCAAAACGATGTAACGAATTGTAGTTTAACATATGGTTGAATTCAACTATTACGCAAAGTTGAAGAATGGTTAGTTTAAACAGGCAACTTCGTTAAAAATGACATTTGTGAATAGTTGTTTCATAATTTTCAAAAGTTACCTTAACTTAGCAATTCTTTTGAAATTTTGTTAAATTTACATACATGCTTCGTTATGTGAACGTTAGAAACGTAGTTTAATACAAACTAACGTTTTTTACGATATAGGTGAAAATAACTAAAAAATTGGTTTAGTTTAAATGATTAGCAAAGGTCAATACAACCTGCAGGTAATAGTTGATGCCATTAGTTAAAATGGACTAGATGCAAGGTTAAAATCTACTTAGCAAAAGTAACGTTTAAATTAACTCTAGCAAAATTATTAATAATAAACTTGCGCTTAGCTGGTTGAAAAACAACCGATTTGCTTGGTTTATGTTAAGTATAGTTTTTGGTGACAATTACCTATATTTTTTTTTCAGTGTAGCGACGATTATTCCATGAAACAGCACCTCCTTGTAGAAGAACGACGTATCCTGTTACAGATATTCTTTCGTTGCTATCAGCAGCTCAGTTGGAGTCCGCATATACCAAAAATCAGAATATACTTTATTGCTAAATGTCAGCTTTGCAGTATTGGTTCCTTGTCTGAAAAGCATATTAACTGCATTCCAGTGTTGCATTCCCGGATTGTTATTGAATTTAATAGGTTGATTGACTTCTTGTGATATGTCAACAAGCTTTCAATCACCTCTTGGTACGGAATCATCTTCATCTCAGACTCAGACCTCTGCTGTCTTCGGTGATAGGTCCATCGTTAAATTTTATTTTACGTCTCACTGTTCAAGAGTTTATCTCATTGCTTCGAGCCAATTGGATTTTTCAGGTTCTTCTATGGTTCTTTTGCAGTGACAAGAACATCTTCTGGAATTGTAGCAGCTCCGATGTTATAGTGTTAAGTTTCACTATTTGTAATCTGAACACTTCACTGTAAAACAGGTAGCTCAGGATTTTGAACAAGTTCCGATACAGATTCCCCCCTTCAATTGTATTTTCATCGAGCAAGGAAATTGACAATGGGTTGCGTCTTCAACGTCAGATGCGTCAGTTGTCAGATGCGTCTTCAATGTGAACTTCAATGTTAGCAGTTTGTTGATAAATCACAGGCTCTTCTTCTACATCGGCAATACGATGATTCTAAGATATGCTATACACCCCCACTTCAACAATGATGTCTGAACTACACAGTTCATCAGATACAGAACTTGATGTCGTTGGTATAGCTTCGCTAACGCTCATGAACTGTTGCTGCGTAAAAACGACTTCTTTGCTCATAATAACAGATCGATTCTTCGGATTGTAAAGGCGGTTTCCCTTTGAAGTTTCATAATATCCCACCAGGAAACAACTTTCTACTTTTGAGTCCCACTTAGTTCGTTTCTTCTTCGGAATATGCGACATGGCTACGCAACGAATAATCTTTAAATGAGCTAAGCTTTGTTTTACACTGGACCACATTTCTACTGGAGTTTTTAGCAAATTTTTGTGAGGATGACGGTTGGTAATAAATGTTGCTGTGTTGACGCTTCAGCCCAAAATTGTTTTCCAAGTCCTAAATCAGTAAGCACACAACGCGCCTTCTCAACTAATGTTCGGTTAACGCGCTCTGCTAATACATTTTGCTCTGGGGTAAATGGCACAGTTTTCTGATGTAGAATTCTACAACAATCGAGCCCAGTTGACTTTCCATGGTTCACAAATTCTGTCCTATTATTAGAGCGAAGAATTTTCAATCGCTTTCCGCTTTGATTCTCAGCAAATACCTTGAACTCCTTAAAACAACTCAACACTTTGCCTTTAGATTTCAAGAAATAAATGAAAATCTTCCTGGAAAAGTCATCAATGAATGTTAAGAAGTAGATGCTCCCAGCAATTGATCGAACTTCCACTTCATAGGTCCACTGACATCTGAATAGACTAGCACCAAAACTTTCGAAGAAATTGTGTTACTCGAAAGAAAACTTTAACGATGTTGTTTACCTTCTGCACACGCTATACATTGAAGATTCATGGTCTTGGAGAAGCTAATGCCGGTTGCATATCCAGTAACTTCATACTAATCTGGTTCAAGTGACACAAGCGCCTATGCCAAATTCTAGAATCGTCGACTTTGGAAGCAGTAAAACACACCAGTTCTTTTTGTTTCATATTAAGAATGTACATCCCACCAGATTTGCTTGCAATAGCGAGTACACCTTCATTATCATCATAGATTTTACAGCTTTCCCCTTTAAATACAATCTTATTTCCTTTCCTTACTTGACTGACAGAAAGCAGATTAGTTGAAAGTTCAGGAACATAGATGACATCCTGGACAGTTATTAGATCTTTACTAGTCAAACTCAGCTTTATGTCACCTTTTCCAACAGCCTTCAATGAAGTGTTATCAGCAATTGTAACTTCACCTTCATAGTTCACAATCGACTCAAACAAAGATGCATCACACGACATGTGAGCTGAAGCTTCGCTGTCTCCATACCATGTGTCTGGTTTACTGAAGTCTTCTTGCGCAGTCGAAACAAGAGCGTTGCCTCCTTGTTTTTTTAAATTAGAATTTTGAACACTTCTGGGCTAGGAACAATTATTAGCAATATGTCCAATACCATTGCAATTGTAACACTGAAGTCCAAACTTATTGTTATCTCCGTTTTGTTCTTTGTTCTGCTTAAAACGTTAATGGAACTTTTTCAGTTTCGATGTATACATGGCACTACTGGTTTGACTAGTACAATTTGAAGATTTCATCTTGACATCCTGTAAGAGTTTTATTTTGATGTTGTCGGCGGATGTCGGTATTCCTGAAGTCCCAATACTCATCACCATTGGTTTGAAATCTTCTGGCAATCCCTTAAGAAGAAGGCTTCTAATCCATTCGTCCGAAACAGTAACCAATGCTAGTCAGCTTGTTTGCAGTTGATATAATTTGGGAAACGTAATCTTCTACGGATTTACATTCAACTAGTTGGACAGGATACAGCTTCTGTAATAGTCCTTTTCTACGCTCCAATCCTGAAGCCTTCCTGCCTCCAATCCTCAGCCGTTCCTGCATATTCAATATGGACGTATAACTGCTTATCGACGGAAAGAATCAATTTGCAACGAGCTTGTTTCTCCTTATTGGACTCAGCACAACCTAACCTATAGGCAGAGCAATATTAAAGAGAAAGTCTTTTCAATTTAGAATGATCTATTTTAAAGAAAAATCAATTAAAAAAACTAATGAACATAGGAAAAACATAAATAATAAACATAAAAACATATAATAATTGTAATTAAAATATACATAATTGATCTATAAAAATGTGATGTGTGCAATTCACACGTGGTAGAAGTTAAACCTTCAAAAAATTTTGCTTTAAGATAATGAGACGAATGTAAAATTTCGGGAAGAGGATAATTGTAGGTTTTGGTATCGATCATAGTGATACAAAGTTTGATAATTATTTTACATTTTATTCGTATATATTACATAGATTTATTCAAACTCAGAGCTTACATTTTCGATAAATGATACAAGGGGCCTATGGTAACTAAAGTATGAACACAAATATTTTTATTCAAAAATAAACTTTTGAAAAAACGGCATATTTTTAGTCATAGAGAACTATATACGACCGCCTCGAAATCTATAGCAATATAATACAGCTGAAACTATCCAAACATATCAAGATTTTTTGACGAAATCGCCTAAAATACATAAAATTACGGGTTTTTCCAATTTTCTGAAAAACGGTATTTTTCACATCATAGAAAACTATGAGAACCTCTTGAAATCAATCCAAATAGAATACAATTTAAATCATCCAAATAAAAACTAAAACAATTCAAAATATAAATTTAAAAAATTACGAGACTCAATAAAATACTAGGAATATAATATTATTCGATATTTAAATCTGAAATAGACACGTCCAACTCATATAAAATTTAGTACGATACTGAATAAGTGTATAAAAAATACAATACACATAATCGAATTGTATCGCATACTTGCCGAATATAATATTCGTTTGACTTTTTTACTTCTAATTTCTTTTTTATTTCATTGTTGTTTAAATTTCTACTTTCATTTTTTTGGAATTGTGTGCATGTATATGTTTAAAATTCAAAATCAAAAACAAACACGTAAATCTCTTATTGTTTTTTTAATTCAGAAAATGATCAAATACACACTAATTTAAAGTTTATGAAAATTTACATACAAGTATACTCACAAGAATTTATGTATCTGTCTCTTTCTACTGTCGCTTTTTCGTTTCATCGACTTTCAAATCACAACGATGCTTAAGAAGTTTTCACTTCAAAAACCAATGTTAAAAATAGAACTAACCAAAGTGCGTCAGCCTCACAAATAGCGAAACGGAAAACTAATGACAGAAAGACTAAAACAACAACGAGTACCGAAAACTAACAAGCACATGTTGATCGAACTCTAGAAATCGGTTTCTACCTAAAAGCTACTAGGTTCGTGGCAGAATACCTTCTCCATACCATCTAAGATCCAAATCGAGGGACAGATCAATAAGCAACAGGGTAAATAAAAGTTATTACCACCATATATTTGAGGCTATTGCACGTAAATGTAGAGCTTCATGTACGTATAGCTAGTATGCATTCAAAACTTCCAAGAACTAAATTTAGATTTTTAGTCAATTTAAATCGAAAAAATTGATTTATGCAACTATTGATCCATGCCACAATTTTTAGTGTACATACATCCACTTCCAATTATTATATAATGGATAACGACTATGGCCTATTACTAAATAAGTTTACATCTCTAACACCAGACCAGAACTACAACTTACCGGTCAAACAATATTTTGGCAATTCATCATATTATCACCGCAGGTCACTTTTCACTATCAGTACCACAGAGTCTAGAACCCATACTCTCATGGCCTTACGAAAGAAACCCAAGACAGCGAATAATTTTATTTTGAATGATCGAATGTCAGCTCGTATTCACTAAGTTTAAAAAAATTGGAACATATCACGTGTGCGTCCACGTAACGATTCTGAGTACAGTACCACTACGGATACATACAACATTGCCGTTGGAGAATGATTGTTGGGAAGGGGCACTATTGAGATTCTTTTAAGAAACTTTTAGACGCTAAAATTATTTAGCTATAACAATATAGCACACTTATGCAATACAATCTAAAACTGAACGCAATTCAAGATAATAACACCACTTAAACTTTGAAGTAAGTTTATCACCGACCAATCAACTAAATACCACCAATATGTACAAGCTTAAGATAACATAGTCACGGCTGCATTATATAGTGCATCTGATAACGAAACGGCCACAGTTGACACTCACTTCGACTACGATACTACCACCACTGCACAAAAAGCAGACTCGAAAGAATTTACTTTTTGGTTCAGAATGTCACGCTTCCAGGTTTCAAAATTGTATGCGAAACATTAAAAATCACCAATACATTGCAGAGCTTTTGCGCAAAAAAAAAATTTTCAAAACTTTATACAACTTACCACATCTTGTTGTCAATGATAGGGGAGAAGAGGGATACTTGATCCCCTGGGATATTTGTTCCCCCATCGATATCTCCCAAATTGGTAAAGTTTGAATCCTGAGATTAGCAACACTTTATGGCCGCCATGTTGAGTAATTGTCAGCTTTCATTCATTGTGTGAAAATCAAAACATGCAAAAGTACATTTGAGTGAACAGTTTTTTCCACTTCAAACTTTTTTTCAACTAGTGTTTAAAGATTAATATTTGCATTTTGGATATAGGTAAGTGATTGCTTTTTTATCATTACTAGCACATATAATTGTGAGTTAATAACAAATAATGAATAAGTGATTCCAATTACGGTGTAGGTACCAAATGAAAAAAATTGGCATTATTACCCCTGGGGATACTTGATCCTTCTCACTATGGGATACTAGATCTCCCATAATGTAATCAAGTGTCCTCATAATGAATATCTGTCTGCAAATATTAATTATTATTCTTTCCTTACATAAAATGCAGCGTGCCTACAAGGCAAAGGAGGGTGTTAAGAAAAGGGCGCCAATAGATAGCCAGAAACTGAAAGAGGCTGTAAATTGTGTTATCAATGATGGAGCACCTCTGAAAAGTACAGCCAAGAGATTCAAACTGAATATTATGACACTTAAACGATACGTACGTAAACAAAAGGCAAATGAAATGGAAATATCATTCTCATCTGACTACAAGAAAGCGCAGATATTTACACCTTCAGAAGAAAAACTGCTAAATGACTATTTACAAAAATCTAGCAAGCTTCACCATGGGCTAACAAGCAAACAGACAAGACCATTAGCTTATGAATACGCTGTCAGAAATGATAAAAAAATACCTGACAATTGGATATCACACAAAGAAGCAAGCTATGACTGAGTTTTCGGTTTTATGAAGCGGAATACTGAATTATCTTTAAGGATACCAAAGGCAACAAGTCGTAGCCGAGCAACAAGCTTCAACAAAAATAATGTTTCAAAATTTTTCGATAATTTGAAAGTTTTTTTCAGCAAACATACAATTGGGCCTGATTCTATATGGAATATAGATAAAACTGGACTTTCAAATGTTCACAAGCCTAGAAAAATAATAGCCAGTCGCGGTAAGAAACAAGTCGGAAAAATTACTTCAGGTGAACGTGGAGAGACAGCAACAGCTTGCTGTGCAATCAATGCAATCGGTAACAGCATGACAGCGTTCATGGTTTTTCCAAGAAAAAATTGGTAGGACCGAATGATTAACAATGGCCCACCTGGCACAGTTAACGTAACCCATCAGAGCGGGTGGATGACAGCAGTTAATTTTCACAAATTTCTACAACATTTCAAGAAACATGCGAAACCATCATTGGAGAACAAGTGTCTGACAAATTTGGACAACCACGAGAGTCATGTAAGCCTAGAGGTCATAACATATGCCAAGGAAAATGGTATTATCCTACTCACGATTTCACCTTACAATTTGTAACGACCAGTCTAATACTTATACATATTAACAAGCGTGGTTCGATTCACTCGATGGCCAGAAGCTTTTACTATGTCTAACATGTCCGCTGTTATTATGTCCACGATATGTAACAACAACTATGTATCGTATGTTTGTATTCCACTTCATATCACAACTGACCGGAACACAATTTTATTCAAAGCCGGTAAACCGGTAAACCGGTAAACGGTAAGCCATTTCTTGAAAAACTAAAAGTTTCACTTATGGCAGTACATAGCAATACCACACGGTGGAGCTCCGCAAGTAGATCTGAAGTAATCACCCGTCTATATATACTACACGGATAAAAAGTGGATGTCAGGACTACAAATCCTCATATAAATGTCCAAAAAAAGTGTCATGGATATCAAAGGAAAATAACAATCAATCTTTATCAACAGATTGAAGTCAGCGTATGGCTTTTGGTGTTCAGTTGATCATACACCAGGTATTCGATCACATAAAACTGTTTATTTTGAACAACCCGCAAAACACGTGAAGGATTTCATCTACAAGCGGTGTATTGCAGAGATTTATTAATTTAAACATAAGTAAATAATCTCTACAAATATAAACGATCACCAGATTTGCTCGTTATACCAAGCGTCTAAACATGATCGATAAAAGTCACATTGCAGCGCCCGACGAATAATTAATTATTTATTTATTTATTCAAAATAAAAAAAACCTCGAAAAATCGATTTTGGTTCAATAAATATTTTTTGCGGCAAAACTAATACCATCAGCATTGTCGTGAATACCATTACTGTCTTGAATAACAAAGTACTATATGATTTGGATCCCCCTATCGAAAAAAAAAATTTCATAGGAGCGAAATAAAAACAAAAAATTGAAATTGTAAATAAAATTTTAAAGAGTACAAACAGCGCTGAAATAAAATTAACTTTTTGACATTTAATCTGAAAGTAAAACGTGCAGTAACGTTAATGCCTTGAACTACACATATTGAAACTGCAACGGAATGGCGAAGAGAAATCTTCAGATATTTAAGATAGCACTGAAGAACAAGTTAGTTGAGAGTAACCAAAAGAAACCCTCAATATAACAAACCGATAACTTTATTTTCCTTTTTCGCAAAACGCATCATGGGATTGAAAACTGGAAAAGTGATTCTAAAATTAAACTAAAATACGAAATTATATCTTATTGTGCATACTTACAACGCACAGCAATAAAAGTAGAGAGTATACCCTACCAATTCGTTTTTTTTTTTCATTGAGTTAAACCTTTTGAAATCGATACCAAATTAAGATTGCAAACCAACTTATAAGGCAATTTATTTAATCACGAAAATATAATTAGATTGAACTTTTAAAATAATCTTGAGTTACAATAATTACAAATCGAAACCGAAAGAAATAAGTTAATTTTTTATTTCAATTTTCGTTTAATTGTTAAACGATTTTTTTGTCGTTTTGTTTTTATCACATTTTCCATATGCACAAACAATTCCTGACATATTTTTTATCTTATTTGTTTTTGTTTCAAAAAGGTTTACAATTCTATATTCAATTCGTTATGTTCGTAATATTATCACAAATAAGCTCAATGATAAAAAATGAGACTTTTCTGTTCCATGGATACAAGACATTTAATTGTTAAATGAACGAGATCGATAACAGAATTATCTGAATGTTTGGGTTAGTAAAGATTCAAAGTGCACGAATTTCATTGGAATTTGTATTGTTTTAGTTTTTGTAGTTTAAATTTTTTTTTTCCATATTAGTATGATGTTGATCTTCCTTTCAAAAAATTAAACTTGCCGCAAAAACATTGGAAATTAAAATCTATTAAACATGATGAGGGTTGTTGAGTGACGCACAACTAAACTATCCTACCATATACCTATAGAATTTTGCTCTATTGTTCATATATGTTCATAATAATGTAAATTTTCGAGCAGAAATCAATTACGGAAAGTCAAAATACGATCACGCCCTGATCACAGTCAGAAAACGCAAGCCCTTTTAGGGGAATCTGATCTGAGCCTGAATTAGAATAAAGTTTTAGGGAAAACCTTATTTGAATATATATGGCCCTGATTTGGTTTTTCGTATTTGATCCCTAGCTGGGTATCTGATCAGGGCCTGAAACAAAATGCTTTATTAGCGTTTGCTCGATTTATTTTATGTAGCGAACTGGCTTGAAATTGAATTTGATCTATGTTGAATGTTCCAGCCACACAGTTAAAAATAAACTGAATATGTATTGAAAATTTCTACATATATTAACAAACCGAAAACCTTTCTGACCGACACATTTTTGATTTGGTTGAAATTTTTTTTAGGGCTTTTATATAGAAAAACTCCCAAATTCCCATGGAAAAAAAAGATATACGTGCTCGAGAATTTTCTTTGTTGGAAAATAGAGCGGGTCTAAAGTTCGAGGATTTCATAATTTTTGGCTTAAAGACTTATTTTCAAAGATTCATAACTTCGGTTCCGGTAATGATAGACATTTTTTTCTGTTATATTTTAAAGCTAAAAGATGAACTTTAAAAAAAATTGTTATCTTCAAAAATTACTAACAAATTCCTATGTGTAAACAATCTAGCAATAAGTCAAACACTTTCTCTCTGACACCTGCAATTTTGCTCTCTCGTGTACAAGTAGCATTAGAAATAAATTAATGTATCGAGCGCGGAAAGACAAAAAATTCCATAAGATTTTGGTTGTCCCGCGTTGGATAAATTAATTTATTTCTAACAGTAAAACTAATTTCTCCCTTAATTAAAAATAAATTTTTCTTGAAAATTGAACGTAGAATACGATGATTATATCAAATACTCTTTATTTTTGTAGGGCAATCACCAAAAATCGATTTTAACATTTTATTTGTTTATAACAATAGTAATTTGCTAATAATTTTTATCGACTATATTTTTTTATTTTTTTATATTCCATCTCTTAACTTTAAAATAAAAGAAAACAAAAGCTTCTATCAAATAGAACCGAAGTTATGATTTTTTGAAAATAAGCCGTCAAGCCAAAAATCACGAAATTCTCGAAATTTAGATCGCCTCTAATTTCCAAAAAAAAAAATCCTCGAACATGTATATTTTTTTCGATACCCGTAAAAAATGTTTTAAGCCAAATCACAAATGCGTCGGTCAGATTTTGTTCAAATCTGTTCAACTTGTAAAAGAATAACCCATATGGCAAATTTTACGAAATTCACTTACATATTCTAAAAAAAAATTTTAAACATGGCGCAGTGTGAATTTTTAAACGCGCAGTGCGAAAATTAGTATTGAAAACTCATCTCACGCTGTGGAAAATCGCGCAGTTAAAACCCGCGCAGTCGCAGGGAATACTGTATAATGAGAACCAAAAACATAAAAGTATTACACGTTAACGAACCTTTGATCTACAATCATCTTTGATTTTTTGTCATTATTATAAAAACTGTGTTATTTGGTTTCAAACTTCCAATCATATATATCTGTATTTGAACAAAAGATCCTTCCCTACTTTTTTGGTCCATTTGAGATAGAAGATAGAAAGTGTATAAGACCCGATTTATATTTGATTCAAAGACTTTTTGTAGATCCTGAAATAAAAAATAGTATTCACTCCACTACGATTGATTTGGTTGGACATGTTCTACGAGCTTTCTGGGTTTCATTGCTTTCATTGGTTTTGTTGGATTGAGTAATGTCGTAGTCAGTGATTACCTTAGTCTAAGAAAAAAATATCAAGCTTTTGAACTACTAAATTATTTTAACGATATTTTTTAGTAAGATGAAGAAACGGTTGAAATAACTGATTCTTGCAATCTGAAAGTCATTACACTTAACAAAGGAAATTCTAATCAAATAAATCTGTAACGAATTTTTGAACCAGTAATATGAATGAATATATACAGAGTTCCTGGAGCTTTCCACTACTTGTAGTGCCTAAAAAATCTTAAGATGAAAGGAAATTGCGAGTGATTGTTGATATAAGTAAATTGATGTTATTTTGATTGGTTATGTCTATACAGTCATAATTTTTTGCGGTATTTCTCCTCCAAACTTTCAGTCCATATGATAAGTTTGTTTGATTTGAGTGTCCTACATATTTAGATATTGGTGTACTACATTGAAAAACGCTCTAGGAATATAATAAAGTTCTCTATTATACATCTTTTAATGTCCTCGACCACATAATCTGAATCCTTATCCGAGAAAATTTGCCCTATTGCATTATACATGCTATTTTATTTTTTACGATGATCTCAATCATCTAGCGAAAAGAAAATTTGCGATTATCTATACTGCAAGTATATTCATATACTACAACTAAAATAAATTAATTTTTCATACTTCATTCAACCGACAAAGATAAGTGAAAAAAGGATTAATAAACCTAATTAGTTACCTTAATTTATAAAATCATTATTTTTAAATCTCAGACAATACCATTATAACGACGGCAGGAATTACCTCTTGGAACGCCTTTATATTTTCTTATCCCTCGTTAATAAAAACTCGCAAACAAATTAAAATGTACGATTTCTCTCTAAAAAGCAACATAATGCTAATGCAAATTAGTAAATTTTTTTGTACAAAAATAAGTACAGTTACTATGAGTAGGGTAGAAAGGGTAGTAGTTAAGGTATTAAAATATTTATGCATGAATTGTTTAGGAAATATTTCCTTGTTAAGGAGATAGACAACATGGGAAATATCCTGCTGTGTAAATAAACTAATGAATTTTTGTTTTGTCTAGTTTTTTCTCTGTTCTTCTCTGTTGCTTTTTAGCGCGTACCAAGAATAATAATAGAAAAAATAACAAAATTTATTTAAAATGAAAATATTATTTTAATAAGTTTTGTTATTTTAGTTTGATGTTGACTATGAGTTGTATGGCTTACACTTTACAGAGTACGATGAATATGATGTAGAAATTTTTGTATTTTTAGTTGAAATTTTCATTGAATGAAAAGATTTAATAGTGAACTGTTTGTTTTAGGACATATTTCAGCAGTGGATATGGAGTGAATATATGGACAGTGGATATATGGACAAGTTTTTACAAACAATTATTAAATTTCCTGAAATTTCAATGCGATGTTATCTAACTGCTACGAAAGTATGAACATAACTGAAATGAAAAACGCAAGTTTTAATTTACGGATCTATGCCATTATTTTTCAGACACAAAGTAGTTTTCGGGCTATCGTAAAAGTAGTCTTAGGGCTATCGCTAAGTAAAATTGAAAAAAAAAATTTGCAATCCCGTAAAAATTTTTTGAAAAAATGCATGAAATGTACATTAATTGTGGATGTTATAAAATCTTGGTGCACAAAATTGTACATAATACATGTCATGTTCTTGATTTGCACCATACTGTGCACATGTTATAAAACGCCATATATGTACACACATATCTTACGAATATTAAAAAACGATGTAAAACGAAATTTAATTCTTAATAACAATAATAATCAATAGAAAGAAAAAGAATGAACGAAAAAAAGCAAATAAATTGATGAATTTTAATTATTTTCATATAAAATTATTTGTGAAGGAAATTTTTTTGAGAAGGTAATAAAAACAAATACAAAAAACAAACGGGCACTATGAGTAGTTAATTTTAGTCATTTAAACAATTATTGTATATTATTAATATATTTTGTTTGCCATGTTTCATGTCGGTTTACTGATATTTAACATTATTATTTAATAATTTGAACCAATAGGTGGATGTAAAAACATTCGTTTATTGAGTGTCACAGTTTCAAATGACCTACTTTGGAACGATCACGTAATGGCGATGGCAAAAAGCTCGTTTAAAAAACTCGGCCTCCTAAATAGATGCAAACAATGTTTCACTTCATACCGATTGCTCCTTGTTTATAAGTCCTAAATTCATCCCTGTTTGGAGTGCTGTGGTCAAGTTGGGGTGCTGCTTCTGTTTCCATCTTGGTTCTCTTGGACTCTGTTCAAAAACCGGCAATTAGGGGTGATCGACATTTGACATCAAAACTTGATTCCCTACAACATCGTCGCACTGTTGTTGACCTCGTTGTTTTTTACAAATATCGTCATCAACAGTGCTCAGATGAAATCGGCGGAATCATTCCTCAAACTTATTCTTACTCCCGTTCCACACGGCAATCGGCTAGCACAACCAGTCAAACGGTCGAGATCCCGCGCTGTCATACTGGCAGATCGCAGAAAGACTTCTTTGTCCGAACTGCATACAAATGGAATAGTTTACGGGAATCCTCAGTCTCAGGTGGTTTCAATCCGCAGACGTTTAAAAAAAGCGTCCATCAATACCTTAGAGCGCAAGTTGTTGTGGAACCTAGGTCTGAAAAGGTATTTATGCGTTGTTATGACACATATTGTAAACCCTATAACACAACACTTTTTATTTTAAAAAAAAAATAATTTAAGATAATTTTGGAAAATAAATATTAATTTTATATATAAGTCAGAGATTTAAATTTCTTTAGTTCATATTTTTGCATTTAAGTAGAAACAACTTAAATGGAAAAATATGAACTAAAGAAATTTAAATCTCTGACTTATATATAAAATTAATATTTATTTTCCAAAATTATCTTAAATTATTTTTTTTTTAAGGTAAGGTCTGTCTAAAAACATAAGTCTAGGAAAAATTCATAACGTTTTAGAAGATCCTAATCATAAAAGTCATACATCAAATATTATTGTATTTATGCCCGAAATTTATATGCACATGCATACAAACTTTAGATTACATGATTTAAAAATGTGAAATTATAACAAATATGAATGACGTCAGCACTCGAATACTTTTATGCTTCAACTAAATTTAAAAAATACCGTAAAATATTTAAAACAATTAAAAATTAGTTAAAGAAAAAAATGCCCAAAATCTGCATACATTTGTGCACCGACTTCACCACTACCTAGTTCTAAGCAAATGGTTCTCTGAAACTCTGAAAATTTTGTGAATTTACATCCAAAGCTAGATGTTGCTAGTTACCACAGATGTGTTTTAGTTATAATTTAAGGACAATGAAAATTATTTTACCCAGTATGGTTAACCGTTCTGGTAAAGTGTTCTGAACATGAATGTAATGTCAGATTTTAGAAATTCAAATTGGCCTAATCAAAATGGCTGATGGAAATCGAAAATATTACAAAATAGGCGATAAAACATAATGTTTTTTGGAGTTTGCTGGGTATAAAAATACATATATGATTTATATTAAGCTATTATTTTTGAGAAATAATGATTAGTATATAGTTAATTTATTTATTTTTGAAACAATAGTCAAATTTTAAAGGGTAGCGAAAATTCGAAATTCTACGTCCACGCCGTGCTACCTGGGTAACGCTAACAGAATTAGGTTGGTGTAGTTGAGAGGGGCAGAGTAAATACTGCTTATACTCAATGATTCTGCACCATGGCGAGTCATTGGCGCCATAAAACCAGTGCAACTCAACCGTCTTTTCTCCATGTTAGGGGCGGCTTGAAGCGGGCGTCTGTCTTGGATCAAGCGGCTCGCTATATAAATGTGTAGAAAGCGTCTGTTCTCCATGTTAGGGGCGGCTTGCAACGGGCGTCTGTCCTGGATCAAGCGGCTCGCTATACAAACGTGTAAAAAGGTTGTTTCTGGTGACCTTAAGATGCAGAACGAACCCATTCACGAAAATTTGGGTTGGGCGAAGGGCTAACACCCCATTTCCGTAAAAAAATTATTGTCATGAATTCTGTACACAGGCCTCGGAATATCTTGGATTCATTATTGGAACGACCTCGGAAACTGTACCCGGACTACGATTTAAAAATGGGAACCTGGAACGTGCTAAGCCTTAGAAGACCAGGAGATCTCTTAAAACTCACACAACAAGTCGAGAGCTACACACTAGATATAGTGGCATTACAAGAACTAAGATGGGCAGGTAGTGGAATCCATGAAACAGCGAAAGGATACACTCTGTATTATTGCGGTCATCAAAACGGAGGAGAATTTGGAGTTGGCTTTCTTATACATCGTCGCGTGAATCAGCATGTTATCAACTTCTGCCCAATTAATATGCGGTTATGCACACTGAGAATCCGCACGCAAAAATTCAATGTAACGATCGTCAATGTTCATGCACCTACTGAAGATAAAGCAGATGATATTAAAGACCTGTTCTTCCTAGAACTCGAAGAAGTCATCAATAACATCCCGCGGCACGATATAAAAATCGTGGTAGGTGACTTTAATGCTCAAATTGGTAGGATTGCAGAACTTAAAACACATATCGGCCATAACAGCTTGCATCATACCAGCAACAATAACGGTTTTCGCGCAGCCGAGCTGGCTATGATGTATGATCTAGTAATTTCTAGCACTTTCTTCCCTCACAAGAGAATCCACAAAGCAACGTGGAAATCAAATGACGGAAGAACAAAAAATCAAATCGATCACGTCATGATCTCTAAGAGACACTCTACAAGTGTAACTGACGTCCGATCATACAGAGGTGCTGATATGGACACTGATCATATGCTTGTCATCTTTAAGTACAAGTGCAAATTATCATCTACATTTAATAGGCTAGCAAAAAAGACCGTGCGCTGGAATGTCGAAGCATTTAAACATCCGGAAACGCTGAATAGATATCAGGAAATAATAACACAAAACATAGAAGAGCATGACATCTCTTCTGAGATGCCATTTAACATACAAGAAGAATGGCAAACGCTTTAATCAACCATTATAACCGCAGCACAAACTACAATTGGAAAACGACCACCGAAATCACACAACGAATGGTTTGACGACGAATGCCGCTAATCCGTTGAAAATAAACAAAAACTGCGAGAAAAATGGTTAACAAGGAACACCCGAAGCTCCCAAGCTGATTATCTATGCGCCAGAAAAGCCTCAGCAAAACTTCTACGTAAAAAGAAACGCGAACACATGAAGAGCTGCATCGAAAACATCGACCAACATGCCGCCAACGGAAATTCAAAAGAGTGCTTTGCCAATGCACGGAATCTGACAAAAGATTTCCACCCAAGATCTACAGCCATCAAAAATGAAAATAATGAACTTACAGCAAGTGAACGCGATGTGCTGGCAGTGTGGCGATCCCACTTTCAAGACCTACTGAATAGAACGAATGAAGTTCATCCTATTCGAGCAATTGCTCCATCAAATGAGGAGATTTTTGTCCCTTACCCAGCTATAGAAGAAGTGGAAGCCGCCATTAAAAAACTGAAAAATGGCAAATCACCAGGTTTCGATGGTATTCCCGCAGAACTTTTGAAAAATGGAGGAGCAGCTCTGGTCTCACGTATATATGATCTGATTCTTGCAATCTGGGACCAAGAAGAACTACCTGCTGAATGGAAAACAGCTCTCATTGTTCCGCTACATAAGAAAGATGACCGTCTAAAGTGTGCGAATTATCGCGGCATCGCACTGTTGAACACTGCATATAAAATACTAGCTAATGTCGTACTTGCTCGACTCATCCCGTTCGCCGAATCTATCATCGGTGACTATCAGTGTGGTTTTCGTCCCAACCATTCAACCACAGATCAATGTTTTACCTTAAGGATGATTCTAGAAAAATGTTGGGAGTACAACATCAGCATTCACCAGCTCTACGTTGATTTCAAGCAAGCATATGATAGTATCATCCGCGAAAACCTCTGGTCCGCACTTATATGCCTTGGTATTCCAGCGAAACTTGTTTCTCTGTGCAAACTCACAACATCGGGATCAAATTGTAGAATAGTAATCGAAGGGTCAGTTTCTGATCCTTTCGATATAACATCAGGTGTTCGACAAGGTGATGCACTCGCGCCCGTACTGTTTAATTTGGCGCTGGAGTACGCGATAAGGAAAAGCCGAATTGAGACACAAAACTGCATATATAACAAATCTAGTCAAATTCTTGGCTACGCAGATGATATTGTGCTTCTCGGACGTAGAACAAGCGATATTAAGGATAGTCTCTCTCAGCTTGAAAGAAATGCTAAACGACTTGGATTAGACATCAACACCGGCAAAATCAAAGTGTTAACAACATCCAAGAACATACCTCCTGGAAATCTGGATACTGGCGACTATGAAGTGGAACGCGTGGAAAACTTCAAATACCTTGGGTCTGTAATAACATCGTCAAATGACATGCAGGCAGATATCAAAGCCCGTGTCTCTGCCGCATACAGAGTTTTCTACGCATACTCAAAACTTCTGCGATCAAAACATCTTTCGCGGTCGTGTAAACTCACACTTTACAAAGCATTAATTCGATCTGTGCTTACATTTGGAAGTGAAAGCTGGACACTGACTTCCTCCGATTGTAGAATTTTATCAACTTTCGAGAGGAAGGTCATACGAACAATTTATGGTCCATGTAAAGTTGCTGAAAATCAGTATAGAATCCGAATGAATCATGAAATCAGACAGCTTCTTGGAGGCTGCGATGTAATCGGATTCATTAAATCCAACCGTATTAGATGGTTTGGTCATGTAGAAAGGGCTCCATTGGATAGAATGATAAAAAAAGCGTCCCAACAACAACCAGCTGGTGTTCGTCGAAGAGGAAGACCTAGACAACGCTGGCGTGATGACATCATCCAAGACCTTCGTGATATAGGATGTCGAAACTGGAGTCAACTGGTCATGGAACGAGATAATTTGAATCTGATTGCACAGACGGCAAAATCCCTTCATGGGATGTAAACGCCAGAGAGAGAGAGAGAGAGTCAAATTTTAAAATGTATATTTGTTTTGTAATTTAGCATTTTTCTTTAATATATGAGAGACAGATTATTATTTTATTAATTATTTTAAATAATTTAAATAAATTTATGCTATAGATTCAAATTCTGTAATATCTGTCAATTCTAAAATATCTGCAGTTTCAGTTGCATCATCCACAAATGTCTGGTGAGTTTTGCAACAAATAACTAACATGAGAACTGTTTGAACAATCTACTCCACTACAATTCAAACAGGCAGTGCTGCAGTACAAGTCAGTTTTTCTACAACCACAGCTTTTTTCGCAGCCACTTTTACAGCTGCAAAATAAACTTTGTAAAAGTTTTTCGGAAACAGGCGATTCAGAACAGGGTTAAAAAAATCTTTTTTCTCCATCCCAATTCATTTGGTGATAATTTTTCACCCAAGTACTTTTGCACTTGTAAGTAGACAATTCTAAAGTGCTGCAGTACTGCGCTTTTTGTTGGAGGTAAAAGTGCAACAGTCAATTTTCGTCGTTTTGAAACACTTCTTATAAAACATTTGTACCTATATTCATTTAAATTTTTTTCTAATTTTGGTGAGCCATACGTACATAGCTAATGTTCACTTAACACCAGCTTCAAAAATTCACCAGCTCGTATATACGCATATACAAGCCCATGATTGGTTCGTTGTTTAATATTGGCAGCTTTGACCCGGACTGATGTCAATAATAAAAGGTATCCCAAAAGTCAATAGATCATTTAAAATACGATTATCTTTTCCACAATTATTTAATTGTAGTTTTAGGTAGATTTCATATAAAATACTACCTATTGCAATGGGCTTCATCTCGGAATTTTGGAAAAATTTTTGTGCCAAACGACTATATATGATAAGCGGGGACGAAAAAACCAAAAAAAATTTATATATATATATATATATATATATATATATATATATATATATATATATATATATATATATATATATATATATATATATATATATATATATATATATATATATATATATAAATACTTATATATATATATATATATATATATATATATATATATATATATATATATATATATATATATATATATATATATATATATATATATATATATATATATATATATATATATATATATATATATATATATATATATATATATATATATATATATATATATATATATATATATATATATATGAGCAATTTCACGAAGATTCAACAACGTTTTGAGTTGACCCCTTTTAATTTTGATTATTTTTTGTTTATAGATAGTCTTTGATAAATAAAAAATACAAGTTCTCTTAGAATTTTTTTTTTCGACCAGGGGTCTTCACAGGGTGCCCCTCAATTTTTTGTTATTTTCTGATGTGACTGCATTTTGACGAGCGATTGTAGAAAAACTACTGAATCGATTTTCATAAATGATATGTCGTTGAATAGGTATTAGAACAAAGTTTTTAAAAATGTACACTGTTAATTTTTTGAAATAATTTTTAACGGTGTAACATAAGAAAAAAACGGTGTAATTGAAAAAAAGATGGCATAGCCTCTTTTTTTTTTTTTTTTTTTTAAACTAAATTGAAGCTTATTTTATATCTAACCACTTGTGAAAGTTGAGGACACGTGTTATTTTTTGTTTTAAAGATAAAATTCGTTGTGCATATGACTGTCGGGAATCAGTTTTTTTTGTTCTGAAGGAAAATTATAAAAATGGCGTTATAAACTAAGAGATTGTAATGAAGCGATTTCCCATTGGCGAACCAATGAGAATGGCATAGCAGGAAGCGTACCTAGCGAGATTGATTGACAAGCCCCAAACTAGCTTCAGTCCATGGGAACGATAAAGTAACCCTGCTACTTCAGCACAAATACGGACATGTACGCTATTCACGAAAATTTGCAGAAATGGAAAAAAATACAAGTGTGAAAAAAAGAGACTCTGGCGACCCCATTGGCGAAAGACCCACGATCAACACGTCCAACCCCTCCACAATCACTCTCAGACGCTCACGCACTCACACTTCACGCATACTATCGTGCGCACACACATTCACACTTCACACATACCAACATTCACCCAGACATTCAATCACCGACTCGCCCTGTCACACACATTCCCACTTCTACCTTATACAGAAAAAAAAAATAAAGGTAATAAAACAAGTCCACTCACCCCATGATTAATCCTCCAGTCGTCCAAGTCCTTCGGCCTTAGCCCTCCATCAGTGATGATTCATCCAACAGGTATGGTATTACAAAAAAATAAATGTACGGATAATCCACTGGTGCGTGGTCAGTTCGGCAGCAATAGCAAACCAGTTGTTGTAAATAAGGAGTTGAAAATATGACCGTATCAGCACAAATTGTATATAAATAATCAGTTGCAATATTCCGAAATTTTGTAAAAATGTTGTGTTGAAAATACGATTATATCAGCAAAAATTGTATATAAATAATCAGTTGTAATAGCCAGAACTTGGTAAAAACGTTGTGTTGAAAATACGATAGTATCAGCAAAAATTGTATATAGATAATCAGGTGAAATATCCAAAAATATTGTAAAAATGTTGTGTTGAAAATTCGATAGCATCAGCAAAAATTGTATATAAATAATCAGGTGAAATATCCAAAAATATTGTAAAAATGTTGTGTTGAAAATTCGATAGTATCAGCAAAAATTGTATATAAATAATCAGGTGAAATATCCAAAAATATTGTAAAAATGTTGTGTTGAGAAGGCGATAATATCAGCAAAAATTGTATATAAATAATCAGGTGAAATATCCAAAAATATTGTAAAAATGTTGTGTTGAAAATTCGATAGTATCAGCAAAAATTGTATATAAATAATCAGGTGAAATATCCAAAAATATTGTAAAAATGTTGTGTTGAGAAGGCGATAATATCAGCAAAAATTGTATATAAATAATCAGGTGAAATATCCAAAAATATTGTAAAAATGTTGCGTTGAGAAGGCGATAATATCAGCAAAAATTTTATATAAATAATCAGGTGAAATATCCAAAAATATTGTAAAAATGTTGTGTTGAAAATTCGATAGTATCAGCAAAAATTGTATATAAATAATCAGTTGCAATATTCCGAAATTTTGTAAAAATGTTGTGTTGAAAATACGATTATATCAGCAAAAATTGTATATAAGTAATCAGTTGTAATAGCCAGAACTTGGTAAAAACGTTGTGTTGAAAATACGATAGTATCAGCAAAAATTGTATATGAATAACGGTGATATGATAATTGATAATACGGTGATAACAGCCAAAATTTTGTAAAACAAAAAAAAATGTCGCGTCGAAAATACTGTCGAAATACGGGTTAATTGTAGCTTGGTGATGTTAACATAAGTGACTGATTGATTCAGTTAATGGCCGATATAAGTTAGAAACAGTTATTAATAATAAGGTGGCCAAATCCAGTTGCAGCTTTTAGGCAGGCAAGTGTTAACACAGCATAGTGCACAAGACATACATATCTCCCCAAAACCAATCCGTCACACTCTCAACTCCAACGACCACAAGATTCGCCACTCCTTCTATGGTAATGCGGTGCGAATTCACTTAGCTCAGCTAACAATCAAGTTCTACTCGACCGAGAACCCCTTTCACAGAAAAATTGTGTGATTCAACACGGTTCTATATTTTAGTATGATTCACCAGTTAGCGGTGATCAGTTACCCAATACAAGTTTAACAATATCACCTTGGCAATGCTGAAACTAATTTCATTCACCCATGAGTAATTAAGGTATAGTTAAATTAGTTGACTTAATTGTAGATTCGATCGTTACTTCTGTTTCTGAAATTCAATCAATGACCTTCTACCCCAAATAAAAATTCAAATCGTGGCAAGTGATTTTGACAATTCATTATAATTCTATATTTATGATTTTACACAAAATGTACGGCATTTATCCACTACACACTAAGTTCAATATATTCTTATTTTATAACTTAATTGTTTATCAAAATTGCGCTAAATTAACTTAACGGCGACTACATCATTATTCCTTAGTGATAACGGAAAATAACAAGACGCACATCTAACTTATATACATATATTAATTCACAGATATATTGTTCGGTTATTTAATTATCACAGAACATTTTGGGGGTAACCAAAATGATTATTCCGATTCACTAGTCAGACAAGCAATTAGATTTTTATAATCTGATTTTAGCAATTAAGAATTTACTATTAATTTACCTGGATATGACATTCATTGAATCTTCGTGGATGCGATCGAAAATCATCATCACCTACACAGATATTCCCGGAATTCTGGGTTTGAATTTTTTGTTATAATTGGTTATTCTAATAAATTTTACTAACTATCACAGATGTAGTTATCACAGAGAATACTAACACATTTCATTTGTTTTGTATCTTTTAAACAACATTTCAAATTTGAACAAAGAAAAATAACACCTGTTGTTTTGCTAAAATAAATCTGACAGTCTGACAACACGAAGATCCACTGAAGTGAATCGCAAAACTCATGGTTTACACCGATAGTACATTTTTTTTTTGATTTCTTATGATTTAGTTTAGACAAAGAAAAACGGCACAAACATAAAAATATATTTTCTTGTGGTTTAAATTCCACTTATGGCGGAGACTAATGAAGTCAACCATTTATTCACACGTAGCACTATATTTCTTGTTTTGATTCGACCGATCTAACAATTTTTTTTAAATAATTGCAGGACTACGTACCCACATAAAAAAACAAAGAACTAACACCGAATTTAACTTTAGAATATTTGATAATTTTTTTATATTCCGACACAAAACATGCACATTGACAATCTCCACCAAATCCAAAGAGACGTCAAACGCCCGAATAAATGTAATCGAACTAAGAGAAAGAATAAGTTACCGTGCTCATTATATAGTCAAATTTTTAATCTCGCAATAACTCGAATAAAGTATTTAGATGAGAGATAATTAATTTACATCAGATTTTCAAATTATTGGGAACTTATTATAGTTCACAAAACCGTTTGCCACTTGATAATATTGTACTAAAAATAAGGTTGGGATCCCCAATATTTCCGACACATTCATAGCACGTATAATTGAATTTCAAAATGAATCAAATACAGATTCGATCAATGTTGTGATGTTTAGACATTTAATAACTACATTCTGCAATATCAATACCGTGAAGTTCAGATCAATCACGGAAGGATTGTTTAAAGCAAAACACTCATACAAAGACAAATCAAATGTTTAACAAAGCAGAAATAGTAATTCGTTGTATGTTGACGATTGGAAACAAAATACACGTAGCTGTTGTGAGGTTTTGAGAATTTCGTTATTTCATTACGGTTTGTGTTTTGAAACAAAAAAAAGTTCAATCTCAAGCAGTAAGGCGAGAACAATCAAATGGAAATATAACGCGCGTCAATTTTAGTGCGTTGTAAGATTAAATTCTGATTAATTTTTTTGTGATTATACGGATGATGAATAAGGAAAATTATTAATTAATTCAAATTAACCAATATTGTGTTATATTAATGAATAAATAATTCAAGGTAATTAGCGTAACTTTCTTTCTCCCATACGTTTGTCCGGCTATTGCAGATTTAGTAGATTTTGAGAAATATAAGGAAACTATGGGTTAAGGAAACTACATGAAATATGACTATTGATGACGAAGGGATGAGATTCTATTACAAGTGGTACAGATTAATATAAGGAACAACAACTAAGGAAACTGCGACTGTAATACACTGCGTGCTGACATTATGCCAGACTATCCATTACAGAACAAATGCTTTTTGGACGAACACCCACGACCAAAAAGAAGTTGAAAAAGGCATAGGCTGGTCGCCAATAGACCTTGTATATACATATTAGCTTGGTGAAGCACCTCGATGTACCACAGATTAGCAATCAATTCGATCGGTATTACAAACTCAGTCTTAGCAGAAACAAAGTAACAAAGTATCTATGATTATACAAAAAAAACTTTTGGGAGGGGTATCGATAAAATCAGTATTCTACTCTATTGCAAGCGGTGGATAACTAAAATCTTCCAGACCCAATTTCGGGCAGATCTGGGGGTTCCCGAGACTCTAACGTCACAAAAAAATTGATTCAATCAGCTACAGATCGAAAGGAAAAACACCGTAGGACCGACTTCTTTAATGAAACATCCGACATAATTCCGTTTTTACGTTATGCAGGCTCGCAACCCACACCTGAACTACCACGAGTCTCATGCGTCTCCGACTACTCTAGCCGGGCCACACTGTTGTACGCTTCCGTCCAAGTGACTCTGGAGGCTGAAAAAAAACTGTTCACATAGTTTCAAAGTAACTAATTGAACCAAATTCAATACGTGCAATCTCGGAATTTTCGCGTGCAAATAGTCAAAAAAAATTTTTAAAACAAGACCCGAACACCAAAGTTGATACACACTCGCTGAACTGTTAATTTAAAACGAAACCAATAATCTTGACCTGCAATGGCTGGGAAACACCAGCGAAATTCATTATCATACTGACAAAAAAAAATATAACTCATTACCGATGTTAGGCGCGAATGTCCTTGGAATGGTAAACATCTCTACGTTTAGAAGCCAGGTCCTCCAGTTCGTAAGCAGCGCTACCTACCAACCTTCAAACGTTGGCTTCGCAAACTTTTGTGAGAGCGATACCGAGGATTTTCTGCAGTTCCCCGCATCGCTCAAAATAATATTACGACAGAGTTCAATGTTTTGTTTTTGGCTAAACCCCCAAGAGAGGAAGCTGGTGGACTGGGGGCCCTCGCAATACACTCGTCAGCGTATTCCTCGGGTAACCACAATCCCCATACCTCGCCCCTTGGAAGAGTCTCAATATCTAAAACCCCAGCCAGCATTTCACCTGGCCTGAAATTAGGTTATCTGCGAACACAGGAACAGACAATGTCGGAGCTTATTGTCGGCAATAGATCTATCAATTATTTTCTTAAATTCATTCATAGGTGATTCAATATACTTGCCACTGACAGAATTTCTGGTTGTCAATTATTTGAGAATTTGGTGAATCGATTGATTCATTTCTACTATCATCAGCATCATAAATTTTATCATATTTTAACTTTTCCACATCGTAACAAAATCAACAACTTGATCTTTTGAACTTGGAAATTTTAAAACTGACATTTTTTTTTGAAATTTGAACCTATCCAAGCCGGTTTAAACAAATGTTATTGATACTCCAAAGCTTCAGGACCGTGCCGCTCGACCAATTCGATGTAAATAATTCAGTGATGGATTTGGAACATCAAGATTTATTATTAAATTTATATTTTCTGCATCAATTCTGCGTGACTGTGATTAGAATACGAAAGTTGAATTCTCTTATATTTTTCTAATAATTCAAGACGTTGTGTTTGCTCATGTGCGCCCTTCATCGTTAATCAATAATTTAAAACAGCGTTCGGCCCGGGATTGAGAATTGGTGAACAAAGAACATTGCTTACACGAAATCAACCGGAATATGTTTTTCTATTTCTACAATCTACAATTTCATTTCATTGAAATTATTTTCTGGCTGTGGAATTGCGTAACCAAAATTTAAATTTTAATTTAATTATTCAATCATCACCAAAAAAAAATTTTCATTACCGTATTTGACCACTTTAAATATTTTTAGAGCAGAATTTAAAAAAAATTATATGGAAATTTAGTGATTCAAACCTCAAACAGCTGCGCAATATTTTCCTCCAATTCGACAATTATATTAAATCAGATTGATTATTATCTTGATATTATTTTATTACTATTTACAACTGTTTTCCAAGGTGCTGATATATGAACAGAAAAAAAAATAAACGGTGAGATTTGAGAAAAAAAGGTATACTACAAATATGGCAGAAGATGGCAATTGTGAAAACGTTTCCAGACCCAATTCCGGGCAGATCTGGGGGTTCCCGAATCTCCAAAAAAAAAGTCGCAAACCAAAACCGAAAGAGAAAAAAAAATTCGTTCCTATCACAACCGGTTCGACAAGAAAGTGAGATATAAAAAAAAATTTCAACAAATATAAGTTAATGCATCATGCAAAATAAATCTAATACTAAATATATATTAACTCTAGATACTTGTTGTTTTGTTTCTTCGTCCTATTAGTTAATCTTGATGTGAAGTCTTCTGTGATGTATGCTGGATACTGATTTATTTCCTGCTATTTATTCTTGAAATTTATATTTTTTGTTTTTCTGTTATTTATTCTTGGAATTTATATTTGTTGTTTTTCTGTTATTTATTCTTGGAATTTATATTTGCAATGTTTTGGTCAGACCTAAAATGTGTATAAAAACAAATATTAGAATCTGATATTATCAGCAGTTATATTTAACCATCTATTTATTTATATATATAAATATTTATTTATTTATGTTTTTTTTTTTTTTTTTCTTTGACGGACACAGGACGGACGGACCAACCACGGGGTGTTCATCGCACTGGGGTTGAAGGTGGTGATCGCCGTTCTTTCATTTTTATTGGTTGATTGTTTTTAATTTATTTTATTTTTGGGACCAAAGAAAAGTTAAAATAGGCTACGTTAACAGGATAGGGATGGAAAAGGAAAAGGAATAAGAAGGGATGGATAAGGATGGGAGAAGGTAGGGTGAGACAGGAATAAGATTGGGGTAGGTGTCGTCGGCCTGTCACCCGGATGACAAGTGTCGCCGGAATGGTCAGAGGATAAATCCTCTGCACCATTATTCAATCGACCGACACCCCTCATCCGCGATCCAGAACGACGAAACATACGGGGAGGTGCTATGATCTGAGTTAATCCAATTAACTCACGACATGAAGGCTGAGCGAACATCTTCCCTCAGCAGTTGATATCGAACTGCTTTGGAAGGTGTTCCCCAGGATCATTCGCGAGAACCGGACAACTCAGATCATAGGGTGCTAACGCTCCAGGGAGGGGACTCTAACGTTATGGAGTCGTTAGCCCAGCTGAGAATCTCGCTGCCACAGCGAACCCAGAGCATAACCAGATGACCAGGCTGGATGTGATAGGCGTATACACCATTTCACAAATATCTAAGCCTGGCATCTGGAAACCTCTGGCATTCCCTGTGCCAGTAAGAAACCCAGCCGTTACTAGGGTCCGTGGGTTTGTAAAGCCCATTGAGAATGATCCCGAAGAATCATTCTCACCCTTGCGTTTTAGAAAAAAGTACAAAAGAGGAGAATATTGCTGGAGGCGTGGGGACGCAACTCCCCATCAAAGAAAAGTCTGAGGGATCTCAGACTTCCTTTGCTCCTGCGCGTGTGAAGCAGGGAATTGCTTCCACGCCGCCAGAGTCTTTTGCTATTGTATGGTGGAAAATAAAATTAATTTGAAGAAAAAAATTTTCAAAAAAAAATTTTCAAAGTTTTTGACAATATGGAGGGACTCCTCCAGAGTCCTACATTGCTGTAGGGACCCTTAGAGAAGCCCCACGTTGGGCGCCAATTTGTAATGAAGCGCTTTCCCATTGGCGAACCAATGAGAATGGCATAGCAGGAAGCGTACCTAGCGAGATTGATTGACAAGCCCCAAACTAGCTTCAGTCCATGGGAACGATAAAGTAACCCTGCTACTTCAGCACAAATACGGACATGTACGCTATTCACGAAAATTTGCAGAAATGGAAAAAAATACAAGTGTGAAAAAAAGAGACTCTGGCGACCCCATTGGCGAAAGACCCACGATCAACACGTCCAACCCCTCCACAATCACTCTCAGACGCTCACGCACTCACACTTCACGCATACTATCGTGCGCACACACATTCACACTTCACACATACCAACATTCACCCAGACATTCAATCACCGACTCGCCCTGTCACACACATTCCCACTTCTACCTTATACAGAAAAAAAAAATAAAGGTAATAAAACAAGTCCACTCACCCCATGATTAATCCTCCAGTCGTCCAAGTCCTTCGGCCTTAGCCCTCCATCAGTGATGATTCATCCAACAGGTATGGTATTACAAAAAAATAAATGTACGGATAATCCACTGGTGCGTGGTCAGTTCGGCAGCAATAGCAAACCAGTTGTTGTAAATAAGGAGTTGAAAATATGACCGTATCAGCACAAATTGTATATAAATAATCAGTTGCAATATTCCGAAATTTTGTAAAAATGTTGTGTTGAAAATACGATTATATCAGCAAAAATTGTATATAAATAATCAGTTGTAATAGCCAGAACTTGGTAAAAACGTTGTGTTGAAAATACGATAGTATCAGCAAAAATTGTATATAGATAATCAGGTGAAATATCCAAAAATATTGTAAAAATGTTGTGTTGAAAATTCGATAGCATCAGCAAAAATTGTATATAAATAATCAGGTGAAATATCCAAAAATATTGTAAAAATGTTGTGTTGAAAATTCGATAGTATCAGCAAAAATTGTATATAAATAATCAGGTGAAATATCCAAAAATATTGTAAAAATGTTGTGTTGAGAAGGCGATAATATCAGCAAAAATTGTATATAAATAATCAGGTGAAATATCCAAAAATATTGTAAAAATGTTGTGTTGAAAATTCGATAGTATCAGCAAAAATTGTATATAAATAATCAGGTGAAATATCCAAAAATATTGTAAAAATGTTGTGTTGAGAAGGCGATAATATCAGCAAAAATTGTATATAAATAATCAGGTGAAATATCCAAAAATATTGTAAAAATGTTGCGTTGAGAAGGCGATAATATCAGCAAAAATTTTATATAAATAATCAGGTGAAATATCCAAAAATATTGTAAAAATGTTGTGTTGAAAATTCGATAGTATCAGCAAAAATTGTATATAAATAATCAGTTGCAATATTCCGAAATTTTGTAAAAATGTTGTGTTGAAAATACGATTATATCAGCAAAAATTGTATATAAGTAATCAGTTGTAATAGCCAGAACTTGGTAAAAACGTTGTGTTGAAAATACGATAGTATCAGCAAAAATTGTATATGAATAACGGTGATATGATAATTGATAATACGGTGATAACAGCCAAAATTTTGTAAAACAAAAAAAAATGTCGCGTCGAAAATACTGTCGAAATACGGGTTAATTGTAGCTTGGTGATGTTAACATAAGTGACTGATTGATTCAGTTAATGGCCGATATAAGTTAGAAACAGTTATTAATAATAAGGTGGCCAAATCCAGTTGCAGCTTTTAGGCAGGCAAGTGTTAACACAGCATAGTGCACAAGACATACATATCTCCCCAAAACCAATCCGTCACACTCTCAACTCCAACGACCACAAGATTCGCCACTCCTTCTATGGTAATGCGGTGCGAATTCACTTAGCTCAGCTAACAATCAAGTTCTACTCGACCGAGAACCCCTTTCACAGAAAAATTGTGTGATTCAACACGGTTCTATATTTTAGTATGATTCACCAGTTAGCGGTGATCAGTTACCCAATACAAGTTTAACAATATCACCTTGGCAATGCTGAAACTAATTTCATTCACCCATGAGTAATTAAGGTATAGTTAAATTAGTTGACTTAATTGTAGATTCGATCGTTACTTCTGTTTCTGAAATTCAATCAATGACCTTCTACCCCAAATAAAAATTCAAATCGTGGCAAGTGATTTTGACAATTCATTATAATTCTATATTTATGATTTTACACAAAATGTACGGCATTTATCCACTACACACTAAGTTCAATATATTCTTATTTTATAACTTAATTGTTTATCAAAATTGCGCTAAATTAACTTAACGGCGACTACATCATTATTCCTTAGTGATAACGGAAAATAACAAGACGCACATCTAACTTATATACATATATTAATTCACAGATATATTGTTCGGTTATTTAATTATCACAGAACATTTTGGGGGTAACCAAAATGATTATTCCGATTCACTAGTCAGACAAGCAATTAGATTTTTATAATCTGATTTTAGCAATTAAGAATTTACTATTAATTTACCTGGATATGACATTCATTGAATCTTCGTGGATGCGATCGAAAATCATCATCACCTACACAGATATTCCCGGAATTCTGGGTTTGAATTTTTTGTTATAATTGGTTATTCTAATAAATTTTACTAACTATCACAGATGTAGTTATCACAGAGAATACTAACACATTTCATTTGTTTTGTATCTTTTAAACAACATTTCAAATTTGAACAAAGAAAAATAACACCTGTTGTTTTGCTAAAATAAATCTGACAGTCTGACAACACGAAGATCCACTGAAGTGAATCGCAAAACTCATGGTTTACACCGATAGTACATTTTTTTTTTTGATTTCTTATGATTTAGTTTAGACAAAGAAAAACGGCACAAACATAAAAATATATTTTCTTGTGGTTTAAATTCCACTTATGGCGGAGACTAATGAAGTCAACCATTTATTCACACGTAGCACTATATTTCTTGTTTTGATTCGACCGATCTAACAATTTTTTTTAAATAATTGCAGGACTACGTACCCACATAAAAAAACAAAGAACTAACACCGAATTTAACTTTAGAATATTTGATAATTTTTTTATATTCCGACACAAAACATGCACATTGACAATCTCCACCAAATCCAAAGAGACGTCAAACGCCCGAATAAATGTAATCGAACTAAGAGAAAGAATAAGTTACCGTGCTCATTATATAGTCAAATTTTTAATCTCGCAATAACTCGAATAAAGTATTTAGATGAGAGATAATTAATTTACATCAGATTTTCAAATTATTGGGAACTTATTATAGTTCACAAAACCGTTTGCCACTTGATAATATTGTACTAAAAATAAGGTTGGGATCCCCAATATTTCCGACACATTCATAGCACGTATAATTGAATTTCAAAATGAATCAAATACAGATTCGATCAATGTTGTGATGTTTAGACATTTAATAACTACATTCTGCAATATCAATACCGTGAAGTTCAGATCAATCACGGAAGGATTGTTTAAAGCAAAACACTCATACAAAGACAAATCAAATGTTTAACAAAGCAGAAATAGTAATTCGTTGTATGTTGACGATTGGAAACAAAATACACGTAGCTGTTGTGAGGTTTTGAGAATTTCGTTATTTCATTACGGTTTGTGTTTTGAAACAAAAAAAAGTTCAATCTCAAGCAGTAAGGCGAGAACAATCAAATGGAAATATAACGCGCGTCAATTTTAGTGCGTTGTAAGATTAAATTCTGATTAATTTTTTTGTGATTATACGGATGATGAATAAGGAAAATTATTAATTAATTCAAATTAACCAATATTGTGTTATATTAATGAATAAATAATTCAAGGTAATTAGCGTAACTTTCTTTCTCCCATACGTTTGTCCGGCTATTGCAGATTTAGTAGATTTTGAGAAATATAAGGAAACTATGGGTTAAGGAAACTACATGAAATATGACTATTGATGACGAAGGGATGAGATTCTATTACAAGTGGTACAGATTAATATAAGGAACAACAACTAAGGAAACTGCGACTGTAATACACTGCGTGCTGACATTATGCCAGACTATCCATTACAAGATATTTTTTTTATGTTAAATATCAAATATTTTATTATTAGATGAACTTTTTAAAATATTATAAAAATTATATATGTAGTACAATAAATAAAATAAATACAATTGTTAAAAATGATTTACTTATTTTACAAAAAGAACTTTCTTTTGAATAGGAAAGCACTTCTGCAATTATTTTCTTTGTATTAGATGGCATAGAAAATGAAATGTTTATTTATCACTTTTAGTAATCACTTGTCACTCTTATAAAAAATAATTTGACAGTCTTGACTGCAAACAAAAAAGCCGTATAAACAACTAAATCTATTTAGGAACTTTTGACTGGAGAAGTATTATGTTCGTATTATGTTATTATGGAATCATAAAGTAAAAGATTGTTTTTCAACATTAAATTACAAATATTTTATTATTGAATAAACTTTTTAAAATATCATACAAATTATATATGTGAAAATAAATATAGTTATTAAAAATTATTTACTTATTTTACATTCAAAAGTTTCTTTTGAGTTGGAAAACATTTTTGCATTTATTGTCTTAGTATATTACTGGTACAAAAGAATGAAATTTTTGAGTTCCACTTATAGTAATCGCATTTTTATATCGATTTTGTAATTTTTCTTTTGTTAATTGATATTCATTTTTATCGGCGTATCCAAAGTTCATGGTAGATTCCCATTTTAAAGCCCATTCGAAAAGTTTTTTTGGTGTATCAATAATATTATCTTCGCTCGCATACTATAACGGTGTGCAGCACGTTAGTGTACCACCAATTCCATCACAAGGTCCCTTTCCATGGCTGGTAGCATGAAAATGCCATTCAGCGTCAACCTTAAATTAACTAATTAACTTATGCCACCATAAAGAAGACTTTAAGGTTGACGCTGAATGGCATTTTCATGCTACCAGTCATGGAAAGGACCTTGTGATGGAATTGGTGGTACACTGAAGCGTGCTGCACACCGTTATAGTATGGCGAGCGAAGAAAATATTATTGATACACCAAAAAAACTTTTCGAATGGGCTTTAAAATGGGAATCTACCATGAACTTTGGATACGCCGATAAAAATGAATATCAATTAACAAAAGAAAAATTACAAAATCGATATAAAAATGCGATTACTATAAGTGGTACTCAAAAATTTCATTCTTTTGTACCAGTAGATACTAAGACAATAAATGCAAAAATGTTTTCCAACTCAAAAGAAACTTTTGAATGTAAAATAAGTAAATAATTTTTAATAACTATATTTATTTTCACATATATAATTTGTATGATATTTTAAAAAGTTTATTCAATAATAAAATATTTGTAATTTAATGTTGAAAAACAATCTTTTACTTTATGATTCCATAATAACATAATACGAACATAATACTTCTCCAGTCAAAAGTTCCTAAATAGATTTAGTTGTTTATACGGCTTTTTTGTTTGCAGTCAAGACTGTCAAATTATTTTTTATAAGAGTGACAAGTGATTACTAAAAGTGATAAATAAACATTTCATTTTCTATGCCATCTAATACAAAGAAAATAATTGCAGAAGTGCTTTCCTATTCAAAAGATACTTCTGTTTGTAAAATAAGTAAATCATTTTTAACAATTGTATTTATTTTATTTATTGTACTACATATATAATTTTTATAATATTTTAAAAAGTTCATCTAATAATAAAATATTTGATATTTAACATAAAAAAAATATCTCTTAGTTTATAACGCCATTTTTATAATTTTCCTTCAGAACAAAAAAAACTGATTCCCGACAGTCATATGCACAACGAATTTTATCTTTAAAACAAAAAATAACACGTGTCCTCAACTTTCACAAGTGGTTAGATATAAAATAAGCTTCAATTTAGTTTAAAAAAAAAAAAAAAAAAAAAAGGCTATGCCATCTTTTTTTCAATTACACCGTTTTTTTCTTATGTTACACCGTTAAAAATTATTTCAAAAAATTAACAGTGTACATTTTTAAAAACTTTGTTCTAATACCTATTCAACGACATATCATTTATGAAAATCGATTCAGTAGTTTTTCTACAATCGCTCGTCAAAATGCAGTCACATCACAAAATAACAAAAAATTGAGGGGCACCCTGTGAAGACCCCTGGTCGAAAAAAAAAATTCTAAGAGAACTTGTATTTTTTATTTATCAAAGACTATCTATAAACAAAAAATAACCAAAATTAAAAGGGGTCAACTCAAAACGTTGTTGAATCTTCGTGAAATTGCTCATATATATAAAATATATATTTTTTTTTTTTTTTAATTAATCAGTTAGACATGTTTAGCACACTAAATATGAAATATTCATTATTTAGACTCTTTGAATATCTGAAGATACCATGTCAACTATAAAGGAATGGAAGGAATGGGGATATAGTGATAACTATACTAATTTTTTTAAATGATGATGGACATTTTCTTTAAATGCCTGAGGGGAAAATTCATCGGGAAATACAGAGGAGGGCAATGAGTTCCATAATTTGGCCACTCTATTGAAATAGTCGTTTTGGAAGGACACAGTTCTACAACGAGGTATTTGTACAACAAATGGATGGGATAACTCGGCAGCTCTTGTTTATCGATTATACTGCGCACACGATGGAAGAATATTTTGAATTTCCTTAGAGGAGAGTTCGCTAAAGTTATATTTATAGTAGATTGACAATTCAGCCACATTTCTTCTGTGCTGGAGTGAATCAAGCTGGTCCGTTAGTTCGGTATTACCAATCAACCGTATTGCTTTTCTCTGTACACAGTCTAAAAATTTATTGTTGACTGACAAGCACCTCCCCAAACATGACAGCAGTACTCCATACATGGACGAATAAAGGACTTGAAGATTAGCAAAATTTGCTCGGGATTGAAATACTTTTTACATCGACTCAAGAATCCTAATTTTTGCATTGCAGATTTAGCGAGGTTGAACACATGTTTATTCCATTTCAGGTTATTTTGAATATCCACTCCAAGAAGTCTAACTGATTCAACCTCACGCAATTCCTCTTGGTTTATTTTAATAGGAAAATTTTTATGTCGCTCCATTCGTGAAAGACGGCATAATTTGGTTTTGGTTGGATTAAATGAAACGAGATTACGATCACCCCATTCCATTATACGCTCCAGATCTTTGTTGATGGAATCAATTAGCAACTCTCTATCAGTGGTAACTGCAGTATGAGATCGAAATTTAGGAGATGCATGTGATGCATGTAATGTGCTGTCATCAGCAAAACTATGGATTGGGTGCACTGTGGAAATAAGTAAGTCATTAATGTATAAAAGAAACAAGGTTGGTGAGAGTGCCGAACCTTCGGGAACCCCAGCATTGGTTGTGAAAATATTGGATGTGATACCATCTAAATTAACATGAAATTGGCGACCTGTAAGAAAACTATGAATCCATGAGACAGTAAGATGGTCTATGCCATAAGATTTTAATTTAGCTATAAGATTTTTATGCCACACTTTATCAAATGCTTTAGAAATGTCAAGTGAAATACTGAATGTTTCACCGTGGTTTTCCAGCGATTTGTTCCAGAGATGGGATACGTAGGCTAACAGATCACCTGTTGCATGACTTCTACGAAAACCATACTGCTTATCATCAATAATTTGCGACATTTCCAAATAATCTATCAAATTGTAGTTAACATATTTTTCAAATATTTTAGCTAAAACCGACAGAATTGCAATTGGTCTATAATTGTTAGGGTCTATCTTACTGCCTTTCTTTGATATGGGTTGAACGCTGGCCAGCTTCCAAGAATCGGGAAATATTCCGGTTTTATAAGATAAATAGAAAATTTTTGTTAAAATTGGAGCTAGTTGCCTAGCAAAGTTTTTAAGAATGAGGGGTGGAATACCGTCTGGGCCAGCAGATTTGTTGATATTGATAGAAAGAAGCATTTTCCGTACAATATTGCAACGAAAAATAATTGGTTTCATTTTCGTTACAACTGGGGGAATGAGTGTAGGAGAATGGGGGGGTTCAACTATGTTTGAGTTTTCTGCGAAAATACGACCCAATAGATCCGCTTTCTCTTTCGAGTCGCTCACGGGAATGTCATTCAGAACTAAGGTTGGAATAGAGGATCGAGTAAAATTGCTCTGGACTGATTTAACTGCCTGAAAGAAACTACGTGAGCCAGATGGGTGCTCGGCGAATTTCTTTGCTTTCTTCTGGATAAACGCGTCTTTGTCCAAGTTTATTTTGAATTTACTAATATTTCTGGCTTTCTTATAGGCGCTATGGGTTTCAGGTGTTTTATTAGCGTTATACGTCTTGAATGCTTTGCGTTTATTCCTCACTGCCTCATCAACATCCCGTGTGAACCAAGGCTCAGTTTTAGGAGTGATTAATCGATTTGGAATAAACCGCCGCATTCCTTCTTTTATGATTTCAGAAATTCTTATTACCGATGTGCTAGGATCTTGATCAACACAACAAATAGTTTTCCAAGGTGTTTCGTCATAAAAGTTTCTCAGTCCCTCCCAGTCAGCGCGTTTATAGTTCCAAACCCGGCGAGGATTTGCTTTAATTTGTGTCGTTGATGTAAATTGCACTATTGCTGATATTAGTAAATGGTCTGATGTTCCGAGGGGTTGTTCAACTTTTGTCTTCGTAGTATCTGGTTCGTTTGTCAAAAACAGATCCAGCAAATTATTGTTATGATGTGAATTGTCTGCGATTCTAGTGGGACACTCTATCATTTGCGTCAAACCGTGATAATCTGCGAGTATCAGTTCGGCTTGTCTTCCTACGTCGTCAGTGCGCGATGAATACTTAAGCCATTCTTTATTATGAATATTAAAGTCTCCAAGAATGACCAGTCTTGCTTTGGGGTAGTCCGTGGTAATCTTGTCTAGATTAGCCGATATTTGATCGAAAAAGGGACATCCTGGGGGAGAATTTGGGGATCTATATAATCCTATTATAAACATAGTTTCATCAACACCTGAGATCTTCAGTGCTATAGAATTATGGTGCTTAGAGTTCAACTCGTAGGCCTTAATTCTCACACATGAAAGTGAATCTCGAACAAATACACAGACACCATGCTTGTTATAAAAGGAATGTTCCAATTCGTAACTAGGCATCCGGTATTTGTCGGGATCCAACTTCGATGCTTTGCCACTAACAATTGTTTCGGTAAGAAACAATATGTCAGGTTTATTTTTTTCGATGTAGTGATGAACCTCGTTTAGATTCGAATTGAGACCTCTTATGTTGGTGAAGTCAATGCTAAGCTGTTGGTTCACTCTGCGGCCATTTTGTTGAGACAAAGACTTACCCTTTGACATTGCAGGCATAGCTACTGAAATTCGGCCAGGCCTAAATTTCAACACTAAACAGTACAAAAGAAACTGGGTATCTCTGTCACAAAAACACGGTAGCAGATTTCATGCAACAGTAGCACGATAAGAGAAAAGCAAAAAAAAAATGGGGACACAAAATACACTAACAAAATTGACGAGCACAAATAAAGGGTTAAATTCGAAATTCCTAACTTTTGTCAAAAAAAAACATTTCACAATCAACCAACTGACACTTTCCAACTCCCAAAATAAGTCCGAGGTGGGAGGAGCTAGATCATGTCACAAAACTTCAAATAAAAAAAAAAACCCAGGCAATCCAAAAAAATCAATAACAACTAAAACAAGATTTTTGGGTTTCTATTACCAAGACAAATGCTTTAAAATAATAAATAAATTTATTAAATCAAAGCAATAAAAGGTAAAATTTTACCTGCCTACCTCTTGGTAATAGTGAACACAAAATACCAAATAATTTTTTAATAAAGAACAATCTCACCAATTATATAATTGTACGCGTCCGTTCTTCAACACTTTTATTTTTCATAAACATTAACACAAACACTATAACACTTATTTACTTATTAGCTACTACACTTAATAACACTTATTAACACTTATAACACTATTATTTATCTATTTTCGATTATTATGTTTTTTGTTTATTTTAAAATTTAGCAGACGTCGACTCGTCTGACTCCGAATGATGAATGATGCCGAACAATAGTTATGTCAACTTAACACATTAGGTCAACTTAACTGCAACTTAACACATTTAAGATGGTACAATAGAGAAAATGTTCATTTAACGTTGTAACATTGTGTAACCACCAGGTTTTGACCATAAGTTGCAATTTTAACTCGAAAATCTGTATAACGACTTATATATATAAATCAATTATGTTGCAGAATTTAAATTGTTCTAAGTAAACACTTTTTTTTTTCCAAATTTTTAGTTTTGACTTTTTTTGGGAAAACCTGAATAACTTGGTGCATCCTGCTCCAAAACTCGTGTTTTTAACTTAAAAGAAAGATTATTGGCTATTAACGGTAGGCTTCAAGAAATTAAAATTATTTACAATCATTGTTTGTTCACAATTTTTGGCGTTGAATATGGAAAATTTTTAAAAAAACATAAATTTTTGATTTTTTTTCAACTTTTTTCGAGTGTAACTTCCAGAATTCTTGATGGATTTTTACAAAAAATAGCTCAAAATGTTTGTTAGTATTTTTACTATCATTAGTATATTAAATTTGTTTGTTTTGTAAAATATGCCATCCAAAAACCGGAATAACCTGTTTGTTCAAAGAAAAAATTGGTTTTCTGCGAATAAAAAACAAGAACCATCTAAAAAATATTAATATGATATCCGTGTTCAGAAGATCAAAATCTATAAGAAAAGTTGGGTTTTTTTAGGGAGATTTTTCTTGTAAACTAGTGATAATATATTTATCAGTTTGTTATATTCTGTCAATTCCGTTACCAACCGGTAACGGACTTGACTGGTAACGGACTTGACATTTACACTAAAACATTAAAAAAAAGCCAGATCTGCAAAAAATAATTATTAGCGAAAAATAGAATCACCTTTAAAACCGGTCCAATAAATAATATCAAACTGAAAAAGTATAAAAAATACTACGTTGGTTTCAAAAATAATGGTAACAGACTTGACAAAGAATAAAAATACCAGCCTTGACGAAATCCTATTCTTAACACTACTGCAATTCTTCTGGTCCGAATAATACAAAATGGCTAAAAAAGATGCTTGACTAGTTTAGCAATAATTCTGTATATGTGCTGTCTTCTGGTGATAAAAATTTGAACTATTTGTTGTCAAATTAATAACATGGTAACGGACTTGACAAAATGTGGGAGACATCCTTTTTTTAAGTAATATCATAAAATACAAAATCATTTAATTAATTTTTTACTAAAAATGTTCAATATATATAGATTGTATTTAAAATAAACAACACTGTTTATTTTAAAAAGCTGAATTATTTAACAAAAACAAGAGTCAAATTTCATAAAACTTGAAGGGGACAAGCATTTTTCCAAACTTTTACATTTAAAACCTTTTATTTCTTAAAACATTTTAATATTTTTTTTATTTTTTTAGGCTACAAATATTTAACACAGTCTCCTCTATGTAAAACATTGCTTTAATTTAATTTTAAAGATTAATTTATGATAAATATTTCTATTTTTACCTCTGGGACAGCAAATGTAAGCAAATTTTGAAAATGGCCCATATAATAAATAGTGGTAGTGATAGTCTTTAGTTTGAACAGTATTAACATCATCGTCGTTTTAAATGACACTTTTGATGGTTAATACATAATAATTAATATTATGATGATATTATGATAATAGTCTAAATTGTCGACTACGTTCAATTTTGATGGACAATAATAATGTAATAAAAATTAATCAAAATATGGCGACTGGCATAGCAGGACAACTAGCGAGCTATAATAAATCCGTTTCTTACTGAATGTATGGTAAGTTGTTTTAACTTAGAGTCTACATTCTTTATACATATAGAACGTTTTATCTCAAACGCATCAAAGCTGTGTTCAAAATTCTCTGTCGTAAAAAAATTTGTTTATGGCGCAAATATAAGCAAGATTATAGAGTTTCTTAAACTGTTTAACTGCTATACTTGTAAAATTCACCGCATCTTTTAATAGAAACCGTTTTTTCAATTTTTTTAACTATTATATCAAAATGTTTAAGGGTATGTTCGTGTTTAGCAAGCAAAGGTCAGAAAAAGGGTTCAACTTTCACCGACTAATAGAATTTTAAGCTCAGCGTTGATCCGTTTGACGTGGTTCATTCCATACATAGGTCAAAATCACGAATTTTAAACCAGAAATTCGGTTTTTTAACACAAACTTTTTGATTTGTTTTAACTTTTTAGGGTTCCGTTTTTTATACGGAACACTATTGGTGAGAGTAAAACGAGTTTTTCACATTATATCGATTATCTCGTAAACTATAAATGCTATGGACTTGAAATTTGAGGTGCGTATAAAACTAATCTGTCCACATGAAATGACGAATACAAATAAAACTAAAGTGGTTTTCGTTTGGTTTACAGGGGTTCGATGTGAGACCTTTGAGAAAATAGATTTTTTTATAGATTCTGGTAGGGTATCATATGAAAGGGCTTCATTTCAGTATTCCTTAAAAATTTATCTTGGAATTTTACACCTCATAATTTTTTGTATAATTCTGAATAATGACGTTTTTTTCGTGTTTTCTTAACTCGATTAGCTTCGAACCTAACTGATCGAAAATTTTCAAATGTATTTGGAATGATAGAAAAATTAGTACAGTTTTAATAAAAAATATATAAAAGTGTCATATTCTCATAATTAGATTTATTAAGGGGGTGGAAATGAGGAGGGGTAAAAACACTATTTAAAATGTGGTCAAGTGGGGTGTCATTTGAAAGAGCACCTAATTTAGAAATCATTGCAATTTTTTTTAGAATTTTGCAATGCACAGTTTTTGAGTTATTGTCAAAAACATACCGTTCCCCCCCCCCCTTCGTTTCGACACTGATTGACAGAAAAATTTGGAAAAATTCACAGAGTTAAGAAATTTGGTAAATTTTGTATGAAAATTATACCGAAGTCTCAAATAATTATATTTCTGTGTGTTTAGGGAACCGGTGTAAAGAGGGTAAAAAAAAAACTTTTTTGACCCTAGCGAGTGGGGTGTCATTTGAAAGAGCACCTAATTTAGAATTCGTTGCAGTTTTTTTTAGAATTTTTCGGTGCACAGTTTTTGAGTTATGGACAAAAAAGTGCGAAATTCAAACCGTTCCCCCCCCCCCCCTTCGTATCGACACTGATTGACATAAAAATTTGGAAAAATTCACAGAGTTAGGAAATTTGCTAAATTTTGTATGAAAATTATACCGAAGTCTCAAATAATTATATTTCTGTGTGTTTAGGGGACCGGGGTAAAGAGGGTAAAAAAAAACTTTTTTGACCCAAGCGAGTGGGGTGTCATTTGAAAGAGCACCTAATTTAGAATTCGTTGCAGTTTTTTTTAGAATTTTGCGGTGCATAGTTTTTGAGTTATGGACAAAAAAGTGCAAAATTCAAACCGTTCCCCCCCCTACGTTTCGACACTGATCGACAGAAAAATTTGAAAAAATTCACAAAGCTAGGCAATTTGGTAAATTTTGTATGAAAATTATACCGAAGTCTCAAATAATTATATTTCTGAGTGTTTAGGGGACCGGGGTAAAGAGGGTAAAAAAAAAACTTTTTTGACCCAAGCGAGTGGGGTGTCATTTGAAAGAACACCTAATTTAAAATTCGTTGCAGTTTTTTTTAGAATTTTGCGGTGCACAATTTTTGAGTTATGGACAAAAAAGTGCAAAATTCAAACCGTTCCCCCCCCTACGTTTCGACACTGATTGACAGAAAAATTTGAAAAAATTTACAGAGCTAGGAAATTTGGTAAAGTTTGTATGAAAATTATACCGAAGTCTCAAATAATTATGTTTCTGTGTGTTTAGGGCACCGGGGTAGAGAGGGTAAAAAAAAACTTTTTTTGACCCAAGCGAATGGAGTGTCATTTGAAAGAGCACCTAATTTAAAAATCATTGCAATTTTTTTTAGAATTTTGCGGTGCACAGTTTTTGAGTTATGATCAAAAATGTTCAAAATTCAGACCGTCCCCCCGTGTATCAAATATTTATTAATCGTTTTGAAAGGGTAGGAATGGTAAGGTGAAATAAAGCTTTTTTAACCCGAATAGCAATATCGAGTGGGACTGGCGTGTACATTTTTAGTCATGTCATCTTTTATACTGATTCTTAGAGCAATTCTTAATTTTGCAACTCTTTTAGAGTGAATATAACCAGTTATCCAAAAGAAAGAAGACTTTATTTCAAAATTATCACGGTCCTTTACTATCTATTGTATATTGTATTGTATTGTATGCCATAAGTGGGCCCAAAAGGTGGCGTAAATTCTCAAGGTTCAAATCAGATTGATGTGATTTGTTAGTTTGTGTTAAGATCCACGTTTGTAATCCATTCATAATTACTGGTTTATTAAATTTCTTGTATAACTTTAGAAAATGTTGAGTTTTAATTGAATGGTAAGTTCGATAACCTGCAATTATTTTAGGGTTAATATTTGTTTAATATGCTATTGTTTAAGTCAAACATTGATCTTTTGTTAATTTTAAATATTGTTAAAATTATACGTTGTTTTTCAAGCACCGACCTAAATGTCGAACTTTTGTAATCTAACACAAAAAAATTGTTGCGATAGAAAGAACTGAAAATTTTAGTAAAGCGATGAGCCTATAATTCTATGGAACACGAAAAATATAGCGAAGCTTCAAGTGATTTTATTTCTATGTGTTTAGGGGATGGGAGTGGGGAAGGGTGAAAAATTGTTTTTTGACCCGCATGAGAGGGATGTCATTTGATAGAGCACCAAAATTAAAAAACAATACAGTTTTTTTAGAATTTTGCGATGCACCGTTTTTGATTTATTCTCAAAAAAGTGCAACAAAAAGTTGGTCCCCCCCCTATACGTTTCTTCGTTGATTGACAGAAAAATTTGAAAAAATTCATAGAGATAGGAAATTTGATAAACCCTTAACGAAAAATATAGCGAAGCCTCAAGTAGTTTTAATTCTACGTGTTTAGGGAATAGGAGTGGGGAATCGTGAAAAAAAGGTTTTTTGGCTCGCATGAGTGTCATTTGAAAGAACACCAAAATTAAGAAACATTACAATTATTTTAGAATCTTGCGATGCACAGTTTTTGAATTATTGTCAAAAAAGTCCTATTTTTAGCGTTAACACCACTCCACCCCTAAATTTCGTCGTTGTTTAACAGAATTGAGTCGTTCCTTAGCTACCATAAATACCTATGGATATCATTTAACCTAAAGTAATATTTTTTATATCATTTCGATCAATTTAGATGAGATTGACATTAACTATTGATATTTACGATGAACCATTTAGTTTTTATGTGTCTATGGTCTGGCAATATAAACCCTTTACAACACAACTTTATGTAAATTATTTTGATATTGTTTTCTTTACATTCACGGAACCCTTGACGAGCGAATTTTATTCGCACTTGTCTGACTTTTTTTACAGTGGAAGAGAAAATAAAAAACAACATTTCATAAGGAAGAAAAGTTTTTGTAATCGCGAGTGATTCTCCCTTTAAGTTAGGTGTAATTTTAAAAACCACGAGTTTCATATATGTTCAATTTAATGTATTTCACTAACAACTTAACGGCTTTTAAATTTTTTTTGTTTTAATGAATGAGTAAGTCTTTTTTTATTAAAATAAATACAATTACAGTTTTTGATTATTTGTTATAAAAAGTATTAAAAAATAATAAGGGATGGAGGGTGGATATCTCCGTTAAATTTTATTTTTTGCCTTACTTTTGTCATTACTTTTCTACATAATACTAAACATTTAGATTTTGGCGATTTTTTTTTGGAAATTTAAAAAAAAACTAAAGAGATAATAATTTATTCAAAAATTTCTATAATTTCCAAAAAATATCGCACAAAACCCAATTTTTTGTGAATTAATAAAGTTTTAAAATTATAAAAGAAAATATAAAAAACAATCGATGAGATATAAACCTTATTATTTTTTAATTTTGCATAGTAAATTGTTAAAAAATTATAACTTAAAATATTATTATCAAAAATGTCTTTTTTTAACCTTTAAACACAACAAAAATTTTTAAATCTCATAGTAGCTCATTAATTTAAACATTTATAAAACTCGTGCTTTTTAAAAATTAACCCTAGTTATAAAGGGAGAACTGTTCATGACAAAAAAATAATTGTTCTGGCAGAACTAAACCAAAATTGGAGAACCACTTGTGTTACAAGACTAAAATTAATTAAATTCAACGCCTCAACGGGAGATATATTTCTTAATTTTCAACAGTAGAGGAAACCATAGGGTTAGAAATTGGTAAGCATAAACATGCAGCATGTAAGTTTGATGAAAAAGTTGATAATTATTTATTTTTTAAATTTGTTTACAGACCGAAAAAGATTTAAAATGGCAAAGTAGACCTATGCCACAAGAAAAAGTAAAACCATTAAGTGACGTAGCATTTTTCTCAATATTATAACAAAAGGATAATCTGCGATTTTATTTCATTTTATACACTACGTTAATATCACATTAAGTGACGAAAGAAAATGTAAACAAACATGTATCTTTCTTTAGGATATAGTGTTCCGGATCCCAAAAAAGTTTCCTTTTCCTGATGAATTAGAGAAACTGCGATTTTTAATTTAGTAATTTAGTAAACGAAAATTCATTCAACATACCGAATAGGCTTATAAAATATTGTAAAAAATTTTATCTAGAAATTATTTACAAAATATAGCAAATGTATGCAAAAAAAGCGTTTTATTTATTAACGGAGTTCCCATATGATACATGTGCATGTTTATATATGTATATATATACGTATATATATATATATATATATATATATATATATATATATATATATATATATATATATATATATATATATATATATATATATATATATATATATATATATATATATATATATATATATATATATATATATATATATATATATATATATATATATATGAGCAATTTCACGAAGATTCAACAACGTTTTGAGTTGACCCCTTTTAATTTTGATTATTTTTTGTTTATAGATAGTCTTTGATAAATAAAAAATACAAGTTCTCTTAGAATTTTTTTTTTCGACCAGGGGTCTTCACAGGGTGCCCCTCAATTTTTTGTTATTTTGTGATGTGAGTGCATTTTGACGATCGATTGTAGAAAAACTACTGAATCGATTTTCATAAATGATATGTCGTTGAATAGGTATTAGAACAAAGCTTTTAAAAATGTACACTGTTAATTTTTTGAAATAATTTTTAACGGTGTAACATAAGAAAAAAACGGTGTAATTGAAAAAAAGATGGCATAGCCTCTTTTTTTTTTTTTTTTTAAACTAAATTGAAGCTTATTTTATATCTAACCACTTGTGAAAGTTGAGGACACGCGTTATTTTTTGTTTTAAAGATAAAATTCGTTGTGCATATGACTGTCGGGAATCAGTTTTTTTTGTTCTGAAGGAAAATTATAAAAATGGCGTTATAAACTAAGAGATATTTTTTTTATGTTAAATATCAAATATTTTATTATTAGATGAACTTTTTAAAATATTATAAAAATTATATATGTAGTACAATAAATAAAATAAATACAAATGATTTACTTATTTTACAAACAGAAGTTTCTTTTGAATAGGAAAGCACTTCTGCAATTATTTTC